>OX421930.2:16951493-17668658 GCA_949128155.2 Xanthia icteritia
GCGTTTAAGCCAACCACAGCCCTTGTTTGCATGTTGCCGTAGACTCACTGGCAACGCCCGAGTCTTTGTTTTTACAGGGTTCAATGTGTGTGTGGGCGCTGCGGTGGGAGAAAACTAGGGACATCGGTTTTGGTTGAAATGAAGCAGTACGGCACGTCTCCCTTTTTTTATGTTCTGAGCTTATGACGTACTGTGGAGAAAGATGGAGAAGGATAAGTTGCCAATGCAGCTTATAAACATCTTTAAATATTGGTATGGCAACCAGATCAATAATGTACGATGGACTGGAACTTTTTCCGAGCCATACAGGTTGGAATGCGGGGTGAGGCAGGGAGGGTTGAGCTCACCCACGCTTTTCAACTGGTATGTGAACGAGCTGATTGGCGAGCTCAGCAGCACCAGAGTGGGTTGCTATATAGATGGTATCTGTGTAAATAATATTAGCTATGCAGACGATATGGTGCTTCTGAGCGCGTCAATCTGTGGTCTCAGAAAGTTGGTTGCCAAATGTGAGGAGCTAAATAAAACACATGGTTTGATGTATAACTCCAATAAATCGGAGATCATGGTCTTTGAGGCTGGGGTTAGTCTGGGTTAGGTATGTACCACCTGTATAGCTCAATGGGACTCCACTACAAAGAGTATTTAAGTTTAAATATCTTGGTCATTATATTGACCCCGGACCTCAATGACGGACTCGATATTGAGCGGGAGCGGAGGGCGTTGTCGGTACGGGCGAATATGCTGGCTCGCAGGTTTGCACGCTGCTCGTTTAAAGTCAAACATACTCTATTTCGAGCTTATTGCACAAACTTTTACACGTGCAGCCTGTGGACTAGATATACCCAACGGTCGTACAACGCCCTTCGTGTCCAATACAATAACGCTTTCAGGGTATTGATGGGGCTGCCCCGTTTCTGTAGCGCATCGGGAATGTTCGCGGACGCACGTATAAATTGCTTTTACGCAACGATGCGAATGAGGTGTGCATCCCTGGTGCGCAGAGTACGGGCCAGCTCCAACAATATCCCTGAAAATGATCGCTAGCAGGCTCGATTGCATGTACATCAATCACTGCAGTGCCATCTCCCATGGGATGAAATAAATGTAAATAAAAGATAAATAAACTAACAGTTCTTAAGTTTACTAACACATTGAGTCCTTGTTGCTTGAATAAAGACTTCGATCAATAATAGACGGTAAGTACCTACCTACAAGGGAAAAATATAAACTGTCCGGACTTTTTTTCAAATGTCCGCCTTTATGTCAGGAGTTTTGAAATTTCTAAATGGTAACCGTATACTTACCTAACCTATAAGCGCGACCTTTCTTCTTTCATATGTTAGTTTTAAGGAGAATAACTTTCTGGATGCGATCTCACTTAACTGAATTCAGTTACTGAATATTTAGACGGCTCCAACAGGAATAAGCCCTTTAAAAAGCTCTTGATAACCGGATGATTTTGAGAATACCTCCACTCCAATGACATAAAGTTTATTTCGGATAGGTATCTACGAAAAAATAGTTCTACCAATTTGTAATTAAGTAATGACTATAAATGTAGGTTGGTAACTAATTGGTGGTATGGCTCAGTCGCAAAATATCTACCGGACGCAAAATGTCCATTTCTCAGAATGTCTCAGTCTAGTTCCACGGGAAGTACCCTGTAGGTTTTCATTTTATTTATGCGAGTACTAAAATACGTCACATAAATGACCGTTTTTTTTATTGCGTTGCGTTGTTAGAGCTCCAAGGGACCAAAGATGACGTAGATATTAATATCAACTTCACACCTACACGCGTTCCTGAGAAAATGGGTTTTGACAGATTGTCAGACAGACAGACGGACAACGAAGTGATTCTATATGGGTTCCGGTTTTTCCTTTTGAGGTACGGAACCCTAAAAAGGGGCATTTTACTAAGTGGTCATTTTGCGAAAGAGACATTCTGAGAAATGGTCATTTGGCGTCCGGTAGACATTTTGGAAAGTGGTCATTTTGCGACTAAGTCATTTCCAATGCTAGGATTTTCAGCCACGGCCTCTTTTATGTGAGAGGCAGCAGAGGCAGTGATTCCCACACCCAACTTGAACACCAGCTGTTTATGTAGGCTCTGTACAACCTGAATTTGGTACAATAGCTGTTGAAGGGCTTTACTATTATACTTAACCTCAACATTAGCGTAAACTATTTAAAAGAGCAGGTAAGTAATACGTACCTACGGTACAATAGCCGTACTGCCTACATACTCGTACCAATGGTATGCCGGATGGTTAAAAAATTTAATCCGCGGATGTGGTTACGAATACGGATCATAAGGGTCTAGATCCGCGAATACGGATATGGATACCTACGGATCTTTACTTTCTTCAGCTTCAGCAGGAATTATTTATGATCCTCATAGTAACAGGATTTTGGGGGACAAAGCTGCCAAGTTACTCTTTTTATGTTTTTGAAAATAACATCTTTTTAATTGATTTTAACACCTTAATAATTATTTCAATTATCATAGCACAAAGATAAGAGGTTTGATCTCACTGCAAAGATAGTTTAATTACTACCTTATGACATACTTTACTAGTACGTCTCTACTTGTACCTATTATAATAAATGTGATTTAATTTTTAAGAAATAGAACTAGTTTGGGTTGAAATTAACAGTATTTCATTGCTACCTATCTTTAAAATTTCATTATATATAATGAAATTTATTAAAATAAAAGATCCGTTCAAGATCCGCCAAAAAGTAACGGATACGGATACAGATCTTTTTTCTCCCTCGGATATCCGCGTCATACGGATACGGATATCCGGCACATCACTGATACTCAAAAAGGTCTAATGGAGGACTTTTGTAGGTAAACGTGTTCGAAATTTCGAATGGAGTTAAGGGGACTACAGTGCGTAATAGTGTTTTAATTTTTTTGTCCAATTAATAGATTTTTTGTAAATAAATAATTCCTTCATATTTTGCAATAAATTACCTGCGTTGTGTCATCGCGCTTCTCTTTCTTTTCTATGCAGTCCGACAGTGACCGCGCTTTAGCCGTTGTAAGCCTCTCTTTTATGGCTTTAGGAGCTATATAATAATAAATAAATAATAAAAAATCTTTATTCTTCGATCAATAATAGTCTATTATTGATCGAAGATTCATAAAGACCTCACGCTGGCTGTGCCCATTTAAAAAAAACATCTCACATACAAGCGAGCATAGCACGCGCCTGTGTGTGTCACTCTTCTATACATAATTATACTAATACGAACACGACTAAAATACGCTTCGTGCATCCTATTGGTCAAAACTCATGCATTGGGCGATCGAGTCGTAAGCCGTGCTATGCGATTATCGCCTTAAAGGTGAGCATGCGGAAAATAGCTTCACTGTACATAATCCTTCGTATCAGTACAAAATCGGTTAAATGCATTGCAAAAAAGAGAAAGAGACATTCTGAGAAATGGACATTTTGCGTCCGGTAGATATTTTGCGACTGAGCCATACCACCAATTAGTTACCAACCTACATTTATAGTCATTACTTAATTACAAATTGGTAGAACTATTTTTTCGTAGATACCTATCCGAAATAAACTTTATGTCATTGGAGTGGAGGTATTCTCAAAATCATCCGGTTATCAAGAGCTTTTTAAAGGGCTTATTCCTCTTGGAGCCGTCTAAATATTCAGTAACTGAATTCAGTTAAGTGAGATCGCATCCAGAAAGTTATTCTCCTTAAAACTAACATATGAAAGAAGAAAGGTCGCGCTTATAGGTTAGGTAAGTATACGGTTACCATTTAGAAATTTCAAAACTCCTGACATAAAGGCGGACATTTGAAAAAAAGTCCGGACAGTTTATATTTTTCCCTTGTAGGTAGGTACTTACCTACTCATTTAATAATTTCTATTTTTTTTAAACACAGTGCCGGGAGCCCTCCTGGAGGGTTCACCCAAGTCGCGTATGGGATGCCGGAAGCCCTCGAGGAGGGCTCATTTTAAATGTGGGTTTTTCTTACCGAATTCAAACTGTGAAAATAAAATCAGTTAAGTACCTATAAGTACTTATATTTTAACACAATTCGTCGGTCGAATCACGAAAGGGCTTATCTGAGTTCTACCAAATTTTTCAGGAGAGCGATTTTTAATAAAATGTACAATTATGTGCCGTCGTAACATTTTACCTAATTCTTATATGAGGTTTATAGAATACTCGTTTTGATGAATAGTTAATTCTGTTTATATATTTAATTTACTTTTTTGTGTAAAACAATTGGCTGTGGAGATATTCGATTTTTTTTTAATAAAGTTTCACTTACGCCCCTTTGTGATGTCCAATTAATATCATTAATTTCATTTACGCCCGGTATCTTGGATTTAAATTAAATGAAAAACGGGAAGTATACTGAAGCTTAAGCTTATTTTTTAATATAAGAATCTAAAAAAATACTGGTACATACAATATTTAAAAAGGGTCGAAAAACCAATCAAAATAAGTAGTAATTCTTATACTAAATCTACCACAGGATTGAAGATTATTTTAGTAAAAATAAACTTTAATCGTGGGGTAAGCTTTCGTAGTAATAAACATGTTCTCGATTCCTTATTATCGGTGTATCTCCGCTGCACATTTTCATTAGGTCATTATATTTCTCCTTGGGTTTTTTTTTTAAAGAGTGGTTTTACTGTTCGACGTTTGTCCTCAACCAATGTACATTACTTCGTTTCAGTGATATAGATTTGTATTGTGTTTCCATGTGACTTGTTTTAAAGAACAGTGTAGTAAGTTGGGTTCTCAATACTCCCCAAGTAACACAGGAAGCATTTTAACAAACGAATAGTAAACTTATGAAGAACTTAAGGTCCGTATAAACTCTTATATAAGTTCACCGAGCACCTTGACGCTTTATATTGGTATTTCAAAACCATTATGATGCTTTACACTGTATAACGGTTGGATAATGGTATATCAAAATGCTTTTGTAAAGCCTTTAGTTTTAGTGCAGCAAACCACATCGCAGCTGTACAACTTTCAGCTGTTTTTAATGCATTTGGATCTACAATAGCATTTTAAGTAGTAAATAAATGCCTAATGCTGTTTAATAGCATAAACATGAACCATTATAATGCCACGTAAATCCGCTATACAGCTCTCAGCTGTTTTTTGTGCCTTAGGGTCTACAATAGCATTTTTAAGTAGTAAGATAATGCCTAATGCCGCTTAATAGCATAAACTTGTACCATTATAATGCACCGTAAATCCGTTACACAGCTTTTAGCTGTTTTTAGTGCCCTTTGTTGTGTAATAGCACTTTTAAGAGGTAAGTAAAAGCTTAATACTGCTGAACAGCATAAACGTGAATCAATGTAATGCTTGCATTTTTAAAGATCAACTGAGTTCTGTTGTACAGCTAACAGCTCTTTAACCAAATACACGTGAGTTATTGTAATGCGTAAAGCTGTTTATACATTCATTTTACTGTATTTGTAAAACCAATTGTCGGCCATATTGGGGAAAAGCACATATTATCAATAAAACAACAGCAGTTTTTATGGAGGACGTATATATATTATATATTATTAATTTAACTGTGTGTGTTGCCTAACCCTTTTTTTCTTCATTTTGAACTACAGTCGTCCGGGGTGAAACCATGCCTGTGTCATTGGCGTCTGTGTCAGAATTTTCCTCCATTATTGATAATTCAGCTTCAGCAAGCTCCATTCTTTTTTATCGGGCTTGGATTGCTCGTCTTTCATCAATTTGTACTGTGTCTTTTTAGGCGGCCACCACAAGTTACCATTTTCCTCCCACAAAGAAGGTACAATAACTAGTATGGTTTTCCCTCTCTCTATCGTCTGTACTATTTTGTACGGCATTGTATGATTGGAAAAAATATTACTGAAAATAAGAAAACAATATGATTAAAACGATCACCCATAAAAAAGATATTAACGTTATCTGAAGTTTTTGACCATCCTAAAGTGTACAGATATATTTGATGGCAAACGGATTCAAGTTGTACAAATTCTGAAATGGGTTTTATTGTTTTGCTCAAGGATCCCCAAAATTTAGTTCAAGTAATGGCACTATTTCAGTCTACATCAAGTCTGCTGGTATACCGGTGAACCCATATAGAATTACTTTATAGACAATGGCACTACAGTGGTTCATCAAAAGTCTTCTCTCTGGCCTCTGGCTTAATAATTGTTCATGTGTGAGTATTTATACTGCTGGCGGCATTAATTAGCCTTTTTAAAAGCTCACCGGACTGCTATAGACTGACACCATTTTGTAAATATTTTATAACCTTAAAATATTATCGTTCGGACCTATTTATAAAAGCAATAGACCTTTACCATAATGATTTAATACTGCCCAACCAATACTATTATGTTAATTATGCAAAATTCGTTCTACACTAGGAATACACAATTGTTTTGGCTATTTCATACATATCTTTATATAACATTTTATATCAAAACCACAAAATATCAAAGGCGCGTGAAAATTTTCAATGAAACTTATATAGACATTTACAGTAAACTACATTGCGAGTAATATTTGAAGGCATGAAATAACAAAAGAGTAAAAACTTACCCAGTATTATAAATTTTGTTTTGATGCAAACAAATATGGTGTCACTCACTCAGTTTTGACCATCTCCGTCCATATTATATTGCTAGACAAAGTAGTTCAATTACCACGTTAATTGTATTATAACATTTGTACCACGGTATTAGAGATGATTTCGTAATGATGTAGGGTTTATTTAAGTTCTAACTGTGAACACCTAAATAGCTCCAATCATTCTTTTACTACACACTAATGCTAGTCTAATGCTTTTGTAATGCAATTAACATCTTCATTATTAATAATATTGCTAGTAAAATGCTGCTGTAATGCGATTGGCAACTTCATTGACCGTAATAATGCTTCTTTAATGCGATTGGCAACTTCATTGACCATAATAATGCTAATATATTGCGCCTGTAGTGCAATTAAACAACTATTGTGAACCTATTTAGGGTCTAAAGCCGTATAATTTGTGCCCAAATAAGCATTACAGTAGCCGTATAAACGTTTGTAATGCTACCATAGAACTAACTCAAAATGCGAAAACGATACAGAAATACTGTAAGTCGGCCGTTATACTGCTTTGATGTGTTACTTGGGTCTTAAACTCCATGACGTCTGTCCACTTAAATGACTCACCAGTTTGGTCATCTCCCTTTTTTAACTGTAGCAACTTTAGTTTTGAGGCTTCTGGATTATGATAATTTCAGATATTTCAAAGACAGGTCTTTGAAATATCTGAAATTGAAAAAAGCCTTATGAGGTCCGACTTCTGGATTATGATAATTTCAGATATTTCAAAGACAGGTCTTTGAAATATCTGAAATTATCATAATCCAGAAGTCGGACCTCATAAGGCTTTTTGCGTGCCAATCGTATGATCGGTTCCAGTTGACTGGGTACATAAATGTTTCCAACCTTATTCATTGCAAACGCTATCGCGCTATGGACAGAATCACACTCACTTTGCCCATGAAACGAACAAAAGTAACGCAAACTGATTTCTTCAATCCATTCACTGTTACTAATCACATATAAGAGCATTGCCGCCATTGTGGAGTTTTTATTCTGGCCTACACAGCCGTCGCTGAACATACAAACTTCTTTCACTCCCCTCCTATCACAATTTGTTAAGAAATAATGTACACTAGTAGACATAACTGATGATACGCCTATTCGTGATGTTTTAAACTAAAGGAATAGTAGATAGGGCTCTTCGCGACTACTCCTAAGTCATTAAAGACTGAGATTTTAGTTACGCCGTTTCGTGACATAATAAAACTTGACATCTAGAATTCAATGGTGTAAATAGCTCAAAATCCGAAATTTTGTTGGTTACGCCCCTTCGTGATTCGACCGACGAATTACTATATAGATTAATCATAAAGAAAATTCAAAATTGCTTGTGCCGAGAGTATGACTTCAGTTGATGACTGCGATGGTGATGACTGTAGCACTCAGTGATTACCAGCAGCAGAAACTGAAAAATCATTTACATTAATAGACAAAATAAACAAAGAGATCGAAAGGACCATGCCAAAAACACCATCAACGTCCACTGCAACTGATCGCAGTTGAAATTATAAACTGTTTACAGTGGAAAACTTTATTCTTCTTGTAATTTAATCTAAACTATGCTTGTTTTTATGATTTTTAATTTAGTCTTACAATAATAAGCAAAGAAATTAATAAAACAATAGTGGTCAGAAAAAATTCAATACGGACTCAATACATCAATCAATTATATCAAGTAAAATGTAAAACCGTGCTAATGCAAAAAAGTTTTTCACTCCTCTTGCTCAAAAAATCCGTCATTGTAACGTTTCAATTTTGAATCGAAACCAAGTCCAATTTTAATCGCATGCCATAATTGGAATTACGTTAAACATTATTATATATTAATGGTTTATACTAAATTTTATATGATTTTATAATAAATTTTCTAAACCAGTGATTAAGGTTGCAATATCCACATGTGTCAAATAATTTACAGGCAAGTACTGAAGTTCTTTAAACCGACAAAATTATTTATTTTTCTATAATTCTAGTCGTTATTGGCACGCGCCGGCCGCTGCCGGGGCACCGCTCGCTTCGCTCGCTCGGCTTGTGCGTAGGGGGTCGCAGTTCGGTCCTAACCTAACCTATTTTTTGTGAGTTAAAATATTTAACCTAATATAAAAAGTTCGGTTCCGGATAGCCTACAATATTTTTTTGCCAAATATTTCACCTATGATAATAATTATCCAATAAACTTTTTTTTAATAACGTATTTGACAAACAATTCATTTTTTATTCAAGTTATCTCATAAAACAACGCTTGGAATAAAAACGTTTTACATATTGCATTACGTAATTTCCTAAAAATGAAACTCATGAAATAAGCAAAAGGGTACTTAATTTTAATTTATAAATCAACAAGAAATATAATATTTAAAAAAAAGTATGCCAGAAATGATTTGTGCTAACAGAAAATCAATATTTTTGTAGCCAAAAAAAGGGTAGGTTAGGTTAGAACTGCGACCCCTACGCACGAGCGAGCGAAGCGAGCGGTGCCCCGGTAGCGGCCGGCGAGTCCCAAAAATGACCAGAAATATAATTATAAAAAAAAACTAGGTTTAAAAACTTCAGTAGGTACTTACCTGAAAATTATTTGACCTAAATGAAAATTGCAACAATGATCACATTGTGACTGGTTTAGAAAATTTATTATAAAATGATATTCATATAAACGTGATTTTTCCAAAAGAACCTAAACATTAAAAATGTATAAGTACATAAATTATTAAAAATCATGCGAAAAATTTGCTAAGAGAAGCAATTGCTAAATAAATGTTTGTAAAGCGAGTGTTTATAAAATAAAACATTTGCGGAATAAGTTGTTTGTAAAATAAATAGTATACGAAACGTCGGTTGTGAACTAAAAAATCCTCAACAGTGGTTTTAGTGAAACATTAGTGAACGCACTGTTTTACTTCGATTTACAGTGTTTTATAAGTAATACGGTTTCAAACCTAATGCCGGTGACAGTCCTCGAAGATTTTAGCGCAAACGTAATGCCTGTCCATCGTCTGGACATCTTCGGCTGGATGGTAACCCTAGTCGCGAATTCGCGATACGTCTTCCGTCTCTGTCGCACTTCTATCTTCAGACAGATTCAGTAGGTCACCACCTAATTCAGTGTAGTGTGATCAGAAGCTTTAAAAATTCAGCATGAGTGCAATAGTCCCTTGAAAAGTATGAAGTACCTACGTGGATCAATAGTCCTTGTCACTAGTCGTTGTGGTGCCACAGTGACAGATTTAGGTAAGTAGGTAGGTATCTAGAAGGACTTGAGGGAGGCCTTTGGCCAGCTATGGGACAGAAAAGGCTAAACAAACAAACAGTTATGTAAGTACCTACCTATCCCAGGGGTGTTTAATATATGGAATAATAACACTGTAATATCACTTGAAATAACGTTCACATGATATAATTTTCATATGCTATAAAAATAAATACCTACCTAACCTAATTTCATGTGATCTAATGTCATATTTCATATAACTTTCTTTTGCTCTAATAACATTTAGTATAACGTTCATTTCATATAATTTTCCATTTGTATAATGCACTCTTTAGATAACGTTCAATTGGCAAAGTTTTTATATTTACACATTTTCAGCCAAAATTCTGTAATAAGTTAAGATCAGGAACCATAACACTGTTTTAACCTAACTTAACCCAAATGATTCAATAATAAAATAGACATTTCTAAATTATATCAAACGATACTTATAGATTTTGAATATTATAGTTAAGATGTTCATTATACCATATACTTACCATTTTTTTTATATGACGTGTAATAGTGATTGCAATATCCTATTTACAGAATAAACAATTTCATTTTATTTCATATAAAATTTGGTAAAATGAAATTATATCAATAATTCATTATATCATTTCATCGTTATATTAAAAAAAGTATTTTAAATTAAATTAGGTCATATGATCATTAGAACTTTTGTTATTAAGTATTTCAAACGTTACACACCCCTATCCAAGTAAGCCTTGAATCAAAATACAAAAAACTATACTTAAATCTAGGTACTTACCTACTACGTCTATATTTCCTAATGTATTTCGTTTTTTTTTAAATTAGGTATAATAATATAATTTTGGTAGGTACCTACATAATGTGCTGTTATCTTTTCCATGACACGCTTTATTGTACATTCGTAATTTTCGTCAATGTCAAGTTATCGATCGAGTCAACAGTGTTTATTATATAATGATAAAACAGGCAAACTGAATGAACAATGTTATATACCTACATAAAAGTAAAAATGATCCGTTATAATAAACGAGATTTGTGTGTCGAACCACAGAATAGTAGTCGAACTAGCGGGAAATTGATGTACGTACATAGCAGGTAAATAACTATGCATTGTGTATTTATATGTAAAAGGCGTGTTTATTATACCTACACATACAGCCTCATTAACAAAATAAATAGGTATCCTTAATCCTTATTCCATTTAATAAAAAATTAAATAAACAAAGGAAAGTAGGTAGGTACTCACTTAGAATTAGGTTACATAAACTTTTTGAATAAGCACACACGCAGGGGAACACAATACACGTCCACTCGTCAGATCAACTCTCAGAGCAACTAACCTTGCACCTATACGTGTGGGACCAAACTGAATCATTTTAGTTCATGGAGGCCAAACAAAAGGCCAGTTATCGTTAACTTTTAACCCTCTAGGTTACAAGGTTCCTTACTTATTTCCTACATAGGTGCCTATATTTTTAGGGTACCCATCGATTTATATCTCCTGTAAGTACCTACCTAAAAGATCGCACAAGGGCGGGTCGGACCACGCACAGTGAAAGATTCCGTATTTGAAATACTTACCTAAATATTTAGGTATGCACAGCTGTAGGTATTGTTTTTATCGAGCGCAAAAATAAGTTTGTAGGTATTTTATAGCATTATTCTAAACTAAACGATTAAATTCAGTAGCAATAAGTAATACATTTTACAGTAATTTTATAATGCACCTAGTTTTAACCTTGGAGCAGAAAGTAGGTAAGTACCTACGAGTATGTCCTATAACATATTGCCTAAACGCCACCTTAATATTCTATGAATTTTTACTTAGCCATTTTTTTCTGTTTATAGCATCTCGCAGGTCAGCCTAGGAGTTTGTCGGCTGCTTAACCGGACTTTCATGTGGGTGCCTCAATCAATTAAGGGCGCCAGTCAGACCATAAAACTATAAAACTCGGATTAAGATCGCGCGCGGGGATGGACGGGGACGTCTCGCACAGTCGTCTGAAAATCGATGTACGAGACTAACAAAAAAAAAAAAACATAATGATAATGTGCAAAGGGGAGAAATCAGTTTTTAATAGGGAAATCTTGAAATGAAAATTTAACACCGTGACTACCGCCACCCCACCAATGGCATGGTAATATATCTCGTAAACTACTGGAGTACTCATTTTGAATTTTGGGCACTATTTTTTTTCTTGCAGGGCACTTATTTTCGACAAGCTCCTCAAACTTGAAATCAACATTCAAAGTCGTGGTCCTGCTGAACGAGCGCACGAAAGTTATCATCGTTGAATTCTCGGTAAATACAAATGTTTCAGTTCTGTTTTTTTTTACAAAATTAATCACATCTAGGGGCACCAATTATTTAAATACTTAGAATAGCTGTAGCATGCCCCTTTTTCTGCGCTCATGGTGGTCCTGCTGAAGCATGACTACGGCCGGACCGCCTTCAAAGTCGATCTTCTCGAAAACTGCTAGGGTCAAATTTTGTTGTTCGAGCACTAACTTTGATAACTAATTATTTCCATTTCCATTTCCAATTGAGCACTAATTATTTACCAAATATGGAAGCGATTGGCGTTGGTGGTCCGGCGGTAGTCACGGACATACTTAGTCAGGTATTTTAAAAAAAATTGCAATGTCTCTGGTATACCTCCCTTTACGTCATATTAACGTAT
Organism: Xanthia icteritia; assembly: GCA_949128155.2. Taxonomy (NCBI): domain Eukaryota; kingdom Metazoa; phylum Arthropoda; class Insecta; order Lepidoptera; family Noctuidae; genus Xanthia; species Xanthia icteritia. Next base: position 16,964,057 of record OX421930.2, read on the forward strand.
GGCTATGGATGGTATTAGTAGCTCCACGCACGCGTGAGAAAAAAGTTTCGTGTTTTTTTGTATGGGAGAAAACACGTAAACATTTTTTTGAAATTGAATGGAACTGAGGAGCTGGTGCTCACACGAATTATTGTACCATACACGGTGATCAAGATGACATCCAATTCATGCACCTTTGGGTGACGAAATTTTGAATTTTTGGTAAGCGATTTTTCAAATCTTTGACGTGGTTAAAGACAGTTGCCGATCGATTTACTTATACTATCGTTAGTTTATAGCCTGCTAATGATGAGAATAATTAAATACGACGTTATTGATTAAATACTTATTTTTTAACAAAATTGCATTCCAAGAACTAAGTAACTCATTTGTTAAACACCGTTGAGTTACAATTAGATACTAATGACATGAGCATTAATGGAATGCACCTTTGGATGCCGCTTTGCACGTAGCAATTTTACCTAAAATAACACGTCAAAGATTTGAAAAATCACTACCTACTGAATCAATCGGTGTTTGAATCGTTTTGATACTAATTGATATTCCATTGCTTCCTTCGCATAAGTTCGAAAAGAAAAATGGTCAGCAACGTAGTCACGGACTTTAATTGATGTGATGAGCCACTTTCAAACTTTAAAATTTTGCAGTTTTATACATTCCCGATATTACCACGATTAAACACGAACTCAAACCGCATGCTCGTCAACAAGATGACAAATAACTAATAATCGGAAATAGTCTTAACCATAGAGGTTGAAGATTGGCTTATAAGTTGTCAATGATAAATCAATACAATGTTGCATACGTTTATCATATCTATTTGATACTGACTTCCTTTGAATAAAAAGCTCATTAAAAAATTGGTTGCCTGTAAAGTCGGTATACGGGCGAAAGTTTTACGTGACAACGACTTTGCGTGCCTTTCACTTTTTATGTCTGTCTCTCTCGCTCTTAGGCGGGCTAACCATGCCCGAGTGGAAGGGACGCGTGCCTCTCACTCGCTCTCATTGTGAGCGCATAACGTGAGCGGAGCGTAACGCAGTTTCTTGAAGTGTCACCCGGCAAACCAATTTATAAGACGTTGTCACGTCAATAAGTACTCGTTATTTCTGAAAACTTATCTGAAGCCCAAAGTATTATAATTGTCATGAACGTCACCTTGGACGCTACAGTTATTCGTTTTTTTTTACGTTTGTTTTCTAGGTTTTTTTTTTACGCGGTCAGAGTTTTTCCGATGTCGAAATGACCAATCATAATTTTTTCGTACGCTAAACGTTACTATCGCTAAGCTATAGCTAAACAATTGTCGCTAGGTTACGGTTGCTAGACCTGCAATTAGTTGAATTTGGGTAGTGACTCTGCTGTCAAGTTTGTAGTTCTGGCTCTCAGGTTAGCCAACCGTAAATATTGCATGAAAGTGTAACATTATAAAAATTACAAGCTATCCTAAGCCAAATGACATACCTGTCAAACACACATGTCGTTTTAGAAAATAAAAATCTTCTATATTACAACAGTGGCAAGTGGCTCATCAATTAAAGTCCATGACTGTACATAACGCAATGAATGTTGTTGAACTGTCAAAATGAAACAAATTTGTCATAATAGTTTACGAAAATGTGTTGCGTAGGTAATTAGATAGCTGTTGTTGAGAAACCGATTCGTATACAATGTGAAAGAGACAAAAATATTCTATATTTTAGTGCAAATTTGAAATTTGTGGTGTATATCATTACGGTGTTGTGACCAAAAAAAGTTGCGTCCTTCCGGAAGTATTTAAAGTCCTGCTGGCAGGACTCCGGGCGATCTATCAATAACATAGACGTATAAAAAAGGTCTATGATCAATAATTACTAAATTATAATCATCAAAAATCAAGTATCTGGGCGACCGAGCTGTGCTCGGACGAAAATAGTGAAAAAGAACTTTCCCAGATATGAGGAGTTGAGGACCTAGCTAGCTAGATCAATTTTTGGACCCCGTAAACCCCTATATTGCAACTTCCATCGAAATCGTTAGAGCCGTTTTCGAGAATGTGATTACAAATATAGACTAGATTTTTCAGATGGGGCTGTAAGGGCAGCTACCTGAACCGTCGTAGCTGGGTCATTTTCACAAAAAGTGTACATTCGTGTTTCGGGTGTGTCCCACAACTTTAGTAATTTTTTTAAAGAAAAATTTCTACGTTTAAGAAAAACAACACAAAATATTTGGATCTGTGATCAGTTTTTAATAATATTGTATAATTTTGCTGCTTATAAACACAGTCATATTACCTTAATTTTCAAAAATAGAAGGTAGCTGTATCTGTTTTAGCATTGTCCCACTACCATTTTCAGTAAAATAACGTAACCTTAATGTATTTTGTTAACTTAAATATAATAATGTGTTTGATATTTTGGAAAGTATAGTTATGCACGATTTGTTATACAATTGCAGTAATAATCTAATGTCGCACAAAATATTCAAATAATTAAATCTTTGTGAGGACATAAACTAGTTCAAATGGAAAATTCCCTTCCGAAACCGCAATTTTTGCGAGATGGTGCAATCAAGACTACCATTTATGCGTATTTTCTTTCGATCGGCAACATATTTAATGCTGTCAACGGGTTCCAACAAGTATTTCGGTCATTTTGACGGCGGCCGGCGGACGTACAACTACACCTCAGTAACGGTCCAGTTTTAATTTTCCAGAGCCGCAACTAATTTCAAAGTAAGTTTACAAGTTTAATTCTTGCAAAATATTTTGACATCTTTATTAGCTTTCAGTGAACTTAAATTGATACCAAGCTTGTTGATCTGATGTGTTAGTTCAAAATAATTAAAACAAAAGTGTGTAAAGTCAGACTTCCGATACTTCCGTTCCGTAACCAAAACGCAGGTAACGTAGAAATGGAATTGAAAAGTTTCGGAACGGAATTCTTAGGAAGGTGATACATTATATTTGTAGTATCGATCTATTTATAATAAAAAAGTGACGACTTCCAAAACTAATTCGTAACGTTCATAATGGGTCAACTTTGTAAAAAAAACAAACAAACACTTATTGTCACACAACTATTTACTAAATAGTTATGTGACATTAAGTGTTTGCTTTTTTATGAGTATATTACTTGAACTTGATTCGAGACATAATTTAGAAGACTTTTTAGATACCGACAATAATGTATCAGCTAGCGCAATGTTCCAGTCCAGACATAACTTTTATTGAAAATGACAGTTGGGATATGAATTTCACGGAAAATTTAATCGAATCTACCATATCTGGCGTGACAGAAAAAAAGTTCAGCTTACAAGTTACAGATGACCAAAGATACATGATCCCTGAGGAACAAAAATCTGAAAAGATTTATGCTCCTGTAATAATAATACCTCTAAATGAAACACAAAACCATAATGAAATAATAGTTCATGACAGCCAAAATCATACGACGAACGCATCTCATAGTAACGTGTACAATACACATCATTCTCGTAAGAGACTGGCTTCTACAATGTCTAAAAAAAAATTGCGAAAAAATTCATTCTGATGGTAAAGAAAACAACCCTCAAAATACCCCTACCCTTCCATTAAGAAAATAATATCTCGAAGTTTGGTGTGCCACGCATGTAAAAAAAATGTTAAATTCCCGTCGGTAGACGTTACAAAATGTAATGCTGCTTGTAATAAAATGCCGCAAATAGCGGCATTTTATACGATAGGATAAAGTGCCGCTAGCGGCTATCTATACACTTCCTAAAGAAAAAGGATTTTGAAAAAAAATGATAACTAAATGGCTGTCAATAAAAAAAAAACATATCTTTCAAACCGCATTTGATTTGTGTTCATTAGAATATTTGTAATAATTTGATCTCATTTTCTTGATAATGTGCAATAGTCTTAAGAATTCTATTCCGTTATAGGCATGGTCTATTCCGTGACTGTCCTATTTTAAATTTTATTTTAAATAATATTTTTAGAGAAACGCTATTAAATTTTTATTAGATTTTGATAATTTAGAGTGTAATCATTTGATTAATGTAATTAAAAAAAGAGTTCCTAAGTTGTATCCTAATTGAGAAACATACCAAAAAGTATTGAACTTCTTTGGTCCAAAGAGTAACGTAATGGAAATTAAAATGATGATTATTTATGTTTGCTGTTGTTGATCTTTATGATTTATACTTTGTATTGAAGTACAAAAAATCGCTAACCAATTATACTATTTGATTAAATCCAAACGAGTTTTTTTTATTTCTATAAACCAAAAACCATTCGTTTCGGAATGGAATAAATTTTGTTCCCCAGGGGTAATAAATTAGTTATATTTCAGTAAATAATCCTGATTAAGAGGTTATATTATAATTTTCATATAGTGAAAAGAATATCAATCGTAAATTTCATAAAAAAAAACGAATAACAATAAAAAATAAAATTTCGGCAGATTTTTAATAGTGTACACTTTTTCTGAAAATGACCCAGCTACAGAAAAACGGTCTTAAGAGTCCTTAACTTTTTGAGACATTTTGATCTGCATTCACAGATTTTGAAAAAAATTTACAGACAGCAAGAAAATTAGTCAGTTTTCACAAAAAATGTTTTTTGATATCAATCGATCCTGTTTCCTATAAGGATCGAAAACTATTGGACCAACTGCGGTTTGATTACTAGAAAAGTCAGAAATCGCAAAAAAACTTTTTCTTAATTTTTTTAGGAAATGACCAACCTACTTTTGACGATGACTGGCCCGCCGTCAATAAACAAAAAATGGAATTTCAAATTTATCCTTACTGCCCCATCTCAAATATCCAGCCTGTATATATTTTACAAACAAAAATTTAAACAATATATTTTACATTTCTTTTTTTTTTAGTTTACAAATATTGCTCATTTATTAATAAAGGATATAACTCTCCAAATTATGTTCGTAAAAACGTGACGATTTAGAGCTTTAATGGTGATTCAAATAATTATTATTTCCATTTTGTTAATTATGATTTTACTTATATTCACCCTTTTCCACATCTGCATCAGCATGAGCTCCGCATTGATTACTGCGGATGCCGATGGCTAAATAAATGCGGAACCTTCGCAACTGCGGATGCGGATATCCGCATCATCCCTGGTTAGGACGCGGGGTAAAGTTATGCCTCATTTCTGCTTTGGTGACCAGCCATAACCCCTGATTAATAATTAAGTGTACTTAGCTCAATTATTTATGTTGGGAGATTAAATGAAACGCTATATTATCAATCTTTTATAAATATTGGTAAATATAGGTCAAATGTGGTACAAATAAAATCAGAGGAAATATTTCTATCAATTTCATATCAAAATGGAAACATCCATGCATTATTTTCTACACTTTATCATTATATTAACTGTAAGTAATATTATAGGTACCATAATTATCTGTATAGGAACATAAGCTTATTAGTGAGAGGGTGAGATATTCAAATATTATAAACAAATTTAAACTTTAAGATTTTAAAGCCTCTTCAAATGTATTCGATCAATAAACCAATTATTAATCCATAGAGGCCTTGGTCAACGTAATGGATAAATTACAGTAATATTTGATTTAAAAAAATAAAAATATGCACCCTATCACTAAATTCTAGACTCGCTAATCTGAAATCCAGAAGCTCAATAAAGCAAACATCTAAGGATAAATGCAATTTAAACTGTCGGAATTATGAGTACGAATTTTATTCCAGACTTAAATTATTATAAACAATATTTAAGTAGGTATTACAATTATGTGTTACCAAATGAATTAATTGAAGAACATTATTATAAGGTTATACTTAAAGATGAATTATTTTAAACATATATTATTTTAAGTGAGCGAAAGTAGTCAGTAAGACTTACTTTTAATACAATTGCACAAATCCAATTGTTTTAGTCTGCATATTGTTTAAAATAACGCCCACTTATATCCATTACAATAAAATGCGATAGAGTGTAGAAAATGGAAATATTCACATTTAATGCGCTGAAAACCAATAAAACATGGCACATTCATAAATCCTATTTATGAGAATAAGACAAAATAGTAATATTGCTAATGCAAATGACGAACCATCGTTTATCAACATCATTTCACACAAAGTTAGTACAAATATTATACAACTCTTTGAACAAACAAAAATAAGATTAAAAAACTGAATGACTGACAATTAAAATGCGATCCTTGAGATCACTATCAGACCTTTGTATGTTGTGCATTTGAAGCAAATAACTGTTGTGTTAATTATAAAATGTTGTCAGTCTTAAGTTTTTACAATACGTGCATTGTAATAGTAACGAAACATGGTAAAAATTTCAAGTATTTATGTTTTATTGGTTTTTAGCGAAATATACAAAGAAAAGTGGTCGATTAAATGTACAGACGATCATCATTTACAAACTAATTAATAAGAAATAACCATTTTAATACTTTAAGACATAAATAATAACACATTTTAAACAATTTAACTTGCTTCTTTGACTTAAAATCTCTTATTACTATTTTTGACTACACTAATAGTATAACCAAGTCCGTTATGTTACATTGTTAATTATCCTATACTGACATAATGTAAAGGCGGTAGGCAGACAACTCCTTATAACTACGGACTCAGAAACAGAGTGCGAAGTAAGCGTCGGGAACGAATAGTAGTATGTATAAAACTAGGGCTACTCTAAACACGAAATAAATTATTTTAATTTTGTCATTTTGTTGCAATAAAATCTGTTGCTGGTAAAGTCAAAATATTGTTAAAATAATAATTTATTAACATTCATTATATAACATGGCAATCAATGTTGAAACATCTGTAATTTCATGTCTAGAGCCCTATGTTCTGTATGATAAACAAAGTCCTATTAAAATACATACACAGAAAACACCACAACACTTAAGTAACCTGACAGTGTTAGAGAGATCTCTTGTGTATAAATATATTTTTATTTTCATAATGGGAAACTTATCTACACATACATTTTTCTAGTCATAAGTACCATAATGTGTGATTGACATTATTATTGCTAAATGTTAACAGTGTAGGGATCTCTGTAAGGCTGTCAGGTCCACAACACAATTTTGGACTACAATATCACAACATACATACATATAAATAGCTACATAAACGTGACACACACACACACGTTATTCTATCAATATGGTGACTTGAACTAGCATAACTTAATAATGAATAAATGATCAGTCTTAAAAATTCATATGGTTCTGTGGACAAGACCATAGCGTTATGACGTCTGCAAAGCGTTGTACTTGTTGATCCACTCTGTTGCTGAGTCAAACTTAAAATACATTCAAAACTTATATGAAAAATATTAACAAAAGAGCACGGCATTTTACATTTATAACAAAAATGACAGCACATTAAAGCGAACATTAATTAATCACTTTATAGAATTATATTACCTAAGTCACAGGCAAATGTAAGAACTGTGAACCTTAACTTTTATAAAGTAAAACAGCAGAACATGATTGTTCACTATAATTTTATCCCAAAGGTAGGTTGAATCATCACCTGTTTGGAAGAATAGTCTAGTAATTGTAATTCCAATATCAATAACTTGATTAAATAAATATTTTATTTTCAACCTTGTGTTAAAAAATCTCAGCTATTTAGATTAAGTGCTTTTATGAATATATTTTATCTCACTTGTGACATGATATACATTATAGTTCTTTAATAAAACATCATATTAAATCAACTGGTCTATAGAATGGGATGTGTTCAGTTACACCTTGTCACTTGTTGTTAACTACACTATCTATTACATAAATCCTAACTGATTAAGACCTAAAAGTAGTTTCAATTAAAGAATGCTTATATGAAGCAATACATAATTACACTAATCAGTTAAATTGAATACAATACATCATTAACTCATGTTCCAATCAACAATGTCTCATGCAGAATAACTCTTTAATGAGAATTCAACAACATGGAATGCTCTAAAATTTCTGTATCTATAATTTAGGGATGGCAGCATAAAGTGCCTATAATTTACTAATGTCACATACAAAATACGCATTACACTGGACATTCTAACATGAACAAAAAAAGCAGCAACACTGGATAAATATTAATCAATGCATTATAATTATTATAGATTCTATATCAATGTTTTAATTAAATGTCATAGTGATTTGTCACCATAATTTTGCATTCTGAGTATATTGTCTCATGAAATTGTTTGATAATTTAAATGGCAAACCAACAATTAGTTGGTGAGGGTCAAATTTAGTGACTATCCAGAACTCCATTATTTGACTATGCACCTACTACATTATACAGTGTGGATTTTTGAGATGGGGTAGTGAGGGCAGCTACCTGAACCATTCCTGCTACCGGAGAACGGTCTTACGCGACTGTCCTTAACTTATTAAGGCATGTTAAATGCAGTTCCAAATTTTTCAAAAAGTTAAGGACATTCTCCTAAGACCGTTTTCCTTTAGCTTCAACGGTTAATGTAGCTGCCCTTACTGCTCCATCTCAAAAATTCAACCTGTATACCATGTGACTTTACATAATTATATCAATTAAAATAGAAGGAATTAAAAAAAATAATTAATGAACAACTGCATAGTCAAAGACTTGTTATAACTGCTTGCAGGGTCTGCAGGCGCATACCCTGCATTCTGCCAAAACCCAGACAAGCTAATAGTGACAAATCAAATTCTTGCCGTGACAATAAATGTAAAATGCTACACAAGCAGAATACAGGGCTAATTTTCTACACAAGCTAAATGCTTTCCACTAAAGAACTATCCAGTGTCCACAATGCAACTTTAAGCCTCCATGAATCTCTTTCAATTTATTATGACAATAACCAGACAATTTATTTAACTTTAATAAAAATTTACTCAAACACCATTGACTCACTTTTCGAACAACTTGTCTAAAGAAATAAAATAACATTGGCACGCGGCATGATGTACTTTTATCCTTCATCATATAATCTTACATAAGTCAGTCAATCCTCTTTCCATCAACACATGCTACAAAAAGCGAAATTAACATAAAATTTAAACATTAATATAATTACGTTTGAGACTAAACTAAGCACAGCGCCGATCGGCATACGCGACAACGCATCCAGCTAAATCTATACCACTTATCGATTCGACTTCAATGCGTAATAAAAAAATAAACAAAGACGCAGACTTATCGATTCGTCACTTTGGAAAAGATAATTAAAAAACTAAAAAATTAAAACTATATTCGAGGAGGGTCAGGAGTGCTCGCTAAGCGGAAGCAAATTTACGAGCTTAAAGTCATAAATAAACACGTTTAACGCGATCACGAATGCTTCACAACGATCACACCCGGTCTCGGCGGCGGCGGAAGTTCCGCTTTCTTAGTGAGGGCCAGAGGCGCATCCCCTGCCTCCTCGCCGAACAAATGATCCCCCTCAAGATGACGAATGGCCTCCACTATAGTTTCCAGGTTCTGTCGACTAGTGCTTGCGAGATACAAACGGGATGGCGCGTCATGAGCTGCGTCAGGAAGAACCTCAACTTCAACGCGAGGCTCGGCTTTGATAGCAGCTTCTAGTAGTGGAGCAGCAACAACTGCAGGTTCCACAGGTGGGGCCTCTACTTCCTCACTCTCAAGCTTACATTCAGCAGCAACGTCTGTTTGTTCGAAATGAATAACAGGACGAGCTAGTTCATGGGCATTAGTAGGATAAATCTGAGCTTCAACAGAATTAAGGCGTTCTTCCAAGTGCCGCCGCAGTCTCTGTTCACGTTCCAGTTGAACACGCAATTCACTGCTTTCTGATTCTTTTTTCTGTGGAACACTTGTCACAGAAATCACAGCCACTGGCTCAGGTGATCTGGTTATGGCATCCTCAGTAGAGTCAGGAATTATGGCTGGGATATGAGTAAGAATTTCACCTTTTCTTTTCTTCAGGGGTATTTCGCCACCTTCATGTTGGTTGAGTAATCTCTTCAGCTGACAATTCTGAGATAGAAGTCTTGTTTTTTCTTGTTCCAAGTTGTAAATATATTCAGCTGTCTGCTGTAGTATTGCAGCCTGTAAAATATTTAAGGAATATGATAATTGCTTTTATAAAATAAAAATATACTTTCTCACTTAAGTCGAGAATCTTGTGTACTTAATTGTAAGAAGCATCCATACCAAAGTTAGTTTTTGTAGAGCAACATTTTGCAACACGATAAGGTTAAGTTACTTTCAATAACTTTTAGTAAGTTTACTAAATAACTTTTTGTCATCTGTTGTTGCCCACTAATACTTTTTACAAGTACTGTAAAGTTTCACCAAGATGCACCTGTACTTAGAAACTGTTGTGAGGAAACCCTAAATGGTTGTTGTTACTTTGTACAACTACTAGCACAACACAGAGATGTGTTTTACCATACCTGTATGTAGAAAGAGGGTAAATTACTCTTCTGAAATCAATCTACAAAGAACTGCTATTGAATGAAATCCACTAGTTGTCATGGCACTTCATGGTTTGTGAAACATACTTAAGAAACATTACAAAGTGCTTTAGATATAGAATCAGGGATCCCCATGTCTACAGCCTCCTACCATGTTTTGACTGCAACCTTGTACCAACCCTGCCTGTGGTTATCATAATACACCACCATTATAAAAAATACAAGTATGCATGATAAAAAAATAAGTTAAATGTTACATACTTTGCTAAGCTTTTCTCCCTCATGACGAGGAAGCAGGGTCCGCAATGCCTGGAAGCCAGCATTGATGCTCTGCATTCGTCTACGTTCATTGCTATTAGCAATTTCTCTTCGGATCCGTTTCTCTGCTTCCATTGTTTTTCTTCCAGAACCTGGATGCTTATCACTGTGGAAAATGAGAAATTGAGTATGTCAATATACTTTATACCAATTGTTCCAGTTCTATACCTATTTGTAGTATTTATACAATAATATCTCTCTTTATACTCAGTCCCTGTGCTGAGGATTGTAACCCACCTTGTTGATGTCTTGTACTGGCTAAACAGTAATATAAACACATCAAAAAGTACCTAAATAATTAAACCTGCTCCAGACATGTTTCAAATATTTACAAAAAAAAAAAAAAAACTAAGATGGAGTTGATGAGTTATTCATCAACTCCTGTAAATGTTTCACAAGGGTCTAATTATCTATACATATACTATATAATTGTATGAAGTATATAACTGTTATTCTCATACAGCATATTGCTAAGGTGTTATAATAAACTTGCCAAAATAATAATTACAATGAGTTAGTTTATAATAAAACATGAATGACTGTATTTACGCTAGTGTACATATGTTTGATAGTACATTTGCGATATGTAGAGGCGCCTACTACGCCTATTCGATTTGACCAAACATGGCGGCCCAACAGCTGACTACAGGCCGGCACGGGGCGTGAGCGTCATCATATGGCCCGCGAATTCACAAATTTACAATGAAATGCAAAGATGATAAATAATTTATATCAAAATTGATGCATATATCATTGTTAAGCATGAATGAGAGCGAACGAGTAAAAATTCGGCGACCACGCCGGTTATCCATACCTGGCTAAAGCGTGATCAGACGCCTCTTCTTCGTACAAGTTATAATCTTCCACTTCTAGCAAACAAACGTCATTACCGTGTAATGACATTACTTAGGTACACTTATTACTTAATACTCATCAAAATGTCGAGGGATACGCACAGGAAAATCTTATTATTGATAAATTCACAGGCCACAATGGCGGGAAATGACAATGAGCTCAGTCAGGTGACGCTACACAAATTAAAGAACACACCAGTTTAGTAACCACAGAAATCACTCTCTAAAACGTTTATACGGAACAAAGCAAAGTCGAGATAAACAATTTGAGTAAATTTTAAGCAAATAACTTTTAAAAACAGTAATTAGATAGAAGGAGTCAAGGGCAACGCGACATCAATGCTTAGTATACCATAGACTACATTTTACTTGGTTCTATTTCTACTCTACAAAAGAAGAAGCATAGAGAAATGTTAAGTCAGGGCTTTGGAATCCCTTGCTGAATATTCAAATTCCGAAACGTTCAGAATGGGAATAGAAACTGCTTCAATCAATTTTATTCAGATGTCGTTATTACCTCTAATTCTTGAAACTGCTAGCTGACACTATCCTTTAATTTTTTGTACACAAAATGTATTTTTCGTGTACAGACGCCAGTAGGTCAACCTACCCGAAACTGTAAAACTTTCCCAATCAACTTTGAACCTTATTATTCTGTGATAAAGTTAAAAATCGATTAAAGAAATTTGACAGATTGTAGTAGGTTGATGTGCTGGCGTCTGTACATACACACGGATACACATGCTAGCTATACATTTCCAGTTTAAGCTGACCTCATATTGTACGGAAATCCTATACAATGCGAGATTAGCTTATACTGGAAATCTATTATATTAATAATAAAAATACATTACATACAAAGGAGATAATAAAATTTATTCAAAAACTAAAAACTGGTAAAATACAGTATAAATCTTAGAAATAATGTAGGTTATACAAAGTATGATGCCTGTACTAGGATAAACCTGTATCGCTGTATCACAGGCGGCATGAGTTCTTAAAATTACTATTTGGACAATTGATTTCTTGAACAATATTTTAACTTAAGTTTTAAGAATAGAGACATAGTTAGTTAATTTATTATGTATACTAATTTATGATGTATATAATCTACTTAAATGCAAATGATTAGGGTAAATAATTTATATAATATTATTTACGGAAAATACAAGGAACCCATCAAAAGTTCGTGTTGTAATCCCAGAGACAAATTTGACAGGTTCAAATGTCAAACTCAAAATTTAAAAAACAAACAACAACCTCTTGAAATGTCAAATTAGTCTTTTAGTTTCGCCATGTCCGTCTGTCTGTCTGTCTGTCCGCGGCTTAGCACAGAGACTTTTAGTACTTGAAAGCTGTAATGACGACAAAGTGGTAAAATAAAATCATGGTTAACGACTAATAATCAACCAACTTACATTTGCAGTTGGAATGTATGGGAAAACATGTTTTTCAATTACAGTTTGTTCTTGGGATAAACTCATCCCAACTACGGAACCCTTCATTGTTCGTGGTTTGACACACACTTGGCCGGTTTTATTTCAATACATTTCACGAACAAATGCTTACAGCGCCCCACTGCTATATTAATTCGAGCGCCAAAAATCCTTGTACGAACAGTTTTACGAACAATTATTATAAGGCGAAAGCGCCAGGGTTGCCTGCAAAATTCAAATTCTCTTACCATTTTTGCAATTTCCAGGTCATTATCAAATTGTATGATGATCAAAATATAATATGAGCCCGTAAGAAATATGTATGTATAGAGATAGAGTCATTACAATAATCAATATAACTCTCTGCGCTGAATACACTCGTTGGGGATTTCAAAATGTCACTTCCACACACAGATTTTGCCGTCAATCTGTGTCATCCACACACAGATTGACGGCAAATCTAACAATGAAAACGCCAGCGAGTCACCGGTGGCTAAAGACGGTACCAGACACAGCAACAATATTTGATCACTTGTGTGTGAGGCCCGGGTATTTGGGTGTTTGGGTATTTGTTCAAAGTTTGATCACATATTTACTCTTTGCCATTCGGTATCGGTTTTTCAAGCGCACATCAATCACTTACCGCGCCGACACCACGCCTTAAGCTGTGTATATGCAACGTTGCCAGACCACTGCCGCGCCGGCATATACACACCTAGGCGCGGAGGGCGGCGCGGTGGCGGCGTGGAGGGCGGCGCGATGGCGGCGCGATGGCGGCGCATCGACGGCGTGGCGTCGTCTCACTGAACACGCTTCTTTCGCTCTTTCGTTTCGTGACGATTTCTACCAGTTTACTCCCGTTCTAATAAAAATACAATAAAATAAGTCAGAAATATTACAATGCAATTTAGCAAACCAGTACATCATCCTCACTTTATAGTTTATATAAATTTCCCATATTTCGGGTAATTTGCACACGTGAGTATTGGCAGCACTGGCCTTGTGACGAATTTGGTGAATGAAGATTGATTTTGATGTATAAAATCGGGAATTAAATGATTGAATTATTCAATTACCAATGAAACGTGATTCCAGGATTTATACTATGGTTTTTTACACCATTTCACGACAGAAGACATGCTGTATCTTAAAAAAAAATTCGCCGCTTAAACGTATCGCCTGTGTTGACGTTTGCGCGTAAATGGCTGACTACTGTGTGAATGTGTGCGTTAAGCGGTTGTACGTACAGCAAGCTAGCCGACTCTGAGTGACACAGTTTTTTTGTTAGCGAGAATCTGTCCGACTTTTTTTATACGTCTATGCGTTCAGCACATTTGTTGACAAAAATCTTGTGCAGAATCTCTGTAGTGCGTGTAGTTGAGCTGTAGATGTAATTTATCTGTCTAGCTGTGCCGCACATTTGTATGTACACACGGCTACACATCAAGCTATTTCCAGTTTGCTTGATGTGTAGCCGTGTGTACAGACGCCAGCACATCAACCTACTACAATCTGTCAAATTTCTTTAATAGATTTTCAACTTTATCACTATTGTGTAAGGTTCAAAGTTGATTGGGAAAATTTGTCAGTTTCGGGTACGTTGACCTGCTGGCGTCTGTACTTCGGTCTCGATCTACTTTAACTTTCCACTAAATAGGGTTCATTCTGTTCACAGAACATTATATACCCTGACGGCACTGTTTAACCATAGACTAGACTATTCTATCAGTATCGCAACTTTTTGTTGTTATGTACTTAAAACAAACGCGCCCGATTAGAATATCACTCCATAAAAATATTGAGTCGTTAAGTTGGTACATGTGGCACATTTTTATGAGGTTGGTTACCATGAAGCGTCTTGAATGCGGTAACCAATCGCTGGCAAGTTAAAATTTTGAATTATTATTTTCGAAGTGGGGATTTCGTCCTGCCGCCATATTGTGTTGAGCTGTGAGTGCTAGAAGTGAATATTTTACGTATTTCAGTGTAAATTCTTTTGTTAATATATTTCGGATTGATAAGCATTCAGGTAATCCTTGATTTAATATTAGTTTTTGTCATAATAGTCGTATTTGTGTCTACAAATACGAACATTAAATACATTACGACCTAACAAGCCGGTTGCTCTAAAATTGCAGCATTGGTAAGCAGTATTGGTGCAAGTAGTGATCGAGGTACTTTCGAAATAAATCTTTCTAAAGTTTCATGAATGCATCGTGTCCCGTTTTGGAAATGCATTTCTCTATGAGAATACGGTAGACGGTACCTATTGTTCGGTACATATTCTTAAATTTTAGAATCGGTTATTGAATGCACACAAGGGTGGAAGTATGGACGTGGGGTATGGTGCCCGTAAAGTTGAATTGACATACCTACACTATAGTCTCAATTCATTTAATAAGTATTTTACTCCAGATTTATTGTCTATTATCCTGCTATTGAGAATGATTCACTTGTTTGAACTGATCTCAGTAGGTACATATAAAATATTTTCCGGTAAATAGGCACGTTCTTTGTGATTAACAACGGAACGATGAATCATCGTTGTGAGTAACTGGGGAGACAGTAGAAACTGTAAAAATAAGGGTGCCCTAAGTGAAGGAAGGTACCTACATCCTGAGCTTACGACTTTCTTTTAATTTATATTTTTGTTTACTTACTTGTTATCTGTCATTTTATAATATTTTAAACGGTATGATTTGTTCCTAAACTTAGCGGAGAATAAACGAGATGGACTTTCAATATTAGGTAGGTACATAATAATTATGTTGCCTTTGTGTATCGCGACTGCATTGAACTGTGCTGTTGTTGGTTAAGCTGAATTATTAGAAGTAATAAGGGCGACAATTCACCTCATGAATAATCCATTATGTACTTACAAAATTCGGTTGAATTAGAATTGGTACTCAGGTTAACCTGCAACCTGCCCATTAACATGATTCCTTTGAAAATTCATACTAAACACACGCACACACAAAATCGAGTTACAGAGCAGCAGTCACCTTGGCGGTCGAAAACCCAGGGTTTATATCGTTTGAATTCGATCTCGGCCGTGGTTCCGTCACTTAACTGATGTAATCTTATCCTAAACAATAATGTGTGATTCGTCAGTGGATTGGAACCTTAAAAACTTGGATGGCAATGTTAACGTTGGCATAAATGGTTTCATATTGGGGGCGGGGTTAGAAGGGTATCCAGATCCGTTCCATGTAGATAACATTGGAAAATTTACTACAAAGTAGAAGCGATGGAGAGTCTAAGCAACGTGGGTCCTCGCATACGGCTTCGAGGTCAGAGGGGCGTGCGCCCCCTCGCAGCTTTCATCGACGGTATTTTTTACCTAAGGTCATCAAAATAAAATCTAACCTGACCAAAGCGAGGTGCAAAATTTTTCGAACTCGCTTCGCTCGCAGCCCAGGTACCCTTAATTTTCTTAAGATTTTCTCTATAAGAAGACTAAGCACTCCTACTTTTGTGAATTTTCAAAGGAAAATCGTAACAAATGCGAGACGGGATGCTAAAATTTCGAGTTCGCTTCGCTCGCTCGTTTAGAGTACGTTCTCTTACTTCTAAAAGTATTCTGCTAATGTCGACAAAATAACTCCTATTTCTGTATGAATGGTCAAAAGAGCACCTAACCTTTGATCCGAGGCGGGGTGCTAGATTTTTCGGGCTCCATACAATCGCACTTGCTTGGGTATTCTTGGTTCTAAAAATTTTCGCCAAAGGTCGTTCAAGTAACTCCTATTTTTGTTGTATGAATGGTCAAAAGAAAACATCTATCCGGTTTTTAGGGTTCCGTAGTCAACAAGGAACTCTTAGCCCACATTCGCACGGACGTTAAAACATCGCGGCGGGATTTTCAACTCTCAGTGTTGAGTCGAGCGTTGAGAATCACAACGCGTTGGGACGCACTCTCGTCCGAGCGCGTTGAATTAACACACTGTTGGGTTTTCAACTCTCGGCGCAAAGCAGGCAGAGCGTTGAAAATCCAGTGCACGAAAAAAGAATCGCCGCGATTTTATTACGTCCGTGCTTTCGTGGGCTTATAGTTTCGCCATGTTCGTCCGTCTGTCTGCCCGCTGCTTAGTTCAGAAAGCCTGTTAGTACCTAGAAAGCTGCATTTTGGCATAGGTATACATATTAATCCCTCCGACAAATTAGTAAACTTTCGGACTTTCCCGCAACCCCGACAGGCATCGATCTTATCAGACCCCTTCAATTGTGCTGACATCTCTTTGAGTCGCGCGTGGAACACAACGCGCCGTCGACCCGGGCCTGGTCTTTGTCGGACAGCGAGGGAGGGACCTATTGCTCACCGTCCGCAAGCCCGCGCCTACGGTGGCCGGGAATCGGCTTGTAATTCCCGATACCCAGGGCGTCTCCTGCGGCGGCTAGGGGCACGAGGGCGCGAAATTTGCAACTCCCTCACGTGTTCCGCCTCCTTCGCGAGCATTACTGCTTCGCAGAAGGAGGTGACGGCCTTCCATGCCCTCTCGCTCCGTACCATGGCCTGGACCAGGGCCAGGCGCGAGAGATCCACGCCACCGATCGCCACCATGAGGATACGGCGATGCTCTGCCCAAGCCGGGCAGACCTCCACGGTATGCTCCACCGTGTCCTCCAAGCGATCCACGCAGTGATGACACCCGGGCGTTTCCTCCCGCCTGATACGAAACAGGAACCTCCCGAAACAACCGTGTCCGTGACCTGCGTCAGGCGGAAGGTGAGCACGCCGTGGCGCCTCTAGCCACTCCTCAAAGAGGGGACTTATCGCCGCAATTGTGGCGTGCTCAACTCGGAATGGTCTGACAATTCCATCAATAACAACTGTTTTGTACCTATCTGCCGTCATGGAGCCTTGATACGGTATCAAAGGCGTTCTAACTCCACCACCCCAAAAAGACACTGATTTCCCGCCTTGCTGAACGGTTTTTTGTGTGGCAGTGTAGTCGCAGTTCTTTTCCTTTCAAAGTCTCCAGGCCTTATTCAGACACGGACACCTCGGTTATCTGGATGAGTACTGATTCGCGATTCGTCAACGAAGTTTGGTCGAATGTTTTTCTCATCTTCTTCATTTTGCCTGAGCCTAGCCCACTGCAAACTCCGTCGCTGACGTGGCCGTGAATTCAAAGGTGCTCGCCAAGACCTCCGTGCTCGTAGTCCAGCCTGGTGTAAGCAATTCCGAATGGTCTGAGTGCTAACTTCAACTCCGGAGGCGGCCCGCACTTCTGCTTTTATTGTAGTAGCGTTGATTGTTGGGTTACCGGCTGCCAGCAATCTGATATAGCGCTTCTGAGCAGCAGTCAGAACAGTTAGGCGACCACTGCGGGGTCGGTCAGCTAAATTATCCATGCCGTGGTACCTCTGCAACGTGGCCACAACACAGGATTGGGATACAGTAACTCTACGTGCTATTTCTCTTTGAATATCCTTCTTCCCTCAAAGTTACAATTCTTGCTCGTAAAACTTCTGATAATCCTCTTGGCATTTTATCAATAACAACTTTCCTCGAAAAAATATTATAAATCCGTTAACATTGACCAAGTCAGATTTCGAATGAGCGTAAGCTTGGATTGAATTTATTTTTATAAGGAAACTAGCTTTTGCCCGCAGCTTCGCTCGCGTGGATGTTGGAAAATGTCCCACGGCGACGTCCTACTGGGATTAAGGGTACCCTATGTGTTAATCCAAGTTATAAACTATATTTGTGCCAAAAGACCACGGGCAACTTTGTATGGAGTCTGGTCCCAACTCTCAACAGTGATGAAACTTATGCCATGTGAAAGCTTTTGGGGTATTATTTAATTTCACCATGTTATATTCACCATGACGCATGTTCCTTTCAATCCAAATCCGTTCAGTCGTTTTTGCGCGAATCCGGAACATACATCCAAAATTCCAAACAAATAGACAAAAATTCTAAAAACTATATTTGCAGCATCAGACTCGTATCCACACCTTGTAGCAAATAACCTAACCTAACTTAACGTAATATAGAGTAGGGAATGTCGGGGCGGCATCGAAAAGTTCGCGTATTGCATTTTTATACTCGTGATAACTTGGAAATTGAATGTCGGATTCAAAGGAATTAAAACGTATTTTACTGCTATATAAATACCCTTGTAGAAAAAACTAATTATTTGAATAAGAATTAATACTACGATACGAATGTAACCAACTTTAGTTTCTACCGGCGATCTAATTAAATTTTAGAACACAAACGCTGATAAAGTGACTTAACTATGATAGTTAGATATATTCCATCGTGGACTTTTTTGTAGGTAATAATAAGTACTTTAATCATGTAGTACATAATTTTAATGTATCATCAATAGTTTTCTCAGCGCACGCCAAATAATGATTTTTTTAGGCAAAATTTTGCTAATTTGGGTTACATTACTGCAATTTTCTTAAGGATTTAAATTTATTTTTTAAATAATTTATAGTCTATGTTACTTCGTGATAATTTAGCTTTCTATTGGTGAAAAAAATGTTAAAATCGGTCCAGTAGTTTCGGAGCTTATTGGGTACAAACAAACAAAAAAATCTTTCCCCTTTATAATATTAGTATAGATTTATATTCTAATTCTGTTTTTAAGTAAAAAATCTAAAAAGGAGAAACTAGTAATTATAATAGTCTACCGTAACATAAAAGATTTAGAATTTTCAAACTGATCGCAAACTTTTTTGGATGTGTGTGTAACATACAAATGACTTTTTAAAAGAGAACTTGCCCCAAAAATGGATTGGGACGGACGGCCCTATCAAATGGCCCGCTAGGTCGCCCGATTTAAGCCCACAAGACTATTTCTTGTGGGGTTACGTTAAGGATGAAGTGTACAAAACAAACTACGACACTATTGAAGACCTAAAAGCAGCCATAGTCTATTTTAACGCAAATTCACCACCTGAAGATACAAAATGCAATAGTAAGTTCGTTACCTAAACGAGTTGAATGTTGTATTGAATAAAATGGTGGCCATCTCGAAAACTTACTAATAGTAAATAATATCTATAGGATATGAAAACAATGCATTTTATTCATTTTAGACATCATGTTTCATAGTAACATTTACTGCTTAAGACCTACACAATCTATATCTACATAGAAATAGTGTTAGTTTTATTTTTCAAAACGTCCGGGTTCGATTCCCGAGCTGAGTAAAAGTTTTTTTAAATGTATGAATGCAGTTTTTCTAGTTACTAAAATCGATGATATGGTTCCTAAGAAGAGATCTTCGTATGTCTTATAGTTTCAGACTTTCCCATACTGACCGATCTAAATATGCCACCCTGTATAGATAGAACATAGATAACATGGGAAGTGCCTAATCCTAATTCAGCAAGGCGTATAATTATTATTATGCTATAATCCGTCTAAACGAAATAGTCAGCAACGTCTGCAATTAGCTTGACAGGATCTTTTAAAGTTCAGTGTAGCAACGCTACCCCAACTACTGTTTCGTCTTTTTACACCATGTATAAGTATATATTATTGAAATTGATTTGTAAGTTAATTTATTCTGTCTGTTAGTCATATTATTATTATGACGGGTGCTGAGTTACTTGTGGTTTTTATCCACGACTGACCGCTGCTATCGATTTTCTATTGGCCGTGCACGTGTTTTGTACGGGTATGCGGTACTTGGTTGTTTACACTACTTGCATATAATTATATTAGAACTTGTACTTCCTCCTCTTTATTAAGTTTACATTGTTTTACACGAGGTTTTTGCATTTTTCAGGCATAACGCCTGGGGGTCTACTCCCAAAGCGAAATCCGTAGTTTCGGCCGAAGTCACGGGATATTCGTTCCCCGTCTCACTTGCGGTATGTCCATAAGTGAGACGGAAAGCGAAGCGCGCGTATTTTCGGCCGAAAATACGGATTTCGCTTAGTGGTTTAGACCCCCAGGAGTTCAAAAACAGTAACAGTGAGGTTGCCAGTATTGGACAACTGACCATTACTGGCAACCAAATCTATATGCATATTATTATGTTAGTACTTAAAGCCTTAAATTAGTCTTACCGTTCGGACATTTATAAAACCTGGTGATTAGTTACTGCATTTGTTATTGCCAAGTGCCTACCTATTTAAAATCTAATAAGTACATAGAATTCAAACATTACTTATTGATTCTTTTTTGAAGACTGGTCGATTGATAGATAGCCCGTGATAGCACTGAGAGGGTTTCGTATCACAACATCGAATTGGAACACTTAAAATCTAATCTCCCTTGGATTTATATTTTTAACTATTTGCCATGTAGGTATTTACACGATCGAGGCAAAACCTCTACTAAAGATCAGCTCAGTGACGGACTAAAGTCAGTGTATTCATATTAGAAAAATATAACAAGGGAAATCATTTAATTTATGGTTTTAAACGAATTCTACACTTTCTGGTAGCGAATGCAAGAGAAACACTAAAAAAACCCGGGCAGGTGCGTGTCAGACCACAAATAATATCTATGCAACAAGATGGTACCTACTTGCAAGATCAAAAAGTATGGATGTCACGTGATCAACTTTGAACGTTAATTTAATATCTGAATTGTAACAGGCCGACATTTTGAAAAAAAAAAAAGACGCAGTGGGTTTTACAAATTGCCACGGACCTTCAAACCTCTTTACTTAATCGGGCCATTAGATTCGGAGCAAATTGGTTGTGACATACAGATAGACAAACACATGAATGATCCTATAAGGGTTCCGTTTACTCATTCGGACGTACGAAACCTTAAAAATAAAATTGACATCACCAGTGTCATTTCATGAAATAATAGGTACCTTAATCCTGTGCTTAGTTCTACGATGGTGCAACGACAAGGTCTACTAAGATATTATTATTACTGTACAGGTTGTGCGTTTTGAAGCTGATTTATGTAGTACGAATTAACAAAACTAAAAAGAAGTTTTATAACATTCGTATCAACTCAGCCGTTAACCTTGAACGCACCAGAATCAAGGTCGCCAATAACTAGCTTTTTTAACCATACAAAATGTAACCATCCCTCTTTAAAGTGCCTCCTATTGTATCACTGATGACAATAATACGCTTTGGTTGACTGGTTAAAGGCTAAAAAATCCCAATGTAGGAGAGGGGGAAGCATACGCTAGGTCAATAACCTAAACGCGTGAACCGATTTGAAATAACTCCCCATCATGACATGACAGACTCTTCGCGCACCGTTCGCTGTACGATCAAGGACAAAGGATATTACAGTATGTGTAATTGCTAGTTGCTTGTTACTACATAAGCACAATAGCATACTGGGGCTGGGGGGCCCACTTTAGGTTATTCTTTATCGCAGTATCGATTGATGTAGGTACGTCTAATTCTGTCTGCTTCACATTAATAAGTTAGCCACCATGGGTCTTCTTTATTCAGACATATTCCTAACATAATATTGTACGTATTTAGTTTGGTACCATTCCTTTACTTGCTATAAATATTTTGGTTTCGTAGAGAATGTTTGCGCAGAGATAAGCATCGAGTCCTGCCTGCGTGACTAATGTCGCTGCTATTTATATTTGTATTGAGTGTAACGAGTGGGATAATGAACGATAAAGGCGACGATGCGCTAGGAATTCGGTCCACTGTTAATGATCAATGTGAACAATATCCATTCGCGGGTTGTATCACTCACAGTTTCATTTTAAACGTCGTGACAGTAGTGTGCTTTCGGACTTTTGTGAATACAGTGAGTAATGTAACTTTATTAAAGTCGGGTAAAACATAATTAACATTAAAAGTTGAAATACCTACATTTATTTTTTTAAGTAAATTTTAATCAAGCCAAAGGTTACAAACTACTAATGATTTATTGTGTACCTATCTTATGCTTAATCGTAATGGGTTTCGATGAATCATCTGTAAGAGTAGCGGTTATTTACACTTCTTTACTGAATCATAAATTTATTATTCATCATTCGGAAAAAGACGCTTAGTTAAACATTTTTTTGTGTGCGTTAAATCAACGCTGCGTTACTACTAAAATCGCTTGTGAATTAATGATGCATGCATCTCGGTGCACTTTCCTCAGGCGCTATTTTAGGCGACAGTTTAAATTTATTTTAAGCATGTTCCCAGCACCGTGACCCACTGACGTGCTTTGTATTCCAATTTGGTTCTTCCTCGTACCTGAGTTATTTATTTTTATAGCTCGTGTAATAATTACATATCTACCTACCTTACTGAGTAAACACACTAGAAAAACTAAATTCTAACATCAATTCTTTCTATTTTCAAGGAACTACAAATGTTGGCAGTATAATTAATTTAAAAAAGCTGACCTTGTATCCTTCTAGGAGGTCGAACTACACCTAAATAATTTTTCATAAAATATTTCATCACCTTTGGTTATCGAAATGATATACATATTACGTACTAGCTTTTGACCGTGGCTTCACCCGGATGGATGTCGGAAAATATCCCACGGGAACCCACTACCGGGATTGAAATCTTTATAACTTAATTATTATTTTATTAAAACACGTATAATACTGAAAGATCAATAATTAAATTATCTTTAAAATGGTGAAGGTTTCAGAGACATACGCTTGATAGATTTTGCGTGATTCTCAGTTTTTTATCCGCCTTGAGACATAACTTTACAAATTAATTTCACGATGTAATATAAACATAATCAAAAATATTCATATATTACTATACGATATATAAAGTGGTTGAGTATGGCATTAAAAGAGGACCCTCCTTTAATGCAGTCACAAAGCAGATATCATGATTGATTGATTGGATATTGGAATTAATCTAGTTTACCGAACCTGGTTGGTAATAGTTGATCGGTGGATACTTAGGCCTGTATTACGGAACCTCACTCATGTCATGACTCAAGCATTACTTAAAACGAATTTCAACCAATCAAATGGCTTTAAGACGCCGATATATGCCAGTAGACTTGAGTGGTTAGCTTGCGTGTTCAGTGCTGAGCTCACGCAACGCGTCGTACGGCCAGCCAGTAATAGCACTCGCCCATCAAGGAGCGCTGTCCCAAATTAGACGCATTATTCATTTATTATACATAAATCAAAAGGTATTTTAATAAAACACACTAAAAGATAAATCATTTAATTATCTTTAAAATGGTGAAGGTTTCAGAAAAATACGCTTAATCATTTTGCGTGATTCAGTTTTTTATCCGCCTTAGACATAACTTTACAAATTAATAACACTATGTAAATAAACAATGTAAAATATTCACAGATTAAGTTATTAAGAAAATGCTCTAATTTAACATATCTTTTTTCCAAGTCATTTACACTACTGGTTTAGACGTGATCTCAATATAAAATAAAATCATTAAAAGTCGGTTATCGTCGCACTAGTTTTAAGTAATGCTTGAGTCTCGAGAGAGGTTCTACGGGCCTAAGTTACCTGGATACAGCGTCGTGGTCGTGGCAGGGGCTGGGTGATGTTGTTTGGTGATGATAATAAAATAATCATCTACACAAACTATAAAACAAACTCGGTCTGTCTGTTACCGTTTCACGCTTTAACACCTGAACGAATTTCGATGAAATTTGGCACACCATGTAGTCCATGGCCTGGGTTAGTAGGACATAGGATTGACATGTAGGATTTTTTACCCCGGTTTGTACGTTCCCATAACGATGGGTTCAGTGGCGTAAAGCGTAAAAAGGTCACAGACAGACAGAAAGCGTTACTTTCGCATTTATATTGTTAGTATGGACGACTTACAAAGTATGAGGTACCACAACAAAATTTCGCAAACAAAGTGTCAACTGAAAAGCAAAAAGATGGCTAGATTTGTATAGTAAACAATTATAAGACCTCCGAGCCCCGCAAGATGCAGTTATCGGCGCAGGCTTACTTTGTTTTCGCTGGTATTAAACGTGCGCCGCGTCGTAGTCATTTCGAGCTACGGCTTAGGATTAGGAGCCGATAAACGCGGCGCACGGACTGTTCACACGCAGGTAGCGCGAGCTTATGATGACCCAATCTGCCAAATTCCTGCTTAAGTGTGTCGTGTGGGTCGTGTTCCTTACACCTTTACAATACGCATGAATCCGTTAAATGTCCAGACCAGCTTTGAGATCCAATTGAATTGAAGTATTGGTTTGTTTTCGAATAGGCCATCAATAAGCATGGGTGCTAAGCAGAGCAAGCGCTCGGTGGACATAAGCGGCAAGGAGGCAGAGGGTGCTGGCGAAGTAGCTGCTGCGGGCGCCGGTGGCGAAGGCAGAGTGGAGCAGCTCGAAGACGCCGATTCGCTCAAACCACAGCTCAATGGAGACGCGCACATACACGAACCAACGGTAATAAATTTTTCATGAACAGGTATTTGAAAGGCATATTTAATTACTCCCAATCACAAAACAATAAATCAAAGCATTGAAGTGTCGCAATATTCAATTGAAAAGAGAGTATGTTTAACCACTCGCGCACGGCAACTTGAACTGACTTCTTCTTGTTTGAACTGACAAACTTGAGTTGTTTTATGCTAGAGTAGCTGCATGCCCTAAAATGATATAAATTAAGTCATTTTTAGGGTTCTATAGCCACATGGCAAATACGGAGCCCCTATAATTTCGTCATATCCGTCTGTCCAGATGTTGGCATTATATCGATGAAAATTAGAAACAAGGTGTATTCTGTGCACCACTAAACAATGTTGTAGTGAAATGGGAGTGAAGTGACATGTAACTGAGGAATGAAACATTATAATTATTGAATTATAATGTTTCATTCCTCAGTTACATAAGTACATTGGTACTTAAGGGTGTGGAGTATCGTTGGATCCCATAATATTACGATGTTTCTAATATAATTTTTATTTAAGTCATTTAGTTCTTGACATATGGTATATTTTCCGTTACAACCGCAGAAATAACTTTGCCGTTCATAGTTTTTTCGAGAAATTCTTGAAATACAAACTTATTTTTGAGGTCGATAAAATCAATACTGTGCATGCTTAAATATTCATCTCAACTATGGAATCCTTCACTGTGCTCTGTGTATGTAGCATTGTATACACGTTAGATTTATGCGTCTTGTATATTTGATTCTAGGAAAAACAAAAGGACATAGACAGCACTCCAGAAAACGTAAAAGATGCTACCACAGAGAAAGCAGCAAAACTAAATGAAGAGGAAAAAGAGGCGGCTCCCCTGACAAACGGAGAAAGTGAGCAAAAAGTAGAGAACGGAGAGTCCACGCTTACGCCTGAAGACGGCAAGAAACCCAAGAAGGAAAAGGTGCTTTCATTTAAAGAACGTTGTATTTAGTTGCCAACATCTAACTAGGGTTGAGTTTTGATTGCATGTGTGTGCCTATTTACTATTTATCTTAACCAAGCATGTCATGGGCAGGTCAAGAAGAAATGGTCGCTCAGATCGATCAGTTTCAGCAGAAAAGACAAACCCAAACAAGAGAAGAAGCAAAAAGAAGAGGAAACCAAAACAAATGGTGAATCAGAGAAAGTGCCAGAGGAGGTATGTATTCGTTTTTTTCGACACTTAGTATTGATCATGGTCCTGGCCACACTAAAAATCGTTTAAGCGCTCTTGAGTTTTTTAACCGACTTCAAAAAAAGGAGGTTATATGTTCGACTGTATGTATTTTTTTTATTTTTTTTTATGTATGTTCACCGATTTCTCCGCCAATTGTCAACCGATTTTGAAAATTCTTTTTTTATTCGTAAGGGTATACTCCTGAGGTGGTCCCATATTAATTTTGTGAAGATTTGATGTATACTTTGGGAGATAAACGAAGGAACTCCTCAAAAACAAACAGTACACGTAATGTGATTTGGATATTGTACTAAAGATCAAAAATAATTGCTGGTTCTATCTATCCATCCGTGGTGAACTAATTATAGTCTTCGAAGATACCGCATGGAACTCCTCATCGGTGAACAGTACATATAGGAACTTACAGTGAAAGGTTAGAAGGTTAGGGGATAAGCTCGTATTTTATATTTGTTTGGAAAAGAAAGAAATGTATAGTTAAGTAAAATATATATTTTTTGGTAATTTAATATGTTATGATGGCCCAGAGGTTAAGGCCTCGCCTCTCATGCATGAGGTTGTGGGTTCTAATGTGACTTTTTCAATTCATATGAACTTTCTGAGTTTATCTTGGACATTATTGACATCAGGGAAGGAAAACATCGTGAGGAAACATGGACTTATAGTTATTTCTAAGGTGCCAACCCTAGTGGGGCAGAATCCATAAAGATTTTAGACTAGTGGAATCTGCCCCACCAAGTCGAACTAGTGGGGCATATTCCACTGAAAATTTTTAGGCATTCCTCTTTGCCCCACCAGCGGGGCGCTTGGAATGATTCGTTAATTTTTGAAAAATCTTTTGTTATGTTTCCATTATTCGACTGGTATACGAATTTGTGCGGGGTAGGTATAAACACAACTAAAAAGTGAAAAATAAAAACTATTTTACAAAAAAAAAACAACCGACTTCCAAAAAAAACACTTAAAAGAGAAAAATAACTTGAATTTCGGAAGTCGGTGGCAAAAACAATAGTATTTTATTAGATACATATATAGTAAAATATACCTACCGTAATAAATATGAAAGCAATTCATAACTATTTCCCTAGGGATATAACTATATCACGGCTTCAACTATGCGAACTGCGAACCATCTTAAAATATAACTATATGGATCTGTATTTTCGTTTTTGCCACCGACTTCCGAAATTCAAGTTATTTTTCTCTTTTAAGTGTTTTTTTTGGAAGTCGGTTGTTTTTTTTTTGTAAAATAGTTTTTTCATATTTACGTATATACCTAACCACAAAGAAAGCTCATAGTTGAGAAATAATTAATGAAACAATTTAACAATAAAAAAAAAATCGACATTGTATACTTGGATTTGTAATTTTGTTTTAAGTCCGCCTAGCTAGACCTTCGGTCTGACCATCACTTACCATCAGGTGAGATGTAGACCAAGAGCTTAACCGTGCCGGATGAAAATAAAAAATCATTTTCAGAAACATGGCAGTGGGAAAGGGACACAGACAAAAAAATTTATTGAATGAAATTAGTCCTATATATGTATGTATGAATTTGGCACACGGGTAAACCGTGACCTGGAATAGGACATAGGATACTTTTTGTCCCGATATTCCTACGGGATCGAGACTTATGCGGGTGAAACCGTGGGGCGCAGTATCGGGATGAAAAGTATCCTATTTCCTAATCCAGGTCATGGTCTACCCATGTACTAATTTCATCCAAATCTGTTCAGCCGTTTTAGCGTGAAAGCGTAACAAACAAACTCACTTTCGCATTTATAATATTAGTTAGGATAACATAACTTAGACAATCACTACCCCCAAAACTACAGTTTTGGCCAAATATAATTTTTCTTCGAGCTATCAAGTTACGATACGATTACAAGTCCAAGTAGGTATAGGTATCTGTGCATTTAAAATCGTCTTCAAAAACTTCTTTGTCCCGTAGACCACTTTTGGTTTTGGTAAACTGTCTTTTTAATTTGTTCGGAAAGTTCACTGTATGAGATGTTGGCAGCCAATTTGGTCACCTTCGCTAATTGACAATTTATAGACTCTAACGCGGGTTGCGGCATTGATTTCACTAAGTCAACTTACAATGCAGGAGCAATCGAAGCGTTTTACTATTGAAACTCCTCGTCCCATGACTGTAAAAAAATCAAGAAACTTATTCAACGGAAAAAGCAAGGTCTCTCAGCAAAAGTAAAGGAAAACGTCCGAAAATCGTTCATTAGTGTATGTGTATCGCATAAAATTTGCGCATTTTTGCGATTACAAATTTATATTTATTGTTGGAGAATTGACCGTGACGTATATCGATGTATGGGAGAATATTTTCTCAACTACAAAGTTAAGTTTGTCTTTCAATTCGGAGTCCAAAAGACTGATCTTTAGCAGCTTTAAATAGAGCGGTCTTTGTCCTGGCTTATAAAACAAAAATAGTTAATTAACCTCAAAACTTCCCTAAAAGATGAATAGATATAACTTTGAATAAGCTATGAAAAATAAGGTTCAGCAGTAGCGACGATTTTAAGGTGCGCCGCACTTGAAGGTGCAATTAACAACCCAAACTTAAAACTAAAGTACTTACGTGTGACCACTGGCCCAAAAATATGAGCATTTACAAGCAAACTTTTTCAATTTTTAAATTAAATCCAATTCATTGTTACTTGTAACTGTGCGTTTGCACTGGCGAAAGTTTCACATTATACATTTTCAATATCTGTCTTCTGTCAAACATTGTATGGAACATTGACAGAAAATACAGATTTCAACATGTTGAAATCTGAATGTTTTGCCAGTGCAACAAACGCACAATTACAAGTAACAATGATTTGGATTTCATTTAAAAAATTAATAAAAGATTGCTTGTAAATGCTCATATTTTTGGGTCAGTGACAGGTCGGCCCGAGTCATCTCAACCCGAATAATAATACCAGATACAACGTCACCAAAACGCCTTAAAAACTGGTGTGTACCTTTGGCATGAAAAGTATCGACCTCTTAAAATATTTAGGGTTTTTTAAATTTATTGTAAGATTTTTTTATGTTTTTTATGAATTGAACATTGTATGGAACATTGACAGAAAATAGAGATTTCAACATATTTTTATCTGAAATGTTGCGCCAGTGCAAACGCACAGTTAGCTGTCGCTAAACATAACAATCTGCTCGTTTTTTTAATTACAGTTAACTGGCGACGACAATATGTACGATACGGGCTAACACGTTGGTGGATTCAAAGGCCTCGTACCAGTTTGAACGCACGTGTGTGCGCGATTTCACATATCCTTAATTTTTCACACAGCATAAGGTCAATGACTTATGAGCCAAAAATAATATGAATAGACTAGCTATGCCCGACTTCGCTCGCTTAATGTGTGGCACACTACGATCACTAAGATAGAAACCTTATAACCAAATCGCCAGATGTTTGTCAGTAAATAGGGTTGAGCCATCATTGTGATGGCAAAATCTTATTCAAGGAGGTGGCTCGCTTCGCTCAGTTGTCCGTTGCCTATCTGTTTGTTGGTAAATATCATATTTTTTATTAACTATCTTGGACACATTAACGGAGGATTTGAAGGACAATCTGTATCCGAAGGTTCTCACTCTGCACAGTTAAAAACTCAAACTTAAAACTAAAGTACAATACGGCCGATATAACTTGGCAGTTCCGAATTTTTTTTGGAACCAAATGGTGACATGAGGCGTGTGTGAGTGAGAACATGCGCGAAAGTACATAGTGCCTATGTTCAGAACTGCTAAGTTATATATCGGCCGTATTGTAAAGTAGGTGTACAAAGGTGGTCATTCACATGTATCAAACCCTCAGTGGGTCAAAATACTCGATGTTTTGTATATGACTATCAGTGATCTAGATCCAAGGAAACGGTTAAATAAACCTGATGACCTCTCAAATGTAACCAATACGACAGAAGGGCAAGCTAATTATTTCAAAAACACACCACCGAAAAAATTAGGTAAAAAACCAGTACCTGAACCTGGAAATGGAAAAAAAAATGCTAATTATAGTAAAAAACAGGTCGTTTTAGGGTTCCGTAGCCCAATGGCAAAAACGGAACCCTATTAATTTCGTCATGTCCGTCTGTCCGCTCGTCCATAAATGACACAGCCATTTTAATCGAAGACAATTGGCACTCTATCGATGAAATTTGGAACGAAGGTTTATTAAATGAACAGCTAAACAATGATGTAGTAAAATTACGAGAAAAAAATGGTTGGCAATCCCCATACAAGAAACCGAGGGACGTTGAATCCCATATTTATAGGAAGAAAAAGAAAGTAAGAAAACACGTTTATTTGCGGTAATCATGACGAAAAAAAAATACAAAATAAAATAAACAAGCAACAACTTTGTTTCTAAGTTACTTTTATTCTAGTTAACAGTTGGTGAGATACGCACATCTAAAGTCGCAAAAGTGTCAATTAAAGGATGGAAAATTCGGAAGAATTTCCACCGTTTAACTAAACGAAAACTCAAGAAGAAGATGTGTATGTCGTGTAGTTCAGTTTCTTAAAGAAATACTATGAAATACAAACTTGTATTATCTGATGATAAAATCAATATTGAGCAAAAGCGTAAAGGCTCCCGCGGACAGTCGCGACGCGACACCGGTAGAACAATTTCCGTGAAGTTTTCATAGAAATTGTTCCATCAGAATCGCGTCGCGTCTGTCTGCGGAACTTTAAACATTCATCCCGACTAACCTCCCTAACGGAACCCTCCTCATTGTGCGGGGCCCGACCCGCACTTGGCCGGACTTTTAGTTTTGAAATTGGTTAAAAGATACAGTTTTAGAACTGTTCATCTCCTTATATTTCAGCAAACATTCGGTTGTTTGGTTCCAAAGGCATTACAGATAAATTCACCAAACTCGTTTCATAAAATTTATCTGTAGTTGCGTTAATTTTTAATTTTTTTGTAGTCTGTAGACTAAACGTGGTGCAAATAATATTTTGCGATACGACCTTGCGGTCAGAATATTAGAAACCAACGATTTCTATGACAAGTAACTATTGCGCCGTAGTGCATTGCACCCGAACTGGCGCAGCGCGAGGAACAATGCGCATTATAATTCAAAGTGTAGCTATATCCGTGCTAACCAAACGTGAGCCGCCATTGTCTCCGGCGATATCGCTCTATTAGTGATAGTTTTAATTCATTGACTTCTGTGTGTCATTGAAGTCCCTCTATTATGTAGTAGTCAATTCATAATATTATCATAACACAACCTAACTTTCAGACACTTCCACATGGTGGTATTTGTTATGGACATAGTTAACACGCTCTATGCCAGACGCTTAGTCGATTTTTTTTTAATTAACTTAAAAAAGAAAACCAGTATAAATATTAGGTACCTATGAAATTGCCGTTCTGCAGTACTGGCCATTTCAAATCAAAATAATTTTTGTTTAAGAATTCTAACTTCAAATTAATTTTATTTTAAAAACATGTTTTTTTTTCAAAAGTAGTCATTTGTTTATTGATTAGTGTTACATTTTCATCGCATTTCAATCTTTTTCGTTATCATGGATACGTTAAAAATTCGAGTAATTATGGAATATGAGTACCGTCGTGGCAGCAACGCGGCACAAGCGGCACGCAACATCAACGAAGTTTACGGAGCTAACACTACAAACCAACGCACCACCTGTTATTGGTTTGCTCGCTTCCGTTCTGTAAATTTCGACCTGAAAGATGAACCTCGCGGTCGTCCGAAGACTGGTCGACAATGACGAATTAAAGGCGATTGTGGAAGCTGATGATACATAATCTACGGCTGAATTAGCAGCAGCTTTCATACAAAACGGCAATTTCATAGGTAGACCTAATAAGTGCAATATGATCTAAACATAGAATAACAGAAACCACATAATTTGTACTATTATGATGAAACTACGTGTACACTACGTACTACTATAACCTTCAGCATTCCTTTGCGGGGTGGGCAGAGAGGATCGAGCGGCACATAAGTGTGTAGGGTATTGTTGGATCCCATTGGATTAAAAAGATTATGATGTTTCTAAGTGGCTTTGCTATTTAAGTCAATCGTTTTTGAGAAATTTTCGATTACAATCGCAGAAATAACTATTGTACTTCATTGTATTTTTCGAAAAAAAAGATGAAATATTTTTCATCTTTTTTTTAAGAAGAAGACATAACGGTAATACGTATATATAACCATAGGTAAACAACGGTTGTAAAAATGCCCATAACGAAGCCGAAAGTTACTTGTTCTTCCCGTTATTATGAAAATCTTTTGTACTGGTACAGGAACGCACCTGGGAAGCTTGTTGGTTACGGAGATAATCCAAGTTCCAACTTTTTTCTACGAAAACAATGTTTTACGTGTGTTTCATTGCGCTCTACCCTTAAATAGCGAATATTCACACCAAAAATATAAGTTTTCTCCTGTCAATTATTTTTGCACAAAGTTACTTTAGTTTGATGTACAGAATGCGTAGGTGACGGCTTCGTAATAATACATATATGTATGTGTGTGTATTATGTATTATTGAAATCACATTTTTGCAGATAATAGCTTGTCACTTGTCAGTAAAGAAAATTGACCCATCCCTTGTTATGCCAATGCACTATTCAGTCATCGTATTATGAAAATACAACGGATGGAGCACGCTGTGGACAAGTCTGCGCCGCCGTCGCCGACGTCATTCTATAAACATGCAATCTGAGCTCTATAAGTTCATTATGTTTCCTTTACCAGTATTCAGTTTTGATACCTACAACCATTCGGAATACGATGCATTGTTCACGCGGTGTAGCGTCTTGTTACAGATTTAACTGACACAACACAAAACGAATTAAAATACTTCGCCAACTTTTTATTTTAATAGGTAAATTATTTATAAGGGATAAATGAGTACCTACCTGCCGCAATCCTACAAATTATACTTATTACTACGTGCTAAGACTATACAATAATTATAATAATATGATAGAAAAATTAGATAAATCCGTGCTATGCTAAAGAATTTGGACAGACATATCGTTTAGAAAAAAAAACATCTAAAGCAAGTAGGTAAGTAGAAGGAAAAGCTGTTTGCCGACCTCCTACGTTTCAGTCTCGCAACCCGTCCGGACTCCGGACCTACCCGCCCACGTGTAGCGCCACAAAACCTGCCCAGGACTGCTAATTTTATTTTGCACTTGCAACTCCACAAACTTGTTTCCTAATGCCCCGTCCTTGCGTCATCACTACACCCATCGGTGCTAGTATATATGCTAAAATGCACCTTCGTGGAATAAAATAATAATAATGCATAATGGTATTTTTAGTTTGGTGTTGTTGTCGGTTATGTGGGATAGGCCGTATCAACTAGATAACTTCAAAATTTTTACAGAAACCGGTTATCTATCACATAACTAACTGGAACTTTTCCGGAAGTGGTAAAGCATGCTATAAATGTTACCCCAAAATATAATAATCAATCACCGCCAAGTTTCGTTGAAATTCCATCCACCGATATTTACGTGCCCCATTACATACCAGACAAATAAGTATACTAATTTCAGTTTCAGTATCGTTTTGTCCTCCGTACACGCTTATTTTGAAAACATTCCATTATTTCGTTAGACTTTTTAATATAGGGCCTATAGATAACATAAAACCAGTACATATGTACTTCCAATCGGTGCCAAGAAAGGGCGTTCAACCTGTGATAGCAACCACGTCTGATGTTTTATATGACACTAGTAGTGCATCTGTACAGTCCGTTATTTATTGTCATGCAAATTATTGTCGGCCGCCGCCGCCGCGCCCCGCTCCCCCCGGTCACACGATACCTTGAAGAGCTCACAGGATTATACCTCTGTATCTTGCGTACGTTAAGTTGCGTTCTTACAATTATTATTTTGAGGAATCGTAGACTGATGATGACGGTCATTTATGACCACCAGCGACCAAGTCAAAGAAAACATTTATTTTTTCTTTACTCCTAATACAACAATCCTAATATTCATTATGGATTTTGGACACAAACACGTCAGCGGGGTAAGTACACCCCGCTGACGTGTTCGTAACACACATAAAATGGCAATCTTTCGCAATGTTTTTCATTTAGGCAGGTCAGCAACGTTGGCGTTATTTACGTTATTGAGCAGACGAATTTTTCAAACCTATTAAGCAATGGATGTCAAAATAAAGGGCGTTGTGATGGATTGCCATTGTTTGTGTGTTACGCAATTAGTGGAATAGGTCCTTATGCCTTGCACGTTTAGGACAAGCAAGTAACATGACCGCAAGTACACGTTTCAATTATAATCTTGTAAGAGCCACCCTTGCTGTCTTTTGCAGTTGCAATTGGAAGTATATTATTCAGTACTTACAATATAATTCTAGACAAGCCATTTAGCCGCAGTTAAAACACGAAACGCACTTTTCATAGTAAGCAAAGGCCCAGTTAATATCATTGGACAGCTTTTTACGTGTTGTTATAAATTAAATAATTATTTTGAATACACGCAAGGTATAGGATTTTCCACAAAAACGATTATAGCACCACACAATATAATCATAGTAATTTTGAATCTATCTGTTTAAGACTAGGCTATGCGTTGTCTGCTAGTTCGTTGCGGAACTGTTTTCTACGTACTTAAAATGGATTGAATTGAATTCAACATATAAAACGGATGAGTCAAATTAACTGTCAAAATAGACAGCTGAACTGAACGAGCGGTGTTTCAGAGCGGAAAATCATTATCACAACCATGTGCCCATGTGCCCATGGTTGTGATTGTAAGGCATTTAGTGACTCATTTTTACCGTCGCATAGTTAACCGTTACATGGCGGATAAAGCGATACTATCTATGTCTGCATAAACAGCCGTGACTGGTGCCCCCAAAGATACATCACTCACGACAATGAATCCCAATCAATCACATCCGCTCAGAAATCTATTGTTAGGACTTTATTATTCAACGGAATATTTTGTTATAAAGTTTTGATAAAATCAGGGCTTATATTTTGAATTGCGCTATATGAAAAAATACCAATTCGGGAGCTTCACTAGAACAGACACGAACACATGTCTTTTTCGTTATTTTGGATTAAACCTGCCCCATTGCACATCGCAGAATGTCCGAATGTGACTTTTCGAATCGGAATTATTTTACCCGACTGCGCGACAGCAAGTTATGTTTTTCACGCGTATCTTTGTATGTGGGATTCTTTGTATCTTCGAAGCATCCTATATGTTGAGAATTATTAATTCATCCATAAATTATGAATCTTAATCATAAAGACAAAGAAAATTATAAAGATAGTGTTAAATGTTTTGTTCTAGTAAAAATATAAGGAAATAATAGTAAAAAATATCAAATAAAATAAAACATAGAAATTAAATAAAAGTAAAACAACGGCTGGATGTATTTTAATTTTACCATGACCACGTGGGGTATCAAAATGTTGTGTGCCTTGTTGAGGAGACGATTCCAAAAATATACCTCACTAAATGGTAGAAAAAAGAATAATACCAGACTGCACGAAAAGTTCACAACATGCTCACTTTACAAGCAGTCTGATGCAGTTGGTGGCTTCAAATCTGATAACTGCCACCAACTCGTGTGTTATTGTTTTTGTACTTCCACAATCAAAATATTCTATTGAGTTAGCAAACTATCATAAACTGTAATGGGCTTACTACTAGCTAAGTCTATCTTTCTACATCAGTAAGCAAAGACGGCCTTGCAGACTGGTGTCATTTTATTATTTGCCACAGCCCTGCGGTTGAATATCGCTACAAATTGATATAAAATATCTCGAACATCGTATTCATCATTATCGTGATCGTACGATTTCCAGGCAGCCAAATAAACATTTTCCTTTTTTTTTTGTATCTAATGCTAATAAAATAATTACAAAAGTATATATACAAAATATAATATATCTCTATATGTATATAATTATAATTAAAAGGTGGTCCAAATTATTAATGAAGTCAAAATGAGTTTATTTGGGATTATAATATTATATTGCACAATGTTAAAAACCATTTAAATAAATATTATGTAATGACCTTGGCCTTAAAGTGAAACCAGGAACATTTTATTTTAAATTCATTCATCAGAAAAATCTGCCTACACGACGTATTAATACGAAATTGGTGTCGATTCTTTTGTACACCGAACTAAACTATCACTAAAATTCCTTACTTTTGGCTATGAGAATCTTAACGCTATTCTGCAATAAAAAGCCTCTAAATTTAAAAATTATTTTGTCCCAACTAATTTGACAATCGCGTCTCCACGTGGTACATACTTGTTTGCCCTACCCCGTGATTTTTTTAAAATTTCTAAATTAAAATCTCAGTGCCATTTTAAGTTAAAATATAATTAAGTTGTGTCACTTTAGTCTATTTCAGAATGGGAAATCATCGTTTGACAGGAATAAACAACATTTTAGTGATTTTTAGTCTAGTATAGAGGCATTCGTGACAAGAGAATCGGCACCATTGTCTATGAATATATTAATTAAACATACTTTTCCTAAATCTGACTTTAACTGTACCTTCATTTCATAAATGCGCTTCATTTGTCCAATATGGTAACGCCACCGAGACGAGCCAGCTAACTTAGAGCATTATTTATCAGAATTTAATTTTCAAACTGAATTTGCACAACCCTAGCTGTGTGCAATATTATATGTCTTGTGATCATGAGCAATGAAGGGAGACTACGCATTTAAAAATGTGAGCCAATCTTCCGTTACAGAATACAATACTATATAAATAATATTGCACTCGTAAATCTCCCTTCAGTCTCAGTGCAGATTTGACGGGTTTAACGTCGTTCTTGTAGCCATGGCCGATGATAAGGTACTTATAATCAGGTTATTATAATTTGTGTTAGAAATATAAAATTATGGAGGTCCACGATTCTAAATAATAGCTGCAAAATATTTTATTCATTTGTGTTTTTATTCTTAATTGCATTTTTGCTTTTTGTAGGCGGCTGAAGTCGCTCCCGAACCTGATGTTGCCGAAACAGCAGAAGCCAAGACTGAAAGCGAAGTTAAAGAGGAGAAAACGCCAGTGACGGAACCGATCACTAATGGAAGCACCACGCCTGAGTCTCCGAAGGTCGAAAGCCCTGTAGCCGAAGAGCCAGCCGCTCCGAGTCCTAGCATCGACAGGCCTGAGCCTCAGCCTGAAACACAGCCAGAACAGTTACCTGTCATTGGGCTTTCCTTGGAAGAAGCTGCCAAGGACATTCTCAAGGAAGAAAAAAAACATGAAAGCGTAGAAGAACCCACCGCTGTATCGACAGAGATTGTACCTGAAATTTCCGTCATAAAAGAGGTTTGTGTTGAACAAATGCCTTTGATAGATTCCACGCCTCCACCACTCCCCGCGAATCCTCCTCCTTCTTCTGTGGCATCCTTTGCTGCCACCACAATGGCACCAGAATCGACAGACGCTTCGCTAGCTAACACCACTGATAACGCAATTCCATCACCAACTTCTGATCCAATTGCAAATGATAAACTAGATGAATTTCCCCCTCAGTACAAAAACGAATTAACCAACACCCAAACTGTTAGTAATGAACTTCCCTCTCCCGTCAAAGAAGATATCAAAGAAATTTCAGCTCATATTGCTCAAATTGAAGCTGGATCTAGCACTGAGAAAACATTAGACAATGTTCTCCCTTTAGAGGGTGCTCCAGAAGTCGAAAGTGTAAAAACGAATAGTGTAATTATTGAAGAATCAGCAACAATAATCACAGAAATATCAGAAAATACTGATGTTGAAATTCCTGTGCCTTCATCTGAAGACTTGGAAGTACTAGAGGATAAGAACGATTCGAACGCTACTGAGGATTTACCGTCCCCTCCGTCTCCGATATGCGATGATTCTGATGTTATAAGCGCTGAGAACAATATAGTCGAAGAAAACGTCGATAATACCCAAGTTATGATTCATGAAACAAGAGAGATTGTCGTTTCTAATCACGTATCTGATACCGAGAAATCGGCTGCTCTCGAAAACGAGGTCGATAGCATAATCTTTGAACAAAATATTAAAGATCGACAAAATACCAAAGACTCGCTCGGTAGCCTTATTGAAACAATAGAGTGTAATGGCAACATCGAGGAAGAAAATAATACATCTGAAATGATGCCACCGATCGACTCCAAGGAAATGAATAACATAGAACCTGTGAGGAGGGCGACGACTCCCGATGACTCGTTGCCGCCGTCTCTATCGGAGGCGAACGAGTCGGCTCCGGCGGCGGGCGCGACCAGCAATGACGCGTCCGAGTCGTTCCCGCTGCCGCCCAGCGAGCTGAGCCGCTCGGACTGCGCCTCGCCCGCCGAGCCCGAGCTGGCGGACACGCCTCAGGTGAATACTGACCGGAACCTCTTGTTTTGTAGTGGAATTAGTTCTGTAATCTAAGAACCGTTTGAGTTTCCCCGTTAACAGATCTCGTATTTAGTTTCATGTGCATTTCTTTACCAGCATGAGTGAACCGTTAATAACCAGGAGAATATAATGAGTGTGACCGATCTGACACAGTAATGAATACAGCCAGTGGCTGCGTTCCTGTCCTTTCCCCTTCCTATAAGCTTGAAACTGAGATATGGATACGTATTAATATGCTAGCATGGTGACGTAAAGTAGGCTTTAGTGCTAACACATTTTCATATATCATTTTTTTTTATTGTTTAGTCCTATTAATTTGATTCAGACAATGGACAATGATAACGTAACGAACGTTATCATTTCATGTAATTTAATTAATGATGTTTTAGGTTCTAGTTGTTACAAGTTTCGAACTTGTTTTAGTTTTAATAATAAAACTACTAACACTTGGTCTGCACATTAATAGGGATAATATATCTCACAAGAATGTCGTCAGCAGCATCTAAGATATTGACCCGCTGACCCGCAAAGCGGAGGAAGCTTTGGTTCATTGATTACATTTCAAAGATTCATTGATGTGGTACAATATTTTTGTGAACAGACAGTCCTTTTAGTAGAATATTTCAAAGTGCTTTCAGTTTAGACCGGAGGCCATTTTTTTATCTATATACAACAGAATATTAACAAACTCCAGTTGCCAAGAGTAGCTACAGAGGCGCTGCGGACGACGTAAGAACGAGCCGTGTAATATTTAAAGGTGCATCAAATTAGTCGCTCGGTTAAAGTCGTCACTCGTTAGTGTTATTAACAGTTTGTGTATGTGGCTGCAAGTATTATGTCTGCGCTTTTATAAAACCTTGAATGCCGCTGCTACCAATTTGGTAATTGTTTTTGCTATGGAATATGGATTTACTTAATGGCGTCTTCAATATTGCTCGTTAGCTTATTCGTTTTCATACTGATAAATAAGTTAAGGTGTACCAGTAAGGAACCAGGAGAGACGTTCCGTCGAACGATGCTTTTTGGAGGAGATTTCGTGAAGAAGGTCGGAAAAAGAAAACGGACACATACTTTTGCGCGCCGGAACAAGTGTAATTTATAACTCATTATGGTTCTATCATAAACTCGACATCATTATTGAATGATGATGTAAGTTCCACGATTCTAAACTAGCTGTGGGCTCACTCATATTCTAGGTGATCTTCTTTATGGATTGGAATAAAAAATCAAGTCGCAGTATTCAGGATATCGCTATTTCGACACAAATCATTGTAGATTCTCGCTACGGTTGTTTATTACTCTACTTTTTTCAGTTTAAATACTTTGGCAATCTAATATAGACCTTTTTTTGTGTAACACAATTTTCACCGTCACGTGATCAAGAACAAAATAGAAGTCTTATCTAGTAGAAGCGTAAATATTAAGATCATTAACGTATATTTATTATCTATGCATTTAAGTAAATATATTGTAGTAGGTGCCTTCATTATTTGATAAAGGCGCGCGTGTAAGAATTCAATCAATGACCTCCGTAATCGTATTTGGATTCCAAGGTTTTCTATTTTAGCACTTATAAACTACAGTTTTTAACGAAAATTCCGTTTAGGTCACCAATTTGAAAATCCCCATGCTAATACCACCCATACTATTCCACATTGCGCACCCACGGGTGCAGTGCCTAGTTACACCGATATCAGAATCAGACGCGAATATCTTTCACTCAAAGTGAAACGTCTGAACACAAAATGGATCAAAAGTCAAAATGGATTCATTAATAAACCGATTCAACGATGTTGGATTTCGGCACTCTGCATCTTTCACTTAAAAAAAACACACAGAAAAATTAAATAAAAGGAGCGGATGTAGGCTTGCGTGCTTTTATTTGGTAGAAAAGAGTTTAATTTATCGCGATATCTATGTAAGATTTTTACTACTGTTCTTGTCGCACCTATTACTACCGGTATGACTTCTGTAGATGTGTTCCATAATCGCAATGTACATAATTATGTAGTACTAGCTGTTCGTGCCCGGCGTCGCCCGGGTGTATTTCCGACTTTTCCGGTGGATTTTCCTTCATACAAACCTTGTATGTAGTTATTACGTTGAACGAAACTCATTAAACTTTGAGAATAAATGCTACCACAATTCATGCAAGCCTATTACTTTTTGTTGGTCACCAAAAAGCCGATTTTAATAATAAAATAACAACATCAAGCCTTGTTTCCCCGAAGGGATGGGCAGAGGTGGACCTATAGTAATAGTAATAAAATAAATATGAATTAATTGTATATATTTGACCCCAAATAAATTGGGATAAGGAAAGGAATGATGGCGATGATGATGAATTGTAACTAAATGCGCTGCTTCACTTTTTGTTTGAAGTGTTGGTCACTTTACTTTCGATTTAGCGGCAATGGACGTACAAGTAGTAAATTATAATTTCATAATATTTTTTTCAAACGACTGATTGTGAAAAGGATTATTAAACACACCAAAACAATTGTGTGACTAACAAACACTTTAAAATTTCTATCGATGTTTTAATAGTTAATGCCTCCTCTCTAACTACCACTGAAACTGAATGCGCAATGTGATTTTCAAATTGTTGACCTAAATGCCACTTTTTAAAGACTTCAAAATAAACGGAAAGTTATAGACAATGTCATTTGCTTAACAAAATATTTTTAAGGGAATTTCTCAAAAAATAATATGTATGTTATGTCTCAATGATAAGAATTATTTATGTATATCTAAGCTATTTTTTTCATGTCGTCACTAAACCAATAGACGTAAAGTTCCAATATGTATTATCTTATGCCTTAAAGTAATATTAGCACTTTTTTTATATTGCCTAGTGATGTTTGATAATTACAGCCCTTTTACCGTTCTAAAATTGTAATTGAACGCTCGAACAACACTCTTTTTGCTCATTAGCTTAGTTTAATTTATTTACTTTATTGAACAACCTATGATGGCCCAAATCGAGAATTATATCTGGGTTACAATGCTACTATAACATTGTCGTACAATGATCTCGATTTTGTCAAGAATACATTGTGTCTTATCATCTTGTCATATTTCCAGTAAATATGTATTGTCCCTTATGTGTCTCATAATAATTTGTTATGTGTTCAATACTTGTTTATAATACCAATTTTATTTGTACATAATTGTTATGATTGCACTTATTTAGTAGGTTCGAAAATTTACTGTAAAATGTACTGACAACAAAAATATTATTACAGGACCCCCTCCCCGTAAGTGACAAATTGGCAGAATTGATTCCCGAGGTCCCAGATGTGCCAGAACTCAAAACGGAAATGGTACAGTTAACATATGAATTATAAAACCAGTATGAAAATTAATTGATGTTGAATTTGACGTATATTAATGTCACGTTTAACGTTTATTTGCAGGAGACGACGGGCGACGTGGCGGTGACCAACTAAACACCACATAACTTCGCAAACCATTGTCTACGACACGTAACTGTGTCTAAAATGAGCCTTTAATTTATTTCGATTTAGTACTGTGGCGTATTGTCGAACTAAGTTCGGTCAATAATTTACATCGTCAATAATGTGGTTTTCAGTTCAGATATGACGTTTCGTATAGAATGATTATACTATAAGTTTAGCGTGCTTTGCTTCTATAAAATTAAGATTTTATACATTTTATTCGCTAGAATCGAGTTTTTATAATTATATTACATTAACAAAGTTATATCTAGACAGTATACGGTGCGATAAGTTGGTGCCATTATTACAGGGGTATAAGTTTGACGTAGTCGCGTGTCGCGTTGTCGCCCATGTTCGTACTCTCGCAGCTCTTGTTCAGAGAAATTATTAAGTACTTGTAATTCTTTTGATCAATTTCTTTACAATGCGACAGCAGTTAATGTAGGTGTCGTGTTTTTATTAGAAGGAATTTTGCTCAGACCTCAAGAATTACAGATTTTAAACATCTTTTCAAATATATAAAAAATATGTTGTAAAATAAAATCAGGGACATCCTCATTGATAAATTTCAAAATAAGGCCATTTTGAAACCTATCTGGTTTATTGATTTTAATTAAATTATCTTTAATTAAAAATGTGTTCTAAGTTTTGGCCGATGCAAATCACATCCCATTCGACTGGTATAATAGACTGTATGCATTGTGTACAACAATGTACTGTATCAGACACATTGTGTACGTACACGGAAAGTTCTCTTCCTTATTGAATACGATACATAGACCCGTCAATGATGATCAGTGTCATCAGTTTAGTAAATATAATTTGAAACATTATTTTATTATGTATATATGAACACCGATTTCATTTACTCGTAAAACATTCATATGTTAATTATCAAATTGGAGTTTGAAGTAACTTGTAAATTGTTAAGTATGAGGGAATATGAAATCTCATTAGTTTAT
The DNA here is from genome assembly GCA_949128155.2 of Xanthia icteritia. Classification (NCBI taxonomy): domain Eukaryota; kingdom Metazoa; phylum Arthropoda; class Insecta; order Lepidoptera; family Noctuidae; genus Xanthia; species Xanthia icteritia. Next base: position 17,007,411 of record OX421930.2, read on the forward strand.
GGTATATTCATTGTGTTTTATTTCTAGTTTATATTAAGTTGTATAAAATTAGTCTGTCAGCAGCTCTCTGTAATGCAAGCTCATATTTTTTTTTATTAATTTCGTAATTGACGGAAAGTTGCTCCTATGTGTGAGATGATAGAACATGTTTAGGCATTTTTCGTAAAGTAGCGTGTTGTTGAATCTAAATTAAATGAATGAGGATGGATTTATCGTTTAAAATTGATATTCAGTGGCCAAGTTTGTGATTACTATACAATTTATAAACTTATACAGACATGATTATATTGTACTATTTAGAATTGTAGTATGTGTGTAACGAGTTAGTAAAGGCGGTGTGGTTATTATCAACCGCTATTAGTATATTGGTTTCAACCTCATTCGTAAAATACAATTAGATGAATAATAAGGTTTGATATTACTATACAATAATAAGGTCATTTTCTAATATTACTTGTCCAGTAATCATATGATTTCAAGATCATTTTTGTAATTTTATACATTTTTTATGAAATTAAATGTGACACACTGCACGATTGGGAGAAGTTCCCCAGATATATAAACTTAAGTGAGTGAGACATTCCATATCAAGTGCTAACTAGATTGTCTGAAATTCTATAATATTGCGTGCATGCACTCTCGTAAATTGTCAAAACAATCTCATAATATGAAAGTTGATCGTTTAATTTACATAATTACTAACGCCAGCAACAAGACTCGACACAATGCATAGAGGAGTCTAAATATTATATTAGTAGAAAATTGTAAGTAACAATTGCTTATATATAAATGAATTTTCCTAGAATCGATATTGTAGTTCCAATTGGGTTTCCATTTGATGTGTCCCCAAACAGATATTAAATTCAGTCAATATTTTGAAATTAATATCATGTATCATTCCTGTTAGAACTAAAATCACTTCCAAACATTTTCCAGTAGTAGTTATGTTTGTTTTAAGGATTTTCTTATTACGGTAATCCGAAATTGACTTAGTTTTATGTAATTCAAGGAAATTAACTTATTTGCTCATTATGCAATGTGGAATTTGTATGATAATTATAATAGGGAATTATGTTAATCCAATTATTGAAACTTAATGTTGATGTGTGAATGTCTCTAATCAATAAATATTAAAAAAAAAGAATCCGTTTATTAATTATTTACCTAATGTGTTTTTGATGGAATTGGATGAGTTTAGATATTGTAAAAATAGTGATAGATCCCACCGTAACCAATTGGTCGCAGTCGAGTCACGCGGTTTTAAATCACAATTTTTTAATTTTGGGCACAAATTTTATCTTGCAGGGCACTAATTTTCTATGTAGGTTTGAGGAAAGCGACGAGCTTCTCAAATTTGGAATCGACATTCAAAGTCGTGGTGCTGCTGAACGAGAGTTATCATCGTTGATTTCTCTGTAAATACAAATGTTTCAGTTCTGTTTTTTTACGAAATGAATCACATATAGAGGCACTAATTATTTGCATACTTAGAATAGCTGTAGCATGTCCCCTTTTTCTGCGCTCATGGTGGTCCGGCTGAAGAGAGCGTGACTACGGCCGGACCACCTTCAAACTCGATTTTCTCGAAAACTACTAGGGTACCAATTTTGTTGTCCGAGCACTAATTATTTACTACATATGGAAGCCATTGGCGTTGGTGGTCTGGCGGTAGTCACGGACATCCTATTTGCCATCCAGGGCCCGCTTCAACTCTCCGCTCTGTATATTATACACCAGAGCTAAGTTGCGTAGCGGAGTGGGTAAGATGTATATAGGTACTACCCAAGTAGCAAAAAAGTTGTATAATATTAGAATTATACAACTAACAGACATGTAAGGGCTTTATAACAGTTTTGCAGCAACTAAACCGTTGTAAAGTAGTAATCAGTTCGACGCATTAGTTATAATATATATAATTTAAGTCATAATAATGTGTCTGGTAAACGTCATCTCAATAATTTTATCTGACGGTTATATAACGTTAAGTCGAGTAAACGTTTCAGTCATAAAGTAGTGATGAGTCGCAATGTTTTGTAAACTTAGAACCTTTTATGCAACATTTAACAAACTGTGATGTAATGATTTTATAGTTAACTATTATAAAACCGTCTTACTAGGTCGTATACTTCCACCTTAAAGTGGTTCCTCTCATTTTTCAACATTAAATGCAGTCAATGCTGGATCTGTGTGGAAATGTGTCGAACGAGACGGAAGAAAGGGGAATTCCCTGACAACAAATATTTTTATTGCGCGTTATTTTTATGAGGCGGCTCGCCTGCGGCAAATTGGATATACCTACATGTATACACAACAGCAACAAGTAAGCACAACTGGCTCAGTGGCAACGATTGGGTGGTTATGTTAATATAATTTAGGAAACTAACCTTACAAAATAGTGATGAATATCTATTATTTAAAAAAAAAAAAAATAAAGCATAACTGTTGCAGTAACATTCGTCTTCAGGAAAATGGTCGTATATGGCATATTTTTTACTGTTTCGGCACCAAAAGAAATCATAGTTTAATAATTTAGTTATGCTTCTATTATCATGGATGATAAAATGTTTGAATGTTGAGTCGGTAAGATGATTACATCCATAACACTTCTGTGATAACTGAAAATGCGTGTTATCCCATGGCCATTTTAAATGTTAGAGCAACTTTAAATCTTTTTTTGTTAAAAACTTATCAACGCGAAAATATATCACCATGATATCCCTGTAAAAAATACAGAAGTGGTCCCATGACTATATACAAAGGTTTTTCTATTTTCCAACAGAACCCTAATTGCAACCGTCATGGTGGACGTCATAAGTCACATAAAAACCAGTATAAGACCAACAGTTATATACATGTCTAAATGCAGTCGCACAATGTCTATTGGCAATATGGCGGAAACTATTGATGACAATTAATGTATTTTATTTTTTTAAATATTATTGAAACACCAATATTATGAAGGCCCATTAAAATATTAACAAAGATAACCATACATATCATCGAAAAATTTTAATTCCCAAGTCACTGCTCTTCATCTTCCACCACATTAAGCTTTCTTTACAATAAATAAATAAATAATAATGATTATTAAAACGTTTGACTTAGGTACCTTTTTAAGTTTCATCACAATTCAATAAATTGTCACACAAATTGTCTATGTAACCACTGACCGACCACCAGCATAAAAATGTCTATACGATGATATAGTTGTGTAAGAGTATTATTAGAAACTATTACAAACTTTACTAGTTAAACTTACGACTGCAAAACGACCCTTACACGATTTAAATGTTATATAATATTATGTATAATCTGCGCCCAAACACGCATTATATTTACGTATAAAAACGATTATAAAACGAGAAAAAGATATTGAGAGGGAGCGTAGGGCACTGGCGGTCAGAGGTAACATGTTGGTCCGTAGATTTGCTCGGTGCTCTGACCTAGTCAAAATTACTCTTTTTAAGGCCTACTGTCAGAGTTTTTACACGAGCAATCTATGGGTCAACTACACTAAGAGATCGCTGGATGTCCTGCGCGTTCAATATAACAATACTTTCAGGATGTTGTTGCGGCTGCCCCGTTTCTGTAGCGCCTCGGAAATGTTTGTCGAGGCCCACACAGATGGCTTTCAAGCCATAATACGCAAAAAGACGGCGTCGCTGCTATGCAGAGCGCGGGGTAGTAGCAACTATATCCTGAGAGCAGTGGCGGAGAGCTATACTCCAAATATAAGGGATTTTGTGCGGAGGTTGATTAGGTAGGAAATATGTTTTCCTGCCTTGTCAGCCTTTTGCAATTGAAATTATTTTTATATCACTTTTACTAACACTAGAATATAAGCAGTTTGTATTACTAACAAAATATGGATCCTCGTTGTCCGAAATAAATGAATTTTAATTTAATTTTAATTTAAAAAACCATTTTCAAAAGGCTGAAAGTAAAATAAAAAACGTTATTGTACCATTTATTTATATGACATTATTTTGCTACTTGGGTAAGAAGATGCAATGAGCTTTTCGCGTAAGCTTGTATGTAAAAAACTTAGCTTTGTTCCCAGAGCTAAGGGCCGACACACATAAAAGTTGATTTTCTTAGGAAATGCCCGAAGCTTCTGCGTTGTGACGTCACAATGCTTTTATGTGACGCAGCGCACGCTCCACGGAACCAGAGACACGAAGCGGGGAGGGGATGTTGCGGTGCGAGCGTCGCGGTAGGAGCGGCATCGCACTGTTTTTATCCGACTACGCCAAAGCCAACGGGAAAGGTTATGATTTTAGCAGTCAATGTATGTTTGTATTTACGTGTGTTCCACCGTAGCGCCTAACTACTGAACCGATTTTGATAAATGAGGTACCTATCAATAAAATCGTAATAATGGTCCGGGTGACATAGGCTATATAAATTCTCCCTAAATTTAATATGGCAGGTACACGTACATTTGTGACATCGTGTTTTTTTTATTGAGATAGTCATGACATGTTTGGTATCAAAAGAAACCTCTTGGCGAGCATATTACAAATATGTATTTATATCATACCGGCCTGCATCACCTGCCAGTGCAGGAAAATAATAGGTAAGAAGCCTGGTGCCTATCCCCCAAAAAAATACTATGGCTGTATACCGCAGTGATCCGCCCCATGATAGCCTACGCGGCCGTGGTCTGGTGGCCCCGCACCCAGCTGGTTACAGCCTCCAACGCATGCAAAAACTGGCCTGCATGGCGACCACAGGCTGCATGAGGACTACTCCGACTCCAGCAATGGAAGCCTTCCTGAGACTACCACCGCTGCACCTGTTCATACAGTAGGAAGCGACGATGGCGGCAGTGTGTCTAAATGCAGTAAATCTCTGGGGTAAGAGAAACACACAACACACCGCGCTGCTTGAGGGACTCAGCAAGGAGTACCCCATTACGAAAGCCATAAATGAATACAGAATCAATCTTCAAGAGGATCGCCGATGCGAGGGTTTGCGCCCAACAGAGCTGCACATCTTCACGGATAGATCCAAAACAGGTATGTACAGGTGCTGGAGTCTTCTCGGAGGACTTCAACATCCACATAAACATCATTGGGAGTCCATAACACAGTGTTCCAGGCCGAATGCATGGGTATTTCTCTTGCCGCTTCAGCTATTCTGGCTAGGGAAATTAAGGACCACTCGACACTTATACTCTCAGACAGCATGGCTGTTCTGCAAGCGCTGAACAGTCACACTGTGAACTCTGGGCTGATATACGAGTGCCACCAGGTGTGTGACCTCAATAATATAACCATTCAATGGATCAAAGAAAGAATTAATTACACAGCGGTTTGCTGGGGAACGATGCAGCCGACGAACTTGCCAGAAGAGGGTCGAGCATGACACCAGTGGTGAACCGAATCCATCGTGCCACTCCCCTTCGGATACCTACGCACTCTGGTAAGGAAACGAACTAGGAATCAGCATCACAAACTGTGGCCGGACCAAGGCGAGTGCAGCTAAGGAGTCAATTCAGGAGTTAATGGTGTCTATTCACTAGGTCTAAAAGTGAAAATGGGAGTTCCGCAAGGCTCAATTTTGGGTCCTTTCCTCTTTTTAGTTTATATTAATGATCTAACCCATTTATTAAAAACCAACCACAAATGGTGTTATTTGCTGACGATACTTCGCTAATTTTTAAGATAAATAGACGTGCATCAAATCTTGACGACGTAAATAACTCCCTACTGCAGGTCCAAAACTGGTTTACAGCAAATAATTTAGTGTTAAATGGGAAAAAAACGAAATGCATAAGATTTGCTTTACCGAATGTTAAAAGTAGTGATTGTGATAGATAAAACTGTTTTCTTGGGAATCACGCTCGACTCAAGGCTGCAATGGGGTCCGCATTTAACATCTCTTGCAGGACGGCTCAGTTCAGCAGCATATGCTGTAAGAAAAATCCGTCAATTTACTGATATAGATACCGCAAGGCTAGTCTATTTCAGTTACTTCCATAGTATCATGTCTTACGGTATTTTACTATGGGGACGGGCTGCAGATATCGACTCTATTTTTATTCTGCAGAAAAGAGCGATTAGAACAATATATTGCCTCCGCAGGCGCGATTGTCTAAGGGAACTGTTTAAAAATATTAACATCATTCATGACGGTACCTTGTCAATATATGTATAATGTTATCATGTACGTCAGGAAAAATCTTAATCTTTTCAGTAAAAGACGTGAAAGACACAATTATAGTAAGTACTAGAAATAGGGATCAATTAGTTCAACCGGATTTCAGACTGGCTAAAGTAGACTCATCTTTCATGAAGTACTGTTTAAAATGTTACAATAAAATACCTCCCCACATACTACAACTAAATGAAACAAAATTTAAAATTAATTTGCTGCCAAGCATATATTATAAGCTGGGGGATTATATCGGTGACAAAAATGCTTGGCTCAACGCTGGTCCAGCTCCACAAGGGCGCATAAACTAATTTAATTATAGCATTCTAAAATATTGTTGGAGCTGCTGAAGATTGCATAAATTATCTTTGAATTGTATAACTTCAATCTCGTAGTATTGTATAATTGCATAGCACATGTGTGAGCACTGTGACCATGTACCTTCTATAAAGCTACCATTTACTGGGTACGTCTTTCATTGACTTTTAAAAACACCTCTTTGTCATAGGAGTCACAGAAGGTCCGCTCTGCAGGGCCTGCATGGAGGACGACGAGACAACAGCTCACGTGCTGTTAAACTGCCCGGTGGTCGCCACTTACAGGGCAAAGTACTTCGGTAGCCCAGGTACCCTACGCGATATTGCCAGTAACATCAAGGCGTTGCTGGCCTTCTTTGAGGAGCTGGGGTGAATCGAATAATCGATTTTTTCCCACCCTTACGCAAAATACGCGCTTTGACGTGGAGTTGCGGAAACCAGCCCGTATTACCTATTATCATACTAGCTTTTGCCCGCGGCTTCGCTTGCGTGGATGTCGGAAAATGTCCCAAGGCAACGTACATACTAGTGGGATTAAAAGTACCCGTAAAGTAAAGATTAAAGTTGCCCGTAGTCTTTTGCCACACATATAGTTTTTAACCTGGATTCACATTTCACACATAGGGTACCCTATGTGTGAAATGTACCTGATTACCTGAGTACTGGGACTGATAAATAACCTGGATTCACATTTGAGGCTGCGGAAAGCGAGCGGGAGATTACTTCCGCTAACCCGATCCGCAGCAAACGCACCGGGCGTCGGCGGAGGGCGGATAACGCCCTCTTCCAGCCCCCTAAATGGGTAGTGTTCCACGCGCGCCTCTCTATGACGTAAGGGGGGAGTTTAACACCTCACTCCCCCCTAACTTGAGGTGGCCTGCAGAGGCGGGCCGGCACTAGCCGGGGATCGCGGAAGTCGCATTAGATCCCGTGATCCCCGGTGCAAGTGTGAGACAGAACACCGGGGTGGTTTTAGTCACTAAGAATCTGACAGACCCCTCCGCCCTCCCCAGGGCGGAGGACATCCATGAGGATTTCTCCCCGTAAACAAAAAAATAAAGGTTAGGTGGAATGAGAGGGCGGAGCACGTCCATGACAAGGCGAACCAAATAAAAATAGGTTAGGTCAGGGTAGGTAGGTATGTAGATAGGGTAGGTAGGTATGTGGGTATGTAGGTAGGTAGAGACTCAACGGTGATGAAACTTATGCCATGTGAAAGCTTTTGGAGTATTATTTAATTTATACTATGGCAGCTAAGTTGAAATCGAGCGCGAACATGGTGTTTTGGAATACCTACCTATCCAAAAAAGGTTACAGTAACCTGAGTAGCCTCCCTCTATTAGTTCCTAGATGGCTTTGTGCTCAGTGATATCATTTTTTGAATCTTGTGGTGTAGTGTTTAGGAATTAGGACGTTGTAGTCAAGAGTAAATAGATTAATTACTGACATATTTTATTACTCTTATTTACGTTGTCGTAACGTTTATCAAGCGTAAAGCGGATAAGTATAGGTACTTACATTAAAAAATTAACCCGACTAAGGAAAAATAAAGGTGATATAAAAAGTACGAAACAAGAAAATATTAACTAAGTAGGTCTAGGTATTAGATCACTTTTTGAGCTTGCAACCGGCCGATTAGATAGATACACGACATAATATGAAACTCGACCACCGTTCGGTCTCATGCCGCCGATGTCAACCATCCCGTCCTCAAAATGTACCCTTTTGGGGTTGTTGGACATAGATAAATCTTTTAGGGGCAGGGCAGAGCAGAAAAATACTCAAACATGTTCTATGCTGTCAACTAAGATGAAAATAAGTGCAAACACCACAGGGAACAGGCATGCTATTTTGGACTCTTTCTCATTAGGACTTGTTCATTATAAACTTATCAATGAAAAACTGTTCTAGCCATTATACTGCTGTCTCTGCTGACCCTTATTATTTCCAGTAGGTAGTTATTTAAGATACCTACCTCGCTAGGTAGTATTCCTGAAAATGGAAACGTGGGAGGACAATTTTAAGATTTGTACACTGCCAGTGACATAGCTACAGTCGCCAGCAGGTCAACCTACCCGAAACTGTCAAATTTTCTCAATCAACTTTGAACCTTATGCTTTAGAAATAAGTTGAAAATCTATTAAAGAAATTTGACAGATTGTAGTAGGTTAATGTGCTGGTGTCTGTACACTAAATAATAATATATTAATGTTTTTTTTTTAATTAAAAAGCCAATTACTTACAATTTTTTATTTTATTTAATACAATCTAAAGCATTTATAATTTTCCTTAAAATATCTTTATTGGTATCATAAATAATTTTATTCTGTCTGCCATTTTTATTTAATGTAAACATCACCAACTGTAGTAGTGGGTATTTTAATGTTTTCATTTCACTGGTACCAAGAACAAATTTTAAAAACCAATCAAAATTAACTACTGTGTCACAGTAACTACTGTTAAAGTGGTTCAAAGCTGCATGAAGAACTTGGGACTTGTTTGTTTCTAATAATTCATGAAAGCATTTAAGTTTTTCTTGTGGCCACCCCTTGCTATTAATTACATTGTTGATTTTTTGTAAATCAAAATTACAATCAGAAATTATTGAGATCAACTCCTGTTTTGCCAACGTAAACACATCAGCTTCTATGTAAGATGTTAGTGAATCAGGTGAATCTGAATAATACAACTTGGTCAAGATTTGTTGTGATACCTGGAACAAAAATAAATTCACAACAACTGGAATTGAAAATTATGTTCTGTCTGTACTCTGCCCCTAAGATGACCCACTGACCGTAAAATTACCTAATAATTAACTTTATACAAAAAAAAAACAACCAACCACCAAAAGAAATACTACAAAGTAAATTGTGGAAGTTGGTTTTTATTTTTTACTTTTTTTTTGCGGTACCTACCCCACATTAATTAAAAAACCACTACCTGCTATGTAAATAACAGTACAGAAAGTTATTATAACATCATCCACATAGTTCAGTGGGAAAAATACGTATTATTGAAGCTAACACAAAAACTGTCAAGCCAAGTTAATAAAATTTATATTGGACCATCACGCAAGCTTCATCTACCAAAAAAAATTTAAAATCAGTCCACAATTGATGAACACATATTGTCAGATAGTTGTTTTAAATAGGCCCCTGGTTGGGCAGTGTTAATTAATTATAATAATAACTTAAGTTCTTAAATGGGTTTGTGGCCAATAATTACTAAACAAGGTTTCTATTTATCTAATAGGTTCCAAGCAAATACGTCTAAATATTTCATCTCTGGTTCAAAATAAATCCGATGAAAATACATAGCCCTGTTGTGTTTTACTTACATTTTGAAATGCTTCAAGTGATTCTATTTCAAATACTTTATCCATCTAGAGTTAGTCATAAAATATTCTCAAGAATGATAATTGAACTGAAGCACGATTCTTATCCGATAATACTATGTTATGGAATCCGGAAATTAGTCTGTGTACCGTTGAAATCTACGAGAAATAAAGAGTGATTATTATAAGCAATTGGAGATAAATAAAATAACAAAATCTGTCTGTTCAAAAACTGCACAGTGCACACCATTGACAGATTATTATCTATTGACATTGACAATTGACAGTGACATTAGCTTGGCTGACGTTGAACAAAAAAAAACTTATGTACCTCGTAGATATAGACACATGGAATTAGTAAGTACTATAATGTACAACCCTAGATATTAGCTAATAACTGACAGTTTTTTTTTACATTTGATACATACAAATTAATACAAAAAAAATACAAAATGGTTTATTGTTTACATAAACTCACGCTTTCTTCCCATGGGGGAGGCAGACACTACAGAACGCCACCTGCTACGATCCTCACTTTATAGGATCAAATTAAATTAGCTAGCGAAACTCAGTAGATTTGATGGGTATCGACGTTTAAACAAGAAAAAATGAAACTTAAAAGATTTGATGTTTTTTTTTGGGAGTGAAAGACCGCTTGTAGTTTTGTAATTTGTTACTTGAAGTATGAGTTGAGAAAATCTGTTTTATTTTGTTTTATCGTGTTAAGATAACGATACTCAATAGGGCTGTGAAGCTTACCCAATAAAAAACTGTTTTTTTTTAATATTTTATTTCAAGTGATTACACTAACTGCGGTCGATGACCCCACAAAAACATCAATTGAATGTGTATTTTGTTTTATCATGTTTAGTTAACGATACCCATCGTCTACGGAGTTTTACTAGGTAATTTAATTTGACCCTTTAGTTTTAGTTTTTTTTAAATCTATATGACGGGTACCGTACGTATCTCTTTCGTTATTATCAGACATATTTTAACTACTTTGGGCGTACTGTGGGTAGTGTAGTGTTGGATATTGCGCAATAGAAAAACCGTTTGCAGTTCAGATCAAATTATAATTTACGATCAAATTAATCACACAATTCACACACTGTAAGTACACGACATAACTATTCGGAACGTGCGACAGTTTAAAAAAAGAAATTGTAACGTCTCTGGTATATCTCCCTTTACGTGTTAAAACGTATGGATGCCATGGATGGTATTATTATATTAGCTCCACGCGTGGGAAAAAGTTTGTTTTTTTTTGTATGGGAGAAAACACTTATTTTCTATTTTATTGAATGGAAATGAAGAGCTGGTGCTCACACGAATAATTGTACCATGCACGGCGATCAAGATGACATTCAATTCATGCACCTTTGGGTACCGCTTTGAACGCAGCAAATTTTTGAAATTTTGAATTTTCGTGATTTATCAAATCTTTGACGGTGTTTGTGGTTAAATGAAGTTGCCGATCGATTTATTTAATACTATCGTTAGTTTATAGCCTGCTAATCGTCGTTGATAGTCCAATACCGCGTAACTAACATTATTCAAAACCGCGAATATACAAAAAAAGCAAAAATGAGATTTCGCGGCTGTAGGTGACTGCGATTGGTGTCGACCCACATGACATTTTTTTTAATCTACCAATAGGAAGACGAGCTTATCAAAAATAACAATACCGCGGATTTTTCAACGAAGAAGTTAAGACACGAAAACCGCGTATCGCGGCAATTTGTATTAGTGTGTGCAATGTATTAGGTGACGCTCCGGGTAAAAATTGTTTTTGAAGTAATTACTGGCTTATTTTTAATGTAAGTATATCATAAGTATTTTATACTTTATAAATAAAATTGGGACGTTTTTTATTCTGAAATTGTGTGATTTTGAATATAAAAGCTCTACAGAACGTATTCCTGTAACGTATTTGTTCCTGAATGATAATGGCATCAGCTGATCCTTAGTTGTAATACAGTTTTATTTTATTTGATAATTATATTTTTAATTTGAAGTTAGATAATTATAATGATATAGATAATTATATATATATGTACGAATAGCGAAAAGAAAACCTTAGCTATCAGGAGTGGGGAGCTAACATTTTCGAACTCGCTACGCTCGCTCTTGCAACCTACAGTTTCACACTTTACTGTATAGGTTGATAAAGTTATTTCTATTCCTGCATAAATGTTCAAAAGAAAATTTAATCTATGCGGGGTGCTAAAATTTTCGAGCTCGCTGCGCACGCTCCTCCACCATCCTCTATTCGTCTGATGTTCTAGCTTTTCTGTTGTCGACAAAATATTTCCTATTTCTGTATCAATAGTTAAAAGAAAACGTAACCTTTTCAAGGCACCGTACTAAATATTTCGACGCTCATTCCTGGGTTGCCCATTTGGTTTTGCCGCCCCGGGCCCGTCCGTGCTTAGTCCGCCATTGCTATATTCTCAAACTTTTCTGCACAAGTCGTCAAAGCAACTGCTATTTCCGTATGGATTTTCAATGGAACCGGGAATTCCGAGACGAGATGCAAAAAAAATGGAGCTCGCCTCTGCTTTTCGTAAATAGCCTATTGAGGTGATAAAAATGCACCTTCTTAAAAAAAAATATGCCAGATGTACCTCGCATAATTTTTTTCACTATATTATTATATTGAACTATATAACGCACTTTATACTTGTTTTTTTTTGCAAAATGTTACTAGAAATACCTACGTAAAGGCTCGTACAGACCAGCGCGACGCGACTCGAACAATACAATTTCTAAAAAAACTTCACGTCTGTACCATCGGAGAAGTTCATATCTATACACCGTAAGGACTATTTCTGCTTGCAGCGCTCGGCCGCTATAGAACCGGGGCGGTAACAGATGTGGTCATCGTGTTCACGGGATTTTGTTTTCAAACTGCTCAGATATGGAGTTCTTCGATAGTACAAGCCTTAAACTGAGAAGACCGGCTTCATTTCCTTTTGCCGCCCCGAGCCCCCGACAGGCTTAGTTTTGTTTTGAACATTCATACAGAAATATGGTAGGTACTTTGTCAACTCATGATCTTATTTTAGGGTCATTCGGAAAATGTTGAACTCCAATGTCTCTATTTAGGAACACAAACATAGAATCATTTTCGCAAAAATAAATTGACATTACCTCGCCTTGTATTATTGGCTACCACAGCGACAACAGTTGCCTTCCCTATTTCTGTGACAAAATTTCACAAATTTTAATGTTACCAACCAACCAGCGGCAGCGGGGGCGATGTTTGTAAACATTTGTGATTTTGCCTGTCAATGTCATTCAGGCGCTTTGGCGCTAAAAGCGACAAGGATATTTTGATACCCTTTTAGCACAGTGACGCGTTGTGGATTTCAACAGCATAAAATGATTGTGTAAAAAACAAAAGCTTAGTCTATCTTGGTAAAACATTTTTATTATTAATACACATTGAAACAAATTATTCTCTTAAATTATTCAATAGGCACAAAAGTGAAGACTAATCTACTTATATTCTAGAACCTGCCTTGCTTGAATCTGGGCAACTTTTTACAAATTGTACACGTTAAACATATGTACATGGTTTATTCACAGATGTACAATTATGAATTTATTATTTATTCTCATAGATTTTTTTGTATGTTGTATGCAATAAAATGTTGAATATTGCTTAATTAATAATACATTTGGAAAAAAAACGTCGATTATATGAATCATGCATACAAACATTTTCTAGCATTGTAATCAAAACAATTTTGTTAGATCTACCGACTTAATCTTTTACTTACAAAAAGATGAGTACTCTAATATCTTACAGCATTTTTATTCAACGATAGTAAAGTATCAAAAATGTTACAGAATGAGAATTATGTAAAGGCATCGAATTATGTAAAGGTCTTGGGAATTGTTATAGGTTCTGCAGTGATGCCTTTTTTTGGCAGCCATTAATGAAAATTACAAAATTAGGTACAGTAAAACATTGCTAACGAAATATTCTATTACAGTAAAGGAGTTCCTCCGAAGGAGACCGCAACCGCAAACAGTAAGCGGCAACCTCGCCCGATCGTAAAGACAGACCGCAGCGACAGGCTGTTTCTATGTTACCTATGAAAACGGTGACAGGCAGCAACGGTGTCGCCATCTAAGGAAGCGTTTATGTCGGTTTTTTCATCGGAAGAACACTTCAAGGGGTTTCAATAAGGCAGCAGGCGAAATTCAAATTTTGTTACGTTTTTAGCAATTTGCAGGTTGTATATTGATCGAAATAGTTTATGACCATTACATACAATACGGCCGATATAAATTGGCAGTTCCGAACTTCGCGCAGAAGGCTGCGCAATAACATTTTTTAGGAATCAAATTGTGACATGAGACGAGTGTGACTTAGAGAACATGTGCGAAAGTTAATAGAGCCTATAATTATTTTAATAGGCCTTTTTAATTTAAGCTACCGATTCCTAATATAGCGGTGGCCGCCACATATCAACCGCAGTGACCGCTGTCATGAAAATGATGGCAGCGGGGTTTGACGTTAGCATGTCAAAAAACGAGACATTATTAGCTTATTGTTTATTTTTTTACATTTACGCCTCACGCAATAAATCAATATTTATATCACATGCCAGTGACAGTAAGATCGTTAGCTTATTTACGACGCACGACTAGATGAACTAATAAACTTGTCCATTTCAGCTTATAGTGTGTACGACATAATATATCATCATTGTTTTTCTCCATATTAAAAGTATCTTCCGCGCTAATTTGTATGTCACTTTATAGACTCCTTCAGAATAAATTCTAATTTTAAATGTTCACCTTTTGGTTGCAACAAAATGATTTCTGCCCATCACTGCAAAGGTGCATGTGGCCAATACAATTAATAATCTTCATTCAACATGAAGGAATTTAAAATTTACAAATAATTGTAGGAAAAAAAATGTCTACCAAGAACAAAATTATCATTAAATGTGATTACATAATGTATTACACAAACATACCGCATTAAGTGTCATTGTTTTTAAATTATATTTATACAGAAAATGAATTTATATAATTATAGTAAGTATTTATATACACAGAGGTCTTTACAATACAATATTTAGTACGCATTAAGTATTTTTGCATAAGTAGTTTAGTTAGTACTCAAAATGAGACTGTTAAGTAAATTGAGTATAGTTTGAAGTATCGTCTTCAAAAAAATTAACAATGATCGAGCAGCTGGGGCGTGGTAACATGAAAATAAATATAATTGAATGCCTTCCTTCCTTAATAGTAACCTACACGCAACACTTGATAACAATTTATTAATTAATTAAAGTAAATCTGATAAAATTAAGTCTCAGAATTAAGTAGCGAAAATAATCGACAAGGTATTGTACATTAAGAGTATTCAAATAGTGCTGGTAAATTTATAAAAAAAAGAGCTCCAAGCCGTTTGGGATACTAATTATATAACAATGTATATATTTCGTAAACAAAACAACAAAATCCAAAGACTGTCTGCGATTGAGCTGTGTTTAATTCGTATAAAGTTATAACAAATAACCTACAGATGTGCATACCAACAGGCCATTAATGCAATTAGTAATCTCGATAATAAATTCATGAAACAAACAATCTGGCAACAACGCATCGCAAAATAATGTCAGTAACTGTTACGATTGAACACATTGTGTAATCTAACGCAACAATTGCCATTTGGAAGAAATTGTACTAGACCCAAATTGACATTTAATAGAAAATAATATAAAAAGAATATTCATTATTGTACATATAACATATAGGCAAAAATAATAATTATATTCTTATGAATAACAGTTTATAAGTAAAATAAAAGTAATGTCAGTCTAGGACTAGGTAAAAGGTTTATACAATTTCTTCTCAAATTGGAATCATTCCATCATCCTTATGTCTTTTAATGTGGCATGATTTGAGCTTACCTTAACAATATACACCCCTACCTATAGCAGAAACTCATCAAAATCTCACCCTGTCTTATACTTAAGTACTATTTCGATATTTTAATCACTATTATCCATTTACTTGTTTTACTGTGATGAGTTGTAAATGCTTTAATTGTTACTATTTTACTAACATTCTAAAACTTAATATGGGGTCTAATGGGGAGGTTTAAAATGCATTAACTTTTCTACTCAATACAATAATGACTTTTGTCAAATAACTTAGTGGCAGCAAGAGTTTCTATTCTGAGTTGAGCGCAAATTACACACAAGTAATAGACAATACTGACCCGATAGTGTATCAAAAGACAATTGGCAAATGTGGTCCAAATGTCCACCACTAACGAGACCTATGTAACTGAATAGTATATTAAATATTTATTAGGGGAGCCATGAAAAATTATCTGTAGGTAAAAACTTAATATCAATAGCTAAAAATAAATTATTATTATATTCAACTATTTTTGCATGAACTCCGCCATAGATAAAAAAAAAAAAAGTATCATTGGGTTTGTCTTGACACCACAAGTGACGCTGGCCATATTTATTTTGAAAACAAAATCAACCAAGCGGAGTTCAGTCACCATTTGGTGTAGTCATAATTTTTTTGAATAAATTTTTCGTTTGTGGTATAAAATACAGGGCTGAAATAGGTTTCGTTGATGATGAAATTTTGGACCTAGCCCCACATACATTTTTGCCCAATGTTAGTTGCAGAGACGTTTCATAAAACATTTACGTTACCAACAGAACGGCTTGCAACTATGAATTGATTTTCGTAAGTAAAAGTTGCAAGTAATAGTACACTGTGTTTGTTTAACTAAAAACATTTATAACGTGCTTGTGTCGATATCGTCTATCACACGGAGATGAGTCTCAATACTCTCAATTCACTAAAAGGAATGGATAAGTTAGTGAATATTGAGTATAATAATTAATTAACTAGGCCTGCATCCTTGGCCATGCTATAGAATATAGAGTTCTTATCTTGTAATAGTTGTTCAGGAGGCGCGTACTCGACGAGTTGTCCCTTGTCCAGCACCATGACCTTTGTGGAGTCCATGATGGTATTGAGTCTGTGCGCGATGGTGAGCACCGTGCACGACGCGAACTCGGAGCGGATCGTCTTCTGCAACACGAGGGGAGGGTGAGAGTGAGACAGAACGCGCGGGTTGGGGGAGCGCGAGATAGAGAGGAGGAGGGAGCACGCACCTGGATGAGCTCGTCGGTCTCCAAGTCGACGGCCACCGTGGCTTCGTCCAGCACCAGCAGGGACGTCTTGCGCAGCAGTGCGCGCGCCAGACACGAGCTGTGGGGGGAGCGCGAGAGAGGGAGAGGGAGGGAGCACGCACCTGGATAAGCTCGTCGGTCTCCAGGTCGACGGCCGCCGTGGCCTCGTCCAGCACCAGCAGCGGCGTCTTGCGCAGCAGTGCGCGCGCCAGACACACGAGCTGTGGGGGGAGCGCGAGAGAGGGAGAGGGAGGGAGCACGCACCTGGATAAGCTCGTCGGTCTCCAGGTCGACGGCCGCCGTGGCCTCGTCCAGCACCAGCAGCGGCGTCTTGCGCAGCAGTGCGCGCGCCAGACACACGAGCTGTGGGGGGAGCGCGAGAGAGGGAGAGGGAGGGAGCACGCACCTGGATAAGCTCGTCGGTCTCCAGGTCGACGGCCGCCGTGGCCTCGTCCAGCACCAGCAGCGGCGTCTTGCGCAGCAGTGCGCGCGCCAGACACACGAGCTGTGGGGGGAGCGCGAGAGAGGGAGAGGGAGGGAGCACGCACCTGGATAAGCTCGTCGGTCTCCAGGTCGACGGCCGCCGTGGCCTCGTCCAGCACCAGCAGCGGCGTCTTGCGCAGCAGTGCGCGCGCCAGACACACGAGCTGTGGGGGGAGCGCGAGAGAGGGAGAGGGAGGGAGCACGCACCTGGATAAGCTCGTCGGTCTCCAGGTCGACGGCCGCCGTGGCCTCGTCCAGCACCAGCAGCGGCGTCTTGCGCAGCAGTGCGCGCGCCAGACACACGAGCTGTGGGGGGAGCGCGAGAGAGGGAGAGGGAGGGAGCACGCACCTGGATAAGCTCGTCGGTCTCCAGGTCGACGGCCGCCGTGGCCTCGTCCAGCACCAGCAGCGGCGTCTTGCGCAGCAGTGCGCGCGCCAGACACACGAGCTGTGGGGGGAGCGCGAGAGAGGGAGAGGGAGGGAGCACGCACCTGGATAAGCTCGTCGGTCTCCAGGTCGACGGCCGCCGTGGCCTCGTCCAGCACCAGCAGCGGCGTCTTGCGCAGCAGTGCGCGCGCCAGACACACGAGCTGTGGGGGGAGCGCGAGAGAGGGAGAGGGAGGGAGCACGCACCTGGATAAGCTCGTCGGTCTCCAGGTCGACGGCCGCCGTGGCCTCGTCCAGCACCAGCAGCGGCGTCTTGCGCAGCAGTGCGCGTGCCAGACACACGAGCTGTGGGGGGAGCGCGAGAGAGGGAGAGGGAGGGAGCACGCACCTGGATAAGCTCGTCGGTCTCCAGGTCGACGGCCGCCGTGGCCTCGTCTAGCACCAGCAGCGGCGTCTTGCGCAGCAGTGCGCGCGCCAGACACACGAGCTGTCGCTGCCCCACCGACAGGTTCTCGCCGCCCTCCGCCACCTCGTGGCGCAGCCCGGCCGCGAGCCCTGCGCATACGTGTGAGTGAGTACGTGAGTACTGGACGCGAGCCGCACGGCGCTAGCGGCACTCACCCTGCACGAAGGGCTTCAGGTGCGCGTACTCCAGCGCGCGCCAGATGTCCTCGTCCGAGAACGTCTCGAAGGGGTCCAGGTTCATGCGCAGCGTGCCCGAGAACAGCACCGGGTCCTGCGGGATGATGGTGATGCGCGAGCGCAGCTGGTGCAGGCCCATGGCGGCGACGTCCAGCCCGTCGATGAGGATGCGGCCGCCCACGGCCTCGACGATGCGGAACAGGCCGAGCGTGAGCGTGGACTTGCCGGCGCCGGTGCGGCCCACGATGCCGAGCTTGTCGCGCGGCGCCACGGCGCACGTGACGTCACGCAGCGCGGGCTCGGCGCCGGCGCGGTACGCCAGCGTCAGCCCCTCCAGCTGCAGCGCGCCCGTCTCCGGCCACGACGCGCCCGGCCCGGGGGATACGTTCCACGCCGCCTCCTATATCGCGAAACATAACAAGCATGTTCAGATTGTCCCTTCAACTAGGTAGTTAGCACTTCCATGGTGCCCAGTTTTGTATTTACTCACCTGTTCCGTCTCCGCGTATTCTTTTATTCTTTCCACTGCTACAATGTTTGTCTCAACTTCTGATGTCATGCGCACCAGCCAATTCAAAGTCTGTGTGATCTGAAAACAAATTTGCCAATGGGTAGAGACCACACAATGTGTGTACTGTTTCACAGTATTACGATTTTGACAATGTGTTGAAACGGTTTAAATAACGTTACTATATACCTGTAAAGCGTAACTGACGGAGAGTCCGACCAGACCGGCGCTGATGGTGTCTCTGTTGAGCACTGCAAACATCGCAGAGAAGAATATGATGAGATTGCCGATCATCTCGAGCCTGATAGCCAGCCACCTGTTCGCGATGCAGCTCGGGTAGTAGCACGACTGGTTGTGATCCACACCACGCTCTGATTCTGCAATAAACCTAGTGGTACAAAGGAAATTAATATAATACCATCACAACCAGATCATCTACCTATGTACATGGAGTTTATACAAGTTCTATACAATTAATGGGGACAAGAAAACTAAAACTGAATTTTATTTACATGGTATTCGTACTAGCACTGAAATGTCAAAAACATTTATTGCGAAAATATTAAATAAAAATTGTGTGTTTGCGGAAATAAATAATGTTTATGTTTACCTTTCCGAGACGCCGTAAGCTCGAATGGTGCTAGCGCCTGTGATGCTCTCACCGAAATGCGAGTAGATAGGCGACCGCGACACCGACTCTAGTCTCTTCAGCTGCCGCGACGAAGCCACATAGAACCGTTGGATCACGTAGTAAATGAAGCCGATGGGAAGAATCAAGGCCATGAATATCGGCGTCGAGAAACTTATCACGAAAAGCGTCCCCAATACCTACAGACATTTCACTCTGTTACGTGTGAGTTTTTACAATATTACATTACTCAAAATATTTATTGCACCTCTTTTATGAACGACTTGTTTTAAAATAATATTACAGCGCGCTTATTTTTCCATTAGAGATCGCATACACAAAATTTTCGTTTTATCTGATAAAATGTTATATTTCCGCTAAAATTTATTTATTTATAATAAATAAATAAATAAACAATACCAGCCTGTAACAGACCCATTGCAGGACAATAGCCTCTTCTCATACAGAACATTAATTATGAATTGTGGGTTCAGTACTTGTTCGGATTTGGACCCACAACCACATGCTTGAGAGGAGAGGCCTTAACCACTCGGCCAACGCGACATTATCCGTTTGTATTATTTATTTATTATGTAAAAGTTAATACCTACTATGTTAATAAAAGTGGTGTAAGATTATTTGATGATACTGTTGTTGATACAAATAGATGCTCTATCTTTTATTTTAACAAAATAATAAAACAAGTGCTACACATGGTTAAGTAGTCCTTACAAAGTGTGATAAAGTGCCCAGATTTGAATAATATTTGCGGTAAAGTTTGGATACCTTTAATAAATAGTTGAAATGTAAATACAGCAATTACTTGTATCCAGGTAATTTTGACTTGGTGCACTAATCAAAAATAAATAAAAAAAAACTGAACAAGCGCATATTTTTGGGATCAGTTTACAAACTTGATTTAAAAATACAAGTGTAATTTTGAGGTGAATACGTATTGCTTAAAAGGATTTTCCAGATACCACAGTGATTTGTAAAATTATAAAAAAAAAAAACTTTGCCACATACAGTAAAAGAAAAAAAAAACATCACACAACAAGCTCTTCAATCCTTGTAGTTTCATTAAAGCGACACATCAAATAATAAGCGATACTAAGTATAGGTATTCTCCTTGGTTCGCATAAAATCTGAAGTCCTAATGTCAAAATGCATATTTTTTTTGCATAATTGATTATTGGTATAGTTGTTTGTTTGATCCGTTTGATACTAATTTGGTCTAAAATACAAAACTTGACTTGAACGTTTCATTGTCCTAATGTTATTTAGGATTTTTGGACTTATTATAATATGGCATGGCTTCTTTTCATGACGGGACTTTGCATCGTTTTTAGGGTCCGTACCCGCTGGGTGCCAAACGGAACCCTATTACTAAGACTCCGCTGTCCGTTCGTCCGTCTGTCTGTCACCGGGCTTTATCTCATGCACTGTAATAGGTAGACAGTTGAAATGTTCACAGATTGTGTATTTCTATTGCCGCTATAGCAACAAATAATAAAAATTTAATAATTAAAGGCCGAAAATACAGGTTTCTTGTATGGGAACCCCCCATACAAGAAACTTGTTTTTTCGGCGTTTTTTATTCAATCTATATGGTGCCCTTCGTGTGCAAGTCCGGCCGGGTTTTAAGTTTCATTATAACATTCTGAATATGCAAAAGATAAACAGATGGATCATTTAAGCATTCATTCTGAAATATTTGGGCCAAATAGTAACTTGTTTTTTTAACCGGCAAATCTATGGATTAGATCATTATGCCATCAATAATTATGGTAAAAAAATGATGCTTAATCAGTTATTTGTTATAATCGTTAAGCGAATATGATGACTTTAAATTATATGCGACCAAATACCCTGGATTTGATAATACTACCGATCCTATCAAACGTGGAAATTACAACTAAATGTTCCAAAGAATTCAAATGTTGAACGGATAATTGTAGTATGTGAATACGATACGACCTTTTATAAAACCTTAACCTTTTATGGAACATTAAAACTAGTTTACCAACGAATTGAAAAACAATATTTTACATGCATTTTTGAATGTGGAACTGCTAACACATCAGTGTACTTCTCATTCTCACTACATCGCACTAACACCTCGCAAATAAGACGAACATAATGTTGCACAAACACAGACAAATCATAAAACAATAAAAAAATACCCACCAACATAACCGAATGGCCATAAAAATGGAATGAATAGTTAGTTAGTAACAGTAGTGAGATTACCTCAAAAATGCACCACATCAAGTCGGATATCTGCGAAGGAAGAGAAGTGTCCAAAATGTCCATGTCTTTAGAAAATCTAGAGAGTATTCTGCCAACGGGTGTCACTTCGAAGAATTGCAACGGTGCTTTTAACACATGGCCCAACAATAGCTCGTGGAGATACCTCGCCGCCCGCCAACATGCCAGAAATGGCATTAGGTCAGCAAAAATTGATCCTAACGCTGCAACAACATCCATGGACACTCTTTTAGTACCTAGCCGAACACCACGCATGGGTGCTCGACACTGGGCGACACTCCTAATAATAATGAATACATTGTTTACGATACTTATTATCCAAACATTACTTACTAGGTGTTTACGCAAATAAGCGATATCTAACGATAGATTTTGTAGTTGGTGTTGCAAAACAATGGATGGCGTACAGTTACTGTTTGGATGGACATTGGACGATAAACGACAGTTTGTAAGAATAAAGGAATAGGGCAACCACTAGGTAGGGCTACACGATGCTAAGTTGGTGGATATTGATAGTGTACTGTGCATAAGATACATTTTAGAGCTATTTAGAGTCTATGTTAGGCTTATGAACCGAAAACATTCTTTAGCGAAAAATCCACCACTTCGCATTACGACTTGTCAAGTTTATCCACTAGAGCGCTAAGAGTTATAATCGATCGACCGCCATATTTATTGAAAATTATGTTTTTGTCAGTAACATTTGTTTCTAATGCAAAGAGGCACGTCTATTTTCAGAATCTGAATCAGGCTATCACAAACAGAGAAACAGAGCTATTTGTTAAATTATAGCCACGATCTTGTGTCTGGGCTATTTGGCCAGGCTGGCCGATGGTAAAATGCGAACAACCCGAGGTTGTGTATTGGTAGTTATTTATACATAATACCGAGACGGACAAAACCCCAAATGTATTCTGAATACAGTATAAAGCTACTACTGGCAGCTTTTAACTATATGAATCGCAACGCGTTCTCATATTTCGAGATTAAAAAGCGTTGTGGTCGAAGTATCAAACAAAATAATATCACGACTCAAATTTCGCTTGGCTGGCGTTTTGTGCCAAGAAGCTTTGTGTTGTTTTGCTAATACCGAAACAAGAACTTTAGTTCGTGAATAAACTTGAAGACCCATGACGCGTTATGGTCGAATTTATCACCAAATTAGTGGCTTTGGTTATTCCTTTGAGCTTAACTTCTACACTAGGTTAATCACATGCAAGCTTATCTTAACATACATCTAATTCCTGGGTTAAAACAAAATAAAGCAAAGAATGTAAGAAAAAACAACTATCTAAGCACCTACAAAACAAGAAGGAGTAAAAAACAACGTTTTATTATTCATAAACTGATCCCATGTTGATATGTCAAAAGTCTTAGGTAGAGATACGTGTGAGGCATACCGCTATACATTGTCTGAGGCTCAAAAACTTAGAAGCCGTAATGTTCTATAGAAAAGTACATATAAAAATTCTATAAGCGAATTGCGTAACACATTGCAGTATAAAGTGCAACACTTGGTCAACTCTAGAAATGTAGTCAATCGACAGTACTTACGTCATTTAAACTGTGTAGAATCTGTTCATGAAGAAAAAACTAAAGGCTGTTATCTGCAGGCGCACGTTTAAAAAAAAATCTTCTATAATATGCCTTATTGTTTTTAGTTACTAATTGACATATTTTTTTTTGTTACAAATTGAATGTTGGATACATTACATATAAAAACAAACCATTTTAAACGCGCGTGTGTTTGAACTCGATTTGAACAAATATGTAACGTTCTAGTTGTACCAGTGTGGCACTCCACACGTGCGGGTGCCGCATCGCGCGCGGGGGGCGTCGCATACCGAAAAGAAGCAGGAGGTCCATCCTCTGAGCGTCATGGGCAACACATTGTCGAGCACGTCCACGTCCTTGCTGAACCGGTTGAGCACGCGGCCCACGGGCGTGCAGTCGAAGAAGCCGATGGAGGGCGCGCGCAGCACGCCGGCCAGCAGCGCCGCGTGCAGCGCGCGCGCCGCCGCCAGCGCGCCCAGGTACAGCGCCAGCGACGACACCGACACCGACGCCACTGCGCGGGAATGGCGGGCGGCCCGGGGTACACTCGCGGGCTCGAAACGTTTGAGGAACACGACGACCGTTTGTTTGCTCGGTCCAAGTTTTTTTTTGTCCAGGACAATATTTACAGTGAAAAGGAAAGTAGTTTCAGAAAATTGCTTTACATTTTCGTCCCACGAGTGTACATGACGTGCCCGGTCGTACCGAGTTTTTAGAACCTACGTCACCGATATCCAATGTTTTGAAGTTATAGGAGCCTACTTTAATCAATAAATAAATGATTCAAGTTGTAGATAAACTTCAATCATCAGGTAGGCCTTGCCCTCCTGATATTAAATTTTTCATAAAAAATAAATTTACTAAATATATTACCAGATCCTTTTTAAGAACAACAATAGCTTCCATTTTTCAGTAAGGACAGGCGTGTACAGTCGCACGTAACTTGGCAAGGTTTTGGCGTATTGGGAGTAAGTTTGCGCATGTACACTTAGTGCAACAAAAATTTATACTTTCGTTGCGTGCCATTATTCTATGGTTACGGCCATAATTTATTTTTGAAAAAACAAGCTAAAACGAATTCTGCGTATCTACGATTCTTGCCAAGTTACGTATACTACTATACTTTGCGAATTTCAAAGACTTTACTAAATATTTGAGAACATAAATGTCTAAATAGAAGATGTACCATGCAATTACATAAAAGAGAAATATGAAAATACTAGTTTAACATACAAAAGTCACCAGTCGCATTTAAGCAATGAAAACAATACGAAAATCGATTATACCTATTGCAACAAAGCACACCAAATCCCAAGATAGGTGCACAGAATATTGTGTAACTCATAGCGGGTGCAAGTTCAATGGTGTACACAAGGGATGTTGCGGATGCAGATTTTTTTACATCCGCGGGCGGTCTCAAGTTTTTTTTAAGGGAGCCGTCAAGGCAGCAATGCGAAATTCAACATTTGTTGCTTCGTTGTATGTTGATCATAATTCAATTCGCGGCAATGATAAAAAAATATTATCTACTAAATTAAAATAATTTAAAAATCAATATAGCTCTCGAAATTGTATGTGTTTGATGCAGGGATGTTACGTAGCTTCGGTGCCGTTTCCGAAAGGTCGGAACTTCTGATTAATTTTACACCTCCGATTCCGATAATTTTGAATCGGAGTAATACCGAAGTTCGAAACGGAGCGATGCACGCGACTAGAGCGCTCGTCGTTTTAACTCGTCGTCAGGGTAATGTTTGTTTGATTTATACACGCTCGCGCTCGAAATCTCAGTTTATTGTTTTGTTTGTGGATGTCATCACTAATATTTGACTGATTAAAGAGACTGAATTATATCTCTATTGTTTCATTACGCCTTCCCTTAACACATCTTTCTTCTACTTCCGCCTCCGACTCCGGTTCCAATGAATCAAATTTAAAACCTCCGGTTCCGGAAAAAACAACTTCCGTAACATCCCCTGGACTGATGGATATAAGACTAATTCGTGAAAATGTGAATGATTGAACTTCCATTTTGTTGATTATGATTTTAGTTATCTTCACCCTTTTCCAACCACATCTGCATCCGCATGAGCTCCGCATTGATTAATGCGGATGCCGATGGCTAAATAAATGCGGAAGCTCCGCAATTGCGGATGCGGATATCCGCAACTTCCCTGGTAAATAGGTGCACATAGGTATCAGAGTATTTTTGAACAAGGATTACTATGGTAGGTACTACCTATACCATTCGTTAGACATTAAGGCATTTATTTATAATCTTTGCTTAAAGCTAAGTGACGTTCAAACGTCAAAAATGTACGGTGAAACAGTCACTAATCATTACTTAACTTTAAGCAACGTTTATAAATAAATACCTAGGATTCTATTATATAAATTAATGTCGAGTTTTTCTGTTACATTAAAAACTAATTAATACTCAATTAATTAAATGGATTCCATTGCTTGTAAAAACAAAAAAAAATAATGGACAAAAAGTATTTTTGATTATTTGAATACTTCAGCATTTCTTAACATTTTCTAAAATATTTGTGATTCAGTTTTTTCATGACTCTTGTATGTTATTTCCTACTGAATTAAATCTATTGTTGTAATGATTTCCATGCACTGTATAGGAATTTATTTAGTTATTAAGAAAATTCAAGACCATGCAATAGATGTACAGACACCAGCAGGTCAACCTACCCGAAACTGTCAAAGTTTCCCAATCAACTTTGAACCTTATGCTTTAGTGATAAAGTTGAAAATCTATTAAAGAAATTTGACAGATAGTAGTAGGTTGATGTGCTGGCGTCTGTACATAACATAAGAATAAGCAAAATTTGCAAACTTTTTTAAAGAAGAATATGCATAGACATAGAATATTGTGTAAATAATGTATTCATTATTATTAGTTTCGATTACTAAATTATTATATTTGTAAATGTCGTGTAGTTTTTAATTAATTGATTTTCTGAGGAGGTGTCTATGGCCACGTTCTATTTAAAAGCGATCGTCGCGCGAATACGCAATCGGTCGCGTTCATGTCACTTTTGTTCGGAAAACCGGAAAGCGCCCTCTGTCGGCGCGACCACGCGTTCAGGTTCACCGAACGAACAAGTCTGAACGATCGTGTATTCACGCGACGATCGCTTTTAAATAGGACGCGGGGTAAAAGATTATTATGACAACAGGTTAAACAGCAGCATCCTTTTGTGGTCTAAGGGACCGTGCACGAAATCGACTGATTTTGATCATTGTTTGTGAGAAAGGGAAAAAAAATTAAACAAAACTATTTGTGATTTAAAAAGTAGAGCTCTTTGTTTTTCATGTGACTGTAAGAGATTTTTCAAATAAGTTAAGTATTCATGGAAGATCACAAATATTCGTTTAATAATAATCGACGTTTCATCACTTTTTTTTACAAGAAACTACTTTTGATTTTGAACATTTCAAAATATAATCCAACATTCTGTGGTTTTCTTTTTTCAACTTCGATACAAAATATAGCAGAAAAATAATATTGAGTTTTTTTTTTTTATCAAAACATCAAGAAATTTAAAAATCAAACATTAGTCAGCTATCCTTGAGATATAATTCAAGATTTTATTTTATGATTATACAATATTTAAGTAAATCAAAAGCGAAATAAACCATATTTTTGAGAGCGCAAAAGTGATGCAACTCTTAACTGGTGCTGTGACTGACACGAATGGTTTAGCATCACGAAAACTGGACTTTTATAGTTATTTTTACAATTAAAAGATAAGATAACTTATTGACAAAAAGGGTATTTTTCGTGCACGGAGCCCTAATAACATAATTATTGCGATCTCACAAGTCGTGATGATTTAAGACTTTTCCAACACCGTTATTATTTCCATTAGTGGGACTTTAAGACTTGATGATAAACGTTAAAGTAATTAGAAAATTATTGAATGGGGTATATTATTTAGTTTTGGTGTAATCGTCAGTATAGCAACAACAGTGGTTAGTTAAGATGTAGTTTATGTTACCTTGTCCGATTCCGAGGGCGCCGTACACACCGAGGTACATGTCGCGTCGCTTAGTATCAACCGTGCCGTTCACGAGCTACGTACAAACAATACATTTAGCTATGTTCTCCACAATCCAAGGTTTTGATCGGCTTGTGCGATCGTTAAAAAATAATTTTCTATAAGTAAGTATCATAAAATAATATCTCTAAAAATAGGGCCAATAGAAAGCGATTGAATTTGCGGAAAGCTCTTTAAAGTAAGTGCACCAATTTCAACAAACTAATTTGAATCGACTCGAAAGGTTGTTTTGGTCACTGTCGCCACGATCACATCAAGAAGACAACACAAGCGAGATTATAGTTCGCTCCTGTACTGATATGATAAGTGATAACTTTATACTACGGTCATTCCTCCCGCTAATCAAACGTACTAAATAATCATAATCTTATGATAATTTAGTACGCTTGATTAGCGGCAGGAATGATCGTAGTATAAAGTTATATATGGTTACGGTTTACGGTTAGTATATATTAAGCATGCCATGACGCTGACACTTCATATGAGATCTATTAGGGCAGGTAATATTTTATTCATAAAAATATATGTGACAAGGGTATTAAAAGAAAAATAAATATATCACATGGACTTACCATTTTATTATCATTCGCCCATTCAGTAAGCCAATAGTTGGAGCCGACTTGGAAAACTTGCAGAATGAGATTCATGAGTACTGTGATTACGGACGATAAAATACCTACACTCATCAGGTAGTGCTTGTAAACGCCCCATTTCACCTGAAAACGATACAACAAGAAAATTAGAATACCAGACGAAAGACAATATTTTGCTTTTTGTGCGCGGCTGACTAGACCGCAGTCTGCGATGTTTATTTACATACACAGTCTTGTTTTTGTGTATGTTCTGTAAACCAATGTCATAAAACTCTTCTTATTACACTGTAAGTTTTAATATAAAAGTGTAAATGAACTTACACTTCCAGTCTCTGTTTTCTCAGCTTCTATGAGTTTATTTTTCTCTTTCAATTCATTCGGAGTGGCGGTTTCTGGCGTTTTTCTCTTCACACTGCCAGCGCGGTCCCCTAGACACAGACAGAAAGAAGACGTATTCAAACTAAAATTGAATTATAATGTGATTGATTATATACAATAATCGTATACGGAATAATACTTTTAAGAATACTTGTATAGTAGGTTGTAGTAAGATTAGATCATTCATAAATAGTGAAGTTCTAAAACTTCATGTAAATATTGTGAATCACCCTAGAAACTTGATAACATTAGACTCCATGTGAAGTGCTGTTTCATAGCTTATCGGTGATTAGAAAATGAAAATCATATGAACATATAAGATTATCTCGTCCTCGATTGTATAATATTATAACGTTGTTATTTGATAGTTTGCAATAATTAAAAAAAACCGTTACCTGCTGCCGGTTCTGACTCCGATGCACTTTCTGAAAGGGAACGAGCTCGTTGTAACTTGCTCTGGAATTCAGTGCCAAGTTTACTTTCAAGGTCCTGTTTGATTTCGTCCAATTCTGAAATAATGTTTTGGTTTGTGATTAATTAGGGATCTGTTTACTGCTGATATTAAAATTTGAATTATGTCGTAATAGAAGCAAGTTGCAAACGCTCAAACGCGTCAAGTATGTGGAAAGCTAGCTAGTTACCTTCGGGAGAGGACCTTTCCGCGTCGCTCAGATGGTGTATTAGGAACTCAGCGAAGGCGCCCTTCTTCTCGAGCAGCTGCTGGTAGGAGCCGGCCTCCGACACCTCCCCGTCGCGCAGCACCACCACCAGGTCCGTGTGCGCCAGGTACGACACGTTGTGCGTCACCCACACGCGCGTCTTGCTCTTCAGCAGCCCGCTGGGGCCCAGCACCTGCGCGAGAGAGAGAGTCATTGCCGTCCCGCTCGCACACACCGCACCACTACGCTACACTACGCACGCACCTTGTCGAAGATGTGCTTGCCCACGTGCGAGTCCACGGCGCTGAGCGGGTCGTCCAGGAAGTAGTTGTCCGCGTCGCAGTACACCGCGCGCGCCAGCGACACGCGCTGCTTCTGACCGCCGGACAGGTTTATACCTGCGTACAGACAAACACCATTTGTTTAGTGTTAAAATGGTCACTACAATTTGAAAAACTCCTACACAATAGAGTATTTGTCTGTATTTTTTTTAATTAGATCGTCACCTAGAAAACAATATGCCAAATAAATCTTTTCTTATAGTAACATCTTCAAAACAATTATTTACTCATTTATATTTTTTATAATAGTCGAACACCCTATAATATGGCGGCTGCAGGGACGCCGGTCATCGCGCAGGCGTGTGCCGGCAACATATTGTGTCGATAGTTAAATAATACTTTACCTTTTTCGCCGATTTCAGTTTGATCTCCTCCAGGCAGTACCTCGAAGTCAGGTTTGAGAGCGCACATATCGATGACATTGATGTACTTTTGTTTGTCGAGCGGCTTGCCGAACAGAATATTGTCCTGAAGCGTCGCGTTCTGTATCCAGGCTTGTTGCGGCACATAAGCTATGCTACCTAGAATTTAAAGAACGAATAAGTTAACTAAACACAATTTATATGCATAATAAGGTTTTTTGAAAGTGACACGTACCAAATGTGTTGACTCGTCCGGAAATCTTGTTCATTTCACCAAGCAAGGCAGACAGCAGGGAACTCTTGCCGGAGCCAACGGCACCGACGACGGCGACGAGAGAGCCGCGCGGCACGTGCAGGTTGAGGTTCTTCAGAGCCGGCTCGGCGTCCTCGTCGCCCCAAGTGAAGTGGCCACTCTCTATCACGATCGGGTTCGCTGAAATAATAGGAATATTATGAAACCTTTTTCAACAATGCTTATTCATAAGAAAATAGGTTTCAAAATATAAAACTTACGGTCTTTAGGATCGTGTTCAACAGATGTAATGTCTAGTTCATCACAGTTCATGAATTTGTTCAATCTCTTTATACCGACGGATGTCTAAAAATGCAGAAATATGTTAGTCGTACAAAATAATATGTAAATAAAAGAATGTTAGCAACACAACATGTATTTAACTACATATTTAACCACACCAAGCTTTACTATCGAGATGCCACACCAATAAATTAAGTACTCGTCATAAATTAAAACGATAAAGAACAGTAGAAGCAAGTTGTTAAAATTATAATTAGTAGCTCGACCAGAGAAACGTTAAAAGAAAATTTGAATAATGAGCCGACTTATGATTGCGTAACCACTACCTACATCAGAAAAATTATATCAAATGCAGGGTCTGGGTGTGATATGAATTAAGTAAGTACATACTTGCTTAATTAATTAATAATGTGAGTCTTGTTTTTTACCCACATTTGCATTAAATTGCTTTCACGAGTTGACACTGATATTGACTTCTTCAAATAAAGCTTCACACTGCACACAGACAAAATAATCTAATATGATAAACTTACTTGTACAACATTCGATATTACGTTAGGCAGCATTGACAGTGGAAAACGCAGAATGTTGAAGAGAGACAACGCTACGAAAGCTCTCTCAGCGTCCAGCACTTCGGTATCGTTTACGAGTACAAAGCACCCGAACGACATCAGCGACACCTACGACACCATTCCACGAGTTGTAATTATGAGAAGGGCCCATGCAAGCGGCTGGACTGAAGCTTACAAGTCTAAGTTGTGTTCCACGACCACGACCATTGCACGTCCACTCGCTCGTGGTCTCCACCCAACTTATTATCACGACTCGGCCAGTAACGCACAAATATAACGTGCGTGTTTCAGTAGCCGCAGAACACAACGTAAACTGAACTGTGCGCTGTCGCTCTTCAGTTATAATATAAGTACAAGATATATGCGTGTTAGTGTGTCTGTATGTGAAAGAACCATAGCCACATGTGTAGATGCATAGAGGAGTGAGCATGTCGTGGCACTACCTCGATCGCTGATACCACGATGAGTGGCAGTAAACCTAGGGGCAAGTGAATTGTGTAAAACAAAGACATCGACACGAATATATTTTCAGCTGTCAGGATGTTTTTCTCGGGATCCGTTATCAGAAACGTGAAGAAGGTTAGGAAGGTCACCTTGAAAACAAACAAAATTATTTAAACCCTTGCTGATCTTAAATTCAACGTTATTACATGACATCAAAATTCTTTGAAATAAATTGTTGTGAATGTGCTCTATAAGGGCCGTTTTTTAATCCCTAGTAATAGTCAAGCTAGCCAATTGTTAAACTGACCATAGTTAAGACTCTAACCAATTTTTAACTCAAGTTTACGTTTTTTTATCTCCATTTGAACTATAGTTAGAATGTACTATTGTTAACTATGTTGCCATTGCAATCAACACTAACTTACCCATTGAAGAGTTTGAGAGTCATTATTTTGTTATAGTAACGCGTACATTTTGACGCATAGCGCGCATGTCTAGCGCTACTTTATCTTTAAAGGTGGATGACATGTAAACATCTAAAATGTTATTTTAAAAACATAGTTCATATAAATGTTTTACTTAATAGTTTTTATCCTGTTTAATTCCAATATTTAAATTTATAGTCGTTTTTATTTATGTATGAGCGTATGAACACTAGAGTTAATGTCATTTGACGACTGACATTAAAGATGGCTATACGTCAAAATGCACGCGTTACCATAACAAAATAATGATTCCCAAACTCTTTAATGGGTAAGTTAGTGTCGATTGCAATGGAAACAGTTAAAAATAGTAAATTCTAACCATACTTCAAATGGGGATCAAAAAACGTAAACTTGAGTTAACAATTGTTTAGTCTTAACTATGGTCAGTTTAACAATTGGTTAGCTTGATTATTACTAGGGAACAAAAAACAGGCCCTAAGTAGTGAATTTAAAAGATAAAATTGGCAGGGTTTTGTGTAAGTTACAGCACAAAACAGCAGTTATAAAGCTCGTACAGGAACTAGTATCATTACCTGCTTTGTAGCTTAAAACTTAATGTCAGTGTGTGTTATCAGTAGGTAAATCATATTAAATTGATATGAAACCATAAATGCTCATCAATAACAATATTGAGACATAATACTGATAAGACTGTAATCTGTGTGACTGTAATAAACGGCAATCTGTGTGGCGGTGTAATCTGTGTGGCCAAATCAATGACATAATTTATAACAATCGATTATCGACTGTGATTGAAGATCAAGTTTTATCAAAATAATTTCGATTAAAATTATTAGAATTTATTAAATTACTTTGCGGAAATCTATAACAATAAAATTGACAAAAAATATGACATTGAAATTACATAACATTTAATTATGTAACTAGTAAATATCGTAAATATGGTGACGCTGCATTTCCAAAACGCACTTATTGTAGCACATTTTGCGGAAGGCGGCATTTTTGCATTCAGCTTTACCAAAATGAGGAAACCCAACATATTTATCTACCGCTAGATAAATAAAGCAGATGTTTGTTTATAATGATAAGAATCTTATTTATAATTTACTTTGTTACAATCAAATTTATTTTGTATTTTCGCAGCGATGTAATCAACATCAGCATGATTTCAGCAATTACGGTGTTTATCTTTACAAATGAGTCAGTTCTTAAAAAAAAAAAAAAAACGACAATGGTGTCACGGTTTTGTATAAAAACAATATCTCGACATTATTGTAGTTCAAATTGATTTGGCAACATTGTGTATCAAGGTTTCAGTTAGATAAATGATAAGTTGCTTACCAGGAAAGGTGCGCAAGACCATATAAAAGAGGTTGCAGAGTTAAGATAAGCAGTCTGTTTTAAAACATTCATTTCTTTGTTTCTTATTTTAAGTATTTGATCTTCGAAACTCGGTTCCCAAGCATACATTTTAAGAACCTGAAAAGAAAATATACAATTAGAATTTGACTATGCATGATGCAAGAGGATGAACAAATAGTAGATTGTTATACAAGGGATGAAAGGGACCTATACGCGAGGGCGCCAATAGGTCTTTCACCCGGGGCAAACACTCTGCTTTTCAATTTTGAATATGAGGAAAGTAAATAAAAACCTGATTACTTAAACAAACCGAAAAAGACATGACTCAGTTTTCACCGCGCCATTTCATAAAACGACATAGGAAGATTTTAAGTATCTGTCTTTTGATATTGACGGTAAAAGGTTTTCCACTACTGTTTTGGCCTCTTCTCTAATGAAATCAGGCGTAAAATCCTTAAATGAATCTGATGAACTCATTTTATGCAAATATCTCGACAAAACAACTGAAGATCGAATTCTCGCCTTTTTTATGTTTTTTTTTTCTGTGGTATTCTACCAGCCAGTATTTTTTAACATTGATGATAGTAAATATTTAGTTCAAATCTATGTAAATTAAATAATAATTTAGTGAAACAGTAGGTATATTATGCAATTAGTGAATAAAGGACGGATTTAAAGCGAGGGCTATAGATGAATCACGAGCAAGTGAAGGATTCTAACGACTGAATAATCACGACCGTAGGGAGTGTTGATTCAGATGTCATGATGATTGAATCACGAGCGTAGCGAGTGTTAGAATCCTGAGCGATGCGAGTGATTCATGGCCATCGATATAAATCCGTTTTATTCAAGAGCATACTATACTTTATACCATGACTACAAGAAAAATAAAGATTTAAGCGAAAATAGACATTTAATTAAGAAAAAAGGAAGGTTAAATTAATTTAAAATGCACATTAAAAATGGAACAATTTGTGTTCGTACAACTTACAGTATTCAAAATAGCGCCAATTTACGAATGACAGCAAAGAACACAAAACAGTTTTTATTCTTGTCGAAAATGTCTACAAATCAAATCTCGAGGAGTTATTTGCACAAGGAGTTTGTATGTCGAGTATTATTTGCACAAGGAATTTGTATCGAGTATTTTTTCGCAAGGATGTTGTATAGCATTGAGATGGAGGTCGAATATTATATTGGTGTGTTCTAAATTCAAACACCAAAATAGTGATTAAAACTGTTTCTTATTCACTGTTTTCGGTGAATTAAATAAGCTTTTTAGAGGGGGAATGGTATAATAGTATATTATGCGATTAGTGAATAAAGGACGGATTTAAAGCGACGGCCATAGATGAATCACGAGTAAGTGAAGGTTTCTAACGACTGAATCACGACCGTAGGGAGTGATTCATGATGATTGAAACACGAGCGTAGCGAGTGATTTAAGTGTTACAGCCCCGGATCTAGATGTTTTTCGAGGCGGGGCAAGATCTACCGTCTGCCGCCCCTCGCCAACCCTTTAAACTTTATGATTCTCTATGAAGCCTTAATTTTTTTTTATGTACACCAGCACATCAACCTACTACAATCTGTCAAATTTCTTTAACAGATTTTCAACTTTATCACTGAAGCATAAGGTTCAAAATTGATTGGGAAGATTTGACAGTTTCGAGTTGGTAGACCTGCGGGCGTCTGTATATCGACATGTCGGACATTTATTATAATTAGGCTAGGACAGGATAGGGTTTGAATAAGTCATGATTATTATAGCATATTAGAATTACAATTTTACTCTTCGAACCATAACTAATTTGATGTGCAGTCCGATTTTCGATTGACTTATGCAAAAAGTTTAACACCAATTAAAACAATCTAGAATGCACGAGCGAGCGGAGCGAGCTCGAAAAATTTTGCAGTCTGCCTGAGATAAGTTCGATTTTCTTTTGCGATTTAAGAATTATAAATAAATTAATAATAAGGAGTTACAAAACTGTAAGAGCGAGCGTTGATAAAACGCCAATCCAACAGGGGCGCCAAAACTATGCTAAAAATTAAAGGAAATCGTGTCTCCTTTGCACGTGCGTTTTTGAAAGGGCAGGATGCCGGAAGTGCGAAGTAAAACTTCAAAAATAAAGGATTATTTACTTTATTATTTTACCACAGAGATTTATTTTTATCATTGAGTTCCAAGAATTCAAATGCGCCCGCTCGCAATCCGCTCACACCGTTTGACGAGTATACCTACGCTATATAGTGATTACCCGCAGTGAAAGATTTTATCCAAGTGCTGCGCATCTCATTTATTGCAAAGTTGCGGTGCGCTGGGTGGAGCACTTGTCTGCTACGCTGGAGTTTGTCGCCCCCCTGAAGTTGGCGCCCGGGGCATGGGCCCCGGTTTGCCCCCCCCTAGATCCGGGGCTGAAGTGTTAGAATTCTGAGCGACGCAAGTGATTTATGGCCCTCGATATAGTTTTATTCAAGAGTTGCATACTTTATACCAGCCCCGGATCTAGAACTTTTTCGAGGCGG
This sequence comes from Xanthia icteritia, assembly GCA_949128155.2. Lineage (NCBI taxonomy): Eukaryota > Metazoa > Arthropoda > Insecta > Lepidoptera > Noctuidae > Xanthia > Xanthia icteritia. The sequence continues at coordinate 17,043,166 of OX421930.2, forward strand.
GGCAAAACTGCTGTCTGCGGCCCCTCGCTAATCCTTTAACGTTTAGTTTCTCTATGAAGCCTTTTTTTATGTACATGTCGGACATTTATTTTGATTAGGCTTGAACAGTAGACGGCGAGCTACCCATTGCTCACCGTCCGTAAGCCCGCGCCTACGGTGGCTGGCAATCGGCTTGGCCGACGCCCAACGCGTCTCCTGCGGTGACTAGAGGCGTGAGGGCGCGAAGTTTGCCTCTACCTCTCGCGATCCTCCTTCTGCGAAGGAGGAGGCGGAGACTTCCCAGCATGGACACGGCTTGCAGTTTTTTAAAATTTTGACAGCAAGGAAAATCGTTGCACAGGGACGAAAAGTACTATTTTTATCCCTCTGATCAGGTAACTTCAAGCGTACTTTTCAAGTGTAAGAAATGAAAAATAGATTTACATCGATTTATTTAGCAGGCAAATAATTTTGTTACAGAGAAATCTTTCGCATAATAGGGAAACATAATAGTTCATCTGTACTACTTATTTATTGATTTTAGTTATAGCATAACCTGACTATAGCTATTAAGCTCTGTTTATACTTAAAACAGATTACTTCGAAGGTTCGAACAGTAAACCTGCACAGAGAGGTCAGTACACTCACGTAACTAGATACAATTGTGTACTTATGCTACATACGGCATTACACATTGCACTCTAATGCGACGTAAGAATTCATTCTGGAAATGTGATTTTGTAAAGTAAGTAATCTAAACTTAGTTGAATTTTACAATATCTGAAATGGAAGAAAGATTAATAATTTTATCTCCCGATTTCAATAAGATTAGTAGGTATGTCAGCCACGTTGAAAATGAAAAGTTGACTTGGAAGCAATCATTTGAACAGGCGAACACTAGCCGGACATACCCGTCTTCAAAATAAAACTATTTCAGTTAGCAGTACGTGAAAAAGATTGTTACCTAGATCAAAATTTAAAAAGTTCGTTTAATAAGATTCGACATTTTTTGTTTTTATCAGCTGTTATCATGATTCAAACATTTTTTTTTAAATCGTCTTGTAATGTAGGTATTGATATAAAGATACTTGTTTAGAGATAATAACTACAGTAGTAACTGGTGTTTGCGTAATGATATCAGGGGAATCAAATAAGATACGTTTTGTGTGGTGATAACACAAAGGCCGCGAAAGCTTATCTAAAATAGTGTTTCTCAATGTGGTGAAATCAGAAAAAAGAATTTAAACCATTAAATTCATCATTTTAACAAGTCATGCATGATCTTTGAAGTTTATTGCACCATATTATGAAAACTGGCCAAGTGTGTGTCGGACCACGCACAGAGAAGAGTTCTGTTGTTGGGATGATTCTTTACCCATGCACAATACCTAGGTATTGATTTTATCGACGGCAAAACCAAGTTTGTATTTCATAGTACGTCTCAATCAAACTGTAAAAAAAAGTTATTTCTGCGGTTGTAACCGAAAACATTCCATCCCAAAGACTACGCAACGTACCTGTTTTTTAGAATTTTCCACTGTGATGCTCAGGCCAAATAAAAAACCAAGACATAGCGCCGCAAACAATACAATGGAGCATGCCAAAACTACACCTCCGCTCAGTACACGCTCATACGCACACATTTACAATCAAACTACACCTCATTATATGCACACATCTTTACGAAACCGGCCTCACGTCACGGCACTGTTGACAGCGCTATGTCTTGGTCTTTTATTTAGTCTGAGCTGTAATGTGTGGACGTATTTTTTGTAAGCTGTGGACGTGTTTTTTGCGACTTAAAAGCCGCATATTACACAATCGATATTTGACTTATACACCACCCGCTTGTAACCACAGTTTTTGAAGTGAAAACTTCTTTAGCGGCGTTGTGCACTTTTTTGTGATGGGTAAAAATGTTAAACTCGCGTCAGGACACGTGACCTGATCGAAAATTCGTAAGATTGTCATGTTCTCAATTCTCAATTCTTTATTGCGTACCATAATGTATAGTTGGTAGGGAAACAGTTACATAAGTCTCAATTATGGACCCTGTCGGGCACAGCATAGATCAAAAGTAGGAGAGAGGAGGAAGAACGCTGGGTGTTATTATAGGTAGGAAGTCAAATAACCAGTATATAGGTACTTGTATTTACTAACATTTTGTTAAAAAAGAAACCATTTTCTTTTAAATCACTAATTAATTAATTAATTATTCTTTCATTTATTTATTATGTGATTTAATTATTATAATTCCTAGGTAGTTTTATTTTTATATTATTATTTTTATTATGTGATTTAATTATTTTTATGGCTAAGTTTTTTATTTATTGCATATTTATAATTTATCATTTAAGTATTCGCCTATACTATAGTAGCATTTGTTTTCTAGGAAGATTTTCAATCTATTAATAAATATATTATATTTCTCTAGATTCTTAATACATGCAGGTAACTTATTATAAATTTTTACGGACATGACAAAGGTACTATCGGAGTGCATTTTTAATCGTGATGTTGGCAGGTTTAATCTATTTTTGTGTCTTAAAATAATTTTTGTTTGTATGTCCTCTCTTTTTGTAAAGAAATCTGGGTACTTACAAACTTCAAATATATAGAGACATGGTAGGGATAAAATCTTTAATTCCTGAAAGTGGGGTTTACAGCTGTCGGTGGCTTCAATATTTACTAAAATCCTAATTAGTTTTTTCTGCAGGGTAAATAGCGTGGGCGCGTCAGTACTATTTCCCCATAAGATAACACCATATTTGAGCCATGCGTAGGCGTATGCGTAGTACATTACAAGTGCAGTTTTAAGGTCCGTGGTTTTTTTGATCTCGCGGATGGCGTATGAAAATTTTGATATTTTTGCTCTTACTTTCTGAATGTGAGACTTCCAATTTATATGTGTATCAATGTCTAAGCCCAGTAGGGTGAATTTGTCAACTACTTCTAATTTATTATTTTTAAAGCTTAAATTTATATTTATTGGGATTTTTTGGCGAGGGTGGAATGGAATTATTTTAGTTTTATTAAAATTTATTTCTAGGTTGTGTTCAGTCATCCAATTCATTGTAGAGTCTAATATGGAGATTAATTTATCATTTACATTGGTGCTATTTTCGCATGAGGTAAGGATAGATATGTCATCCGCAAATAGGACACATTGTTCAGTTATGTTATTTGGAAGGTCATTGATATAAACTAGAAATAGGAAACACCCAATTACGCTTCCTTGCGGGATTGAGGCGGTGATTTTTTTGCTGTTGGATCTGATTAATTCTATTTCATTTGTGCTGTTGTTGCAATGTTCGATTTCGACTATTTGTTCCCTATTTTCCAAATAAGATACAAACCAGTCATAACATTTGCAGCATAGCATTTGCATTAACAGTCGTAACATGTTTGTGTACGATAGCGCAATAAATGAATATTGTATTTTACCACATAAATGATAGTACTTTTATACTGATAATTAAAGCAATTCGTGCAAAATTATTCCCTAACCATGCCAAAATATCAAAAATGTTATTATCATCATAATCGAAGTTAATAGTTTAATATTCAATTAAAAATCATTAGTTTTAATATTCAAGTTTTCAGTTCCGCCAGCACTCTCGGAGTGCGACCTGTTTTTTTTTTTTCATTTGTTAGCTACGTATGGGGAGTGCCAATCCAATTATTTTTTCGTAAATGTACTAAACAGTTGTCTAGCGGTTCATAGAAAACATCTTTCCTCGATATACTGCCAATAGTCTTCGAGTGAACGGTTATGTGACATTGGAACGGACAGGACGAAATTAAGTGTTCCGTGTCATTACGCTACGGAACTCTAAAAAGGAATTTGTAACGTCTTGTCTGGCTTAATGTAGATAAAAGTCCCTTGGATAAGCAATGAAATGAAACCTATAAGATACAATGATGTATAATTGTAGTTTTTTTTTAATATAGGTTTCATCGTTATCAATAAAAACCAATTTGTCGTGCATATAAAATACACCTTTTTAATTTATATACTTTTGTTTTACAATTAATTCTGCTAAAACAATGTTCTTATTGGTTACTACTGAGAAAAATCAATGTTGTTAATAGTTTTCAAATTATAGTTCCATTGGACAAAATTATTATGAATCCTAGTCCTAATTTAATATTATAAATGCGAAAGTAGTTTGTTTGTTACGCTTTAACGCTAACACGGCTGAACGGATTTGGATGAAATTTGGACATGGGTAGACTATGACCTGGAGAAAGACATGGATACTTTTCATCTTGGATACGAGACGAAGTCGCGGGCAACAAGTTATTAAATAATTTTACGAACAAAATTATATCCATATTATTATATTATAAATGCGAAAGTAATTCTGTCCGTCTGTTGGTTAGCTTTTCACGCCTTAACGGCTGAACGGATTTCGATGAATATTTGGCAACATGGCCTGGGTTAGGACATAAAATATTTTTTAACCCGGTAGTACATTATCGTGGTATAATTTCCGACCGCGCGGGCGATGCAACGGTCAAAAGCTAGTACACCGTATACTCTTTAAACGTACTTATAATAATACATATTTATCGAATAAGTTCATTCGCCGCAAGACCGAGCTTGGGAAATCAATACTTATCGAGACAGACTTATGCTACAAAACATTATTATTTTTACCTTAATTCCATTAAGTACTTCATTCATAAGTTTGACTCTTTCGTCTTTGTATTTCATAAGTCTTATTTGAAGGGTTTTCACCCTGTTGGCGATGAGTCCATTGACCGGGATCAGTATGATCATGACTGCCAGTCCGGCCAGTACGGAGGGACCCAAGATCCCCCAGAGGAAATATAGGGCAAGAGCGATTTGTAGCGGCGCCGACCATATCATATTCAAGTATGCAGTCAATTCGACGAATCTGTGAAGAGATATGATAAGATTTATTGAACATGTATTGAACATTCTAGAAATAAAATTATGTTTGTGTGAGAGCTGTTTGACTATTACCTAACTTCAACAACCTATAGGTTGCTAAAGTTCTGTACGGTAGAGAGTCGTTTCTGTCACAGTGTGACAGTAAGAATAATTTATTGGTCCATTGTTACAAAATACATTTAAAAAGTAATTATAATGGGTGCTTACTGTAACTAGAACCTAATTATTTGAAAACAGTGGTCCCCAAATTAGGCAGCGCCTGTATCTTGGGGGCCTGCTGGGGGCCAGTTGCTTTATCTTAAATTATACATCGAGACATGTTTGCGTTAACGCAATTTTATTCCAGTATGTTTGACAATGGACAGAATACTTAATTAAATAAGAGTAGAGAACTATCAAGATAAAATAATAATAAATTGAGTTTTTCTAAAGTTCGATGAAGCAAGTAGCGTATATTTATTTATTTGTGCACAATTATTACCATAACACTGTGTTGACATTACATACATCGATTATGGTGAGTAACTCTGATGGAGCATAGTTATAATTTCAACAAGTGAATCATTTGATAACATTATTTATCCAACTTTCATATGCACACTTAAAAATAAATATTGAAGATGCTAATTCTTCAGTATTTTTTATCAACTTAAGCTTTCTTGTTGTTTTGATTAGTAGGTGTGTAATAAGACTGAATTCCATAAATGTAATATATTTACACATGCTGCTTGCATATCTCAATGTCAGATGTGTTGATAAGATTGCTCCGATGAGCCTTGGCAGAATAACAAAATTTATTTGATTGGTATCGGCCAAATTCTTTGTGCAATTTGACTTGAATTTCTGACATGTACAGATAATTATTTTTCTTAAATTTTTGAAGGTGTAGGCAGAAGGTAAAATGAATATAAAGATGGTATTTTTTATTACCTTTGAGCATCAACAGACATCAGGTTTACAATTTCTCCGACGGTGGATTCTTTCCTCGCAGCATTGGACATTCGCAGAGACTTCCTATAGATGGCGCTCGTCAAGGCGGTTCTTATCCTCATGCCCACGAGGTACATCCTCGTGAAGTAATGCGCCAGCAGCATGGTTTGCACCGTGGCACAGGCAAGAAGTGCAACTGCATAAATGTAACCCTTCCATAGCGGCTCTTTACCTTCCACGAAACCTATTAGGAGTCTAAAAATGAATGCGATATTGAGTCAATGAGCGTGAATAGTCCAATATTGAGGGATTTATTTTTATCGTTTTGATAATTTTTATCAAACTAAGTCAGTATATCGAGCATCATGTGAATCCGGTGAAAATAATATTATCTTGTCCATATTATGACTATTTATGACTAGCAAAAATATTGTTACTTACCTGAGTAATTGTGGCGATAAGAACATCAGCACATCGTTGAGCAGTTTGAGCATTGCTCCAAACAAAAACTGTCCTCCAAACGCTAAGCATAGTGCTGGTAGAATGGAGGCTGGCTTCTTCTCAGATTCAGGCTTGAAGTTCACGCTGGCCGATGTCTTACGATATGTGGCCTTTGTGGCATTGGCGCTGTCAATCAAATAAGGGTCAGTAAGAGATGTTAATTCAACTTTAAATCAAGGAATGATGGTTGTCTATCGATCTAGCCTTTACCCAACTATATTGGGGTCGACTTCCAGTCATTTCAGATGCAGCTGAGTACCAGTATTTTACATGAAGCGACTGCCTATCTGACCTCCACAACCCAGTTACTGGGTAAGACTGGTTGTTAGACATTCGGACTTCTGACTACCCGTAACGACTGTCAAAGATCCACGAATGAGAGCCGGGACCACCTGAACACCTGCATGTATCACAAATAAACGATTTGATTGATTGATTGATTGATTGATTGACCAACGGCTTAACGTACTTTCCCGAGCCTCGATATTTAATGGATGGTCACCCATCCACGGACTGCCCTTGGCAAGCATCGACGTTTAATCGACCCGTGCGGCTGTTATTTATATCTAACCACGAGCCCCTTGGTATGATGTGTATATAACACTGTATTTTTTCGACTTTGGCTAGATATTTAATTTAATAGTAGGTAAGGTATTTTACGGATCACTGGATTTGTTAGACCCGCAAGTTGTGGGAAAATGAATTAATTCTGTAAAGCAGTACATGGAATGCACAACATTATTATAAAACTTGTATTATTATTTAAAAGGAACACCGCGGCCATCACCACGGTATCTTTTGCCTTGAAACGTCAAAATTGATTAAAAAGGTAAAACATTTGTTTAAAGGTACATCCACATCGCGAGCATTTGAAAGCGAGCGTTCAAGTGGTTATCAAATTCCATTTCGAGCCCAAGCAATACTTAGCTTGCGAACAAATTTAAATGATTCCTAAAAGCAGTGCTCCATCAGGTCCATGGAACATTTTAACTATAACTTAGTGCTCAGGTGGCGAGCTTTTTGATGCCCGGTTCAATGTGGCCACTGGTCGAATGCTCGCATTGTGGACGCATCTCAGGGTCATGGCGACTATTGATAAAATATGGGTTCGTTATGCTTACATTTCTCGTTTTCTCAAAGACTTCTCCCAAAATTTGTCAAACTTTGGCACAACTTCTGTGGAAGAGTCCTGAGGGTTGAGAGCCCATAAGTCTTCTTCGATTAAACTTCTACGGAATCCTGTCAAGGCAAGTGGGTCGAACCAGCTGTATGTGAGACGACTGGGGAATCCCGACGCGTTCTCCGGACATTGGTTCTAAATTATAAAATAATTATAAATATAAGAACGACAAGGCTAAAATTGAAAAACTACGGACTAGTCAAGTATTTACGCTGACGTAATTTGACATTCTTGTGGCAAACTTTGGAGTTTTTTGTCTTGGCCTTATAGGGAACACAAAAAGTTGTTTCTAATAACGCAATATACTAATATAATAATACTTCTTGATTCCACATATAAAGAAGATTAACTTGTAACCAGTTTTGGTAAAATATATTTCTGCGAGTATTTTTTTCTTCTTATAAGTAACTAAGTCATAAAGCATTGTCATCGCTCAAAGGTCGTAATTATATGAAGGACATATAATATATCCTTGTTCCCTTAACTTTAGTGCCATGCCTGCAAGGTTCAGAAGGAAAGTAGGTAATGGAAGTAAACATAGACGTATGAAAAACCTTTTTTATACATCTATGGAAGTAAAATAAACAATATAATATTACCTTCTCATACTTATAAGGCGAATCTTTCGGAGGTAAATCGGCAAAACAATTTAATAAAAACATAAGTATTATCAGAGGATAATACACCATGTAACTAACGAAGTTATATTGAACATTTTCATCATCGGTTAGATTGTAGTGTGCTTTAATCTCGGACTGCAGCTGAGGCAAACCTGCCAGTATCAAAAGTATCCAAAAGAAGAACAGCACTCCCGATGCTCTCATACCAAACTTTCGATTGTAGTACAACAATGTCGCTGATAAACCCTGTAAAAGAAAGGTATATTAACACATGGACAATGCAAACCAGTGAGAGTTAAATAAACATCTGAGTTGTTGCTGCTCTCACGCGGAATATAAGATTATTCCGCGAAAAACGGACGGTTAACAGAACTTATATAACTTTATTTTTAGACGTTCGACAGACAAACGTTGCTTCGCGTTAACCGATTATACAAATAAACATAGGAACGAAGAGATGACTAATAACATGATAGTTACTGCTGAGAACTTAACAGTTAATTGTGAAATTAATTACTGTTAAATTATGCAAAATTAACATTGTTAGTAATGTAATGTTATCGCTTGTTGGAACTGAATTTGCCGCCTATGTTCTGGTTTTGTGGAAGAAGAGAAAAGAGATATATCCTCATTCAATTTCTAGAAATATAAAATAAACTTAAAAATCGTAAAATATTCAACAGGCACGGCCATGGGATCGATAATTTTAATGAATGATTCTACAATGTGTTGTATTGCACAATGGAAGCATATAATACAACCGCTGTCGTATTAAACCGGGCAAAGTCCGTTTTTATCTCGTATTCAAGTTTTTATAGAGATTTCCCTCTGGTTGTGATTATATCAGTGAAGGTCAATAGTTTGAAGATCCGTTTCGTAGTGAGTACAGAGTTCCGCACAGAGCGGTCAGTTGAGGCTCGACATTCGAGGTGGCATAAATAATAGTGTAATAGGTTACGGGTGATGTAACTTTTGTTGTCGACATATTGTTGTGTGTGGTTAATAAATTGTCCAAGGTTAATGAATGTAATACTCGTTGAAAGGGCTTTAATAATTATGAAATACTATACGTATTAGGTACCTATAAAGTTTTAGAAGTTCGATTCGTTTTACATGAGTGGTGTGAATTGAATTGCTTAATAATGTTTTATATCGTTAAAACTAACTGGTATAAAAGCTTGTAAAAAGAAATAGCGTGTAATGTTAAAACCATGTTAATACATGGTTTTAACATACTGTTGGTATTGCTTATCTTTAAACCGTGAATCATTGGCAATAATTAATAAACAAATTATTAAATACATAAAGACGAGTGAATAGTCATGGTATGCCTTATGAATTTTATTGGTCATGATTAATTAGAATCAAGAATTAGGCCAGTGGTAAACGTCCGGAATACCTTTCTGAATTCAGCAAGTGAATGATCCGGAAATACAGAACCACCTTGGCCTACCAACCAATTTTCTTTCTTCCTTAGGCGCGGGAAATACACATACAAAATGTATAGGAGGGACGATCCGCTCCCCGCCCGCGCCCCGCCGCCTGTACAATATGTCCCGCGTCTCGTTGCTCCTATACATTTTGTATGAAATATGAAAGGAGCGAACGGCACAACGCCCGCGCCGCACCGTGTCGACTCGCCCGCGCCCCTCGCCTCTTGTGTATGGCCCGCGTCTTACCGGATAAAAATCTGAAAGTACTGGTTTCAGTTTCTTAATTTTCCGGATCATACACGTACTGAATTCAGAAAGGTATTCCTGACGTTTCCGCCCGGCCTTAGGACAAATATCAATCAATTGCAAACCTCAATAATTGAGCACGCGTGTCTACATGTAGGTATAGCCAGTTGGTTTAATATATGAATGTCGATGACCTATTTTTAAGATAATAACCGTTAATATTATGTACTAAAGTACCACCTATGTATTGGATATGAGGGGAAAACAGATAAACAGAAAACGGAAGCATTATTAAATTACTGTGTCACTGGTTTTTGGGAAAATATTATTTTGTGACTATCACGCAACTGTTTTAATGAGGTAATATTGTTTTCATTCTTTACATCATCTATCATAGTTATTGAAGATTTTGGATCGTTTATATAAAATGCCGAGTCTTTTTTCCACTATCTTAGTAGCATAATCAGGCCCATTCCCCAGTCCTCACACTGGCCTCCTCTCTGTGAGAGAGAGTGGGCCATAATCCCCCATGCGGGTCCAGTGCGAGTTGGTGGATATTACATGTCTTCAAATTTTTGGTTTTAGGATATGCCGGTTTCCTCACGATGTTTTGAGAGCAGTGGTGATGAACTATTAGCTAGCATTAACTATCGAGTATTCTAGTCAAACCATTCTTTACTAGTGAGGGTGACTCAATCAACCTTATCAGCCTAGCCTTTTCCCAATCAGCCCCTCTGATTCTGAACTTTACGATAACGAACCTGATCGATTACAAATTATTGATTGATAATGTTTTGTTTGTACGCACGGTTAGTATGAAAAAAAATCGTTTCCACATTACCAAAATATCTGAACTAAATTATAGTCTCATTTCCTACAAAATGTATGGGAAAAGTTTTTTGCGATTTCTGACTTTTCTAGTACTCAAACCTCAGTTGGTCCTATGGAGTTGGTTGATCCTTATAAGAAACAGGATCGATTGGCATCAAATAAAGTGTTTGTGAAAACTGCCAATTTTCTTGCCTTGTCTGTACAATTTTCTCAAAATCTGTGAATGTCTAAAACCATTTTGGTCGGTGGGTCATCTTTTTCTTGTAGCAACAACGGTTAAGGTACCTGCCCACTGCCCCATCTAAAAAATCCACCCTGTATACGTATATATGTATAAAATCGGTCAGTCGGTAGACCAGTAGTGCGGCGTTCATCACAGCGATAACACGTGAATGTTGACAAGTAAATTGGCACAAAACAGCGAGTTACCACGAACAGCAGGTGCTCGGAATCAGCGCGGCAGGCAGCACTGCTGCGTGCGATTCTGATCCCCGCTGTGCACGGCAGCACTGCCTTGTCACTACTGGTCCCCATACATTTTTATAAATGAGATTACATTCCGAGCACGGCAGCAATGTCGCAGCAATAAATGTATGATTTCGAACCCCGCTGAAGCATTGCCGCGTGCAGTGGGGATCGGAATCATACCTTTAGGCTCAGCAAATTGCTGATCTTTAGATCAGTTAATCTGCTGTCAATAAGAACAATCGTAGTTGAGTTAGATCAATCAACAAATCAAATTACTAGAATAGATTTTCAAAAACCGAGGGCCAGTCCCTGGTGTTATTAGTAGAGATCGGATATTCTGATGCATATTTACCTAAAGTTATTTTTTTTCTAAGAAATTATGGAAGTGGCTTCTTAATATAAATCCCGGAATTCAATAAAATCCAGGAATGCACAACTAATCGGATACATGGTATAGAAACAACTTATCAGCCCTCTTATGGAGGTTACTTTTGCAGTGTTAGCTTAAAAATTGTATATACTGTATAAAAGTACCTCCTGTATCTTTTTTACGAAACTCAAGGCACCGAGTTGTTTGTCGCTATGTGTTACAACCTACTTTACAAAATTAACTAGCATTTCTATAATCAAAAAGTATTATTAAAAATCAATTCCGGAATCGCGAGATTTTTGTGATCGATACAAAAGTGCATTGCATATTAGCCAACACCTGAACATAGTTAGTTACCTATGTTACCCTATATATACATTCGATTCTATAATCAGAACTCTAAATTTGTCGATCCCGGAATCCCGGGATTTTTTCGATACAAAAGTGCTTTCCATAAAAGCCAAAACTTTCCATCTCAACTTTAGGGTAATATACATCCGAATACCTCTGATAGAAATCAACTCTAAAGTCAACAAGCCGCTTAAACGGCCGATAACCGGTATGTTTACCCTATCCGATCTCTAGTTGTTAGGTTAATTATTAGAATATTAACAGAATTCATACTTACAAATGTTAAAATCTTTACAATTGGACTATAATAATCGGCACTAAACACTTCCGTCTCTCCTTGCGATGAGGTGTGGACAGTGACGCCCAGATCCACAAACTTTAACACTATCAAAAGGCAAGTTACGAGCAGTTTGCTGATGTTTAATACATTCCATGGGATATTTCTTTCTTTACTGTTTAGTATATAGTAGGTGTCAAGGAACGCCGCGACCCATAAATACAAGCAGGGTGTCCACACGAGCACTGTCTTTTGGAAGCATGGCGTTAGCTCCGGGTTGTCGGTGTACCAAGAGAGACTGCTATTCTGAAAAAAATAAAACAATTGGTTAGCAACAATGACTAAGACTTGAGAACATGATGGTTTGAGAATGTATCTCAGTTGAACAATGTTCTTGAATAATTAATTTAAAGACTGTAAGGATCCTAGAACTGCATAGCAAAACCCCTATTTTAGTACTCAAAGATAATGGACGTGAGAAACGTACAGTTTTAATGGCCTTAGATTTCAGGACATCATTTTAAATAATCACTTGGGTATGAAACATGTTGCCGCTCGGCTAGTCCCAAAAGACCTGAATTTTCTCCAAAAACTCAATCGCATAAGTCGCTGAAGACATGCTAGAACGAGTCAATTCCGACCCAACATTCTTGAAAGGCATTGTTACTGGTGACGAGACGTGGGTTTACGAGTTTGACATGCAAACTACCCAACGTCAGACTAACCAGCGGGCTACTAACCAGCGTCAGACATTTGTCGGTAGGTTGTTTGTATTTTTTCATTAATGCTGAAATGAACCTTTTTGGCGCAGCCGTGAGGCACACACTATTATTGCTTTATGATTATTTTCACTTTTTATCTTTGTATTGTGTTTCACGAACTGTTCTGTGTCCAAATAAATATTATTCTTTCTTTCTTTTCTAAACTAGTCAACAAGCTGAGGGGAGTGGAGCGGAGTGACGCCTTCCAACTGAACCGAAACCGAAAAAACCACGCCAAAAACGATCAAAAGTCAAAGTCATGATGACTGTTTTCTTTGACTATCGCGGTGTTTGTGCACTCTGAATTCTTACCGGAAGGTCAAACGGTAAATATTATTATTATTTGAGCTTTATGCGGCGTTTAAGAGAGCAAATTCGACGAAAAATGCCAGATTTTTGAAAGAAAATTCCTGGATTTTGCATCACGATAATGCGCCTTCGCACAAGGTCATCATTGGGAACGAATTTTTGACCAAAAACTGAACAAATACCATCGAGCAACCACCTTATTCACCAGATACCTATGGCTCCAGCCGATCTCTTTCTTTCCATTTTCATTCGGTAGAAGACATAAAGGAGAATTCGCGGCGAGAACTAAACTCAATTCCGGAAAAAGCGTTTACAAAATCTTTTGATGATTTGAATATTCGTTGGCGTAAGTGTATCGTTTCTGAAGCAGCATACTTTGAAGGCGATAAAATAAATTTGGATGAATAATCATCAGAGTAGTATTTAAATTAGTGTGAGCATTACGTCTGAGCATCTTCCGCTAAATTTGCAAAGTCAGGTACCCATGTAGTTGGAATTTGCCAACCTTTAAACAATCCAATTTATGAGCGTCTGTCAAGCAAGAACGGTGTTCACTTTTGTTTTTTTTTTAATTAGGAAAAAGCTGATTCAAATAAATATGTTGAACCAAAATACAAATGCTTTTAGAAATATATTCTATGAGCGCAGAGTAATCATTTCGAAAATTCGTGTGGGGCAATGTTTTCTCAAAATGAAAGAAAAAGAAGAAAGAATAATTTCGAAAATCATGTGGCCCATTTGAAATGTACCTGCAATTTTTTTTGCCATTTGAAATGGCATCACAATGGCCTATTTCATAGATATCACTATGATCAATGGAATGATTAAAACGGATAATTGATAAACTCCACCAAATTCGAGGTGCGCTTGGGCGGCGCGGGCGCGGGCTTGTCTTTCCCGCCGTCGCGCTCCGTCGTCGCTGCGGGCCCCGAGCCACCGCCTGCACATTCGTCAGTCAGCAGGGCCCCCGACCGTCTGGGGTGGGGGGGGGCAGCTACGTAGGCGCATTTTTTAAATTTTTTTTAAACCTTGTCATCGAATTTCGAAGTCTGAAAGAATTAAATTGTAGGTAGGAAGTTTTTCCATATGATCTTTGATATTTACAAATTGTCGTATTTTTACATATCAATATTATTATTAGGTACCTATATTTATACTTATATTTTTTGCCTTGCCGAGTTGCCACGATCGACTGGAATAATAGCCGTAATCGACCGGTCGATCGCGATCGTCCAGTTGGCCACCTCTGCTATATACCTATAGTGTTTGATTACGCGCATCTAAATTGCCTACACAAACTCATACTCAAATCTTGCGAAATATTGGATGTGCATTAATTCTGGGATGTATTTATTTTCACGTGTTCATTTCGCAGCGAAACATTCCACCTGCATGCGCTGAAGTGAATTTTTATTTATAACAGAATTTATTACCCGAAAATCATAATGGTGATAATCTCTACGGGTAAATGAAAGAGATTTAATAGCTTTATTTTTGTTTGACCATGTAACACCGTAACCTACCACTAAAATGTGAGTAAGATATGGTTATGCCGAGTCATCGTGTGACAAACAACTGGCGTGGGTCTTATGATTACCTCCCCATTAAACATTTCATAGTCATTGTGTTAGGTATATTCTGATAGCATGAACATATCAAATCGTTTAATCTATCTCGAATTCTCACGGAAGCCTTCATTAGCCTCCCTTCGTTCGGGTGTATGTTTATCAAGTAACTTCATGTGGTTTAGTGTTGAATTACAACATGAGCACACCGACAGTCTGTTGATACTCTGGTATAGTTTTAAGGAAATAGGTTGAAATGAGATGGAGGGTGTTTTTTCAAGTCGAAGATCTTATCAAATGTTGCATGATTATCGTACCACCTTTGTATCTATTTAGCGTGGCGGTATTGTTAGTAGCGTCATCCGGTGATGTCTCAAACTGTTGTGGTTAACGATGTTTTCATTTAACGTCGATTATTCCTGGAAGAACAAAACCTGTTCTTAACATGTAGTAGGATTTTAGGTAGGTATTATGTGAGTTTTATACCTACTATGATTCGGACGAAAAACTAAAACCGTGTCAAAATAATACAAGCGTGGGTGTAAAGTAAATTAGAAAATATCGGCCAAGCTGAAGTGGTCATAGTAGGTTTTGGCTTTAATAAGTGACGTTGGCATGATGGATGATAGAGGCCATAGTAACACGCCTTTTGTGAAAATTACAACTGACTACCTTATTACGGTTAAAACAAAAGATACAGCTCTGTTAAAGACAGACATACGGAACGAAAGACAGACAGACAGCGTAGGCTTAGTACCTACCTACCTAATAGTCTCGTTGGTTTGGTACACTTTCGGTACGGAACCTAGTTCCTTACTAGGTATATAATTCCTAGCCGACCCATTTTTAAGGTTCCGTAGCCAAAGGATACCAAACGGAACCCTATTAATATGCTTCCGCTGTCTGGCCGTCCGTCTATCTGTCAGCTATCTGTCAGCAGTTGAAATTTTCACGGACTATGTATTTCTACTGTATAATAAAAAATAAATGCCCGTATATATCGGCGGCATAGGCGAATCACTATACTGTATAAATCAACAATCAATCAACTAATAATAAAAACGCCGATTCATAAGATATTTTATTTAAAAATATGGGCACTTTTCTGCAACTGCAAAAAATTACTTTTTAATTCACAGTATCATTGTGAAACACAATTTTATTATTGCCATTTTTAAAATATGAGATGAAAAATATACTCCGTTTAGTATTTTCATTTAACTTAACAAAAAAACAGGCCAAGTACGAGTCGGACTCGCACCCGAAAGGTTCATATTGTATCTATACCTTACAATATTTTAAGGGTTCCCAAAATAAAATAAAGTTAACAATTAAAGGGGGTCCCCGTACAAGAAACATATATTTTTTCGGCATTTTTTGCTAATTATTGTGCGGTGGTACGGAATCTTTCGTGTGCGAGTCCTACACGCATTTGGCTTTTTTTTATGGACAACTCACACTTTGACCAATAATTAATTAAATATGCCAAAATTGTTTTCATGAAAAAAGAGCTTCCTCATATCTATTACTAGATTTTGCCAGCGGCTTCGCCCGCGTCGATGTCGAAAAATATCCCACGGGTATGTATATTGGGATTACACACCTTCTAGCCGAGGAAAAGGTCATTGACTCCTACCGCTGCGCCCGCGTTGTGGTCAACAATTATATGTTTATTGGATAATAATACCGGTCAAAATAGCTTACCTAAGGAAATAATGACATTTTTATCAAGTTCTGATAGATAAAAATGGTTACTGTATATATACTGGTGATCCATAGAAGCTAGACATGCTATCGCGGACTTTTTTGTTGAACTTAATAAGATCTACAATTCTGTAGAACATAAATTTGATGTATCGCTTACGGCTTACGCGGCGCACGCTTTAAAGCTCCCAGTCGACATGATTTTTTCCGACATCTTCGACAATAATCGTATTATTTTATATAATATTATTCAGCGAATTTACACAAAACCTTAATGAATTATACACAAAAACCTTCCGCATGAATCACTCCGTCCATTGGTGAAAACCGTTTGAAAATCCATTCGGTAGTTTATCGCGTTCAGACAGACGCGGCTTTGTTTTATAAATGTAAGGATAAGTTTTCAGATTTCCCCATTCTGTCCCAGGTAAAAAAAAAACACTATACAATCAAATTCAATCAATCAAAATAGTGTAATACAGATTATAACTAGGGTTGCCAACTTTTTTTACATCAAATATAGTATTTACGAAGCCAACGCCAATAAAAATATAGTAGACGGCGAATACTATAGTAGGTATGTTCCAAAAACATTTTAATTTTTTAAATGCATAATTTTTGGTACCTACTTACTATGAACCTTAACTAACAACTTTTTTTTTTTCTCATAGGTACCTACTTTATATTTTTACACTGAAAATTTTTGAATCTAAATTAAGGTTACAAAATACTATTAATTCAGCTTTTATGAGATTAATACCTATTGCGATCATCTCGCCATCTAGTATAAAAAAAAAGTAGTTTCACCTACAATTTTTTTTCTTTAGTAATATACATAGTATTTAGGCCTCTTATATAGTAGGATACCACACAATAATCTACATGCCGCCATCCTAATCCTCAGGGGCGATGGCTTCAAACAACCCGATTCCTACCGGCTTCCCTTCGGAAATTCGGAACACAACCACTCTATCGTCATTGAATAATTAACTATAAGTATTTGATACACCATAAAATTAAAATATACTAAACGCCAACATTATTTTTTTTGTTTTTATGTCCCAAAAACAAAACATTTCGCTTTAAAATAACTTGTAGGCGCGTCCGGCTTATTGTGAATTTCTATAGAAAATAAAGTCCGTCTTGACGTCACTACGGTCACGTGGTTTCTTAGCAGCCGGGTAAGCTGCTCTGTACCGAGTTACGATAGAATACGCATGCGCGAGTTGTTCGGTTATTGTCGTTGAATTTCGTAATGCGTTGGGCTCGGAGTTCGGACAACATAACATTCATGGCTCCACTGTACTTTAGGAACCGCGCGTGCGAAGCTTCATATTCGTGAATTCAATTTCTATGGAAAATAAAGTCCGTCTTGACGTCACTACGGTCACGTGGTTTCTTAGCAGCCGGGTAAGCAGCTCTGTACCGAGTTACGATAGAATACGCATGCGCGAGTTGTTCGGTTGTTGTCGTTAAATTGATTCGAAGGCATGGCGGGGTCCCCGCCATGCGCTTCGAACCTAACCTGTCCGAGTCGGGGTGCCTCAAGTCCCGACATAGCTTGACTTAGTAAAAAGGCAATGAGAACTTAGTATGCAAGAGCGAGCGAAGCGAGCTGGGGACTTGGGGCACCCCGACTCGGACAGGTTCGGTTAGAAGGGGATGGCGGGCTCTACGACCCCACCACTTAATGGTTATTTTTTTAAACCACTCAGAAGTAGGAGCCCCGCTAGGCGGGTATCCATCAACAATGCCTTACAACAGTTTTTTTAACTTGACCTTCAAGTTTCACATTGATGAAATGAAATGAAATTGTTTATTCTGTAAATAGGATATTGCAATCACTTTTACACGTCATATTAAAAAAAAAAGAAGAAAATGCTAGATGAGTTCGGCGTTTCCTATCTGACTACTCTGAGAAGAAAGACCGAAACAAACTCAGAGGTCACAGTCTCTTTTAAAGTCCAGACATAATCTTGGTCAGGCCATAAGAGGACCACGTAGATTAGTGTCTGAAATGGTCTTTTGAGGAAAGAACCACACAGATTTGAGTGGACCTGTCCAGTCAGTGCAAGCATTTGTCAGTAATCGTGGAGCTCAACTCAGAACTTAAGGAGCTCAACTCGACGAACAATTACAAATACAAATAGATTTACATAATAATTAAAATGTCAAATTTTATGGTTTTATCACAAAGCTTAGCAGAGCGAGCAGCTCAAAAATGATGATCTTGATAATGTCTATGACCTGAGAGTTTGTTACAAAGTAACACTCAGTTTGTTTGACCTTGACTTTTGGGCCTTGACCTTGTGTTTTGGGGTCTTGACCTTGAAGAAGTCATTGACCTCATTATTGCACGGAACCTAATTTAGACCCGCCACGTCAACTTCCCCACCCTTAATACTCCCACTATCCCACCAATCGATTGTTTTTCTCAGCACCTTTGGTTTTCCTAGATTTGCGGTTTTCAAAATTGCAATAAATAGAACGTACTCTACCAAAAAAAACCCCCTACTATAAAAAATCGCCGGTCCCTAAAGTACAGTGCTTCCCAATTAAGTAGTAAATTTTCATTTTGTTCGCTCAGTATAAACTGAATTTTATTTTATTTTATTATTGTGGGTATAGAACAGTGATTAAGATAGTGTTTATGTGTTTTGAGTTTAGTGAAAGAAAAGTACGTTGTAATAAGGTATTTGTGGTAGGTAGATAGTTTATTAATTTGAAATTACTTATTTAGAGTAGATTTCAAAGGTAATTAGTAGGATCAGTAGAATTAGCATGGCGGCATATAGATTATTGTGTGATTATTTGCTTTGTGAGCAAACATGCTTTTCGAGGTTATTGAAAAATAAAATAAGTTAGGCTGTGCTCAAATATCAATGGTTGACTGGCAGTTGTAAATTAAATAAAATTTCTCAGATTCTAGTAGTTTATGGAATAAAGTTTTTACATTTTAATCTGACTAATTCATAAAAAAACTTGTGCAGACTTTTCACTAATTTGCATGAAGCTGTTATTAGAAAAGTAGATCGAAATACATAGGAATTTAATGAAATGGTTTATTGACACTGTTATTTTGTTAGGTAAACAAGAAGTAACTTTTCGTGGCCACGATGAAACTTGAAGTGACGTCATAATAACTATTAAACAAGCAGTCTCGTTTTACCACGCTTCGCCACAGTATTATATAGTAGGGTTGGCAACCCTAATTATAACCCAAAGTTCTGAATTTAGATAAAACTTTCGTGAGAGATATTCTTAATTGTTTTTAATGTTTTACGGTTTTTATATACTAACGTATTTATTTCGGGTTTTTCCGTCTACTTTCGAAGCCGAAAGGAGCCTTTAGCCATTAACTTATCACGCTAATTCGTGCCGCAAGGTCACATCAGAAGTCGAAGACCCGAAATAAATACATGAGTCATCAACTGTAAAACCTTAATAATAAAAATAATTAATTTTATATAGTTGTGAAATATTGGTACCTACCTATTATAAAATATATTTTTTTAAGATAATCTAATATTTAGACGCAAATTGTAGTTAAAATGAAAATGTGTGGGTTTGCAATGATATCAGTTTAAAATGAAGATTTATGAGTGACCATATTTCTCGAATACCGACTAGGGCCTTATTTTTTTTAAATTTCTAGATATGTACTATCTAACAGATATAAACAGGAACTGAACAGGAGGTGTTGACACAGATGAGGGTTCTTTATGGGTCTTCGTATCTGTATACTATATACATCATAAAATTATATTCCATGAATGATTCATTTATATTTTATTTATACAAACACATTTAAAACAAAATGGCTGTAAAAGTTATTTTATTTGAATAATATAGCAATTTAAAATACACAATTATAAATGCTGTAACGTTGTCATGCCAACATTGCCAACCAAAGTCCCACGTACATATTTAATTTAAAGAAGTGACATGGTTAGGGCCTTGTTTGTAGGAAACTATAATTCCTTTGAAGGACAATTAAAAATAATAACAGTAAATTGAAGGGTCGTTTTTCTAAGCCACTTCTTATCTCTATTCAATTGAGTGATTTTGCAGTATTCAGTTAGGTTCTTAGTTCCTTTTAATGATGCAATATAAAAAAAAAAAAAACATTTTTTCTGGTATACTTTGGTCAGCAGTAAAGCGAGCAGTGTTCTATGAGATTTTTAGCATCAGCTTATTAAAGTTCAACCACTTTATGGTCATTTGAATCATTTATTATTCAAACCATAGATTCAAATTCACAATCAATATTACTAAGGCAAGCTAGCATCATAATTATTTGACATGAAATGATAAGGCACAGTGTAGAAATAGCTATGTTAGTAAAGTATCATAAAAACAGGTTTTATTCATAGACATGATGTTATTATAGAAAATGGCTTGGGTCATGGTCATGTGGTTCCACTCAGAATGTATTTAATGAGTTTTGTTGGACTTAAATAATAAAAAAGAAACTATGATGAAGGGCTTATATGATGCTTTTTAAGCACACATTCAAGTACCAATTAAACTTAAATAAAATATGTGTAAAATTGGTAGGTGACAATTTATTATTTATTTAATACTTCAAGCACAGAAATGTACAGAGGCGGACTAAATGCCATAGGTATTTTCTACCAGTCAACCTTTGGGTGATGCAGAGACAAACAGTGGTAGGTGCAATTATGAGAAATTGAGGAATATTTTTAAAGTAACTATAAAGACACACATATACCTATTGCAAACTATAAATATAATAGAATACACACAATATGATAGTCAATAATTTATACAAGAAATAATTTGCCAAGAATACATAAGTAGATTATATTTGAGTTATTTTAGATTAAAACCATCACTAACATCATTATTTAAAAGTAATAATATTTCAATTGTCTCTATCAATACAATTGGGTTTGCAGTTGTTTGACCTTATTGAATGTATCATAAAATAGTCTGACAACCGCTGAACTGAATTTGGGTCAAGTTCTCAGATGAGATTCCACTCAGAAACTCAATTATAATCTACTGAATTAAGTATTTCAATGTGCATTAGTAATAATTATATGCAACTTGGAAGCTTTAAACAACTTAAGTATACCAAATAAACACATTATTAAACCCATTATCAGTATGAAATGTTTTTGTCCATTACAAATTTTTAAATTCTCTATGCAAGAAAGTTAAATAATTTTTATTCCTCTTTGAAACTTGGATTTATTTGTGAACCAAAATTATATGTCTATTTATAATTTTACAATATTGTGTACTTGTAAAAATAATATACTGATAATTTAAACTAAAACTTATTGTTTTCTTTAACAAAATTCGAGTGCTTGGTTTTATATTATGATTATTGACCTTTCAAAATCACCTCTTACATACTTAGACAGGACACTGGAAAACTGGTTAGATACTTAGAAACTTACATTTTTACATTTTGAAGTAAAGTAGTTATATGCAGGTAGATGGTTTTGCTTATCCCAACGCGTTCACTTACTCAAATCAATTTTTATCTTTCAAAAGTATGGCCAAAGACCTACTTACCCAAAATTCAGATCCACAGAAGCTATCAAGCTTGGAATTGTAAGACATTGTCACAATTTGTGATTATAGTTACTAGTAACTGCCATAAATTTGCGATAAAACTGACACTCGATCGATATACTTAGTTAATATAACGATTAGTTAAATACAGTTATTTACAATTAAAAATTATTCATTCACTGAGAGTATTTTTACAGAGTTTATAAAAAATTCGATAAAATTTTCGACATCACACCACATCACACCGCACCGCACCGCGCACCATAGATAGTGGTAGTCACAGACTCACAGAGCATGTAATTTGTGGTAGTCACAGAGCATGTAACTTTAGTGGTAGGTAGTGGATCTGTGCCATAGACACAGAGCATGTAACATAGATAGTAGAATAATGTCAGTCAGTCTCAGTCAGCTCAGCAACAGCACAAACAGCGATGATTGGACATAAACTTTTGAAAACGTTTGAAAAGCTTTTGACTATTTTAGAATCAGGTCTTTTCGTCACATTTTTGTAATCTAAAAAAAAATAACGTTGGTTTATATACTCTTTGATATTCTGCCGTCGTAATCTAAAAGGGCACATTAAACATTTTTTAAATAATAATAAAAAATAAAATAAAAGGCACGTATACAACATTTGTAATGTTTATAAATACTATCTCTAAATATCTTGTGTTAGAATAAAAGAGTTGTGAGATGTTTTTTTAACGATCTGACTAAATTTATTTGTCTTCCTTCCTTTTTTGCATGTTCTGTCTTCTGTCACGAGTGTACGACTAAACGCCGACAGACTGAACACCGACAAGACTTTACTTCGACGGGACTCTTCGCCGACAGGACACTTCGCCGACAGGACTCTTCGCCGACTTTTTTGTAAGGCGTTGTCGAAGGAGCCCCGCTTTGCGGGGCTCCTACTTCTGTGTGGTTTAAAAAAAAATAACCACGAAGGGGATGGCGGGGTCTACGACCCCGCCATCCCCTTCTAACCTAACCTGTCCGAGTCGGGGTGCCCCAAGTCCCGAGCTCGCTATGCGTCGCTGATGAGCCCTGTCGGCGAAGAGTCCTGTCGGTGAAGTGTCGTGTCGGCGAAGAGTCCCGTCGAAGTAAAGTCTTCTCGGTGTTCAGTCTGTCGGCGTAGTGTCTGTCGGCGTTTAGTCGTACAGTGCGTTCGAAGACAAAGGTCTGAATAATCGCTGCCGGCTACTTGCAAAGCTGGTGAGCATGAAGCTGGGGCAATTCCCATTGACTAGGTAATATGTCACATCTGTGATGATGGTATCTCAGGAACTTCAAGACCTAGGAAAGGAGGTTGACGATGAAATGTTGGCTGCTTTACTTCTCCAAGGCCTTACCATAGAGTTCCAACCAATGAGACTAGCCATAGAGAATAGTAACGTTGTTCTTACTACACGATGTAGCTTTTTCAAATGGAGAATACCTCAGAGTATAATAATAATACGGCAGGAATACCTATTCGGCAAGTACGACTGTAAGCCAGCCGACTTCAGCACTATTCACAGACTACATAGAGATACTACGTATGCACTATTGTCAAATAAGCCTATGTGTTAAGACTACACCAAAGAAGATCGATCAAAAGATCAAGTGCTTTATTTCAAAGACGGAAAGACTGTGATGGACCACACAAGTCACACGAGTGTCCTGATAATCCAAAACGAAGAGGGAAGCTCTTCAAGCTTCTGCGTTCAGCACGTCGCCGTCAATTCCACAGGTAGAAGACTGGATCATTGATCCTGGAGCGTCGACACACATGACGAATCGCAAATCTTGGTTCAAAACTTAGATACCCCTAAATCTTTGAGAGTAACTTATGCAGATGGTAATGAAGTGTTCGGTGCAGGTGAGGGTACCTACGGTAGTATGTGAGTCAGGATTGACAGTCAGCAACATTACTGTTTACACACATCAAAAAAAGTTTGTGATCACCGGCAAAAACTGATATATTTTTAAAATTTTAACTTTATCAAGAAAAAGTGTTTACGTTATATCTTTTTTAAATAGAAATACACTGCTTTAAATTAAAAAGAAATAAACAGTTTTTAATTTTTTTAATAACAAAATATGAGTATTTCAACATAATGTAATGTAATTGTAACAGAAATTTGATGGAAAGAAAAAGATCGTTTAACCAAACTTATACAACAATTTATCAATAGAAGGTTTTTATTTAATACAATATAACTCCTCCCCTGGCTCACACACATGCGGAGATCCTCCTGGGCATGCTGAGGATCAAGTTATCCAGCATTTCTTGCGGTAACCTGTCCCATTCTTGAATAGCGGCTTCCCTGATCTCTGGCACTGTCATCAGTAAGTCTATGATAAGATGGCAACAGGAGTAAGTTTTCCTGATATTTCTTCTAAACTAGTGTATATCTTGCATTATGGGAAAAGAAACGAAACGGCCGTTTCGTAACGTCTAGGACGTCCTAACCAAAAGCGATCGTCCGTCGTGCTCTTCTGTAAGGCTCAGTTCATACTGAAATGGCAGCGGCCGCAGTGTGACCAGATTAAATTTTACGAAAATACCGAGGCACCTCAAAAAAATACTGAAATATACCGACTTACATAGGACAGATATACCAATAAAAATACTGATTTTCTTAACACGTTTTATTTATTCATACTCACAATAAATGTTAGAGTTATATTTTAACATCCTTTTCGAAGGATTAAAATTTACACAACCTCCTTCATCCTTAACACCTTGGCCACGGGAACCGGCGGCGCGACCGACGGCGCGGCGCACAGTGGATCGAAAATCGGCTGTAGAAGACATAGGATCTCGATTTCTTAAATGTTATTTTTTTTGCTGGAAATGACTTCTGCTGATCATTACTGTTCTATAAAATGTCATATGAAGTAATTGTGTGCACAAATGGAAGAGTTATAATTTTTATAAGAAAAAAATGTATGGAGCTGACATGAAAAATGAGGATATCTCTGGAATCGAAAGGTTGGCCATTATATCCTTGCACACTGTTATAGTACTATTTATTTATGAATTTTTGACATACTTAATATTGCGGCATCACATGCGATTTTTTTTTTTTAAATCGTCAAAATTAAAAAAATAAAAATGTTTATGATATGTACATTTTAATGCTTAAATATGGTTATGCCAAGTGTAACTTAAAATATTTTTTATGCTTAGACCAAAACATTCTAAGAAATCATAAAGTCGTATTACCTACTTTGTGATTTTCATTTGAAATGACATGGTAATTATGAATTACGTAATACGTAATCTTGTCTAATGCCTCAAGTCCACATTAGCTAATGATTAATAAAACTTAATACCTATATACCTAGTTAAAAGGATAAGTACCAAAACAATTTGGGGTACTCGCTAATTTAACAATTAGTGCAGGATTAACTTAATGAAAGTAATTAGATAAATGTGATACCATCATTAGTCAATAACAATAAATAGTCAAACATTGGATTCACAACTTCAGTTCATTTAGAGCATTTCTAATACTAACATCTATCCTACCGTGTCTTTTTACTCAGTGATCGTGAATAATGGAAAGCATTATTACAAATTTGGATTTATTTGTTATTCTGAGCAATCAGGATGCTTCGTCTTTCGATCATGAAATATTGTTCAACACACTTGTTATTCGACTGGGGTCTAGCCTTTCAGATGAAGACAGTGTTACCGTGAAAGAATTTTGTCGAAGATTTACACGGGCAGTTCAAAAGAGATGGTTACGATCCCACAGGAAAAGTGAAGTTTTTAGACGTGATTACAGTAATTGGCTTGAGGCAAATATTGACTGGCCAAACTGCGTGCAAACCAATTTGCTCATTCAAGAATCAACAAGTGAAAATATTTCTACTGAACCTGTACCTGAACCTGTACCATCAACTTCAACAATGAAATCAACTTCAACGATGACAAAAAGATCTCGAAAGCCGTTTGAAGATCTAAGTAACAAGCAGAAGAAGAGGCGATCTGATGAACATATAGGCAATGACCCTAATGAAGTAGCTTATTCAGCTGCAGCACTTTTGAAAGGAGATGGTCGTGAGGATATTGCATCTGTTATTGAACATATGCTCCAAAATCCAGAAGCAGCAGCAAAAATCAAGGAAATGTTGAACAAACCAGCTCCTTCAACAATAGTTTCACCAGAAAAAGCACTGGGTTTGCTACTTTAATTAAAACTATCGAAATGGCAATATATCATATTAAGGGAAACGACTATTCGAGAAGGTTCAAAGGAGATATATCCGTCTTACTATAAAGTGCAAAAAGCTAAGCTACAGTGCTACCCTCCGAAGACATTTGTGACTGTAACGGATTCATTTGCTAAGATTGCACTACAAGCGTTACTAGATTTAACAGTGAACAGAATTTTTGAAACTATTTGTAGTCCTGATGCGATACAAGATAAACAATTGATATTAATATCAAAGTGGGGATTTGACGGTGCATCTAACCAAAGTAGATATAAGCAAAACATAGAGAGTGGTCAAGATGATTCCAGCATATTTATGACCTCTTTGGTTCCATTAAAGTTGACAGCTGACGGTGATACCGTATGGGTGAATCCAAAACCCTGCTCACCTAGGTATTGCCGTCCAGTCCAGTTTATTTTTGTGAAAGAAACCAAAGACGTTGTCATAAATGAAAAAACTGCAATGGATAACGAAATTGAAGCTCTCGTTCCCTCAAAATGTCAAGGACATGAAATTAGTCACAAATTAATGATGACGATGATTGACGGCAAAATTTGTACATATCTGTCTGAAGCTAAGTCAAATGCGGCCTGCTACCTGTGTTTGGCTAAGCCTACAGAAATGAATAAGTTAGATGTCATTGCGTCAAAAACCATTTCTTCTGGTGTGTATGAGTTCGGATTATCATCACTTCATGCCCGCATTAATGTGATGGAATGTCTTCTACACATACCGTATCGTCTCGACTTCAAAAAGTGGTCTGCAAGAGGAGAAGGTCATCAAGAGTTATTGCATTCACGAAAAAAACTCATTCAAGATCGATTCAAAGATGATCTCAACCTTTTGATTGACATCGTTAAGCAAGGATCAGGCACAACTAACGACGGGAACACAGAAAGGCGGTTTTTTGAATTTCCTGATAAAACTGCAGTGATCACTGGATTAGATGAAGACCTAATACGCAGATTTGCTGTGATTCTGCAAGCTATCACATCTGGAGAGATTGTAGACGTGCCGAAATTTAAAGAATACGCTAGAACAACTAAAAATTGGTACTACATGTCATCAACCGTCCACAAATTGTTGATTCACGGAGGGGACATAATTGCAGAAAATGCTATTGTACCAATTGTAAGTCTTTCGGAAGAAGCTTCAGAGGCCCGAAACAAAGACTTTAGGAGGTTCAGAGAACACCATTCGAGGAAAAAGAGTAGACAAGCATCAAACGAGGATATCCTCAATATGCTTATCGTCTCTTCTGATCCTCTAATTTCTTCCACAAGACCAAAATTAAATGCCCACAAGAGGCAGACATACTTTAAGGAAACAGTAGAACTACTAAAACTTCAGGATCAGGAAGCTCCGACAGAGTTCTTAGAAGTTATATCTATTGTAGAGCCTGATTCTGAAGTGGATTCTGATGGTGACGAAGTATAAAATAAGTTAACTTTTATTGTTTATGTTAGGTTAGGTTAAGTTAATATTTTTTTTTAATAATTTGCTTTTATTTTTAATCATACAATAGTTTACCATTTATTGTTATTGACTAATGATCACGTTTATCTAATTACCCTCATTATGGTACGTATCCTTTTAACAGGTATATAGGTATTAAGTTTTATTAATCATTAGCTAATGTGGACTTGAGGCATTAGACAAGATTACGTATTACGTAATTCATAATTACCATGTCATTTCAAATGAAAATCACAAAGTAGGTAATACGACTTTGTGATTTCTTAGAATGTTTTGGTCTAAGCATAAAAAATATTGTAAGTTACACTTGGCATAGCCATATTTAAGCATTAAAATGTACATATCATAAACATTTTTAATTTTTTAATTTAGACGATTTTTAAAAAAAAAATCGCAAGTGATGCCGCAATATTAAGTATGTCAAAAATTCATAAATAAATAGTACTATAACAGTGTGCAAGGATATAATGGCCAACCTTTCGATTCCAGAGATATCCTCATTTTTCATGTCAGCTCCATACATTTTTTTCTGATAAAAATTATAACTCTTCCATTTGTGCACACAATTACTTCATATGACATTTTATAGAACAGTAATGATCAGCAGAAGTCATTTCCAGCAAAAAAAAATAACATTTAAGAAATCGAGATCCTATGTCTTCTACAGCCGATTTTCGATCCACCGTGCGGCGGGCGGCGCGGCAATTCGCGCGGCGCGGCAAGCACGCCACGGGCAGTTGCGTTCGCCGCCGCGACCAGTGTAGACGAGGAGACGAGATGGCTTTATCAAAGTTAGCTCGACTTTGTAAACTATTGATAAATATTTATTGGTACCTGTTAATAAATTAAATTAAATATCTATAAAAACCCCTTACTCAAAAAAAAACCTCTAAAAAAGTAGAAGTCGTTTTTGCGTCGGGGAATAAAAATAAATACTCACCATCAGAATCTAGAAATTGCTGTTTTATTTCTTCCCACAACTTTTTCACAACATTTTTAAACTTATGTTGCGGGTGGCTAGACTTCCAAATAGCTGGTCTAGCTAGAATTTCTGCAATAAAAGCTTCCGTCTCCATTTTCGCGAAAAAAAAACAAACTATTTTAAATTAAGTTCGCTCCGGCAGTAGTCGCCGCGTCTGCCGCTCGACTCCGTGGCCTGCGCCGTAATAACTCCAGTGTTGCCATGTCCAAAATCTGGTCGGTGGTAAATCCATTATAAAAATACGGTAGATTTTATAAAACTACGGTGATTGGGTTATGAAAAAAATTGTGTAATTACGGTGTAACACTTTTATTAAAATCATACAAAAATACAAGTAGTTACTAGATAATAATTCAAAAACATATAAGTACAATGAGGATATCATAATTATGTCACTTTCAGTTTCACCCATTACCTATTACGTGTAAAACAAAAATAATCGACAGTAAAACAAAGAAACTGCAAAAACTTGACGACTTGACAAGTTACCAAAAACAAACGACGACTACGAGTACGTAACTAAATGAAACGATCGTAATATTACTCGAAATTAATATCTATAAACGTGAAATCATTTTTTTTGCATAAAGAGGGCCCGAAACAGGGGGAATCCCCGATCTTGTCTGTGACCATTGTAGTGTCGGAGAAAAATATTTGGGATCGGAGTGCGTTCATAATACACGTTATAATACGTCCATAATACATACGTTTTGATTTAGTTAACTTTTTTACAACAGGAATCTTAATCCTTCCAGATAACGGTAGATTTGGTCACCGTTGTCATGCCTCGACGGTAGGTGGTAAATTTTTGCTGAATACGGTGCATTTACCGTAATTACGGTGCACATGGCAACACTGAATAACTCATACATTTGTTTCGATCGCTAGTCGTGCCGCGCGATTCGCTCGGGGAAATTCCCCGGTCGTCTCGCTGGTCGCCGCTGCGCGTGGCATGCCCAGTACATTTCCATACATTTGATTCATTCGCAAGACGCGCCGCCGGTCGCGCCGCGCGATTTTTCGCTATAGCGAATTGTCCGTGGCCAGCACGTAACACCTTGCTTTGTTTTTAAAATAGCTGACACATTTATGTTTATAAACCTGTTTCTTTGGTCCGTTTTTATTAAATTTATCTGTGAAAATATGCGCTCGCATGCAGCATTCGACACCGGTATACATAGAAGAGATTTACTAAAACTAGTTATATTTTTGTATTTTAACATGCCATCACTGTTAGAAATTTTCCCAACTTCCACCCAAAATTGTTCACACGAGATGGGTGAGCCAGTGCTGGAAGATTGTAACAAATCACTTACTTCGCGATCAAACTTTAGGGTTCTATATTCTTCGTCAATTAACTGCATTTGTTCTGGCTGTACTTCGCATGGGAAAGTTTCTATCACATTTCGTAAACTGCGAAATTCTTCATGCACGGCAGTGTGTGGGTCAAGAAATTTCAGTTCTCGAAAAACTGGATTTTCAAAAGGCAAACGTGATTTCAATTGCGTGCTCAACAGTGTTGCCAACAGTTGTAATAGCTTACCACTAGAGTCAACTTTTAAAACCACCAGAAAACCACTAACAAAAAATTATCCCACACTTAAAATCACTGAATTTTCCACTAAAAAAATATTGTTTTACGAAATAAAATAAGTAAGTGTCATTAGTTTCCTTTAATAGCATGTCATAAAAATTAACAATTCGCTTATCAACATACCTACCATTCGTAGGTAAATTAACATTAGTAGATAAATCAACTGTATACAAATTATGAAATGATAACAGCTATTACACAGACGCCAGCACATCAAGGTACCCGAAACTGTCAAATTTTCTCAATCATAGAATCTCTCAATCATATAGAAGCACTAGGTTTTGAAATATCTATCCAAATATATTTAACTTACTCTGGTTAGAATGATTAAATAATAAAAAACCATTTCCGGACATGTCCTTTGACAGATTGTAGTAGCTAGATATGCTGTCTACTGTACTTTAAATTAATTCGTCTTCAGAAGAATCGTTGCTGTCTGCACCATCATCAACGAGATCTGATTTATAAGATTCTTTAGTGCCGATTTGTCTTATAACGTTTAGAGGTACTTCATAATTATTGCAGCATTTTCCTCCCAACCTCAAACCACAACGTATTCTTAATATAACTGTCAAGAGCTTTAAATTCATACGATTTCGCTGTTTGTTTTTTATTATGTTCATATTACTAAATAGCCTCTCAACGTCGGCATTGGAATGAGGCAGTATTAAAAGAGAAATAGCAAAAGTCGCTAATTCCTCAAACCTCGATTCTCCTTGAGCATCTTTAAACTGCAACACTTCATTCCAAAACTTTTTTTGTGTTTTTTGTTTCATTCCATTTTAATAAGTAAATTTGTTGCCACTGATCATCGACTCTCGCTATATATTCTGCACTTTTATTGAACGCAGCCATTATTTCAACTAATGGTTCTTTATTGTGATTTAAAGCTTGATCTACACTAATTCGGGAAATTTTGTTCATCAGTGTCAAATTTTCTGGCAATCTATTTTTTATTTCTTCGATCAGACTTACTATAAATGTTATGCACCTATGCCGCATAATTTCTTCATCTTCCCTCGGTAATCCTTTTTCTCTCATTTCAAGTATTTGCTTTTCAAATCGGAAACCGAGATAACATTTTTTATCCAAAAAATCACGAATATTTTGAGAAAATATGTCAACTTTATTCGTAGGTAACGTAACCTTGCTGACAAGCATATCTATAAGATTGGTCAACTCTTCACACAACTTAGTGTGGTCTGCGTCTTTTGACTCGAACATTTTATTAACTCTGTTTATTTCAATTAATATTGGATATAGAAATGAAATATATGCGTAATTCATGTCATTCGCATACATGGAGTGCAATAATTCAGCTGTGTGACACCTTTCGTGCACCTTAGCTACGGAAAAATGAGTTTTTAACTCCAGCCACTGCGTATATATTCTCGATACAGCGGACTCTATTGACAACCACCTGGTCTGGCATACTTGAACTATTTTTAGAGGTTTCTGTCCATCGTTGATGGTTTTGTATAATTCTCTATAAAGAGATTGTCTGGAAGACGAGCGACTAAACCAGTCATATGTCTCCCTAATTAAAAACTCCAAACTTTTTGGTAAAAATTCTTTTGCAGCAGCTGAAACAGCCAGTTGTAAGGAATGACATAAGCAACGCACCAAAATCAGGTGTGGAACCTTTTCTTTTAATTTGGCATAGACTCCGTTATTCACTCCAACCATTACAGAAGCGTTATCCGTACCAATCCCCATTAAATTTTCAAGTCTTAGATCGAATTGTTTGAGCGTCTTCTTTATGGCAGAAACTATACCTTCAGCATTACACTCATCCAGTTCAGCAAGGTCTAGATATGTGGATACTATTTTTTGATGTAATTTACTATAATAAATTATTATTAAACCCAAGTATTTATGCACAGCAATACTGTAGATTCATCAATTAGTAGGCTGAATGGTTGATCTTTTAAATCTTCTTTTAGAATCTCAGTAAAATGCAATGCTAACACATTTTTTATAACCGCGGTGCATTTAGTTCGGTGCAATTGAACTTTTTCAATATTTTTTTCATGACTGTGATTAATGACCTCTCCTAAATGGTTAACTACACGTATGCTAGTGTGCATGGCTGTGAATAGTGCAAGCCTAGCTTCTTCTTTTTGTTTGCTTCCAATGGGCTCTGGCTTGAACGGAATCTTAGGCTGCGTAATTATAACCTGTAACAATTTAATTATCCAAAGATGTAACATAACTCGGCAGCGATAGAAAATTAAAACAGACAAAAATTACAGCTGTTTAGCAATTCATTTGATCCGATCCGAATCTTTCACAAATTACAGTCGCCGTAGTCGTTTCACAATTTGTTTGGTTACGCGTTTGACCAATGAATGAGTAATAAGAATTATAAAGCAGTCGTTTACCTTTTTGTTTTGTAGATGCTTTTTCGACATTCCATGCGACTTCAAATCTCCATAATGACTTCTTAAAGTTGTACCACAAAACTTACATTTCGCTACTTGACCCGCAGTACTTTCAATAACCTGAAGCCAATCTTTGAAATGTGGGTCTTGAAGCCAAGAACCCCGAAATTTTTGCGTATATTGTTGTTTCGACATAATCACGCACGAATAAAATGCGGTGCGATAACACACAATACTTTGAGCAGATTGAGGTGCACTGCGTAGTTTTAAGAACGAGTTGACTGAAAATTTTTGTACGGGGAATCCCTTCGTATAAAGAAACAGCATCGTTCTAGCGGATCAGTATTGCCTACACAATAAAAGTAAATATCCTTGAAAAATAATCACATAGAGCAAAGAATTAAAGAAAATATATGGAAATGTGTAAGTGGCTGAGTGATCGCATTTTTTAACCCCCGACGCAAAAAGAGGGGTGTTATAAGTTTGACGTGTCTGTCTGTCTGTCTGTCTGTATCTCTGTCTGTCTGTCTGTCTGTCTGTGGCATCATAGCTGCCGAACGGATGAAGCGATTTCAATTTAGTTTTTTTTGTATTAAAGGTGACCTATGTGCGAGTGTTCTTAGACATGTTTGATGAAAATCGGTTGTGGGGGTGAAAGTAGGGAAGAAAATCCGAATGTCTGTAAATATACTTGAGTGGGGTCTCAAACTTAACAAAATCGACATTATATTAAGTAGATACCTATAAAAAGTATAAAATAAAAAATTAAATTAAAAATTTAAAAAACCCCCAACACAAAAACCTAAGTTCCCTTTAAAAAGTAAAAAAATAACAAAACAAATACGTCACGTTGGGGGACCGCTCGGGGCGATCGTATCCTAAATGCAACATCGGTCCCCCAACGTGACGTATTTGTTTTGTTATTTTTTTACTTTTTAAAGGGAACTTAGGTTTTTGTGTTGGGGGTTTTTTAAATTTTTAATTGTAATTAAAATTGAATTTTACTAAACCACTAGGAAAATCCACTAGCCACTAAAACCAATATTTCGGCACTAAATAGGGGATCAAAACCACCAGTTTTAGTGGAAAATCCACTAAGTTGGCAACACTGGTGCTCAACTCAATTAAAAATGATTGGCACCTTCTGAAAAACTCAGCAATCTGTTCTTTCATGTTTACATTGTCCCTGTGTTTGATTAATTCTTGGCCTACTTGAATAGGTACCTAAGTACATATCTTTCAATGGCAAATAATTTACATTAGACTTTGGGTCTAACGTAAATACATTGTCCGTACGTTTGATGTAATTAGCTTTCATGAAGCAACCCAAAATCGACAAGTACATACTAGATGCATCATCATACAGTCTATCAATGCACGGATAATCGCCTTGAAAAATTATGTTAAATTCATAGACGTATAAAAAAGGTCGGACGGAACTCCCGCTAAGACAAAACTGTGTCCCGTAATGGCGGCGACTAATTTATGTGTGAGTGAATTTAGGGATGCCATGTAAGCCATTTCAAAAGGTTAATGGTAAGAACCAATTATTATGAAAATATAAAAGAAAAAAAAAGATAATAAAACACAGTTAATTGAAAATATTTTAAATGTTTAAAATTTTACTTTTTAACATAATGTTTTCGCACGGGCGTATTTTTATTGCGGCGATTTTTTTTTGCGAATTGTATTTTCGACGCTCTGTTTAGCGCCGAGAGTTGAATATCCAACAGTGTGTTTTATTGACGCGCTGGGATACGCGCTGGATGCGCTCTGTTGGATTCTCAATGCTCGGCTCAATACCGAGAGTTGAAAATCCAGTGTACAAAAGAAGATCGCCGCGATAAAAATACATCTGTGCGAACCTGGGCTAAGGAGCCGGGGAGCACGGCTCGCAGCAGCCATCTTGGATTTTCATTTTGACCAAATTCACACTTTCTCATAGGACAGCTCAGGGACACGACGCCCGTCGCCGCGACGCCACCGCGATTTCTACCAGTTTACTCCCGTTCTAATAAAATAGTTCACAAATATTACAATACAATATAGCAAACACATCATCATATACATCTTCCACACTTTATAGTTCATATAAATTTCCCATATTTCGGGTAATTTGCACACGTGAATATTGGCAACACTGGCCTTGTGACGAATTTTATCGAATGAAGATTGATTTTGATGTATAAAATCGGGAATTAAATGAGTGAATTATTAATTTACCCATGAAACGTGATTCCTGGATTTTTACTACGGTTTTTACACCATTTCACCACACAAGAAATGCTGTATCTTAAAAAAGAAATATCACCGCATAGACGTATCGCCTGTGTTGACGTTTGCGCGTAAATGGCTGACTATTATGTGAATGTGTGCTGTACGTACAGCGAACTGGCTGACTTTGAGTGACACAGTTTTTTGTTAGCGAGAATCCGTCCGACCTTTTTTATACGTCTATGGTTAAATTTGTTTACAATCGGCAAAATGTAGTCCAAAAAGTAAAAGTACAATTTGTTTATATCAGTGGTAAAAGAATTAAATAAAAATTCTGATGACATATTGCGATCACTCAAGTACCTATTGGTCTTGAA
The DNA here is from genome assembly GCA_949128155.2 of Xanthia icteritia. Lineage (NCBI taxonomy): Eukaryota > Metazoa > Arthropoda > Insecta > Lepidoptera > Noctuidae > Xanthia > Xanthia icteritia. Next base: position 17,078,380 of record OX421930.2, read on the forward strand.
AGAACAATTGCAATGCCCTCCACTGCTCAATTATTCTACTAATACAGGCAAGAAGTGAAAGCCACCTTATGTCGTAATGACGCAAAATTCTGTGATTTTCAGTGTCTGTGAAATGATGGCAGTATTTTACAGGCGTGGCTAACACTTAATGCTGCAGAGTGACAAACACATTTTATGAAAAAGCACTTTGGGTTTACTTCTTTAATTTTTGCAACAATGCCAGAATGTTGACCAAACATCACATTCGTAGTATCAGCAGCGAATCCTATTACGTCTTTTATTTCTAAACCTAATTCGGATAATTTTGATGACAACGAATTAAATAAATGACCTGCGGTTTCACCACTTAAATCAACTAAATCAAGGAATTTGGTTTGTTCAGTACATTTAGTTTCAGAGAAGTATTTAACTACTATTGCCAATACTTTGACTGTTGCAACATCTGTACTCTCATCGATTATAATTGAATATACTGGTTTACCTGAAGGAGATGCAGTACCAAGTATGTCTTCAATCATATCTTTTTCGAAATTGGGTCCTAAAACATTATAAGGCTGCTTTGGTTCTCTTGCAGGAAAATTCTTTCGCAATATCGGAATCGGTAAAACACTTCACTAGAACATCACTAAGATGGTCCATAGCTCTAAATGAGATGTTGTGTTCCGACAGAAAACTTCATAAACGCAGCTCAGCTTTCTTGACTTAGTCTTTCAGTGGGGCCTTTTTGAAAAATGTGTCAACCTGAAAATTTAAAAAATACTTGGTTGCTTAGTTTTTTTTTATAACAGCGCCGCATTTCATAGCTGTTACCTAACTGATTTTGAGAAACAAAACTAGGATGATTAACTTTAAATTAAAATATATCCAAACTCCTTGAACTAGGTAAGTAAAGCGAGTTATGCTTACCTTTGACTGTCTTTTTAAATATTTTATCAAGTTCGATTTATGCTTTTCAGTATGTGCATGCTGTTTTATAGACGCTAATCTACTTTGCAGTTTCGCATTGCATGCTTTGCAAAATGCGGTGAATTCGTCATCTTTATAACGTGAAAGCCACGAAGAAAATTCCGGAATTTGTTCCCACTTAGCTAAATAACTTTGCTGAAAACTAGACATGCTGTCCGGATGAATGCAACTAAGTAAATAAAAACAACAATAATCGCGTTCTATTTATATGATGACAAAAACATCTCCTATTTTGGGGAAATTCCCGAATTATCGAAAGAAAGTCCTCAAAGAAGAAGTCGAATGCAGAAGAGACAATCATTTCACTTGAACCGTATTAGACGATTTGATACTAGTAATAAAGTATCTTTTAAGTTTAACTACTACCTATTTATGCAACTGAAAACTTAAAAACTAGACGTTGTTTTGAAAATTATAGATAAACTAGCGGCCCGTCCCAAATTCGTCCGGGTAGACTGATATTCATGAAACACAACGAATTTGAATGTATGCAATCTGGAAATTACGCTCTATCTAATAGTGCAAACCGCATTAAAATCGGTCCAGCAGTTGTAAAGTTTTAGGCGAACATACATTCTGCAAGTCTGATTAATACTATGTATTGATTGATAATATTGTATAATTATGTAGTATTACAATACTACAACGCCGGCACTGGCCGTCTTTCTTGTCATATCTGTAACTTACTCATCTTTGCTCATAGATAACATGTATAAGTATAAACTAAATCCGGGAAAGTCCCCAATGTTCGCGTTTCGGGGAATTCCGCAAACATTGTCGCAAAGACGATCACTGACTACGGTGTTGCCATAACTTCAACCAAAATATACCCAAAAATACTGACTGCCAGCAATATACCTGAAAATATACTGATGTTCGGAAAAATCGCTGAAATATACTGAAAAAGTATTAAAATACTGAATCTGGTCACACTGAGCGGCCGGCACTGAGCGGCAGCGACGCGGCGAGCAGGCGGAGGCCAGCAGTGGTTGGCAGAGAGGGTACGTGGCCCCTAGCGCCGCCACGCGTCACCGCCGCCGCCACCCGCTATTCGAACGTCCTTTGGACCAGCCATCTTTAGCCATTGGAGCGTATAATGCCCTTGCGGCTGTGCGGCAGCACCGGCGCAATCGACTTTTTAGAGTAAAAAGTCTTACCTAAGCTCGACAACAATAGTTGTTATTTAATTAGGGTATCTAATCCTGGGGTCTCGATAAAGTCAACATAAAGGTGTTTGAATGTTTTTAATACTTATTGGTACTAATATTTTCTTATAATATAAGGCACGAAAAGTAAACACTAGGTATCTCAAAATGATAGTCATTACCTACGTGCACTTATGTAATTTAGAAAGATTTGACAGAGATTTGCGTCATTTAAGTACAATATGTTAAAATAAGTAAGTTTTTGAATTCAAAATGCCTTTAGCAAAAAGCCTCGCTCGCAAAAGCGCTTTCTGTGCGCTCTTCCGATTTCACGCCGCACGCCGCGCCGCCCACCGCAGTCTTGGATGCCTTTCAGTCGGCGTAAAAAATACGTGTTTATAGCACCAAACATTATATCTACAACTACTGGTTCGTTAATTCCATAATTATATATTTAAAAAGTCTAATTTAAATTATGTTTCTGCAGGAATGTTGGCTGCGTTGATTCTTATCGTCACCAAGCACAAATGAAAGAAGTGCTTATATTTCACTAACAAAGAGCGTGAGAAAAGGAAGGCATTACCCCGTGTCGCGACGAAGATTAGAACACGAGTGCGTCTTATCGCGTTGGATTCACAGCGCTAGACTCAATAGCGAGAGTTGAAAATCCAGTGTACAAAAAAGAAATCGCCGCGATAAACCACGTCCGTGCGCACCTGGGCTAAGGGATTGTCAATCTTCTTCATAAAGTTTTTAGTATTTTTTAGGCGCCATGTTATTATATGACGTATCATGAGATAGTGGTCAAACGTGAGACTAATAAAGATGAATAAAAAAATCGAGTAGTTAGACTCGCTTCTTTTAGTTCAACTTAATTTGACACCTCTTATTTACTTACATCAGCTCTAATAATTATTTTTTGTTGGTGAAGAAGAGAATAAACACCAATGATGTAGTTCTGACTCTGTTCTTAATCTATATTCGTTGGGTGTAGAATTATCTAAATGCAAAACCATCCTTTTACCCTAATTAAGGACCTGCCTTGCTTTCCAGGAAAAAAATCTAAATAATTAATTACTAGTACTACCTATTAAATAAATAATTGCATTTTGATCACACTTGGTAACAAATAGCACCAGGAATATCAACACCCAGCTTCTGAAAAGCCGATCAAGTCTTTTAATATCATGTTAGCTGTTGTGATTGGTTGTCGGAAATAATAATACTTATTCTATAATATCTTATGATATTAGGTATTTACCTATGAAATTGCCGTTCTGCAGTACTGGCCACTGGCAATTTCAAATCAAAATAATTTTTGTTTGGCTAAGAATTCTAATTTCAAATTAATGTTATTTTAAAAACATGGATTTTTTTTTCCAAAAGTAGTCATTTGTTTATTGATTAGTGTTACATTTTCATCGCATTTCAATCTTTTTCGTCATCATGGATACGTTAAAAATTCGAGTAATTATGGAATATGAGTACCGTCGCGTCGTGGCAGCAACGCGGCACAACCGTCACGCAACATCAACGACGTTTACGGAGCTAACACTACAAACCAACGCACCACCTGTTATTGGTTTGCTCGCTTCCGTTCTGGAAATTTCGACCTGAAAAATGAACCTCGCGGTCGTCCGAAGACTTTGGTCGACAATGACGAATTAAAGGCGATTGTGGAAGCTGATGATACACAATCTACGGCTGAATTAGCAGCAGCTTTCGACGTTAGCGTCAAAACAATATTGGTCCATTTGCGTCAAATTGGCAAGGTAAAAAAGCTTGACAAATGGGTGCCCCACGAACTCAATGATCGCCAGCGCGAAGTACGCGTCGAGACGTGCCTTGCACTGCTCAACAAGCACACAAATGAAGGAATTTTGAACCGCATTGTTACCTGCGATGAAAAATGGATTCTGTTTGATAACCGCAAGCGCTCAGCAAGTTGGTTGGATCCTGGTTCAGCACCTAAACAATGCCCTAAACGAAAACTTACCCCTAGAAAAGTGATGGTCACTGTTTGGTGGTCTAGCGCCGGTGTGATTCATCACAGCTTCTTACCAAAAGGGGTGAGCATTACTGCAGATGTGTACTGTGAAGAACTGAACACAATGATGGAGAAGCTGGCACATCTCCAACCAGCATTGGTCAATCGCTTGTCTCCGCTGCTCCTGCACGACAACGCGCGACCTCATACTGCACAGCAGACGGTCTCCAAGTTGCAAGAACTGGGGTTGGAAGCTCTCCGTCATCCGCCCTACTCACCAGACCTTGCGCCTACAGACTACAAATTTTTCCAGAATTTGGATAACTTCTTGGCGGGAAAAAAATTCAATACCCGAGAGGCAGTACAAAATGCCTTTGAAGAATTTGTTGCCTCCCGTCCAGCTGATTTCTTTAAGAAGGGCATCAATAAACTGCCACTGCGTTGGCAAAGATGCATTGATTGCATGGGTGATTACTTCGATTAATACAAATAAAAAATACATGAAAAAAATTCGTTTAAATTTTTTCATACAAAACGGCAATTTCATAGGTAAAGACCTATTATTAAATGAGATTAAATAGCAGACTAAATTGGCTAGGCTTTCAGAAACTGAGTAAATCTACTACAAATAAAAACTTTTATTACGGCTATTGTGCGAACAAGTAGACAGCGTTTCTCTTTCTTGATTTTGTGCAAATAACAATCATTGGCTGATTTATAAGTCACTTATCATAAAGAGTAGGGTGTAAAGCCCTAGCTCCTCTTATGTTTAAAATTATTTATGAACTCAATTAACTAGGCCCGCATCCTTCGCCATTCCATAAAATATAGAGTTTTTGTCTTGTAAGAGTTGTTCAGGAGGCGCGAACTCGACTAATTGTCCCTTGTCCAGCACCATGACCTTTGTGGAGTCCATGATGGTATTGAGTCTGTGCGCGATGGTGAGCACCGTGCACGACGCGAACTCGGAGCGGATCGTCTTCTGCAACACGAGGGGAGGGTGAGAGTGAGACAGAACGCGCGGGTTGGGGGAGCGCGAGATAGAGAGGAGGAGGGAGCACGCACCTGGATGAGCTCGTCGGTCTCCAAGTCGACGGCCACCGTGGCTTCGTCCAGCACCAGCTGGGACGTCTTGCGCAGCAGTGCGCGCGCCAGACACGAGCTGTGGGGGGAGCGCGAGAGAGGGAGAGGGAGGGAGCACGCACCTGGATAAGCTCGTCGGTCTCCAGGTCGACGGCCGCCGTGGCCTCGTCCAGCACCAGCAGCGGCGTCTTGCGCAGCAGTGCGCGCGCCAGACACACGAGCTGTGGGGGGAGCGCGAGAGAGGGAGAGGGAGGGAGCACGCACCTGGATAAGCTCGTCGGTCTCCAGGTCAACGGCCACCGTGGCCTCGTCCAGCACCAGCAGCGGCGTCTTGCGCAGCAGTGCGCGCGCCAGACACACGAGCTGTGGGGGGAGCGCGAGAGAGGGAGAGGGAGGGAGCACGCACCTGGATAAGCTCGTCGGTCTCCAGGTCGACGGCCGCCGTGGCCTCGTCCAGCACCAGCAGCGGCGTCTTGCGCAGCAGTGCGCGCGCCAGACACACGAGCTGTGGGGGGAGCGCGAGAGAGGGAGAGGGAGGGAGCACGCACCTGGATAAGCTCGTCGGTCTCCAGGTCGACGGCCGCCGTGGCCTCGTCCAGCACCAGCAGCGGCGTCTTGCGCAGCAGTGCGCGCGCCAGACACACGAGCTGTGGGGGGAGCGCGAGAGAGGGAGAGGGAGGGAGCACGCACCTGGATAAGCTCGTCGGTCTCCAGGTCGACGGCCGCCGTGGCCTCGTCCAGCACCAGCAGCGGCGTCTTGCGCAGCAGTGCGCGCGCCAGACACACGAGCTGTGGGGGGAGCGCGAGAGAGGGAGAGGGAGGGAGCACGCACCTGGATAAGCTCGTCGGTCTCCAGGTCGACGGCCGCCGTGGCCTCGTCCAGCACCAGCAGCGGCGTCTTGCGCAGCAGTGCGCGCGCCAGACACACGAGCTGTGGGGGGAGCGCGAGAGAGGGAGAGGGAGGGAGCACGCACCTGGATAAGCTCGTCGGTCTCCAGGTCGACGGCCGCCGTGGCCTCGTCCAGCACCAGCAGCGGCGTCTTGCGCAGCAGTGCGCGCGCCAGACACACGAGCTGTCGCTGCCCCACCGACAGGTTCTCGCCGCCCTCCGCCACCTCGTGGCGCAGCCCGGCCGCGAGCCCTGCGCATACGTGTGAGTGAGTACGTGAGTACTGGACGCGAGCCGCACGGCGCTAGCGGCACTCACCCTGCACGAAGGGCTTCAGGTGCGCGTACTCCAGCGCGCGCCAGATGTCCTCGTCCGAGAACGTCTCGAAGGGGTCCAGGTTCATGCGCAGCGTGCCCGAGAACAGCACCGGGTCCTGCGGGATGATGGTGATGCGCGAGCGCAGCTGGTGCAGGCCCATGGCGGCGACGTCCAGCCCGTCGATGAGGATGCGGCCGCCCACGGCCTCGACGATGCGGAACAGGCCGAGCGTGAGCGTGGACTTGCCGGCGCCGGTGCGGCCCACGATGCCGAGCTTGTCGCGCGGCGCCACGGCGCACGTGACGTCACGCAGCGCGGGCTCGGCGCCGGCGCGGTACGCCAGCGTCAGCCCCTCCAGCTGCAGCGCGCCCGTCTCCGGCCACGACGCGCCCGGCCCGGGGGATACGTTCCACGCCGCCTCCTGCGACACATCACAATGTTGACTACCACTGGCATACACCGGACACTCGGCGCTCACATACTGCCCCGCTCATATTCACTCACCTGTTCAATCTCCGCATACTCCTTCATTCGCTCCACAGCTACGATGTCTGTCTCCACACCTGACATCATTTGAACTAACCAACTTAAAGTCTGTGTTATCTAAAAGCAAAAATAATCATATTATGAGAATTTATATTCAATACCAGTGGTGCTGGTGTCGGCTAAATTAAAAATATAGAATTACGTCAACTGCTAACATGGCTCTTTTAAAATGTAGTTTATGGGTACCAACCTCTAAAGTATAACTGACGGAGAGACCAGCAAACCCTGGACTAATAGTATCCCTTCCGATTACCGCAAATAATGCAGCAAAGAATATGATGAGACTGCCAACCGTCTCAAGTCGCACTCCGAGCCATCTGTCCGCGACACACGACAGATAATGTACCGATTGATAGTGATCAACCTTTTGCTGGGATTCGTTCACGAACCTGGGAATTAAAATCTCACATTATCAAAGTTCGTTACTTTTTAAAAATCTTTTTAAGTACCATACATTCCGGATTAAGGTCTGCTTAATGTTAAAATTGACATTGATTGAAAAATGAAAAAAATCTGAGCAGAGTATTCAAAGAGTACGTTCATGCGTGCTCTGCTCATGTCAAAGGCCTCCGAAGCGGCAAAGTATTCTCAGTTTGTAAGTATTTCTAGTAACATTTAGTAAATAATGAATAAAAAATCAAGTAACGAAAAAGCTTATGCAGTAATACATATACTGTAGGATACAATTACAAGAGCAAGGGAGGCTAGCTCGATTTTTTTTTTCCTCCGTCTCGAAATTATCGGTTGGGTTTCTTTTGAAATTCAGTCGGAAATAGGAGTAACTTTGTCAACTTATGCAGAAATGCTTGAAAATAAAAAGAATGAATACTAAAAATTATAATTATTTATATTCTGCATACGTACGGGGCCTCCAACTTCAAACTGCCTCTTACTTACCAACTGAACCTTGTTTGGGATTTGATTAAAAACTTCACGAGATTTGGGAGCTCCCCAGGCCCGGGGCGGTCCGATCGATCCTTGGCCTTAGCCGCCAGTGTAAAATAGTGTTCTGATAGCAGAATCTCCATGCGTATCTGATTTTTGGTTATGGGTCGAAATACGTTTAACGAATATTTATATTTACCTGTCCATGACGCCAAAAGCTCGAATACTTGTAGCACCCAAAATGCTCTCATTGAAGTGCGAGTAGACTGGCGAGCGCGCCACTGATTCGATTCTCATGAGTTGTCGCGACGTGGGCACATAGAACCGTTGTATGAGGTAGTACATCGCTCCGATGGGCAATATCACGGCCATGAACATAGGTGAGGAGTAACTTATCACAAATATTGTTCCTATTACCTAAAATGAGTGAAAAATGCATATAAATTGGTTCGACAGTAAAAACTTGAATTACACCACCAAGGGTCCTGTAACATTTTAGATGGAGGTATTTAAATCGACATACTATTTTTTTTTTGTTCGGGAAGCTACGCAATGTCTTCTCGTCCAACATACCAGTGTCTCAAGACGAAAGTTTTTGTGTGTTGCCAGACCTATGGCACTGAAACGTGGTCGCTCACAATGGGCCTTATCAGAAGGCTTAAAGTTACCCAAAGGGCAATGGAGAGGGCTATTGGAGTTTCCCTACATGATCGAATCAGAAATGAAAAGATCCGCAGGAGAACCAAGATAACCGACATAGCCCGAAGTATTGCCATATTTAAGTGGCAATGGGCAAGGCACATTGCTCGCAGAACAGATGGCCGATGGGGCCGAAAGGTTCTGGAGTGGCGACCGCGTACCGGAAGACGTAGCGTTGGAAGGCCTCCCACAAGATGGACCTTGCAAAGGCCGCAGGAATCCGCTGGATGCGGGAGGCACAGAGTCGGTCGACGTGGCGGTGGTAGGGGAGGCCTATGTCCAGCAGTGGACGTCTTTCGGCTGAAATGATGATGATGATGATGACGACTATTTTCACTAACATAATATGAATGTCATCGTCGAGCCTGATTATCTAATAAAGCGATACCTACTTACATGATTGTTTTGATTCGTCCTACTATAATAACAGTTACCGGGCTGATAGGATTTATTAGCAATGTAAATAGACCGATATCGGGCAGCATCGTTTGCTGTGTCTTTCTCACAAATAGTAGCCTTGACCTTAGTGGGGCCTTTCCGCTAAGTCACCATGTCGGCACGCATACATAATGTGATGTCAAACTTTAGACCTTTGAATTATGGTTTAGATCGATTAGGTAAACAGTTCCCAGTATCAAACAATTAAGTATGTTTTAGAGCACTTTACAAAATTAACTTATAAGACAATTATTTGATTCAGGTTGCCCGGTTTGGGATCATAAGAAGACTGTTAAATGATCATGTCCGTTTATAGATTTGCATAAGACGTATCGCAAATGAGGACAGGCATATCTCAAGGACAGTGCTCGTTTTGCAAAAAGGAAAGTTTTGGGCGAACTTGATTACTGCAAAACACAAATCTTTTTATGGTTTATGGTCAGTAACAGAAGCAGATTAGCACTGCTACATTCACATGAGATAAAAACCGGCCAAGTGCGTGTCGGACCACGCACAATGAAGGTTCCGTAGTTGAGATGAATTTATCCTAAGAACAAACTTAACATTGTAGTGTATGGGAGAAGATATTTTTCAAACTGAAAATTTAAGTTGGTCGGTTTTTACTCGTTAGCCTACTTAGCTATGATAGTTTTCCTTTTAACTTCGTTATATATACTACTGCTGTGAACTTTTTCACAAATCCAAGTACAGTAATTTAGCTAGGGGACACTTGACTCAACAAAACTTAGCACTTTAAAGCTTAATATTTCGCAAACCGATCCTGGAATTATAAGATGGTTATCAGTCACACACACAACAATATTTTTGAACGACCTTACCAACGACACCCTACACTATGGGATAGATGAGAAAAAATAAACATCCCCACTTTACGTGTACCCTAAAAAAAATGTTTTTCTTGATTTTATTTTACCACTGTCGGCGTGATTAATATGTATACCCATGCCAAATTACAGCTTTTTAGTACTAATAGTCTCTGAGCTAAGCCGCGGACAGACAGACAGACGGACATGGCGAAACTATAAGGGTTCCTTCTTTACTACGGAACCCTAAAAATGGTCCCAAAAAAAAGAATACGCTACTTTTCATGAAAGCAGCAGTAACAGTTGTAAATTTATATAGGTCAAAAAAACTCATTATTGTTTTACTTATATGAATTTAGCAACTGTTCCCATGTATTTTTTAATATTGTTGGCAAAAATAATGATTAAAAAAAAATGTTAGTCGACCTTTTTTTTTTGGGTGGGAAATTATCAAATAACTTCTCCCGCTCTGGGCGGAGCAGGAGGGCGTGTCAGACTCTTACTGACTAAAACCCACCCGTGTTCCTTCCGTTGCCTGTACGTTGCCAGGGGCCACGGTATCCCTTTCGGACTTTCCCGCAACCCCGGCAGGCATCGGTCCTACCGGACCCCTGCACTTGCTGACATCGCTTTGAGGCGCGCTCCTCCTTCGCGAGCATTACTGCTTCGCAGAAGGAGGTGACGGCCTCCCATGCCCTCTCGCTCCGTACCATGACGCGAGAGATCCCCGCCGCCGATCGCCTCCACGAGGACACGGCGATGCTCTGCCCAAGCCGGACAGACCTCCACCGTATGCTCAACCGTGTCCTCCGGGCGATCCACGCAGTGATGACACCCGGGCGTTTCCTCCCGCCTGATACGAAACAGGAACCTCCCGAAACAACCATGTCTGGTGAGGACCTGCGTCAGGCGGAAGGTGAGGACGCCGTGGCGCCTCTCTAGCCACTCCTCAAAGAGGGGACTTATCGCCGCAATAGTGGCGTGCCCAGCACTGGGTTGCGACAATCGCACTCTCCATGACGCCATGAGATCCCGCCGGAGATCTGTCCACTGTGCCGCGATTTCTCGCGGGTGTTAGTCGACCTTTGGTGCTAACCGTACAATAATAAAGTATAAATCTAACTATATCTTGTCAACTTGTGATTCTGCAAATGTTAAGCTCATCATACACATTGAAGATATTATAGCGCTTAAAAATCCTTTAAGGTAAAATATATTATTATCTTCTCTGTGTGTGGTGGTCCATTAAATTGTACGGTGAGCGATATGTCGAAAATAATATATATTTTATATTATCTTCAAACTGTGCGACGACCTTAACGCGCACAGATGATTGTGTTTGCATATTTTGGTACTTATGTGGCAAAACATTCCATGTGTTTTTTGGCTGCTACGTCAGTGCGAACAACATACATGGTGTGTTTTAAGCTATACGTATGGCAGGCACAGTTAAAAGAGATCTTCTTTTCGATTAAACGGTATATAATACTGTTTGGGCCACGTTTATTGCAGTCAACCCATGAGTTGATCCTAAGGAATTATCCAAAAATTACTTCGATACGAAATGGCGCCACGAGACATTTTAACAGTTTATGTATGTGTAGATCTTATCATTAAAAACAATCGAACCATAATCAAACATAGCATAGTTGAAACTTAATATAGTTTACCTCAAAAATACTACTGAGCACACTGGAAATCTCCCAAGACAGCGAAGTGTCCACAGTATCCACATCTTTGGAGAATCTAGACAACAGTCGACCAACGGGTGTGACTTCAAAGAAATGTAAGGGCGCCTTTAGCACATTGTCCAACATGACTGCGTGGAGCATCTTCGCTGCCCTCCAGCATGCCAGGAACGGCATCAGATCGGTGAAGAATGATGCTAGTGCTGAAAAATCATACATCGGGTTCGTCACATTAAACATTACATATTTATAGTTATTTAAATCATCAATACAACTTTCTCTTACTTAAATTCAAATTACCCTATTTAATGACTATAATATATATTTCATGAACTCATGACATTTGAGGCCAATTTACACGACAGCTGTGCGAGGAAGCCGAGCGGTATGCATGGAAGAGAAAGGCAGCGGATCAGTGAGCGAGGAAAAAAATGACCAATAGAATTGTTCCATTTTGGATATGAAGCAGTTCTATTGGTGACATTTTTCCACCTTGCGCTTCCGACCGCTACTTCACACAGCTCTGGTGGAAAGCCGGCAACAACAACTTTTAACGTCGTATTGAAATACTTGTCAGATTCATGATAGGTATATACATCCACACGCATCATGTCTGACTACTGTTTGCTACGGCATTGAAAGGTTTTATTTTGTTTTATTGTGTTTTAGGTTGCAAATAAAACTCAAGGATATCTTCCAGAACGTCATCAACATTTTGGCAAATTAAGAACCTGGAAAAAGGAATCTTACCTTGACCGAATCCCAGACCGCCATACACACCGAGGTACATGTCTCGCCGTTGTGTATCAACCGTACCGTTTACGAGCTAAAATAAAAATATAAAAACAGTGTTTATTCTATAACTTTTGGACAGTGACACGGTAGCGAGAAATAATACAGGATAGAATTTAACATCCGACTACAAAAAAAATCTCACCGAAAAAAAACTCAATTTTAAGTTAAAACAACACTTGGCTATACTTAATCCAAACAGGGGGGTAGCAATGGCTTTCATTTTGACGGTTCAACAACATTCATTGCGCTATTTACGTTCTTGAGCAGTTTTTTTTTCGAACATATGAAGCATGGATTAGCAATATCCTTCATAATCATTGTGATTGTGATTGAAAGTGTGTTACGCAATTAGGGTGCAGGTGTCGTCTTCAAAAATACCACTAATGTTAATGTAGGTATTGATAGCAAATGATGCTGATAAAGATCGAATGCTGCAATGACACGTTTACAAGCAAATCGAAGTATTTTTCGGAATTTTCCTTATCTGCACGCAGTGACCTCCTTTCCTTTAATAATTTACATACAGGAATTACCCGTGGGTTTTACTTCATACAATTTGTTAGCAAAACTCCGCAGACGGCTGTGTCGTGGACACGGTCGTGTGTTTTACGTGTACGTTAAGAGTAATATTTTCTTTGAGACGAATTCTTTGATCCTTTAGCTTTAATTAAATTGGGTGTAGCTGACAATATATAACTGAAGCATCACAGTATCCCCCGATTTTGTTATCATCAGTTATTTTAATTGCCTTCCACTATGGAAGCAAATTTAAAGACGTATTCACGTCAACATTATTTGATGATATTTTTTGGGTCAACGACCGTTATGTAAACATCTGCTTAAAATATCAGTTATTTTTGTGTGAATTTCACAGACGTGGTGGGTAGCGATTTCTAGACATGACACAACAACAAAAAGCATTTTCTCAACTCATGCTTCAAGTTACTAATTACACTTCCAGCGGTCGTTGACCCCAAACAAAAATAAATTCGAGTGTGAGTGTTTAGATATCGATACGAATAACGCCTGTGGAATTTCGCTAGCTAATTTAAATTGACCCTGCACATGCTAAACATCCTGTATAGGTATATAGGATAAGTAAACATATGGCATGTATTTTTTCGATTTTAAATGAATAGAATAATCGACTGACCATTTTGTCGTCGCTGGACCATATCGCGAGCCAGAAGTTGACGCTGATTTGTAGCGTGTGTAGAATGATGTACATTACTATCGTTGCTACTGTTGCCTTTACGCCGATTTTAGATAGGTAGTGCATGTAAACTTCTCCTTTTACCTGCGTAGGTAAATGGAAATAGTATAAGAATAGTGTACGTTTCATACTTCCTTCTAGGGTAACAGTATATAAAAAAATGGTGCACAATGAAACTGATTAGGCATTAAGTAATTTATAAAAATGTTAGATATGCTTTTGATAAAAACTCTTCAATAGCGTCAGCAGTAGGTACACTACTAAAGGAGGTACTCACTTTTCCAGTTCCAGTTGTCTCGGTCTCAATAAGCTGATCAAATTGTGGATCCTCGTCTATTGGCTTTTTTTCTTTGTCTACCTTTACCTTAGCTCCAGCCTCACCGTGGTCACCTAGAAGAACCTTATTTTTTGTCTTTGTTCTTTACATTACACTAATCTGCAAGGTAGTCCAGGTCAAAAACAGACAAACTCAGAGGTCAAAGTCTCTTTTAAAGTCCAGATATTATCATGGTCAGATTATCTCACATGATCTGATAATGTCTGGACTTTAAAAGACCTTGACCTCTGAGTTTGTTTCGGTGTTTCTTCTCAGAACAATTGGTTAGAAAACACCAAACTCTTCTAATTTTAAAATATTATAAGTGTTTTTTACAACCAACTCACAGAAATAAATATCAGTACCTGGTCGACCGAGCTCTGCTCGGGTGAAAATACAGAAAAAGAATTTTCCCCGAAATGAGACCTAGCTTGATCGATAATGAATGATTACAAATATTGCTCATTTAATATTATAGGATATCATTCGTTTTAAATAGTTTTAATACACTACAAGCATGCATAGGTACCCATGTATAACTTGATTTACCTGCATCCATTTCTGTGTCTGAAGCCCCCGTTGACATTGAACGAGCCCATTGTAATTTACGATGAAATTCCGAACCAAGTTCTTTCTCTAAATCGTTTTTGATGTCTGCCAAATCTGCGAGCATATTTACAGTAAACGGTCAATTATGTAGTTATGTGACTATTACTTCCTTAGTGGCCTTCACGCATGACATGCGTTTCACAATTACGTTCTTGGACTGACTCCGAACAACAACAGATGTCACGTTAAACTATTCATTCAAACTATTAAATATGAAAATAAAATGAACCATGACTGAGTGATTCAATGAGCGGAGCCCTGCAGTGCTATTCTGTAACCATCTCACCGTGAGAACTTAGGTGAAGTGAGCACGGAGTGAGCTGTCATTCCACCTGCTGCTAGGGACTGACAGCTCACTCCGTGCTCACTTCACCTAAGTTTTCACGGTGAGATGGTTACAGAATAGCACTGCTGGTATCAAAGCGGGCTAACATCATGAATATATTCGCAAACGGAAATTAAATTCTGAATAAAGTACGAGCAGCTGAATTATGAAGGTTTTAAGATAAAGTATTTACTAAGCGCAGATTTGTTTATCTACCTACTTAATATCTTTATTCAGGAAGCGCGATAACTTATTGCGCGCCTACATTTTATCGTGCTTATATGTTTTAAGGATTACCGTACAAACATGTGCCAAACTCACATTCAGCTGACGCCGAGCGCTCTGCAATCGTAAGATGGTGTAGGAGGAACTCAGCGAAGGCACCCTTGTTCTCGAGCAGCTGCTGGTAGGAGCCGGCCTCCGACACCTCCCCGTCGCGCAGCACCACCACCAGGTCCGTGTGCGCCAGGTACGACACGTTGTGCGTCACCCACACGCGCGTCTTGCTCTTCAGCAGCCCGCTGGGGCCCAGCACCTGCGCGAGAGAGAGAGTCATTGCCGTCCCGCTCGCACACACCGCACCACTACGCTACACTACGCACGCACCTTGTCGAAGATGTGCTTGCCCACGTGCGAGTCCACGGCGCTGAGCGGGTCGTCCAGGAAGTAGTTGTCCGCGTCGCAGTACACCGCGCGCGCCAGCGACACGCGCTGCTTCTGACCGCCGGACAGGTTTATACCTATTTCGTTATAAATCATGTAAAACACACTCATTTTAACTAATAAAATGAATAACGGTGAAATATTAGTTTTTGCACAATGCCATTAAGAGCGTTTATTCTGAAAGTGAACAACGTCGCAAATAGATGTCAAATATTTCGCTGCTTTGATTAATTTGATATTACTGTATGGAAATAATAAATGTGGCTAACTAGCGAACTAGAATATTGATTATAAAATGCAATAATTCAAACTCAAACCATTTATTTCAAGTAACCCAATTACAGGCACTTTTGAATTGTTAAGGGGTCGGTCAGTCAGAAAGATGAAGCTAGATACCCATTGCAAAGCGTAGTAGGTACCTATGGAGAATAACGGGCAAGAAACTCCACGGAAATTCTTTTAAATCAAAATATGGTTACATCATTCATGTTGAACTTATACATGTGAGAACGATGCAAAACATTAAAAGCGTCCGTAATAGATATAAAAAAAAAACAATTCAAAAATTAAATTAAAATCGCCGTGGCAGCATAGAGATGACCAGTCCCTACTGACGGCGCCCGTTCACGAACATGACGCATGGATTAGCACCATTCAGCTCAACCATTTTGAAGGGAGCTAAATGATCCAACACACGCGCCACCGTCAGCGAGACATTAGAGTGAGCATGACATACTCTCAGCCGCCAGGGCACATTCAAGTCAATGAAAGACAGACCCAGTCAAGACCCAGTACCTAGATGGTAGCTTTATAGTCGGTAGATAGTACTCTCATATGTGCTATGCAATTATACAATGCTAAGAGATTGAATTTATACAATGCAAAGAAAGTTTTTAAAATCTTCAGCAGCTCCAACAGTATTTTCAAATGCTAATCAATCAGTTTATGCGTCTTTGTGGAGCAGAACCAGCGTTGAGCCAAGCATTTTTATCAGCGATGTAATCCCCCAACTTATAATATGCCTGCCTGCACAGTGTCCGTTATATATATACAAGATTTGAATTTCGTCTCATTCAGTTGAAGTATGTGGGGAGGAATTTTATTGTAACATTTTAAACAGTACCTCATGAAAGATGAGTTTGCTTTAGCCAGTCTGAAACCTGGTTGAACTAATAGGTCCCTATTTCTTGTACTATAATTGTCTATCACCTCTTTTACTAAAAATATGTATTTTTTTTCTTACGTACATGATGTTTTCATAAATATATTGACAAGGTACCGGCATGATGTTAATATCTTTAAACAGTTCCCTTAGAGAGTCGCGCCTGCGGAGGCCATATATGACTCTGATGGTTTTATTCTGCAGAATAAAAATAGACTCGATATCTGAAGCCCGTCCCCATAGTAGAATACCGTAAGACATAATACTATGAAAGTAACTAAAATAGACTAGTCTCGCGGTATCTACATCAGTAAATTGACAGATTTATCTCACAGCATATGCTGCTGAACTTAGCCGTCCTGAAAAGGATGTTAAATGAGGACCCCATTGAAGCCTTGCGTCGAGCGTGATCCCCAGGAAAACAGTTTTATCTCTTGATTCAATACTATCTCACAATTAGTACTTTTGACATTTGGTAAAGAAAATCTTATGCACTTGTTTTTTTCCCATTTCATACTAAATTATTAGCAGTGAACCAATTTTGGACCGTTATTTACGTCGTCAAGATGTGATGCACGTCTATTAATTTAAAAAATTAATGAAGTATCATCAGCAAATAACACCATTTGTGGTTGAGTTTTTATCAAATGGGGTAGATCATTAATATATAGGTACTAAAAAGAGGAAAGGACCCAATATTGATCCTTGTGGTACACCCATTTTTACTTTTAAACCGAGTGAATTAACAATGTAACACCGAATATTTAGTTTTAGATGTAAAAAAAGTATTGGAAACTTTCCAAATGCCTTTTTTACACCTAAAATGGGTACAACATCAAATGCAATGTTATGATTGCAATTAATTATTAAGATTCTAGGTCGCTAATTAGCCACATTTCTTATGATAAAGACGAGTTATGAGAAAAATAAGTTTTCTATAGAAATTTGAAATTCCTCATTATTTTGTCTTTATATCAGTGTCCATTCAAAATATACATTAGGGAGCCTAGATATTCTGTAATCCAATCGGAATAAATACACACTACCTTAAGAATATGTTTGATTTACAAATTATTTTGGTATTACGTTTGTATGAACTACGCATGCTCCGCAGGCCCCTTAAACTCTGCGACTTGGATTACCGCAGAATCAAAGGTTTCCAGCTTTGTTCAAGTTGGCAAACGATCGAGAGTTTTTATTTTACTTGAATTATTTTTTCCTTAGAATTTCAATCCGACTTTGAATACCAAATTAAATTATTAATATTTCGCACCTTTTTCACCGATTTCAGTCTGGTCCCCTCCGGGAAGTATTTCTAGATCAGTCGCAAGCGCACACGCTTCTAATATTTTATTATATTTGTTTCGATCCAAATCCTGATCAAACAAGATGTTATTTTGCAGTGTCGCATTTTGAATCCAAGCCTGTTGGGAGACGTACGCAATATTACCTGAAAGATTGAATATCATTTAGGAAATAGATCCAGATTTATAAGAATATTAGGTCTTTTTCTTATTTACCTTTGATATTAACGCGTCCAGAAATCTTGTCCATTTCTCCGAGCAAGGCAGAGAGTAGAGAGGTCTTGCCTGACCCGACTCCACCTACAACCGCGACCAGCGAACCGCGAGGTACACGTAGGTTTAGGTTCTTTAGAACAGGCTCGTCACCCCACGTGAAGTGACCCTTCTCTATCACGATTTGATCTTCTAAAAATGAATTATCATTAATTGTTTATCATTTACTAGCGACCCACTCCTGCTTCGCGCTCTTTTTACGACTTGACAAAACATAGAGATTTCTTAGGTAAACGTAACTTTAATACTAACGTATTATACACATAAACCTTCCGGAATAAATTCTCTAAGCGATGGTGAAAACCTCATCGAAATCTGTTGCGCGGTTTAGAAGAACAACGCGGACATACAGACAAACGCGAAAAGTTACTTTGTTTTATAATATGTATAGATCAAACGTCACAAGACGAAGAAAAATGTATGCTGACAACAAATAGCTTGCTAACTACTTACAAAAGCAATATTTATACCTATCTATTACATTATTTTGCGCGCGTAAATAGATTTTAGACTTAAAGACACACAATTATACTACTCAGCACACAAGCCTTCATTATTATCTCTTTTGTTGACTATACATGACTACATGCAGACAATTAGGTAGTAAATAAAACAGTCTGAAACAGCATTCTGAAACATGCTACTTACTCTCATCTGGGTTGTGTTCTATCGCACTGGTATCCAATTCTTCCGAGTTTAAGAATTTGTTAAGCCTCTTTATACTGACTGCAGTCTGTTCAAACATGATTACAAAATTAGATACCATGTAGTAACAAACTAGTTTACAGGGTTTAATAAAAAAATATTGGTGAAAATTCACAGAAATGACGGGTATCGATATTAAATCATGATAAAACAAAAATGAACCAACCTGTATAACATCCGATATTACATTAGGCAGCATGGACATTGGAAATCGAAGTATATTGAAAAGGGACAATGCAACGAATGCCCGCTTAGAATCCAGTACTTCCGTGTCATTTACCAGTACGAAGCATGTGAATGACATCAAGGATACCTAATTGACAATATTCAATAGATTAATCATTTCATTGATAACATTTCAGCAACGGATTAACCTAGCAGTCATCTAATACTTACCAAGAAAGGTGTACAAATCCATATAAATATCATTCCTGAATTTAAGAATGCCTGCTTTTTGAGAAGACCTAATTCCTTGTTCCTTATTCTTAGAATATGATCTTGGAAGCTTCCTTCCCACGCGTACATTTTGAGGACCTGATAGAAATAAAGGTATCCTAATATTATAAATGCGAAAGTGAGTTTGTTTATTTGTTACGCTTTCACGCTAAAAACGGCTGAACGAATTTTGATGAAATTTGGTATTGCCCATTGGTAGACCATGACCTGGGTTAGGACATAGGATACTTTTTATCTCGATATTCCCACGGGATTGAGACTTATCGGGTGAAACCGCGGAGCGCAGCTAGTAAGAAATAAATATAATTAAGAAGTCATATAATTTTCCTTATCTTTGCATTCAGATTATGTTAAGCATAGGCGTTCACGTCGCGAAGACGCTGAGTCATTAACGCATACGTGGCGCCTGCAGTGTCACTCGCGTAGACCTGATGGTATACAAAACACGATGCATTGACGTGGCGTTTACCCAGCGTTTACCCAGCGACTGCACTGCGTTTACGTCAGGCGTACGCCTACGCTCGACTAACGCCAGATGTGAAAAGCTTTCTTCAGGTTCGTATCTTACCTTAATTCCATTTAGTACTTCGCTCATGAGCTTGATTCTTTGATCTTTCTGATGCATCAAGCTAGTTTGCAGCTTCTCTTGATAGCCCGCTAACACACCATTGATGGGCATAAGTACGATGATGATGGCTAGGCCAGCCATGACGGAGGGCCCTAGCACGCCCCATAGGAAATACAGAGCCAGGGAAATTTGTAGGGGAGCAGACCATAGCAAGTTTACGAAGGTCAAATTACTGAACCTGCACAATTACACAATGGTTTTACAATTACAAAATTAAACTTCGGGACAGATCGCCATGGAAGGTCAGGGACTGGCTTAGCAAAACGCAGGACGGCAGTCGGCACAGCAGATTTGAAATGTATTTAAAGGCTCTCGCAAACAGGCGCGACGCGACGCCGGTAATTGTTCTACCGTGAAGTTTTCTTAGAAATTGTATTATTAGTTGTACCGCGCCTGTTTGCGGGAGCTTAATCCATCACTACGCTACTCGATACTCCAAGGTCATTCATACATTCTCTGATTATTGAAATGTATACTTTATTCCGATTAGATAATTAACAAAATCGTCTGTCGTGCCGTTACATATGCCGTTACTCTCATAAGTGCCTAGTTACAGAATGAGTTTTATTAGCATTATGCCAATCGTTTTACACAAAAGATTCGAAGTGTTCGACACCTTAGGGATTGGTTTTTAGTCGGCGTCTCAACAAATACTACTATTATAGCTTTAATGCACTGAGGTATCTTACGTCTAAATCTTGTTTTAAATCATGGACTTTCAAATGCCGGAAAATAGTTATCTCAGTAGATACTTATACATTTTTCTTTGTTATCAAAACATGAAAAAAATGGTATTTCAATAAAATCTTTACCTGTCTACATCAGTGGACATTAAGTTAATTATTTCTCCAACGGTGGACTCTTTTCGTGCAGCATTAGACAATGTAAGAGCTTTCCTGTATACAACACTGCTAAGTGAATTTTTGATTTGTATGCTGACAACAGCTACTTTGATGAAATACTGTCCCAGGAGTAGGTTTTGTATGTTAAAACATACAAACAAACCGACGGCGTACATATATCCTTTCCACACAGGCTGATCACCGCTTTCAATAAATCCAATGAGCTGGCTGCAATAAAAAATATCTCGACGTTGAAACGAATGCAGATTATAATTTTCTATCTTTGCTTATTTTGTGGTTTATTATCGCTTCAGTCAGTTATAAACTTATAACACTCTTGGTAAACGTTACTTTTCAACAATTCTCAAAATCTCAAATAAAGCAACGTATTTACTATATTTTGTTATTGACTGTACGTTGCATTGCTAAGTACGTTATCGTTATGATTCTAAAAAAAAACTAAAGTATTTAAAGTGTCTTCGCTGAGCGTATACTCGTATCTAGCATACGTGTTCGTCGAACGTATACGCTGTGCAAACGCAACGCTAACGTCGCGAAAACATGATGTCAACAAAACATCTTTAGGGATGAATTTGTACTGAATAATGAAACTTACCCGTAAGTTAAGTAATTTCAACGCACATAATATGTCAAAGCTAGACTACTTACCTAAGTAATTGAGGTGACGGGAAAATAAGTATATCGTGGATCACCTTGAGGAACACGGCAAACAAGAACTGTCCTCCGAAAGCTAGGCAGACCACTGGCAATATCGACACAGGTTTCTTTGCCTGCTTCTCACTCGCAGGAGCAGAGTCGCCTGTTGGAGCACTCGCATTTCTGGAACTAAGGGACAAATATCAATCAATCGATAATAGCTCCATTTTCTTGAATGTGATCATTAGGTAATACATATGGTAGCAACCACATCACATTCTACCATGTAGATACCTAAAGCCATCATTTTGTCTTGATAACCTAACATCACGCTTTGATTCTTGAATACATAGTCAGAGGTTTACATACAACTGTCCAATTTTATAGGGCGCTGCAGGCTTATCGCCATTTTGACTTCGTAAAACAATCGTGATCCAAGGTTTCAATATTATTAGAAATACATAGAAATCGAGCATTACTTCATATTTCTGTGAAAACTTCGTTTGTTCGTTTGTTTGCATCAACGCAATGTATAGTTCGATTCAGAGTTAATGGCGGCTCGGAAGTTAGCTGCTCGCTGGGCAGTACCGCACCCCTTACCCCCGCTGACCCATGAATTAGTTACTGCGCAGCGACTCGCCTCATGTTCCGAGCCGCCATTAAGTTTGAATCGGGCTGTAGCTAGGTATACTACGTGTTCTTTTTGATGTCCCACCATAACTCTTTACATGCTATGAGTAAAAATAATACAAAAAGTCCTAGAACAAGTGTTCCAAAAATACATAGTTTCCAAGATAACATAATACTAGGACTCTCGATGTGTGTATTTAAGTTTCATTGATATGTACGAGTAAATGATTTTCATTCAACCAATCATTCATATTTAAAGCTGAGAAAATGCGACGTTGTCATATTTCTTTTTTCATGGACCATAATAGTCTAAATTAAACGTGTTTTTTAATATTACAGGTAAGGGTGTTTTACATCAATAATCGTGACTTTGTCGAATTATTTTGTATGAAAAATGAAAAAAAAAATGTAAGTACTTATTGAAAAAAAAATTATATGCCAGTTGATTTTTTGACATGGTCTCATTAATACCCTAGGCTCCCTACCCTAGGCTCCCTACCCTAGGCTAAATTCTTTGATATCAAAGAATCAACTACAACTACCAAATCAACCAACAAGGTGTTCCTTTAGGTAGGTATTAAGTAGCATGCCGTTTTTATAGGGGGTAGTTAATATTCTTAATTGATACATTAGGTAAGCACAACAAATATATCCTGCTCAGATACAAACACTATAGAAAGCGATCATTCCGTGATCGCGTACACAAACATGAGACTATCAGAGTAATTAATTAAAACAAATTACTGGAGTATTTTATTGTCAATGTCTCATTCTCGTTGTTTTATAACAAGTAAGTATTCATTCTGTTCGTTGAAGATTTCGTTCTTTTTACCTTGCTCTAACAAGGAATAATTGATTTCTTGAGTAGGAATGAAGGGATATTATTTTAAACTTGGTTATGACATTGAACAAAATAAATTTTTGATGTAGCTACAATAACTAACCTACTCTCAGAGCTACGTGCAGTGCAAAAAACCAAGCATTGAAAACGAAAGCGAGGTCACAAAGTCACAAGTCGTGTTACTTCATTATTAAAGTATTGCAAAATCAACTGCATTGCTTCAAATTATATTTTAACAGTTGTGGATAGATTGTACAGAGCTACTGCCTATTCGGAAAGGCAATAGGCATAGGCATTTTCCGTAAATTAAAATCGAAATCCATTAGGTATGGTTAAAAACTAACATTATTTGTTAGACACCAGCAGGCAATGAATCCAGCGTTACCAGCTGGTATCAAACAAATAATTTCTCTGTATCTTTCGTGTTCATCATTACATGGGCAGATGTGCAAGGTATTCGTAATTAAGTATATTTATTTCGTAAATCACAATGACGTAACGTGCAACTTGCACAGTAAATAGTCTTTTTCCCTATCCATATTACCTACTATAATATTATAAATTCAAAAGTAACTCTCTGTCTGTCTATATGCTTTGATTATATACCTACTTGTCTATAATCAAAGTCTGTATGTTACCTTTTCACGGCTAAACCACTGAACGGATTTCGATAAAATTTGGCAAGGAGACAGATAGCATCCTTGAGAAGAACATAGGGTACTTACTCGTTGTCTCAAACAGTATATAGGGGATGAAAGTTTGTATGGGAAAGCCAGCATTTCTTAAGTTAGGGATATGAAAATTAAAATTTATGCTTTTGGTATGAAAT
This sequence comes from Xanthia icteritia, assembly GCA_949128155.2. NCBI lineage: Eukaryota > Metazoa > Arthropoda > Insecta > Lepidoptera > Noctuidae > Xanthia > Xanthia icteritia. Next base: position 17,102,096 of record OX421930.2, read on the forward strand.
AAAGAATTATACGTTTCAGGGTTTCAAACAAATTATTATGTGTGGTATGCCATATGAATCGTATGATGCATAGCCCCTACATGTGGTTCTCTGAGTATTTGTTGAAAGTGTTTACAAAGGTACGAGAACGTAGTTAGAAAGCTGTATACAGGGCGGCAAAATCCATAGTCGACCCATCACTACTACCGGTATTGCACGACCGTGCAACATCTCACACAATCAAGTCCCACCGTGTACATTCGAACACGGCAGGTACACACAGTTTAAATCACTATTTTTACTATAAAATAAGGGCTAATATGGTCTGTGAATTATTTTACTTTATGGCCTGACGGATCCGTTAAATATAATAATGGATTAAATCATTTGAACGCAACAATCTATACGAGCAACATAAAAAAAAAAAATTACAACTCTAGTAGGTACCATCGAAGAAGTTCATATCTATACACCGTAAGGACTATTTCTGCTTGCAGCGCTCGGCCGCTATAGAACCGGGGTGGTAACAGATATGGTATTCGTGTTCACGGGATTTTGTTTTCAAACTGCTTACATAATTATATTATGAAGTTCTTCGATAGTACGTGGACGGAGCGCGGAACGTAATGGCCGCGAGTGCGCGCTCGGCAAAGAATTTCAGTATTTTTTATTATTTTTGTGTGTTAGAAATCGACGGGAAGTGGTGTTATTTCGATTATTAAGTAGTTTTTACATCGTGGTAGATAATATTTGCGCTAAATAACATCGTATTATACCAGTTTTGAACCAACCAAAAAAATGTAAACAAACCCAATAGTGAAAAAAAGTGAATGTTGTGATATTGTGAGTGTTTTGTGGGTGTAATCGTCAGGTAAGTGTTTAATCATTATTTTCTATATAATAGAAAGACGTTTTAGATAAGATTTGAACGAAAATACCACCAAGAAATATTTTACCTACTCAATAGTCGTAATTTTTTGTGTTTTTTATTTTCTGTTTGTCTGTAAAAAACGCTGTTCTTAGTTATCTATTCATAATGTACCCTGTAAAATTTCAAGTGAATTAGTGCAGTAGTTTTATCAGAAATCGTCAATACAATGAACAAAAGAAATACTGATAACAATGTTTATTTAACAATACAAACGTTTGCTCACGAATATTGTAAACATTCTATAGTATCCTTTGTCTAAGCCTGTGCCCAAATCCATTAACGATAAGACGGTAGACGTGACAAAAAACTCGAGAGTTTTGTTTATTTAAGTGCGGTCATAAATCGCGGCGTTTCCGGGACCCCCGGGACAAAACGGCTAAAAAACGCGTGTACGCGCGGTACTTGTGCGGGATTGCTAGTTTTTTTTTTTTGTTGGTTGTGTTTACGTACCTATTTGAAGGTCTCAAAATGCACTACGAATGCCAGTGTTTTAATTTATTGTCGTCCTCCGTCACACTCCCCACATAGTATAAGTAAACCAATACTTACTCTTCTCTTTTTCTAAAAGCTCTCTGCCAGAATTTTTCAAATCTAGGAACAACCTCCTTGCTGCTCAGTTGTGGGTTTAAGGGCCATAAATCTTCTTCAGTGAGACTTCTTCGAAAGCCAATCAGAGCGAGCGGGTCGAACCAGCTGAATGTCAGACGACTTGGGAAGCCTGCTTTGTTCTCTGGGGACTGAATCAGTTGGTTTAAGTAGATGGTTTTAAAATGAAATTAGCCAGCGAAAATTAACAGACGTGATGAGTTTCGACATTTAAACATAAAAAAATGAAACAAGATATGATGTTTTTTTTGGGAGGTTCTACGACCTTTTGTCGTTACTTAGTAGTTGAAGTATAAGTTGACAAAATCAGTATTGTTTTGTTTTATCGTGTTTCTTATTTCGATATCGATGCCCTTCACGTCTGCGGAGTTTCGCTGACTAATTTTATTTGACCCGGTATTATATTTAGACAGTGTATAGAGTGCCGCTAGCGGTACTCTATCCCTATCGGATAAGGTGCCGCTGGCGGCATAATAGTGGCGCTGCCTCAGCCCAGCTAAAGTGCCGTAAGCATTGCATTGTTATTGTCACTGAGTCACTGTCACTTGTTATTTTGTTTGATTGTTCAGATTAGTTCGCTGTAAAGCACTATATTCCCAAAACATTACATTCTCTTGTGTCTAAACGGACCCTGGCGTTGTGTGGTCACAGTTCTAACCTAACCTACCTTTCAGCCATTTTCATTTGCTACTTAATTTTTCGTAAATTCAGTCATTGTAGTGACTTTTGATATATAATTATCTAAAACAAATACGATCAATCAATACAAAATAACAAGTGACAATGACCATGCAATGCTTACGGCACTTTAGCCGGGCCGAGGCAGCGCCAGTACTATGCCGCAAATAGCGGCATTTTATCCGATAGGGACAAAATGCCGGTAGCGGCATTCTATAGACTTCCTTATATTTATAGTAAGATTTACCTCTTTATAAGTATAAGGTGTGTCTTTAGGCGGCATATCAGCAAAACAATTCAATATAAACATAATTACTGTCAGCGTATAGTACAAGATATAACTGCCAAAACTATATCGGGCATACGCGTCAGTGTTTGAACTGTAGTGCACGATCTCAGACCTGAGCTGCGGTAGACCAGCCAGTAGGAGGAGGAACCAGAATAAGAACAGCACTCCTGAGGTCTTGATGCCATATTTTCTGTTGTAACATAATAATGTTACTGACAACATCTGTAAATGAGACCAATGTTTAAGGAAAAATATACTTAGAATAAATTAATAGTAAAGGAAATTTAAATTATGACGTATTTTGTTGAGGTAATAAGATATATTATGCAATGCAGTTTACTAGATAATAATTGCCAATTGCACCTCTTCACTTCAGTCGTCTGTCTGTGAACTGCATAAGGGTGGAACTGCAGACAGGTGCGACCCGACTCTAAAAGAACAATGTCTATGAAAACTTCATGGAAATTGTTTTACCAAAATCACGTCGCAGTGTCGAACAGTGGTCTAAAAATCGAGCTCCATACCCAAGGAATAGTAAAATATAATAGGTATTGTAATGTCTCTGGTATATCTCCCTTTACGTCATATTAACGTAGGATGGTATTAGTAGCACCACGTGTGAGTTTTTTTTTATTCCTGACATTAAGTTTCGTTGAGTATGGAGCTCGATTTTCAGATCACTGTGTGTCGCGTCGCGCCTGTATGTGGGAGCCTTATTGATTTAGATGTAGGTAAGAACATACCGACTTTGTGTTAACTGTCATTTTTCTATTTCCGGCTTTGTATCGCCGAGGTTCAGTGATGATGAATGTGATGATACATAATATTCGTATCTTTCAAGTAGGTACAAACCCAATTGAATTAGTAGATAACTACCTATTATGAAATAATACCGCAACTTGTAATGCGTCTAAAAATGGTCTGACACAAATAGTTTTGGTAGCTATGTTTTATCATCTGATCTATCTTTGGGTCGTAAAAATTATTATGGTGGTGATTACTTCCTACCTACTCTTACTCTAGAATATTCTAGATCATTCACACAATCAGTGGGAACTTGGCATCCATAACCTGGGTGATCTTGACCACATTTAAAGCAACGGGCTTTTGAGCGATATACTGTCCGCGTGTGACCGAAACGACAACAATCAAAACATTTAATAGTCGAGTACATATATCTCTCGACTGAAAAGACAGAATAAAAACCATAAACTCGCTTAGGCAAGACTTGCTCGTCAAAAGTGAGAACTACAGTTTGAGTGGGTTTCCACTCTGTAACACCCAGAGAAGTCACCTTTCGGTTCATTCTCCTTGCCTCTATAACAGGGCCATATCCATCAGGAACCTTGATATTTTCTATTACCTCATCCTCAGTCCATTCACTTCTCTAACAATACCCAAACGAGTAATTTTGAATTGGGGAATGGTCGCAACAAAGTTATTTTGGGCTAATGTACGACTTATCAGGAAGCTGTTTGCATCCTGGCGAGACTTAAACTGAACTGAAACGCGGTTCCTTCCTAGATGTTTGACACTACCTAGCAAAATTTAGCTATAGTTGTTTTGCGTCAAAAACATCCCAAATTTAACCGGGTGTAAAACAGAACCAGGGGTCTCGCCGTCTTTTAAGGAAACGTGTACAACATATGGCTGACTGTCTCTTATTGTGTAAGACTGTCTTCCAAATTCTTTTTTCGATAACTTTGGAGGATTCGCGCACGATTCACAGTAGACGGGGAAAAAGTAGCCAGTCTTTTCCTACTTGCAGATTCGGAATCCATTTTATCATTTGGCAAATCGTCATTGGGGAGAGAGACCGTTAACACCGGAGTGTTAGCAAAGGAATCAGGAGGGTTTTTTGTTATCCATGGTGGATACGGGATAAAATCTTTAAAATAAAAAGTTTGTGTTAAAACAAACCTTAACCAGCAACACAAACACAAAGGATAGTCTCGATTGAAGTTGTAAAATTCACTCAAATCGAAAAAATTCGTAAGACAAACAAAAGCACTTGTTACCTATGCCTTCACCGCTACCCACCTAGACAACATTTTCAATTCTAATAAATGTGACGTACCACAATTCATCATTTCAGCCGAAAGACGTCCACTGCTGGACAAAGGCCTCCCCCAAGCACCGCCACTTCGACCGATTCTGTGCCTCCCGCATCCAGCGGATTCCTGCGGCCTTTACAAGATCATCGGTCCATCTTGTGGGAGGCCTTCCAACGCTAAGTCTTCCGGTACGCGGTCGCCACTCCAGAACCTTTCGGCCCCATCGGCCATCTGTTCTGCGAGCAATGTGCCCTGCTCATTGCCACTTAATCTTGGCAATTCTTCGGGCTATGTTGGTTACCTTGGTTCTCCTGCGGATCTCTTCATTCTGATTCGATCACGTTGGGAAAATGCCAGCATAGCCCTCTCCATTGCCATTTGGGTGACTTTTAGCCTTCTGATAACGCCCATTGTGAGCGACCACATTTCAGTACCATAGGTCATTACTGGCAACACGCACTGGTCAAAGACTTTCGTCTTGAGACACTGTGGTAAGTCGGACGAGAAGATATTCCATAGCTTCGGATTCGACAATTTATTGACCTCTTTCTCGGAGTTGGACCTACCTAGCTGGACAGTTTGTCCCAGGTAAATATACTCGTTCACAACTTCGAGAGTAGCGTCTCCGATCTTCATGAGAGTGGATGTTACATGGGCATTTGACGTGACCTTCGTCTTGTTCATGTTCATTTTAAGACCCACTCTTTCGGAGGCTCTACTGAGGTCATTGCGCATTGTGCTGAGGTCCTCCATGGTCTCAGCCATGATAACTATGTCGTCGGCAAACCGAAGGTTAGTGATATACTCGCCATTGATGTTGATGCCTAGCCCTTTCCAGTTCAGAACCTTGAAGACATCCTCCAGTGCAGCGGTGAACATTTTCGGAAAGATAACGTCTCCTTGTCTCACACCTCGCTGCAGAAGGATAGGTTTCGAGGTCGGTTCGAAGAGTCGGACTGACATAGTGGTGTTTTCGTACAGACACTTTAGCACATCGATGTACCGATAGTCGATCTGGCACCGTTGAAGAGACTGCAGTACAGCCCATGTCTCGATCGAATCGAAGGCTTTCTCGTAATCCACAAACGCTAAGCAGAGAGGCAGGTTATACTCTTCGGTCTTCTTTATAACTTGCCGCAGCGTATGTATGTGGTCTACGGTGTTAAAGACTTTATGGAATCCAACTTGTTCGGGAGGCTGGAAGTCGTCAAACCTGTGCGAGAGACGGTTCGTGATGACTCTTGAAAACAGCTTGTATACATGGCTCAGAAGTGTGATGGGCCTATAGTTCTTAAGCAGAGCATTGTCGCCCTTTTTAAAGAAGAGTACTACCACACCTCTGTTCCATGCCTGTGGCGTTTTACACTCGAGTATGACGGAATCGAACAGCTTCTGGAGAGCTAAGAACGGGTTTTCCATCGGCCTTTAGGAGTACGGCCGTAATTCCGTCAGCACCCGGCGCTTTGTTGTTTTTAAGCTGCTTTAGAGCCATCCTAATCTCGCACAAGCTGACGTCCGGGATATCTTCGCTATAGTGTCGGGTTAATCTAGCTCTTGGGTCGTTAGCCAGATTCGTAATGGAGTTATTGGTGGACGTGTATAACTGTCCATAGAATCTCTAGATCTCTCTCAATATTCCAGGTTTGGCGGATACGATCCTGCCATCATCGGTCTTCAGTTTCGCTAGCTGGCTCTGCCCAATAGACAGATCTCTTGCAAAGACCTTGGAACCCTTATTCCACTCTATCGCGTCCTTAATGCGGTCTGCACTAAAGCGGCGAAGGTCGTTTTTCAAGGACTAAAGAGATCCGTGTATTGAGCTGTACTTGAGTGCATCATCTGGAGACTGCAAGATCATCTCGCGCCTCTCCTTCATGAGCTGTATAGTAGGATCTTCTTGATTCTGTTTGTACGACGGGTCTTGAAATACTTGGACCTGACCGTATGGACAGTTTCCACGAACCCATCGTTAAAATCGTTCACGGAGCTCCTTAGGCACTCGAAACGATTCTGAAGTTCGAGCTGAAAGCTCTCGGGGTTTTGGACTTGGATCGGTGCTGGGCGGAGCGTAGACTTCATCAGTCAAGATCTTTCCAGCTTGATATTTAAGTTCAATGTGTCTCTTACCATGCAGTGATCACTTCCGGTTTTCAACGCGTTGATCACAGAGACATCATTGAATATTTGCTTGTTCGTCGACATAATGAAGTCAATTTCATTTTTTGTTGCACCATCAGGGCTCTGCCAGGTCCACCTTCTGTGCACACGTTTTCTGAAAAAGGAGTTCATCATAAAGAGGCTTTCCTTCTCCATAAAACTGGCTAGTAGGTGTGGCCCCGGTGGTTCCGACATCCAACTCCAAATTGCCCCACTCGCAGCTCATCATCGCTTCGTTTGCCCAGTTTCGCGTTGAAGTCCCCCATGACAACGGCGAAGTGAGTTTTAGAGCCATGCATGGCTCTGGAAATATTCTCATACATGGTCCACCTCATCGTCGGGGCGTGACGAGGTCGGGGCGTAAACCTGTACGACCTCCAGCGAATATCTTGCGGATATTCTGAGTATAAGGTACGCCACCCTGGTCGACACACTCTCGATCTTCACCACGTTGCTCACAAGGGACTTATGGAAGATAAACCCGACACCACCTTGAGACTGCTGGTCGCCGTCCCCGAAATAGAGCAAGTTCCCGGATTTGAGGATTATCGAGTCCTCCCCCTCTCTTCGCACTTCAGATAACCCTACTATACCCCATCGTAACCTGCTCAATTCTTCCTCGAGTTCGATGATCTTCTCGTCGGTCCGGAGTGTACGCATGTTGTAAGTTGCCAGGTCCAGTTTCCGGTGATTGTGGTAGCCGGATCTCTTCCGGGGATTCTTCGCACCCCTTGCCTCACCGTGGTCTTGACCTACTACTATAGTCAAGGGTAGGTAGGCCGCCGGGCACTAGGGGCCATTTCTTTTTGGTGCTTGTCATTGGGGGGGGGGGGGGGGGGGGGGTTCGCCATAATTGCCACGCTTGGCAGACGGGTTGGCAATCGCAGTATAGTGTTAAAAAATGCAAAGAGAACGCTGCTGCCCATTCTCTAGTAAGTCCCTTAGTCGCCTTTTACGACACCCATGAGAAGAAATAGGGTAGTGCTATTATTTAAGTCCGGTACCACACAGATGTATCACACTTACCTGAATTAAATTTTGAAAACGGGGAACCAACTGACCACCGAAACAAAGCGTTTGCTCAACTGATCTCGGGACGAATTGGATCTCGTCCCATTGGACAAAAGATCTGTGAGGATGAGATCTCTCGCCTTGTCATTGGTCTAAAAACGGAATGTACGGTAGGCCGTGATTTCCTTGTCCCACTGCTTACTTTTATTTTTAGGCAATGCCTCCATACAGGTCTGTTCCCTTCCCAATTTAAAAGCTCCGAAGTTCGTCCAATTTTTAAAGGAGGCGATATAAATGATATTTCTAATTATCGTCCGCTATCTCAAAATTACTGGAAAAGATAATAAACAATAGACTCACAAAATACTTGGAAAAAATAATTTGCTTGCAATCAGTTTGGCTTTAGAGCAAATAGATCTACCGATGATGCTATTTATTGCTTAACCAAATTTGTTAGCACTAACCTGGACAGAGGGCGCAAATGCTTGTCTATCTTCCGGGACCTGAAAAAAGCTTTCGACACCATTTCTATTCCCATCTTAATTACCAAGCTAGAAAAGCTTGGTGTGAGAGGAACTCAACTCCGACTTTTCGAGAGCTATCTAACTGGCCGGACGCAGTGTGTTCGAGTGGGGAGTCATGTAGGCGCTGATCTTCCGGTGTCTTTTGGCATTCCCCAGGGCAGCATTTTAGGCCCTACTCTTTTTCTCATTTATATTAATGATTTTACTAGTATCAACATTCACAAAGGCGACATCATATCATACGCTGATGACACAGCTCTTCTTATCTCTGCCAATACCTGGGATGAGGCTTTTAATGCTTCACAAAATGGGTTTAATATTGTAAACCAATGGCTCAGACTTCATCTTTTAACCTTAAATACTGATAAAACGAAATACCTGACTTTCAATATTCGTCATTCAACGCAAGCAGGGAGCAATTACAACATAGTCCCTCACCAATGTTCCCTAGATATACACTGCACTTGTAAGCCATACAACATACTGAGAGGTTTGGCGCTGCATGCCGAGATACTGGTTTCACCTAGTTCGGTTGCAGATGCTCCTATTTTGTATTGTATTTATAATAGCTTACTAGTTTTTAAGTTGTTTATGTGTTTTTTTGATAAAATAAAATAATTATTATTTCGTTTATTTAACATTTTAACATAGAAAATACATTTTTAAATATTTAAAAAAAATTATACAAATCATTTAAAAATATAAAAAAATACTGTTCCGCCGGTGTCGGGAGCAGGCTCCAAGCTACCGGTGGTTAGAGCTGTAGAGACAGGAACCTCCTCACAATACGAGCCGTATCGAGGAGTACTGCCTTCTGAATCAGGACCTTGATCCAACCGCCTTGCGAGAGCCTCGAGAGATGTTGGTCGAGGCTTTCGGCCATCGGATCCCCGCCCTGGGAACTCGAGGCGAAGGTACTCGCGTCACTTTATCGGTGTCGCAAGGACTCGAGGGCGCGATGCGAGTGGCTGACGCAGCGACATTTAGAGTTGCGTCAGTCACAGCTTCGCGCAGCCTTGGTGGCGGAATGGCGGGATAGGTTTTCACGCCTTACCGCCGGCCCCGTCACCATCGGGGCGGCCCGGCCGGTGCTCGAGCGCTGGCTCGGGACGAGGCACGCCTCCCTGTCGTTTCGGGTGACGCAGGTGCTTCGGGAAGTACCTGTGTCGCATAAACAGGGAGCCGGACGCTCGGTGTCACCACTGCGTCGACTGTCGGAAGGATACGGCTCGGCACACGCTGGCAGAGTGTGCTGCTTGGGAAGAGCCGCGCCGTGGCCTTATCTCAGGTGTCGGCAGTAACCTGTCGCTGCCGGCCGTTGTCGACTCCAGGACTCCTCGCTGCGACGGCAGCCTGGGACGCGGTGGTGTCTTTCTGCGAAACAGTCATTTCGCAGACGGAGGCTGCGGAAAGGGAGCGAGAGATTGCTTCCGCTAACCCGATCCGCAGCAGACGCACCGGGCGCAGCCGGAGGGCGGGTAACGCCCTCTTCCAGCCGCCCTAAATGGGTCCAGGGGCCACGGATCTGGGGAAATCCGTCGCCCCCTACTCCTTAGGACCCAAGATGTTGGCGCGTAGTTTTACACGCGCGCCTCTCTATAATGTAAGGGGTCAAGGTGGCCCGCAGAGGCGGGCCGGCACTAAGCGGGGATAGCGGAAGTCGCATTAGATCCCGTGATCCCCGGTGCAAGTGTGAGACGGAATACCGGGGTGGTTTTAGTCAGTAAGAGTCTGACAGACCCCTCCACCCTCCCCAGGGCGGAGGACATCCATGAGGATTTCCCCCATCATCCAAAAAAAAAAAGACTTTCGACCATCAGGCCATTGGCCGTTACGGCAATCGGCATAACTAGTAATACTTGAGTTTTGAGTGAGGTTCTGTAATACGGGGTCATAATATATGCTTCTGACGCGACACGACACATCACACAACAGGGCAGGCAGGGGTTTCGTACCCCTTGCACCCCCAGGTAAAGACGGCCCTGCATATCGACACAGTAGTGTGTTTCTACCTTTAGCGTTCGGATCGCGCATCATTTCGTTTCGATATTTCGTACAATACGCAGCCTGACACTGTTCTTAGGACTCCAAACACTGCCAGGAAATACTCATTAGGATTTTGCTTTTTTAAACGTTTATCCCTTTTTCCAAGGTATTTCGATGCGGGGGCCTACCCAATGAATTCAGGGTAGGTACTCACAAAATTATATGATGTTGAATAATTGAATATAAATACCTACTTATTGAAATTAATGTATTTTATTAAACATCAGGTTGCTAACTTTAAAGACAAGTACATGGGTAGGTTTTGTAAGCTGTAACTATACTTCATAAAAGATAGCTTGATCTCTGCGACAGCTGGCAGTAAAATCACGCATATAAAGTCCTGAATTTCCTAATAGTACAGACAGTAACTGTCAATGTCATACTTTATGGGCATGCCGACCTAATTAGTGATGGGCGATGAATCATTGCGACCACAGACTATAACCGATCGATATTTTAAATAAACTAATTAAAATTAATTTATCTTTTAATTTTATTGTATATTTTAATATCATAACATTATTTACATTTGTATATATTTGATCTAAAATAATAGTGAGTAAATAAAATCCAATTTCTTACCTACTCATGTAACATTCCATCCGTCAATCACGCCGCGTTTGGCTCAAAGGCCGTGTTACCAGGCCATAAACTAAAAAAAAAGACATCTTGTTTTTTCTTTTTGGCATAATGTCAAAGAGAACGAAGAAAACTTTTGAACAGTCAGTCGTAAGTTTGTGATTCGCTTACGTGAATATTTTGAACGACAGAACCAAAATGGCGGGCCGCTATTACCCATGGAGAAAGTTGATAGAGTTGCAGATGCCCTTGGCATTGGACATGCGACAGTAATTCGCAACAGCAAACAAAAGTATGGCGATTCTTCAACCGCAGCATTGACTGAAGACGAAGACAAAAAACTTGCAACGCCAAAAAAAATATTAAAAAGGCTGCTCCTGTCACAAATATTGACAACTTTGACACGCTGCGATTCGCAACCATGAATATGGTTACTATACACGGGGCGAATTGCCTACATTGAAAAAACTTGCCGCGTCCCTCAAAGACGCAGACTTCTTGTTCAAAGGAAGCTTGCCATCTCTAACGAATATATTGAAAAATATTGGTTTTTCCTATTAAAAAAGTGACAAAAGAAAAAAAAATATTGAAAGAACCGACATTGCTCTTACTCGAGTGAATTTTCTCCGAAAAGTCAAAAAATCACAAATTGGGACAAAGTAGTGTAGGGAGTGTCTAGACGAGACATGGCTAAACGCAAAGTACCCGAAGGCAAAGATCAAAGATTAATCATCACTCATGCTGGGACGTCATCTGGTTTTGTGCCTAATTGCTTATTGGCATTCAAATCAACTAAAACTACTGAATACCACGAGGAAATTAATTTTGAAAAATGTAAGGAGCGGTTTTTAAAATTGTTAGATAATTTAACCCTTTAACCGCCATCGCCGTAATATTACGTGTTGTAAGAACTCAGTCGCCACGTCGGAATATTGCGTAAAAGTCCTGTCATTTATAAAATGTTCAATAGATGTTGAATTTGCTTACTAAATCTTAGTATATTTCGTGTTATTACTTTATTTTTAACAGTACTAGATACATATTTTAGCTAATTAAATGAAATAATTATTATTAATAGTTCTCAATTCGTGATACGTCTAAATATCAACCTACTTCGCCGAACCCGTGATTTCAAGTAGATTAGTGTTGTACCACATATGAAACTCCTGATGCTAAATTAATAAAAAAACATCCTGTTTTTTATGAAACTATCAACTAAACATTCATTCAAATTTCATAGTTTATTAACGATTTAATTATTTATTCAAAACCCAATAATCTTAAGTGATATAATATGTAGAAATCAAAAAAGAAATATAAAATACCGACTTATGCCAGTACGTCACTAGTGCAGACGATCCGTGAACGCCGTCGCCGTAATTTTACGTGCGGCTCAACGTCAACTAAAGTCATATTTTGAATAAACGTCAGTTGCGCCATCGCCGTGATAACACGTGCTCTCTTTATTATTATTTCTAAGCTAGTGTCAAGAAGTTGTCGATAATGTTATACGACGACGAAGAACTATTCAATATATTGCAGCAATCAATTAATGATATTAGTAGTAGTGGCAGTTCAACGGATAGTGATAATGAATCGGTAAATCACTCTTTTGTTTTTCTAGTCTGTTTATTTACAGTCAAAAAGACAGCTAGATAATAATAATAATATGTGTATTTACTTATTTATTTTGTTTTAAAGAAAAAAAAAATTGATTTAGTTATTTTATTTGTTGTTAATATTATTTGTGTCCCAATATTTTAACACTTTATATATTAATCGTAATAAACACATCATTTTTTTACATATATGTCATTTTCAAATGTCGGACAAAAATGACAGCATGACATTTAAATATATATAATTTATTTGTTATATATATTTCGTGTATAATAGGTACTAATAACGCTACTGATTAACGTATCTTTGAAAAAAGAAAAGAAATAAACCTTTGATTAAAAATGAGTACTTTTTATTTATTTCATTAGTTTGTTCATCTATAACTATATTTTACAACATTATGCAAAATTGTACCTAAAGGTTGTTGGCGCTAGATGCACTCCACGCGAATTATGACATGGCGGTTAAAGGGTTAAAGGTCCTATTGCTAAAAAGCCACATTGCATTATTATGGATAACGCCCCATATCACTCGATCCAAAAGTACAGAAAAAGGGATAGAGGCCAATGAAACTGCTCAAAAATGAATTATTAAGACTCGTTGGTCTGCACAAACCTAGTACTCCAATGTATGTCTTAGATGATAATAATATAGCCCACGAAAAGGGTCATACCGTCATAAGAATACCCCCGTACCACTGTCAGTATAATCCGATCGAGCTTATCTGGGCCCAAGTCAAAGGTTTGTTTGCTTGAATTCCAGTTAGATAGGTACAGACGCCATCAGGTCACCTACCCGAAACCGTCAAATTTTCCCAATCAACTTTGAACCTTATAATTTAGTGATAAAGTTGAAAATCTATTAAAGAAATTTGACAGATGGTAGTAGGTTGATGTGCTGGCGTCTGTACTTTAAGTATCGATTACTGTATTTTATCTTAGTAAAAATATGTTTTCTTTTAAGGTTACGCTGCCAGACACATCACAACTCCGCCTTTCACGGCAAAAAAAAAATGTTGCATTTTTTTAAAAATGCGGTCGTCAATGTATCTGCGGAAGAGTGGAAGAAGGTGGTAACCATATGCAGAAAACTAATGGAAGAAGATTGAGATCGGGACGTCCGATTTAATCATATTTGCGAACAAGAATTTATAATAAATTTACAAGATTGCTCTAGCGATTCAGATATGGATTTGGGGTTTACTCCTTTAATATATTTTATATTAAAATATTCGTTTAATTTAGTAACGTTTGTAATTAAATTAAATAATAGTAAGAAATGTCGATAATTTCTATCGACAATGTTTTACATCCTGACAACCCTAGGAATGTCAGTTTGACATTATGTCGCAGAGATCAAGCTTATCTTTTATGTAGTTTAAACTAGGTATGCAATAGGGATGGCGATTCTTTCCAAAAAAGATCAATTTTTAAATCGATTCGAATCGTAATCTGAAGAATCGATCCATAACAAAATCGAGGTCTAAAATATTGATTTTTCAAAAATCGGATATCAGAGTATCAGATCAGGTATAAAAGAAGACATTTATTATCTAAATGTATTTGTTACATTAATTGTTAGATTACAAACGTAACTTTTTTTTATTTAAGAGAGGCGACGGAAACTAAGCACACAGCCATCTCGCGAGTTTTTGAGTAATTAACCCTTTAACCCGCAACACCGTAATATTACGAGTACATACATTCAGCTACTTAATTATAAATAATTTTATGGTTTTTACCAAAACAGAAAAAATCTAATGTCCATTTTCAAGGGTTAAAATAATGATTCACTGAATCGATTCAGTACAATATATCGATTTAATTATTTGGTCCGAGAAACCGATTCTTCCATTAATCGATTTCAGATCGCCATCCCTAGTATGCAAATATAAGAGCAGTCATAATACTGTAGGTAGTATTATGACTGCTCTTATATTTGCATATCTTTACATTTTATCATTTTCCTGTTTATTGTTCAAAGTGATTTAAATAATTGCACACTTTTCTTAATACCTACAAGTTATAAGTAGCATAGAAAATGTGGGGCTTTATTGACCTATGATAGTAATTTAAGGACATCGTTTTTAGGGTCCCGAAGCCGAACAAGGAGCTTTGCACACCCTATTAAAATATCGTTATTGTACCTATGATTTATGAAACCTCCCAGGTTTTTCGTGAACTACCTACCATGTAGAGTTAAGGTAGGTATCAATGTCCCGAAGAAATCTCTTTTACTATAGCCCGCGCCGCGCGCCGTCTCTGTGCTCATCAAAGGACTTTAGAACCTTAATTATTCGTCGCGTTCCGTCATTTTAGGGTTTCGTCGTTTTAGACGACGACGTCCGACTCTCACTTGGCAGGTTTTATTTCTGAATGAAACACTACCCGTTTTATGATTAAGTATTTATAATGTCTATAAAGTAGTCATTTAATATGACTGTCTGTTAATATAATAATAATTGCGTTCAAATTAATTACAAAGGCCTTCAGTCACTTGCTTAAGATAACATCAGTTAAAGTTGTGGCTGATAGTCAATGTACTACCTTAGTAGTAGGGAAGTTATTTATTATGTCTGTTTGAAATTAAAATACTCTTAGCTTACTCAGCACTTTACTGCACTCTTAACTTTGTTTGTCTGTAATCTTTAACTGGAAATAATCTTTCTAACAAAATGTATGATTTTTTAGTTTAGCCTGCCAGTGCAAAAGGATTTGCAAAGGAATGTTTTACAAACCAGTGGACACAGTGAACAATATAATATTTAAGAGGGTATAATTATTTTACTGAGGTACAAAAGTATGTACAAGAGCCTTCTAGTTTCTAACTTTTTATGTGTTTAACTAGAATAAACATAAAATAAAATAAAAAATACTCACCAAAGTTAACAATTTCACAACAGGATCATAAAAATCTGCATCATAAATATTATTGTTTTCTCTAGATGATTCATAAGTAATTTGGATCAGGTTAACTATTTGCAATATTACTAAGAGACATGTTATGACGAGTTTGCTTATATTTAATTTGTTCCAGGGTATGTTGCCCTCTTTGCTGCAAACTATATAGTAGATGTCTATCAGTGCTGCAACCCATAGGTATACACATGGTGCCCATACAAGAACTGTCTTTTGAAAACATGATGTGAAGTCGGGATTGTCTGTATACCATGTTATGTTGTTATCCTAAAATGTTAAGAATATTAGTTAATATTATGAAAACATCTTAGTAAGTAATTTATTTTGTTATGCAATTTAGGTTGCATAATAATATTTCAAGTCAGAGAGAAGTATTTATATAAATGAACTGGGGTATTGATTTAACTTCACCAGCTTAGGTTTTTCTTTAAAGTTGATGATTTCATTTTTTTTAAAGGATAGGTATATTATGTATTTTATATTATTATGAATTATGCTACGGAATTTATAACAAGATAAGTTAATTTATGAATCCATTTGTGTTTTTTGTTTGAAACTTTATTCAGAATGTTTTGTTTCATTTTTTGTAACACTGAAATCGAATTGCACAACATTTGATTAGCCTTCATCTTATTTAACCAAAGGAAGTCTTCATCTTATTTAACCAAAGGAAGTTTGGTAGGATTAAAGCTGAAGACCGCCCCTAAGATGACCCACTGACCCAATGTAGTTACTTAAACGTAAAACCAATATTACGATGGGTAAACAAATGAACTTAAAAAAGAAAGTGAGCTACCGACTGAAAACATCAACATTTGTTAAAAATTTATCATATGTTCACTACGTTTAAGCTTACGAACCCAAAAAGTAGAACCGCAGAAATTATCCAGTGAGGAATTTGAAGTCATTATAAACAAATAAAATTCACAACTTTAAAAACTATTTTAAATTTACCGCATTGACGAGCACCCGGCATGAAACTTAATTTTGAAGTGACAAAGCACAGACAACATAGAGGGACAAAGACAAAAAAACAGCGACCGAATTGTTGACTTGACAGATCAAATTTGACATTTCTGTAATCACAGTCACCACAACTCCCCCAACTCTATGGTTCCACCGCTGTTCAGTATAAAGTCGGGTATACACTTATTTAGTGGAGTGAGTGTGTGTTATCCTTTTGAAATCTGAAGATTTTTATGGGAGAAATTTGTCTACACTACAGGTGATGCTCCCAAGAGAACTAAGTGTGTCTTATTTTTTTCCTCTGTCCTTAGTTCGTCTTTTAATAGTGCTACACTCCAAGTCGCATACATATTTATCTGGTTTTCGTATAATTTGATTAATTTGTCATCGACACAAAAGAGCGTAAACACAACAATACCTGTTTGAAGACGGACTACTACTTGTGATGAGCTTTCAGTTTTTATGTGACCTAAGTGCCATAGTGACGACCTCATTTTTTCGAATCTCGTTTTGCCAAGCTGTAGTAGCACTACGGTTGCTAATGTTTATAGTGTTCCAAATGTAATCAATCAACAGTTCAATCATCAATCCATAAAGTAAAGAAGAGAATAAATCTTCATTCATTCTAATTCATTCATTCATTCATGGCTTGGTGACTTGGTCGTCGTGATTGTGATGATGGGTTTTTGAATTTTAATATTTTTCAAGCATAGCGTTATCTAACTCCTTTAAGTGTTTCTCATAACAGTTTACATGCCTGTTACCAAGTATCAAAACCAAGAAGAGTTTAATTACTTCGGCTGATAAGGAGAGAGTGACCGTGGTGGTCGGTGTTTCAGAATGGCTGAGTATTTAGCCGCTATATTTGGAACAGAAAAGGATAAGTAAGTACATATTTTGTTTCAGAAAGCTCGCACTTGTTTCAATTACTCCTTTAGTATCTACGAATACAATTTTTTTTAGCAAAAAATAGAGGTTATCTTTTTATATGCCTATGCGACTTATCTTTGCATTCATATTTCTGTGGGATGCAGTTGCTTCACTATCACTCTATACAGTAATAAACAGATTCGGCCTACCAAATCTGTGATACTGACACCTAAAATCAATCCTAATAATGACCCTTGATTTGGACATAATACTTTCATTGGACCTGTGGTTTATGACATTATAATTTAATTTTTCAGAGTCAATTGTTCCTTCTACTTTAAAATCGGGGCATGCCGACATGGAGACCGCTGTTCCCGTATTCACAACAAACCAACTTTTTCACAAACTGTGCTGTTACAAAATCTGTATGTAAATCCTCAGAATTCAGCCAAGTCTGCTGATGGCAGCCATTGTAAGTACCATTTTCGATTATTCGTAATCATTGTCAATCTGCACCAAGCTTTAGAATTTGTGTAGCATTATAAAAAAAATTAACCATTTAAACCTAGTAATTTAGTATTGTTGATAAAATCCTAACTTTGATCATTTTTTTATTTGAATGCTTTTTACTTTTAGTGGTTGTGGCAAATGTATCCGACGAAGAGATGCAGGAGCATTATGACAACTTCTTTGAAGATGTGTTTGTTGAGTGTGAAGACAAATATGGTGAAATTGAGGAGATGAATGTGTGCGACAACCTTGGTGACCACCTAGTTGGTAATGTTTATATTAAGGTGAGTTCTTCATCAGGCTCCATTAGTTGACAATTGAAAATATGTTGACAAATGGAATGCAGTAATTCATTCTATGGTTGTTGAAATAAATCTCTCAATTCTGGTTGAAAGCTACCTAGTTAACCTATATTAAAGAACAATAACAGGTAATTTCCTAATTCTAAAGATCTTAATGTAAAAACACCCATGAACATGGAGCTGTTTAGTTTCCCAAAAAATATTTGGATGCCATAATATACCACTTTTTACAATATTGTAGTATGGTTTTATTTTAAAAGGCTGCTTTCCCATGTTATGGCATAATCTCTACGATATGCCTTAATGCAGAGAGAATTGACTAAAGGTGGTGATAAACCACATTGAAACACTCATTAAAATATTTTAAATTCCTTCACCTCACTTCTCTATTACCAATTTCAGTTCCGTCGCGAGGAGGACGCGGAGAAAGCAGTGAATGACCTGAACAACCGTTGGTTCGGTGGTCGTCCGGTGTACGCCGAACTGTCCCCTGTGACTGACTTCCGCGAAGCCTGCTGCCGACAGTATGAGATGGGGGAGTGCACTCGAAGTGGCTTCTGCAACTTTATGCACTTGAAACCTATTTCTAGAGAATTGAGGAGGTGAGAAATGAAGTCTAACTGAAGGCATTATGATGCCTTGACCCAGATTTTCTCTTGTTTATGATTCATAGCTAGAAAGTTGCATCAAACTCAAGCCCTCCTTAATGGAGTATCAGTCAGGTAACGTAGTTCTAATTCTGAATGCAAGTTAGTTAATCATATTGACAATACAACTTTAACACTTTGAAGGACACTATACGTACATAGGAGTCATAACAATAAAACTTCTATTGTGTCTCGTACAGTGTCCTTGAATGCGTTAATAATAGTGTTGAAAGCTATTGGAACCTAGGTATAACCCTATGTTCAAGAGAAAGTCTGACATACTCAATAGTTAACCTACTACGAAAGTTTGTTAGTTTACTATAAGTTATTATATGATTAATAAGAGCATTAGATAACAAATTGCACTAAGGGCCCGATCACCCGTACCACAACCACAACCACAACGACACTTCACGAGGTTGGGCGCTAATTTGTATTAAAATAAAATGAAAAGTTTATTCACACAGACCAAATTTTGCCATGTTGGTGATACCAACCATTTTGCAACCACAACAATCTGTCTGCCTGCAAACACTAGCCACAACATAACCACATCGCAACTACTAGTGACAACACAACTGCAAGAAGATGCAGCAACACTGTTCACACATAACCACTGCTTGTCCACATTTTGTTGCTACGATATGGTGTGGTAGTGATTACTGACCTACTGTAGATATTCAGTGCTTTGTCTGATTGCGTTATGTTACGATTAGATGCTTAAAAGCATCCTTTACGAAAAAAATCTGTATTCTATTAATTAACATTTCAATCTGTAAAAATATACATAATAGCTTATTTTCTAGTCATACAACCTACTGAAGTCTGTTGTGCTCCATTGCAGGACAAAGGCCTCCCTTCTATCTATTGCAAATTCCAACCAATTCTTCAGGTCAAGTGTCGCTATCTCTTCTAGGCTAATTACTTTTTCATGATCATTACGTTGCAGATACTTGTACTCGCGCCGCAAGGGCTCGCGTCGTTCACGCAGCAGATCCCGCGACCGTCGCCGCCGGTCCCGGTCCCGCGGCGGCGGCGGCGGCGGAGGCGCGGGCGGCGGCGGCGGCGGCGGCGGCGGCGGGGGCGGCGGCGGCGGCGGGGGCGGTGGTGGCGGTGGCGAGAACCGCCGACGCGATCCGCCGCGCAACTCGCGCTCCGGACGCTACTGACCGTGACGCGAACGATCACGGATGGTACGCGGCCGTCGTACTGTTCACGAGGTCGACACTGACGTCCGTCGCATACCATATATTTTATCCTTACGCTGTTAGGACACCGACGCTTATCGCTGCAATATCAAACAATATTTTTTTCATATATTTTGGTTAGTTTGCAACGTTTTCGCAGCCCACTGAGTCGGTGTGCTAACGGCGTTACCACGCACTGAGGACTCCAGCATAGACTACACCGGTGTCATAGTTTCTGTCCGGTGTTAGTATTTGTGTAATGTTCCCAGTCTCATTTCCAAGTTATTAGTTAAACAAAGCTATGATCATACAAAAGTGTCCTGTGCATGCCAGGTCTACCTATAGAAGATGTCATACAAACATGTTCACGTCTTTAAAAATTGTCTGGATCCTTAGTACGATATATTATAATGTATTTTTTTTTTTGTTGGATATATACGATGAAAATGTAAGGATGTGAATGTGTTTGATGTTAGTTCGATAGTGTTATTTTTCCTAATATTGTAATAAATACTGGAGTGTCTGAATTCCATTATGAATGTATTAACTTTAATACCTATGTCAGATATTTCTGGCGTCATCTTTTAAAACTCTGTGGATATTGCAGTATCCATAATCCGGACATTGTATTTGTAAGAAAATTTGGACTTTGAAAATCATTATAAGATTAATTTCTTTTTAATACTGCTCTTTATTTACCTATAACCTTTTGAATTAATAAGTGCACTTTGTGCACAAGATACATCTTGAGATAAACCATTTTAAAGCATTGATCACTATAATAGGAATACTAAGTAGCCGTCAGATATTATTTCTTATTTATATTTAATTTTGACTCTTCATAAATATCTTCCCAGAAAGTCATATTGTCTTTATTAGGGTCCCGCTTGCATTCAAGTTTTTTTCCTATGATATAATAATTTCGTTCAGATTCCTTGAATGGTTTCCATTCTAAAGCTTCACTTGACGTAGGATTTCTGGAAAAGACAAATGGTTAAATTAAAATTTCGCATGTTGCTACAAATTAGAGTTATTTGAAGATAATCCATTATGCAAATTCTGTATTTGAATCACATTTTTTTTTTGGGGTAATTATAGAAACAAAAATTATGTTTAGCTTACCCGGTTGTAGCAAAATCAGTCCAAAGTCGCACAAATCGTTTTATAATATCTCTAGATTCGTCCGTCAATGGTACATCTAAGCATGTGACGTTAAAAAGATACGGCAAATCATCAGAGTGGCATACACCTTTCAAGGAATCCATATTATAAGCCTTTTTTGTGAAATTTCTCTCAGTTTCTGCAGCAAATTCGTAAAAGTAAATTGGTTCTGAAACATACAGGGAGTGGTAACGTGCATATCTAAGGATGTTGTACAAAAATACTCTGTCAGTTTCTAAATCTGAATATTCTTGTATCATTTCCATTGAAATCTGTTGATCGTTAAAATATTGCTTTCGTATCCTTCCGTCGGTTTTCTGTATCCTCTCTGGTTCCCATTTTAGTTTTAATTCTCTCGGAACAACAGCGCCCGGGGTGGAAAAAAAGGGAGCTATAAGAGGTAGTTTTCTTGCTATTTCTATACCGTCGCCTGAGGTGTATCCTAATATTATAGGCACTTTAGCCATATGCCCATTTTTCACTAATTCTAATGGTGATTCTGATAGAAATTTGGTTGCCTCTGGACCGACTTTTTCGACGACCGGACCAAATAGAATACTGTCCATTAAGTCGTTGTATTTTAATTCTAATATTGGTAACTGTATGCCAACTAGTGATGACGCTGGCACGCTTTTTAAGAACTCTAAAAGTTCTGCTGGATTGTCGGTTTCTTTTCCAAGCAATTTTCCTAGTTGAAAAGACCTTTGACGTGCATAGATATTATAGCTCCACTCATTAAGGCAGACTCCACTTTGGCATATAGCTTTACTAAATAATCCTGCACTCATCTTGGATACTAAGTGACAGGACACTGAAGCAGACCCTGCGCTGCAGCCGAAGATAGTCACATTGTTGGGATCGCCTCCGAAACCCGCGATATTTTGTTTCACCCATTTTAGAGCGAGAACTTGATCTTTCATGCCAGCATTACCGGGACATTCTTCGGTGTCTAAACACAGAAAGCCTAATACTTCTAGTCTGTAGTTGATTGTCACTAATACGACGTCGTGTCCCATGAAGAATTCTGGTCCATAGAAGTCGGAGTCGCCTGATCCTGTGTAGAAGCCGCCGCCGTGGATCCAGACCATGACAGGGCGAAGTTGTGGCGGTGTGAGTGTTTTGGTGTATACGTTAAGGTAGAGACAGTCTTCGCTGCCGGGTTCCATGCGGTTCATACGTTCGTTGTACTGCGGGCAGACGGGGCCGTGCTGCGACGCGTCGCGAACACCCTGCCATGGTTCGGGGGGCTCCGGTGCCTGGAACGAAAAGTATACATTGGTAAGTAAGTAGAGAGAGGATTTTATCTCAATAAGAGCAAGTAGGCAGGACGACGATACTCTAACGGCAACTAGTTGTGCATTTGGTTCTCGAAACATATGCCTCATACAAGCCCCATTCTGTGCTTCAAGACCTGCACTTTGAGTAACTCGACAACGCCGCGTGGCACCATAAACGACAAATTAAATATGTCGCTTATATCGATAATCTGCATGGTAGTATACCTATCTAAATTCTCGGTTTGGATTGCTTTGCTAATAAGTTCTATCGATCGGAACTATAACAAAGATCCTCTTAAACCTTGTTCAGCTTCTAATGATAGACACATTTTTAAATAAATGAATCTCTAAAAACTTTTTTCGTTTCTAATGATACAGGGTTTAAATTAGGGTACCCCCACCAAACGAGTTAGGTTAGAACTGATTAACCGCATGCGAGCCGAGCGAGCGCTACAACCAAGTCGGTTGCAGTCGCAGTAACTAAGCCAGGGCACCCTGACCAAATGGGTTAGGTTAGAACTGATTGAGCCGAGCGAGCGTTACAACCAAGTTGGTTGCAGTCGCAGTAACTAAGCCAGGGCACCCTGAATAAATGGGTTAGGTTAGAACTGATTGAGCCGAGCGAGCGTTACAACCAAGTCGGTTGCAGTCGCAATAACTAAGCCAGGGCACCCTGACCAAATGGGTTAGGTTAGAACTGATTGAGCCGAGCGAGCGTTACAACCAAGTCGGTTGCAGTCGCAGTAACTAAGCTAGGGCACCCTGACCAAATGGGTTAGGTTAGAACTGATTGAGCCGAGCGAGCGTTACAACCAAGTTGGTTGCAGTCGCAGTAACTAAGCCAGGGCACCCTGACCAAATGGGTTAGGTTAGAACTGATTGAGCCGAGCGAGCGTTACAACCAAGTTGGTTGCAGTCGCAATAACTAAGCCAGGGCACCCTGACCAAATGGGTTAGGTTAGAACTGATTGAGCCGAGCGAGCGTTACAACCAAGTTGGTTGCAGTCGCAGTAACTAAGCCAGGGTACCCTGACCAAATGGGTTAGGTTAGAACTGATTGAGCCGAGCGAGCGTTACAACCAAGTTGGTCGTAGTTACTTGGCTATTTAGTATTTTAAGGACCCTAAAATAGGAATTATTTGAGCTTCACAAAAAAAGGCTCAATCATTATATTAGAGTGTTCCATAATATTTTTAGGAGCGCAAAATGGGAACTATTAGAGGTTTGATTTTAAAAACATGCCATTACAAACTAGGTAGGTACAACCTATCTTGTTGCAAGAGTTATAATATACAGGGTTATTGGTAGAACCCTAACAACTTGATTTTCTTTTCGCGATTTCAGGCTTGTTCCCATAGTAAGATGTTCATCTTGTTTTCGTTTGGTTAGTGATTAACCTGCTGTCAGAGTTTTGAAGCCGCCAATGGGCTTCTGACTTGGCTTTACATGCCGTCGAGAAATATCTCTCAGGCATGCCGCTTCCCTCACGATGTTTTCCTTCACCTTTTTTGAAGTAAGTGATAATTATACAATATACGCACATGAATCCGAAAACTCAGACGTGCGTGCCTTGGGTTCGAACTCGAGACCTATGACTTGGTAGTCTGACTCATGTACCTACTCATAATGATGAGTACAATGATTCCTTAAGAGGTTGTTAGTGTTTTACCAGTAACCCTGTAGTTTGAAGTGAACAAAAATTGCATCATCATGTATGACTACGTTAAAAAAGTATTATTTAAAAAAAAATGTATTAAATTTTGTATCTATGTAGGTACTAACCTTTAAAATACACAATCAACCCAAGATAAGAAACTACCTACTTGATATGGTAATATAATTTGCTGTCTAATGTACTAGTAGTGTACCTACCTAAATAAAATTTCCATTGGATGCGTCTACTACGCGAATACCATTTTAATAATATGCTCATAGTCTCCCAAGTGAATACTAATGTGCATGCATAGGTAAGCTTTCGTTTGAAGTGAAAAAAAAATGTTACAAAGTGTGTAGGTATGTCTTCATTTGTTACTCACCTTGAATCTTAATTCTCCAAGAGGCGGCTTTGCATATGGTATGCCTTTGAACGCGACGTAATTCTCGACACCACTGCAAACAACTCCTTTTAACTCGCCTTGCACAGTCTTGACTAGCGGTAGCTGCATGTCGCGACTAACTCTGTAAATCTCAACAACTTGAATATTTATGCCTTTAAAGCTATTTGGGAAAACTACTCATAATTATTCGCTAAGCTACGGCTAAATGAAACTTGCACATGGGTAAATTTAATTTACCGCGTGGAACTGTCTATTGGTTGGATGCCAGAACAGGCATGTATGTAGGTACCTACTAGTAACCTTGGCTACGGATTGCCCTATGTGATGCATAGAGACAAGATAAATAAAATTAGTGCATCTATAAAAGGCATGTAGGTTTCCAAGTCATATATAATTAGGTATATCTACCTACATTTTACAAGAACAATAATTAATAACAAGGACAGTGTACCTATTATGAAATCTGATGCATTATTATCGTTGCATATATTTTGAATGCTCTTGAGATGAGAAGGCAGATTGTTACAATATAGGTCTTGTTACCTTGCTATAAATAGTCACTAAGGCTGCTTATGTCAAAAAATTGTGTCACTTAAGGACAGTGCTGTTGACCGACAGAACATAGTCTGTCTGTGACGTACAAATGTTTGACGTCATAAGCAGATACAAGCTCAATGTCTTCTTTTTTATCCACACATTGTACTTTGTAGCACCTACGTGGGTAAACATGCCTCGAATCTAGACTGTATTTGGCTGTAATTTTGTTCAGTTGTTTATTTCAAATTCAATGCTACGTTCAACGTAAAACGGTGTACCTTTGATACATAATACCTAGAGATTGGATTGCCTCATTAACTAAGGTATAGGTGAACAATTGAGTAGGTGTCTTCTCTAATGTTTTTAGTAGGTACGATAACTCTGCAAGTATTAGATGCAATTTATTTATGTATTATCATTTATAAAATAATACTGAGCTACGGTTATTTTTAACCGACTTCCCAAAAAGGAGGAGGTTATCAATTCGGTTGTTTTTTTTTTTTTTTTTTTTTTTTTTTTTTTTTTTTTTTTTTAATGTATGTTACCTCATATCTCCGTCACTTATGAACCGATTTTGAAAATTCTATTTTTAATTGAAAGGATACACTTCCCGATTGGTCCCATTTTTATCAAAATTTTGTTCTGATGATGGAATCCATGAGGAATTGAGGGAGCTCTTCAAATATTATAGGCACACACATAGCGATTTAGGTATTTTCAGCAACAAATTAAGCATTTGCATTCAGAAAGTATCATTTAGTGAAGTGGAACTGATGAAGAAGACCACAAATTGCCACTGGAATTCCTCAATGATAGGTATTTCACGGGTGGCGCCATTTATGAACCGATTTGGAAAATTATTTTCTGATTTGAAAGGATATACGCCCAGATTGGTCCCATTAAAAAAAAAACAGTTCTGATGATGGAATCCATGAGGAATTGAGGGAGCTCTTCAAATATTATAGGCACACACATAGCGATTTAGGTATTTTCAGCAACAAATTAAGCATTTGCATTCAGAAAGTATCATTTAGTGAAGTGGAACTGATGAAGAAGACCACAAATTGCCACTGGAATTCCTCAATGATAGGTATTTCACGGGTGGCGCCATTTATGAACCGATTTGGAAAATTATTTTCTGATTTGAAAGGATATACGCCCAGATTGGTCCCATTAAAAAAAAAACAGTTCTGATGATGGAATCCATGACGGATTGAGGGAACTCCTCAAATATTATAGGCACACACATAGCGATTTAGGTATTTTCAGCAACAAATTAAGCATTTGCATTCAGAAAGTATCATTTAGTGAAGTGGAACTGATGAAGAAGACCACAGATTGCCACCGGAATTCCTCAATGATAGGTATTTCACGGGTGGCGCCATTTATGAACCAATTTGGAAAATTATTTTCTGATTTGAAAGGATATACGCCCAGATTGGTCCCATTAAAAAAAAATCAGTTCTGATGATGGAATCCATGACGAATTGGGGGAACTCCTCAAATATTATAGGCACACACATAGCGATTTAGGTATTTTCAGCAACAAATTAAGCATTTGCATTCAGAAAGTATCATTTAGTGAAGTGGAACTGATGAAGAAGACCACAGATTGCCACCGGAATTCCTCAATGATAGGTATTTCACGGGTGGCGCCATTTATGAACCAATTTGGAAAATTATTTTCTGATTTGAAAGGATATACGCCCAGATTGGTCCCATTAAAAAAAAATCAGTTCTGATGATGGAATCCATGACGAATTGGGGGAACTCCTCAAATATTATAGGCACACACATAGCGATTTAGGTATTTTCAGCAACAAATTAAGCATTTGCATTCAGAAAGTATCATTTGGTGAAACTGATGAAGAAGACAGATGGCCACCGGAACTACTCAATGATAAGTATTTTACGGGTGGCGATAAGATATCTCGATTAAGATAGTTTTAAAGCGACAATGAAGCACGTTTAAATAAATAATTCTGATGACCATCGAACTGATCTGAAGATGAAACCGGAAGGACGGCACCGGAACTCCGTCATAAAACAATGTATCCTAGCCGTGTTTGGGCTTGTTCAAATTGTCATGAGATGTACTCTGGCTATAAATGATTTTAATGGTAATATCCCGGCATCAAATTGCGCTACTAGAGTCGTATGTTATGTGTGGCCTTGATTGTCAGAAGACAGATTTTGTAGCCACGTTATTTCCGTCAATGATCTGTGGCCGTGTGGTCGCTTTAATAATTTGTTGGCGTCCAACTCTGATAAAACTATGCCTTCCAAACTTCTGACACGACTAAGCGCGACGTATATTTGCTCTTTTGCAGTTTTTTTTTACCAAAGTCGATCACATCTCTTTCGAGGGTGGTACCCTGTAATTTATGGACTGTGACCGTCCAGCTTAATATTAGAGGCAGCATACGCTCCACATCTCCGTTACCCCTTGCCGCCTGGAACGTAGTGCTTGTTGGTGGTATGGGTATCACTTTGAAAACTTTAAATTAGCATATCTTTTTATTGTATGAGACGATTGCAATGAAACAAAAACTAAATGTTACATCGTGATTATATTCTATTTATAATTTTAATGGGACTGTAATTAAATTTCAAAAATTTTATTTCTGTTAAATTTAATGTAGAAAAATGTATTCCAAAATGTGTACCATTTTGGGCCAATAGATGTCATTGAGATGCATAAAAAAATGTAACCCCCTTTCTACACTTTCAAGCCAGTTCTGAAAAATGTATGATTCCATCTTTATTATTACCTAGATAAGTTTATACCACGTTTTCTAAACCAAATGAATATCTTTCATACAATCCGTATACCCACAAAGGGGTTAAAAATTTAAAATTCAAAAGTCATTTATTCAAACTAGGCTGAGAATCAGCACTTTTCGAACGTCAAAATTACATAAGACAGTCCCCCAAAACGCCCACCCTTCACCACTTCCTAGTGCTTTAGCTGGGAAGAAGAAGTGGCGCAACAAACTCCCCAGCAGCACAGCTGTCTGTTCAGTAAAAAAGATTCTATATAATAGTATGCAAAATGATATTTACATTACGCAACACAAAACATAATTTAAATTATAAAATTAATAGCCATATGACAGCTAGCACACGCCAATATACCAACCAAAAACATCGAGAACTATACTCAAGCAGAAATAAAAATAAATTAATTTAAATCATTCCACTTTGCCCCACCAAGGCGCCCCACTGGTGGGGCAAATGCATTCTGCCCCATGGCATGGATTCTTCCCCACTAGGGTTGGCACCTTAGAATTTGTGTAGGTAGGTATGCTCGTATTTTATATTTGATTGGAAAACGAAGAAATTTATATTTAAGTAAAATGTATTTAGAACTTGTATTTACTTAGATCTTATTTTATTTGTAACAAATCGTGTAAATTTTAACGTATGATTTACAACCCGATTCCTTCCAGAAACAACTAGTAAATAAAAATTAATAATAAAATAATAATACCAGCCTATTACTGTCCCACTGCAGGGCAAAGGCCTCTTCTCATACAGGGAAGGCACGAGCACTGATTATCACGCTTGCTCAAAACGGGTTGGTGATTTCAGACTAATATTAACTATAAGTCCATGTTTCCTCACAATGTTTTCCTTCACTGATTTCAATAATGTCAAAGATAAACTCAGAAAGTACATATGAATTGAAAAAGTCACATTAGTACTTGCTCAGATTTGAACCCACAACTTCATGCATGAGAGGCGAGGCCTTAACCTCTGGGCCATCATAACATTTTAAATTACCAAAAAAAATATATTTTACTTAACTATACATTTCTTTCTTTTCCAAACAAATATAAAATACGAGCATACCTACCTACACATTTCTAAGGTGCCAACCCTAGTGGGGCAGAATCCATAAAGATTTTAGACTAGTGGAATCTGCCCCACCAAGTCGAACTAGTGGGGCATATTCCACTGAAAACATTTAGGCATTCCTCTTTGCCCCACCAGCGGGGCGCGTGGGCGGCGCACGGTGGATCGAAAATCGGCTGTAGAAGACATAGGATCTCGATTTCTTAAATGTTATTTTTTTTGCTGGAAATGACTTCTGCTGATCATTACTGTTCTATAAAATGTCATATGAAGTAATTGTGTGCACAAATGGAAGAGTTATAATTTTTATAAGAAAAAAATGTATGGAGCTGACATGAAAAATGAGGATATCTCTGGAATCGAAAGGTTGGCCATTATATCCTTGCACACTGTTATAGTACTATTTATTTGTGAATTTTTGACATACTTAATATTGCGAAATCACTTGCGATTTTTTTTTTAAAAATCCTCAAAATTAAAAAATTAAAAATGTTTATGATATGTACATTTTAATGCTTAAATATGGCTATGCCAAGTGTAACTTACAATATTTTTTATGCTTAGACCAAAACATTCTAAGAAATCACAAAGTCGTATTACCTACTTTGTGATTTTCATTTGAAATGACATGGTAATTATGAATTACGTAATACGTAATCTTATCTAATGCCTCAAGTCCGCATTAGCTAATGATTAATAAAACTTAATTCCTATATACCTGTTAAAAGGATACGTACCATAATGAGGGTAATTAGATAAACGTGATCATTAGTCAATAACAATAAATGGTAAACTATTGTATGATTAAAAATAAAAGCAAATTATTAAAAAAAAAATAACTTAACCTAACCTAACATAAACAATAAAAGTTAACTTATTTTATACTTCGTCACCATCAGAATCCACTTGAGAATCAGGCTCTACAATAGATATAACTTCTAAGACTTCTGTCGGAGCTTCCTGATCCTGAAGTTTCAGTAGTTCTACTGTTTCCTTAAAGTATGTCTGCCTCTTGTGGGCATTTAATTTTGGTCTTGTGGACGAAATTAGAGGATCAGAAGAGACGATAAGCATATTGAGGATATCCTCGTTTGATGCTTGTCTATTCTTTTTCCTCGAATGGTGTTCTCTGAACCTCCTAAAGTCTTTGTTTCGGGCCTCTGAAGCTTCTTCCGAAAGACTTCCAATTGGTACAATAGCATTTTCTGCAATTATGTCCCCTCCGTGAATCAACAATTTGTGGACGGTTGATGACATGTAGTACCAATCGTACAGTTCCACGTATTTTTCAGCGGTTGTTCTAGCGTATTCTTTAAATTTCGGCACGTCTACAATCTCTCCAGATGTGATAGCTTGCAGAATCACAGCAAATCTGCGTATTAGTTCTTCATCTAATCCAGTGATCGCTGCAGTTTTATCAGGAAATTCAAAAAACCGCCTTGCTGTGTTCCCGTCGTTAGTTGTGCCTGATCCTTGCTTAACGATGTCAATCAAAAGGTTGAGATCATCTTTGAATCGATCTTGAATGAGTTTTTTTCGTGAATGCAATAACTCTTGATGACCTTCTCCTCTTGCAGACCACTTTTTGAAGTCGAGACGATACGCTATGTGTAGAAGACATTCCATCACATTAATGCGGGCATGAAGTGATGATAATCCGAACTCATACACACCAGAAGAAATGGTTTTTGACGCAATGACATCTAACTTATTCATTTCTGTAGGCTTAGCCAAACACAGGTAGCAGGCCGCATTTGACTTAGCTTCAGACAGATATGTACAAATTTTGCCGTCAATCATCGTCATCATTAATTTGTGACTAATTTCATGTCCTTGACATTTTGAGGGAACGAGAGCTTCAATTTCGTTATCCATTGCAGTTTTTTCATTTATGACAACGTCTTTGGTTTCTTTCACAAAACTAAACTGGACTGGACGGCAATACCTAGGTGAGCAGGGTTTTGGATTCACCCATACAGTATCACCGTCAGCTGTCAACTTTAATGGAACCAAAGAGGTCATAAATATGCTGGAATCATCTTGACCACTATGTTTTGCTTATATCTACTTTGGTTAGATGCACCGTCAAATCCCCACTTTGATATTAATATCAATTGTTTATCTTGTATCGCATCAGGACTACGAATAGTTTCAAAAATTCTGTTCACTGTTAAATCTAGTAACGCTTGTAGTGCAATCTTAGCAAATGAATCCGTTACAGTCACAAATGTCTTCGGAGGGTAGCACTGTAGCTTAGCTTTTTGCACTTTATAGTAAGACGGATATATCTCCTTTGAACCTTCTCGAATAGTCGTTTCCCTTAATGTGATATATTGCCATTTCGATAGTTTTAATGAAAGTAGCAAACCCAGTGCTTTTTCTGGTGAAACTATTATTGAAGGAGCTGGTTTGTTCAACATTTCCTTGATTTTTCCTGCTGCTTCTGGATTTTGGAGCATATGTACAATAACAGATGCAATATCCTCATGACCATCTCCTTTCAAAAGTGCTGCAGCTGAATAAGCTACTTCATTAGGGTCATTGCCTATAATTATGTTCATCAGATCGTCTCTTCTTCTGCTTGTTACTTAGATCTTCAAACGGCTTTCGAGATCTTTTTGTCATCGTTGAAGTTGATTTCATTGTTGAAGTTGATGGTACAGGTTCAGGTACAGGTTCTGTAGAAATATTTTCACTTGTTGATTCTTGAATGAGCAAATTGGTTTGCACGCAGTTTGGCCAGTCAATATTTGCCTCAAGCCAATTACTGTAATCACCTCTAAAAACTTCACTTTTCCTGTGAGATCGTAACCATCTCTTTTGAAATGCCCGTGTAAATCTTCGACAAATTTCTTTCACGGTAACACTGTCTTCATCTGAAAGGCTAGACCCCAGTCGAATAACAAGTGTGTTGAACAATATTTCATGATCGAAAGACGAAGCATCCTGATTGCTCAGAATAACAAACAAATAAAAATTTGTAACGATGCTTTCCATTATTCACGATCACTGAGTAAAAAGACACGGTAGGATTAGGATAGATGTTAGTATTAGAAATGCTCTAAATGAACTGAAGTTGTGAATCCAATGTTTGACTATTTATTGTTATTGACTAATGATGGTATCACATTTATCTAATTACTTTCATTAAGTTAATCCTGCACTAATTGCTAAATTAGCGAGTACCCCAAATTATTTTGGTACTTATCCTTTTAACTAGGTATATAGGTATTAAGTTTTATTAATCATTAGCTAATGTGGACTTGAGGCATTAGACAAGATTACGTATTACGTAATTCATAATTACCATGTCATTTCAAATGAAAATCACAAAGTAGGTAATACGACTTTGTGATTTCTTAGAATGTTTTGGTCTAAGCATAAAAAATATTGTAAGTTACACTTGGCATAGCCATATTTAAGCATTCAAATGTACATATCATAAACATTAAATTTTTTTTAAATTTGAGGATTTTTAAAAAAAAAATCGCAAGTGATTTCGCAATATTAAGTATGTCAAAAATTCACAAATAAATAGTACTATAACAGTGTGCAAGGATATAATGGCCAACCTTTCGATTCCAGAGATATCCTCATTTTTCATGTCAGCTCCATACATTTTTTTCTTATAAAAATTATAACTCTTCCATTTGTGCACACAATTACTTCATATGACATTTTATAGAACAGTAATGATCAGCAGAAGTCATTTCCAGCAAAAAAAATAACATTTAAGAAATCGAGATCCTATGTCTTCTACAGCCGATTTTCGATCCACTGTGCGGCGGCCCGGTGGGGCAAAGTGGAATGATTCGTTAATCTTTGAAAAATCTTTTGTTATGTTTCCATTATTCGACTGGTATACGAATTTGTGCGGGGTAGGTATAAACACAACAAAAAAGTGAAAAATAAAAACTTTTTTACAAAAAAAAACAACCGCCTTCCAAAAAAAACACTAAAATAACTTTTTTACAAAACAAAAACCACCGAATTACACAAAAATACACTTAAAAGAGAAAAATAACTTGAATTTCGGAAGTCGGTGGCAAAAACGAAAATACAGATCCATATATTTTAAGATGGTTCGCATTTCGCATAGTTGAAGCCGTGATATAGTTATATCCCTAGGGAAATAGTTATGAATTGCTTTCATATATATTACGGTAGGTATATTTTACTATATATGTATCTAATAAAATACTATTGTTTTTGCCACCGACTTCCGAAATTCAAGTTATTTTTCTCTTTTAAGTGTATTTTTGTGTAATTCGGTGGTTTTTGTTTTGTAAAAAAGTTATTTTAGTGTTTTTTTTGGAAGGCGGTTGTTTTTTTTTGTAAAAAAGTTTTTATTATCCAATCAAACGTCAAAACAAAAATGTGACACGTACCGATTGTTATAACTAATTATGACAGAACTAGTGAGCAATATTCAATGTATTATTCATGTGTCTACCTACTTACGATTTTATTTAAACTATAATTAGTCACTTCGAATTCTTATTGCTCGAGCAAATCGATAGATTTGTTTATGAGCTTTGAATGTTCTACCGGCTCTATCGTGTTTATAACCGTCCCGGGTGCTCTTCCCCAGTTTTGTCGTGGCAAAGGGAGTTCTGAGCAAATGCGTCGAGTTGTGTGGCTGGGTTCGATTCCCGCATCGGGATTGGGGCAAATTTTGTTTCATAGTTATGTATGATCAAACCATTGATCGAGAGGATGGTATTTACCACCTATGTTTGATAATACAGCAGGGACATCGACGCGCAACCTGTTACTATGAATTCAGTAGGTAGGGGAGACCGAGGGGTTTTGACACAGAGGTGATTTAAAACAGCACTGATTTCGCGAAATTTAAAAACGTTAGCGAGCTGCCACCGGCACCGACAAAAATTAGCCGCATTCCACCACCCGCCGGGCCCCGCAGTTCGCGTCCGTGCCTCGGACCCGCGGTTGAGTCGTTGTGACTGCCACGTCGCAAAAATCGTGAAAAGTAAGTTTTTAACGTTTTTTTAAGATACCTGTATTTTGATAATGCGTTTTTATTTTAGCTTGGGTTTTATATCTTTCGAAAGCTCATTAACTAACGATTGAAACCAGTGCGCTGGTAAAACTAATTTCTTTGTGTTTTGCATCTGGATTTTTGTTTGTATAAAGATTGGGAGGATTTTTCTCACTGAGGGGATTTGAAACAGACTGTTTCAACTCACCTCGCTTAAGTTTTGTATGGAGTCAATAAGATTTAGTTTTGTAAGAATATGATTGTAGATTCTAAACTTGTTGCTTTATTTAATATTATAATTTGTTAATTATGATCGTGTATCATACTACTTAATTACTTAAGAGTTTATGTTAATTTCTTGGGAATGTAATAAGAAGAGATGATTATTTGTTCAAGAATTAATTAATAGTTCAGTACAAAATATTGTAAAATATGTTAGAATGTTTTATTTGAATAAATACCTTCAAATTCTATTGTCATTTCTACTTTACAACCCTTAATTCTACTCAAATATCAACTGTTTCAACTCACCTCGACCCCTGTTTCAACATACCTCGGTATGAGGGGAGTTGAAACAAAATGACTTGTTACATTTACTCATTTTTCACCACAAAATTCATACTTACACGTTCTTTGTGACAGGTATTTGAAAGTGTAAGAAATAAACTATCGATTGGCACTAAACTCATACGATTAGTGTTTGTAGAATTTTGTGTATGAATAAAAATGTCAAAATTGTTTCAACTCCCCTAGGTCACCCCTACCTACATGATTCTGGACCCCTTTTTTTTTTTTTTTTTTTTTTTTTTTGGGTGGGAAATTATCAAATAACTTCTCCCGCTCTGGGTGGAGCGGGAGGGCGTGTCAGACTCTTACTGACTAAAACCCACCCGTGTTCCTTCCGTTGCCTTTACGTTGCCAGGGGCCACGGTATCCCTTTCGGACTTTCCCGCAACCCCGGCAGGCATCGCTCCTATCGGACTCCTTCCGTTGTGTGCTGACATCTCTTTGAGGCGCGCGTGGAACACAACGCGCCGTCGACCCGGGCCTGGTCCTTATCGGACGGCGAGCTACCCATTGCTCACCGTCCGCAAGCCCGCGCCTACGGTGGTCGGGAATCGGCCTGCGATTCCCGACGCCCAGGGCGTCTCCTGCGGCGGCTAGGGGCGTGAGGGCGCGAAATTTGCCTCTCCCTCACGCGTTCTGCCTCCTCCTTCGCGAGCATTACTGCTTCGCAGAAGGAAGTGACGGCCTCCCATGCCCTCTCGCTCCGTACCATGGCCTGGACTAGGGCCGGACGCGAGAGATCCCCGCCGCCGATCGCCTCCACGAGGACACGGCGATGCTCTGCCCAAGCCGGACAGACCTCCACCGTATGCTCAACCGTGTCCTCCGGGCGATCCACGCAGTGATGACACCCGGGCGTTTCCTCCCGCCTGATACGAAATAGGAACCTCCCGAAACAACCATGTCCGGTGAGGACCTGCGTCAGGCGGAAGGTGAGGACGCCGTGGCGCCTCTCTAGCCACTCCTCAAAGAGGGGACTTATCGCCGCAATAGTGGCGTGCCCAATGATTCTGGACCCCTCTGGGTTGTAATTTAGTTGGTAAAAGAAAAAATGCTGTTCCATAAATTTTGACTGCGTAGGTATTGCACTTTTGTAGGAAATAGCAGTTTTGTTTTTTAAAACCGACGAAAAATTTCAACGCGTGGTATCCAGAATCATATACTAAACCCATGGTAACAGGTTGCGCGCCGGTCTCTGCCACCCTATATTGTTTGATATAAACCACACAACCACGTAATATTAAACATAACAAAACATCACGCCTGTTTTTTCCCAATTTGTAAATAGAGATTTTTATTTTTACTAACCTGAAGACAAATCTTGAAGGTCATTGACATTATCCTGTGCAACCCGATGAATATTATGGATCAGCTCTAAAATAGCTTATGCACAACAAGGTACGGGCGAACATGGAATTAGGGATGAGCTACTAAAGTGGATAGAAAACTGGTTGGTACCTACCTTGGTTCTAAAAGATTTCTCAAAGTTGGTTTCTCAAACGGAAAGTTTATATTAGCCCATTGCTTTTGGCAGTTTCCGAGTCGAATATTATTAGGCATTTTTTATTGAAGTTTTGATAATGCGCACAGATTACTCACCCAGGTAGGTCTTTCTGTAAACCTGGTGCGGCACTTTACCTTTCGATGTGATGCTTTTTCCTATTCGTAACTTGGCAAGTTTCAAAGAAGTAAGGACCATTTTAAAGCGGCGTCACTAGTAAAGCATGTGGAAGTAGGTAGAGGTACTATAGCGGAAAACGAACGATAAGATATAGATTAAGTTTCTTATACTCGTAAATTTATAATTATCATTCGTGAGTAGGTTCACTATGAGTGTCATAGATATATCGAGTCGCTCTAAACATCTCTAAGCACACTGGAAAATTAACAATGATAAACTAACACACAGGGTGTTAGTTTATCATTATTAATTTTTATTCTTACTTTGAATCATCACCATTTGTGCTGACGAATATAAAAATGACTGAAAAAAAATCTTGCTTAGCTTTTCAAATTTGTATTTTTTTTTTTGGATAAATTATAAAATGAATAATGTTTTTTTTTTTCATTAAGTTCCTGGGCTGGTATTGTCAAAATTGAGTTTCCTATATGAATCGGCCCTACTAACTGAGATAAATATAAACCGATGTCCCGTTTTCAGTCAAAAAATAAATGGCCACGTTAGGTAGGATACCTACCTATGAAGTTTGGATTCTGAAGTACGTATCCACCTAACTATTATGAAAACCTAATGAAGTTCGGTTAGTCACTAAAGCAAAACTACTTATTTTTAAACTTCCACCATTTTACCTTCCACCATGTTAAAACTTACTCGATAGCTTTGCATAGAAAAGTACTTACAAGCTAATTGTTTTAGTGTCTCCGCGCGGCGAACAGAAATGACAACATATCGACCGCCAATGCATTATTGAATCAGTTTGGTTATAAAAATATGTGTTACACTTGCAGTTCCTATTTTAAATCACCTTACGAGTAGTAATACGAGAAGCATATATGTAATAAACGACTAGTAGGCACGAAAGCCGCAGTGCAATGTTGTTTGTTATCCGTTTTATCTTTAACTACAATAGTATTTTATCAACGTTATCGAGTACTGAATATAAAGATTTTCTGAATCATTATGACTGACTAATCTTTTAATTGATATATTTACCTAACAAACGGTTTATCGTAAACGCAAACTTTGGAACTACTAAGGCTCGTACAGACCAGCGCGACGCGACGGCGCGACGCGACTCGAACAATACAATTTCTAAAAAAACTTCACGGTATAACAATAACCGGTGTCGCGTCGCGCTGTCGCGTCGCGCTGTCGCGTCGCGCTGTCGCGTCGCGCTAGTCTGCACGAAGCTTTATGGGATATATATTACGGGAGGACTTACGGTCTACGTTTAGCTTTGCAGGTTGTTTAAAGTTCGTATCATATAGCTGTGCGTCATGGGTAAAAGAAAACTGGCCATGTGTGATTCGGAAGTTTGATCTATAAACTGACTTTTCACTCAAACTTATCAATTTCTAGTTTGTTATGAAAGTACATAGTTTAGTACTAATAGCTATCAAAAGCCTAATAATTCTATCTGAATTCGCATTCGATAACAATACATACCTACTGTAAAGAGATCCTTAACCTATTTAGTTTTCCGCCTCGTCCGCCGACTTAGTTAATAGGTCATAATTTAAATAATAACTTAATCTATAGTGACACGGTTATTAAAGCTATAAAGAAACCATCACTTTTCTACGTTTTCCTTGATGGACTATAATTTGTGTATTGCATGGGAATAACACCAGCCGATGTGACTGTCACCGTAGGTACAGACAACATCAAAAATTTATTCTTACGTGATGATAGGTAGGTACGTGTGATGTTCAAAGTGTTTTATGGACATAAACTGGCTAGTTGTTTATTTTCTATACTTTAGCTTGAATTATTATTTTAAGTAACTTGATAAGAAACTTCCGACACATCCATCAACTTTTCCCAGTTGAAGCGATGTTTTTCTCTCAATTCTAGTTGAGCGTCAGGAAAATCGTCGGAAAAGCGAACACAAAGAGCTGTCTATCTATCTATCTATAAAGGTCGTATTGTATCTTAAAAGCATTTTGAAAATTTATTTTACATGAGGATAAAGATGTCCTCTAGCTACCTACAGTTGTTAAAGAAATGAAATATTCACAAATTACCTCATACCTAAAATATGTATTACCTACTTCGTAAATGCAATATTACATTAGGTACTGCCGAGTCATGTCAGATAGTCAAGTCTGAGGTCCAGATCGGATAGCCATTCCCACTGGTCACTTGTTGATATATATTCGATTGACCAAAAACACGATGGACTGAATTTTAGCGGCTTTTAATCACTAAGTAGATACAAAGTCAAAGTCAAAGTCAAATCATTTATTTCAAGTAGGCCCGTATAAGGCACTTTTGAACGTCAAAAATTTACAAAAAAAAATTAATTGATTCTAGTTGCCCCTTCCAAAAGGTAGTTTTCGTATGGAGAAGAATGGGCAAGAAACTCCACCGTTACTCTTTTAATACCTACCTATTATGGTACATGATCAAATAGTACTTACTTAGCCGTCTCAAACTAAGTACCTATGTTTGGTTATGGCTTCTTTGTTCTAAAAAATAATTTAAAACTTCGTAGCTTCTTCTACAACAAGAAGGCAACAATAGTTATATTCAACAGTGGGTAACTTATCTTTAGTAAGAACTTTGGATAACGTCGTATAGCCATTATATTCGCCATTCCCAACTCCAAGTGATATTTGGATTCAAATTG
This sequence comes from Xanthia icteritia, assembly GCA_949128155.2. Classification (NCBI taxonomy): domain Eukaryota; kingdom Metazoa; phylum Arthropoda; class Insecta; order Lepidoptera; family Noctuidae; genus Xanthia; species Xanthia icteritia. Next base: position 17,140,733 of record OX421930.2, read on the forward strand.
CTTTTTATTAAAAACAATCTAACGTAATTTATGATTCGCTGTTTTTAATAAACAGGTGTAAAGTATTTGCAATTAAAGGGAGAGAAAATTTATGAAATTATTTTTCATAAATTTTAATAAATCAAATGGAATGGAAATATAATTTAATATAAGGGTCATTTTCTTAAGTGACATTTTTAGCTTTCCACGTTTAAATCATGGTGGATTTATTTAAACATTTGTTATGACAAATGTTTAAATAAATCCACCATGATTTTGAATCAAGATAAATATATGTATTTATCTTGATTTTAGGCTTATTTCATACGTAGGTAATCATCATCTGCCTAGCCTTTTCCCAACTACGTTGGGGTCGGCTTCCAGTCTAACCGAATGCCGCTGAGTACCAGTATGTAACATGGAGCGACTGCCCCAAGCAGCACATTAGCTGGAATATCGTTCATAAACATACTACATTACAGTCAAAGGCTCAACCCTTGCAATGTTGCTTGCAATGTAGATGTACACACGGCTACGGCTACACATCAAGTTATACATTTCCAGTTTATGCTGATCTCACATTGTATAGGATTTCCGTACAATGCGAGCTCAGCTTATAATGATGATGGATATGACGGGTGTTGAGACTGGATAGAGGTGATCTCGTACACTGTTAAACAGCACAGCTTACTATAAAATGGAGGTAAAAACAACAAAATGAATTTTAGTAGAATTTGATAGCACTATTGTTCAGCCTTTGGCTACATATGATGGCATTAGCTGGTTAAAAATACCAAAGCTTGTAAACGGCTGCTTAACGCGATGTAGTCAGACCTCATTTAATACTGTGAGCTGTATTACGGAATCAAATTTTGCCATTGGCTTTTTTACGGTGTACAGTGTACACTAATTCTTTTATAATGCTACTTCAATGAGCTTAATAGTAGCTGATTATAATATAATATAGAGTATCTACAAATGCGGTATAAATTATAAGAGCATCAGATGACTGCTTGAGCTGTAAATTAGTGTAGTCATACACCACTCTAATTCCATAGCATAAAGTATAGACATAAGCTAATATTGTACAGCCTCTGGAGTAATTGAATAGTAAACATAGGTTAGTAGTATTATGATAACGTCAAATTGTTTCATAACTTCGCAACGCGACTTTACCATGCGAAAATATAAAATAAACCGGTCTAGAGCGAGTCGAACTCGCGCACCAAGGGTTCCGTACCATCATATATAAATATTTTGGATGTGTTACTTTACGTACAGTCCTTCAAAAGTAGGATAGATGGACAGGCGGACAGATAGATGGGCGGACAGGTGGAAGGGCGAACAGGCGGACAGTACTTTACAATTAGCTTCATTCGTATAGGTATCTAAATAGTTCTGTGCCCAGAAAAAACTACGACTGTGCTTCACCCAAAGCAACCTGCGAGTTCAAGCCGAGAGTGCGAGTTCGAGCTGCGAGTTAAAGAGAGAGAGAGAGAGGAAGGAGGACATTTTGGTTGTGAATCGTGAAATGTTTTTAAATTTTCATCGGCTAGGCCGATATTCGTCAGAGAATTTTAAGGCTACGGTGTAGAATATTGCAGGTTTAGGTCAGTGCTATCTCTTGACCGATAGTGGAACTAATGTAATTTTAGTTGATGATTTCTGAAAATGTGTGCTATTTAGAGACATCTTTTTATTTTTCTTGTAATCTTTACATAAACTTCTATCACATAGAATAATTTCAGATTTTTCTCTATGCAAACTTCGGAGATAAGGGGGGGGTTATATTTTTCGTCAAAAGTCGAAAACTATGCGGCCTAAAATACATGAAAAATGTTTGAGAATGTGCAAATAGCACTCTTTCATATGATACCCCACATGACCTAGTAGTCCACTTTTCCTAGTAGCACAATTTTTCAGACACCCGTTCAGCACTGATGCAAAAAAAAAATCTTTCTTATTTGCGCATCTAAAACTATTCTAAATTTCAAGTTGATAGACAGACGGACAGACAGACTGAGTCGCACTATAAGGGTTCTTTTGAAACGGAATCCTAAAAATTAATAATTTAAATCCATGGAAAAAAGAAAAAGAACTGGTGCAGTTAGAAATAAACTTTCGAAAGAATGCGATAAGGAAAGGAGCAAGGATAGTGAAAATATATTTCATATCTAGCTGCAGTCAGGTCGCTTGCCGGTGTCGATTACAAATGAGGGGGTTCCGGACACATTTGATAGCAATGATCATGGTTTCATACAGTTAATGGATTCGGTCAGCCCCAGTTTGAATCATTTTCAAAGGATACTCCATTCTAAAGAAATATTCAATCTGGGTCTGATAGAAATAGTTATGAATCAAACGGGACTTATGAAGATGAGGGAGAAAATATTATTTCTTAAGTAATATATAAACAAAAGTTAAATATGCATTTCTAAGCAACATGACAATGGCTCGCTGGTTTAGCATAACTGGCGAGACTAAGTAGGATCACAAAATCAAGTGAAGTACCTAAGCTAGTTGACTACGAAAAGGTTTTCTATCAAAATTAGAGATCCCTAAGATACTGTTGTATACTCTCACTTTACTCCTTTAGGCAGTCATTAGATTAACTGAGAACCATTGTACAGCAAGAGTAAAGTTTTCAGCTGATAAATAGACTTAAATATCGCAATTGAACAGAAAAGAGAGATTATTGCTGGATAACAAATTAACACCATTTTAATGTAAACAAGCCGATTACTATTAAAAAAACCACTGATATCTGATAAATGTTCATGATATTTGAGAGCTATTAAAAAACACATTATTTAATTGTTTCAAATAGATATTAAATATAGAATATATGGATAGATATGGATATTAAGTGTTCACTAAATTGAATAATTTGAGTAAAAATCCTTGATTAATTCGTACATCGTATTTATCTTGCATAATATTTTTCGTAAACCTATATTATTTCAATGGGGCGTGTAATATTTGATAATATCACCCACATTAACAGTTGAGTGACACCCGCAGTACAATTTACCGATGGAGGTACAAAATAAACGATTTACCTTAGAATTATTATAAAGTCCATAGAAATAGTTACTTCACCATAATATTTGAAGTAACACTTGAACTGCACGATAAAAAAAAATGAAATAGGTTATCTTAGAGAATTAAAGGAGCTGGATCGTGGCCTATTGATGCTGTCTAAGCCATTGTACAATACAGCACATGCAATGCGCTGTGGAACTGTTAACAAGCTACTCTAATGCTAAGGGCTGGTTAATTTAGGGCCTTATTTAGAATTTTAAGAGCTGTGTAGCTGGCTGCAAAGTCCTTGCACAGAAAACAATACAGCCTCGAGTTTTTAATCATTCTGTAGTCCAGTGACTATACAGCCTGGGTAATACTATAGGTACCCCTTGGTAAGACTGGTTGTCAGACTTTCGGGCTTCTCACTACCCTTTAAAGACTGTCAAAGATCGAAGAATGGCAACCGGGACCAACGACTTTACGTGCTTTCCGGGACACGGAGGAGTCTCGATATCGAACGGTTGCTTAGTATAAGGAACAATTATACATATGTCGCATGAAATACAGTGTTGCCGACTGAAGTACTCTATACAGTCGGTGCGCTATGACGGAGTCTAAGGACCGCAGGGCGAGGGCGCCGGAAACAACAGGAGCGCCAGTCACCCTTCAGCCCTAAGAACTGTCACACGTTCATGAGACGCGTGCGCATATAGATTCATACCAAGTTTTATTACTTTATTTCGATTGTTATTGTTAATGGACAAGATGAATTAGGACAATAATTGTTAATTGTGTAACTGTATAGACAAAGTGTACATAAACCAAGTGTAAGAAGCTGTTATCATCTTTTAATTGCCCGAGATCCACAAACAGCCCACAACAATGTCAGAGGAAGGAAGCACGACCCCTCCCCAAATGTCTCCTCGCTACGACACATATATTATTTAAAAAATTAAAGTTTTAAAAATGGTGAATTAACAATAATAAAGTAGGTAAGACCAAAAGACCATTTCAGACACTAATCTACATGGTCCTCATATGGCCTGACCAAGATTATGTCTGGACTTTAAAAGAGACTGTGACCTCTGAGTTTGTTTCGGCCTTTCTTCTCAGAGTAGTCGGATAGGAAACGCCGAACTCATCTAGCTAATTTTTAATTATTTTTTTAAGATGACGTGTAAAAGTGATTCCAATATCCTATTTACAGAATAAACAATTTCATTTCATTTCATTTCATTTCATTTGTAGGTAACCGATAATCTTTCAATAAAATTTATCTTTTCTCCATTATAATTTCCAGAGCCTTAAGCTTCGTGCAGACTAGCGCGACGCGACAGCGCGACGCGACACCGGTTATTGTTATACCGTGAAGTTTTTTTAGAAATTGTATTGTTCGAGTCGCGTCGCGCTGTCGCGTCGCGCTGGTCTGTACGAGCCTTTAATCGATAATAAGTACTAAGTTAATCATTATTTGCGTCGTACCGCTCCCACTCAAACAGTAACGAGCCTTCGATCTCAATTCAAAACTCGACTAGGAATCGATCAATAGCAAGATTAGCTGGCATCGCCGTTTTCATTCGTCGGCGCGAGATCTGGAGCGAGACGATAACTGCCATAAAAACCTTATTTATTATACCTATTCTTTAATTTCTAGATAGTTCATAAAATATCTAGACTACCTAAATAAACTTTATTTCATTCCCTGAACGGAATTCAGCATATTTCTATTCAGTTATGTACAGCCGAAGTTATAAATATGTGACGATAAGGACACTGGCCATAAGGTGTGCGATGTCGGCATTTCCCCAGTTCGTGTCAGCTTTATAGATAAGGTTAGATTATGATTGTGTTATGTTGACATGACCCTCGAGGTGCCGACTCTGTACACCTCCCGGAATTTATCCGGAACATGACATGTACGTTGAAAAACAATGTCGCAAATAAATAACGTATGCGACAAAAGGCCCCGATGCTCACGCTGGGAACTTAATATGTATTTTCCTCACATCTGTTTTTATCCCATGTAATCTATTTATTCGAATAATTGAAACGGTGTTTATAGTCAAAGTTGCGGGTTCCGTACATAATACAATATTGCGGAATTGTATGAATGAAGCATGAAATATTTATAATTTTCGGAAGGCCGATCCAATCGTGCGTCATTAGCGGAATATTTATTTATTTATTTATTTATTGACACACCAACGACTTATTCACTAAAACATTACATTAAATATATTCTAAATCAACAGCTTTGCGGTGAATTCGTCACTTATAGGTGTGTACAGCACTTGTATAATCAATAATAAAAATTTAAATGGATATGAAACTAACAAAATTAAAATTTACAAAGATTACATTAAATCTAAAATGTCAAGCAGTTAAATTAAAATACATTATAATAAAAAAAAAAACAATTAAATTGGAAAATAAAAACAATTATAAATTAGAGCTATAAAAATAACAGATAAATTAGGACACAAAATTATTACATTATTTATAATAAATTAAAAGAAGAAGAAGAAGAAATATGGCGTGGATCGGTCTGGTTGGCGTAACAATTAACGGCAATATTATTATCGATATAACGCCGAATGTTTATTACGCTGATTCTGCTTCAATGACTTTTTTCCTCTGATTGTTGTCTTTGGCAGCTTTAACAAGGATTACTAAACAAGTAGGTATCTAGATAGGTGCTTGGTAAATTATTAGTAGATACTCATACTTTGTAATAATTTACCTAAGTACCTAAATAATGATAATGGAAGGCATCCAAAGCATAACTGATAATAGGGGAAGGCCCCACATCACCCACATGTATTATAGGCACGTGCTCATAATTAAATTATTCATGGCTCTACATAATGTTCAGCGGCTATACATAATGGCAGATAGCAGGTAGATTAAGAGGGAACAGTGCCTGCGATTCTCCATACAAATGTACTCACCTTTTTTCTTCCTGAATAATGCCTCTAGAACAATCATATTTTCATAAAATCAAGGTCTGCTGTAGATACGTCTCTGTTATTTCCTTTTTTTTCACCAACTTATTGGTAAAGAAAATATGACCCTCCGAAAATTACAAATATGCCCCATTTTTACCGCCATGATTAGAGGACTACCAGAACAATTAGAAAAGTTTTTAACATAAAAGAACCTATGCATACCTATGATATGATAGAAACCTAGACATACTGTTTCTTAAAAATAAAATGTGAAAAATAATTGATTTGGCTCCGTTTTCGAGGAGAAAAAATGGAAATATGAGACGTCGATCTCGTCATTTTTTTTAGATATATTCAGTCTGAGCTGCAGCTGTCAGTGAGCTGTCAGTGAGACAAACTTCAGGTAAGATGACGGCAGTAGTTTCTTAAAATACCTATTTTTCAAATTCCTCGCAGGCCGTGTTCCCTCTTGACTACTGTGACTACTACATAAAGATCAAAACAATCTATGTACTTTAATTAGCTTTCCCCGGATTAAATTAAATGGCAGCATTTATTACAATTTCTATGTAGGTACCGACTTATAAATAAATTATATTCTACCACTGCCAAAGACAAAAACCCGCGTAAAATATTCAACAGCTATCTATCAAGGGTTGCGTTTAAATTATTCGCGAGGCTTTTTATACTCTTTAACTAAATCATTCTATTTACTTACTGATAAAAGTTACTGATATTAGTGGATATTGAATTTGACCAATTAATTGTACCTAGCCCCTAGCAATGTACCCTGTACAGGGAATTTACTCACAAATAAACAAAATCATTTGCTGTTACACATCCTTGCCCCGCAACCTAATTGTGTAACACACTTCCAATCTCAATCTGAGAGTTTGAAAGGATATTGCTAATCCATTGCTGTATAGTTTTGAAAAATTTGTCGATCAATTGACAGTTGTGTGTTACGCAATTACCTCGCCGCGCTGGGTACGAACCATGAGACGGATGTAAAAAGAACATAAATCACGCAGTTAAAAAAATCTATGGTCTTGATTGACTGAGGTCTAGGAAATCAGTTTATTTTCTACCAATAACTTGCCTGGTATTGGTCGGATGGAGATTAATGACTACTGGCTATTCTTCACAAAAAAAAAAAACGCCCAAGTATGGGTGGATTCTTGGATTCATCACCAGACTCACGAAGGCTTCCGTACCGTATTAAAAGACCGAGCATAAAACGCCGAAAAAAACACGTTTCTTGTGTAGGTCCCCCCCTAACCCTCCCCCCACCCTCCGTAAAAGACCATGGGTAATTTTGTATGGGATCTGGACCAAACTCAACAGTGATGAAACTTATGCCATGTGATAGCTTTTGGGGTATTATTTAATACATTACGTATTTATTGCAGCTAAGTTGAAATTGACCGCGAACATGGTGTTTTGGAACATCCAAAATGTTAGGTACTAATATTCCATATTTTATATTTATTACATATTTTATTGAGGGGCTTGTGGCTAAGTAATAACAGCTGCACGGGTCGATCAATCAGATTAAGCTATGCTTGCTACGCTTGATCCGTGGATGGGGAGTTTTTTCCATTTTCAGACAAAATAATTCGATCAAGTTATGATTATTTACGTAAAACATTCAGTCTTTTTGTACGTAAAAAAAATATGATAACGTCGCATTTTCTGAATTCTTCAAAATCTTTAAATATGAATTATTGGTTCGAATGAAAATCATTTACTCGTACTTATCAATGAAACTTAGATCTATACACACATCGAGAGTCTAAGTGTTATGTTATCTTCGAAACGATATATTTTTGGAACACAAGACTTGTTCCAGGACTTTTGTATTATTTTTATTTATAGCACCTTAACCTTATAGTTATTGGATATCAAAAGAAACACTTGTATATAGAGAGAGAAAACATGTAAAAAATACGGCGAGCTGTACCAAAACCTATTTTAAGATTGTTGGGACGCTATTATTGTAAGTATTAGAAAAATGTCGATAAAATCTAAGTAGACTGAAATAAATGTTAATGAACATACAAACATTTTGTTTTTTATATTTAAAATATAGACCACAATATTGGTACCTAGTCATCTGGCTAGCCTTTACCCAACATGTTGGGGTTGGCTTCCAGTCTAACCAGATGCAGCTGAATAACAGTATTTTACATGGAGCGACTGTCTATCTGACCTCAACAGCCCAGTTACTGGGTAATACAATACCCCTTTGGTAAGACTAGTTGTCAGACTTTCGAGCTTCTGCCGACCCGTAACGACTCTCAAAGATCCTCGAATGACAGTCGGGACCAACGGCTTAACGTGGTTTCCGAGGCACGGAGGGTCTTGGTATATAAAGATGGTCACCCACCCTCGGACCAACTGCAGCAAGCGTAGTTTAAACCTGATCGATTGACCCGTACGGCTGTTATTACTTAGCCACAAGCCCTTCAACAAAATATGTAATAAATATAAAAATATGGAATATTAGTACCTACTACTGCCAATATAAGTCGAAATCGAGCGCGAACATCGTGTTTCGGAACATTTTGGATGTTTCAAAGCACCATGTTCGCGCTTGAGTTCGACTTAGCTGCCATAGTATGAATTAAATAATGCCCCAAAGCTTTTCATGGCATAAATTTCATCGCTGTTGAGAGTTTGGTCCAAAATAACTCATGGTCCTTTATCCCTATTAACTTTATTGAATTTTTATTATTTGTGCGGCATATGTTATAGCGGCAATAGAAATACATATTCTGTGAAAATTTCAAGTGTCTACCTGTTACGGTTTATGAGATAAAGCCCGCTGACAGACAGACGAACAAACGTTTGGCAGCCTTCGGGTACGGAAACCTAAAAACGTCTCACAGACCCTTACAATTCCACAGTGAAGTGTAAAAGCGTCGACTAAGTTCAGGGAACGGACTATTAAAGGGTATAAATTTTTGACCCCAATTCTTATTATAGGTAAGTAGTGATTTCACTTCTATACATACAGTTAAAATCGCTTTTCGTGTCTGTCTGTATGACCGCGTTGTTCTTCTAATCTACGCAACGGATTTTGATGATGTTTTCATCATTATTCAGAGAATTTATTCCAGAAGGTTTATGTGTATAATACATTTACTTAAAATTAAATCTCGATGTTTTGTCAAGTTGTAGAAACCGTGCGAAGCAAGGGCGGCGGGTCGCTAGTATTTCAATAAATACAATAGGTGATTACTTTGACTACGGCGCTGGTCGTGCCTAGTATCGAATAAACATAGATTTAGAAAATTGATTCAGCTTTTAAATGTTGCTGTTTATAAAGAATTATACCGCAATAGCATGTCACATGCCACTTTACTTTCGAAAGTCGAGGCCAACAATAATAACTTCTTAGTTTTATAAAAAGTTTAAAATTAAACATAATGACGACATGTTGGTGTACTTATAAGGTACACCTCAACATAATCGTTAGGGTAAAACTTATTTACAAAAAAAAACAACCGACTTCCAAAAAAAACACTTAAAAGAGAAAAATAACTTGAATTTCGGAAGTCGGTGGCAAAAACGATAGTATTTTATTAGATACATATATAGTAAAATATACCTACCGTAATATATATGAAAGCAATTCATAACTATTTCCCTAGGGATATAACTATATCACGGCTTCAACTATGTGAACTGCGAACCATCTTAAAATATAACTATATAGATCTGTATTTTCGTTTTTGCCACCGACTTCCGAAATTCAAGTTATTTTTCTCTTTTAAGTGTTTTTTTTGGAAGTCGGTTGTTTTTTTTTGTAAATAAGTTTTTATTTTTCACTTTTTAGTTGTGTTTATACCTACCCCGCACAAATTCGTATACCAGTCGAATAATGGAAACATAACAAAACATTTTTCAAAAATTAACGAATCATTCCAAGCGCCCCGCTGGTGGGGCAAAGAGGAATGCCTAAAAATTTTCAGTGGAATATGCCCCACTAGTTCGACTTGGTGGGGCAGATTCCACTAGTCTAAAATCTTTATGGATTCTGCCTCACTAGGGTTGGCACCTTAGAAATGTGTAGGTAGGTATGCTCGTATTTTATATTTGTTTGGAAAAGAAAGAAATGTATAGTTAAGTAAAATATATATTTTTTGGTAATTTAATATGTTATGATGGCCCAGAGGTTAAGGCCTCGCCTCTCATGCATGAGGTTGTGGGTTCTAATGTGACTTTTTCAATTAATGTGAACTTTCTGAGTTTATCTTGGACATTATTGACATCAGTGAAGGAAAACATCGTGAGGAAACATGGACTTATAGTTAATATTAGTCTGAAATCACCAACCCGTTTTGAGCAAGCGTGATGATCAGTGCTTGTTCCTTCTCTGTATGAGACGAGGCCTTTGCCCTGCAGTGGGACAGTAATAGGCTGGTATTATTAATTTATATTTACTAGTTGTTTCTGGAAGGAATCGGGTTGTAAATCACACGTTAATTACACGATTTGTTACAAATAAAATAAAATCTAAGTAAATACAAGTCCTAGTTACATTTTACTTACATATAAATTTCTTTCTTTTCCAATCAAATATTAAATACGAGCATACCTACTTACACAAATTCTAAGGTGCCAACCCTTGTGGGGAAGAATCCATGCCATGGGGCAGAATGCATTTGCCCCACTTGAAAGTGTAGAAAGGGGGTTACAAAATTTTTTGCATCTCAATGACATCTATTGGCCCAAAATGGTACACATTTTGGAATACATTTTTCTACACTCAATTTAACAGAAATAACATTTTTGAAATTTAATTACAGTCCTATTAAAATTGTAAATATAATATTATCACGATGTAACATTTAGTTTTTGTTTCATTGCAATCGTCTCATACAATAAAAAGATATGCTAATTTAAAGTTTTCAAAGTGAGACCCATACCACCAACAAGCACTACATTCCAGGCGGCAAGGGGTAACGGAGATGTGGAGCGTATGCAGCTTCTAATATTAAGCTGGACGGTCACAGTCCATAAATTACAGGCTACCACCCCCGAAAGAGCTGTGATCGACTTTGGTAAAAAAAACTTTGCAAAAGAGCAAATATACGTCGCGCTTAGTCGTGTCAGAAGTTTGGAAGGCATAGTTTTATCAGAGGTGGACGCCAACAAATTATTAAAGCGACCACACGGCCACAGATCACTGACGGAAATAACGAGGCTACAAAATCTGTCTTCTGACAATCAAGGCCACACATAACATACGACTCAAGTAGCGCAATTTGATGCCGGGATATTACCATTAAAATCATTTATAGCCAGAGTACATCTCATGGCAATTCGAATAAGCCCAAACACGGCTAGGATACATTGTTTTATGACGGAGTTCCGGTGCCGTCCTTCCGGCTTCATCTTCAGATCAGTTCGATGGTCATCAGAATTATTTATTTAAACGTGCTTCATTGTCGCTTAACTATCTTAATCGAGATATCTTATCGCCACCCGTGAAATACTTATCATTGAGTAGTTCCGGTGGCCATCTGTCTTCTTCATCAGTTCCATTTCACCAAATGATACTTTCTGAATGAAAATGCTTAATTTGTTGCTGAAAATACCTAAATCGCTATGTGTGTGCCTATAATATTTGAGGAGTTCCCTCAATTCCTCATGGATTCATTCATCAGAACTAAATTTTGATAAAAATGGGACCAATCGGGAAGTGTATCCTTTCAAATAAAAAAATAATTTTCAAAATCGGTTCATAAATGACGGAGATATGAGGTAACATACATTAAAAAAAAAAAAAAAAAATACAACCGAATTGATAACCTCCTCCTTTTTGGGAAGTCGGTTAAAAACAGGCGTGATGTTATTTTAATGTTGTTTATGTGTAAGTTTAAAATTTTACAATAATATTTATTCCGCTTTGTCAGTGAGAAGAGTAATTTTTATTTACTTTTGGCGCGTCTACGGGACAAACACCAAGAACGATGTAGGTACTATCTGTAAGTCATGGGCATGCAAATATTAATTTCGTGTTACAATCAAAACCAAACTCGCATCGCAGCACACGGCCACTGAGCTTCTCGAGCCGTCAATACTGTAAGTGGTATCGGTCGTTACGCCACCTCAACGCTCCCTGAAAATGGGAAAATACCTACAAAGCGAACCACCGACCGACATAACCGCAATGGGGAATTCTTTGTTAGCGAGGAAGCTGGTAAATAGCTCAAACGGTACTAAGCGAAAGAACTAAAATGTTCCTACTTATATTTTGCTTTATACAAAGGAAATACGCCGCACCGTTTCGTTATTTAGAGGTCTTTATAAAGAAATATAAAGCTATTATAACCGTAAATGAAATCACTTAATAAGGAATAGGTTGAATAAATGCATAATTAGGTTTTTTTTATTAGTTAGTTGATAATGGACTGGAGTAGTATAAGCATCGTCATCATTCTCATTATTTTGGAAACATAATATATAGGACGAAAACTGTTACCATGGATTCAGTACATTTTTTTTTTTAACTTTACCGTAGGAATTTCTGCTGTATTGTGGGTGCGTTTACAAACATTTAAACTCTTAAACTCACATACACAAACAGCCAGACCCGGAACAACTACTTGTAGGTCATACAAATATTTGTTCCGTGCGGGAATCGAACCCGTGACACGCAGCGCAGCAGTCAATCGCTTAACCACTGCGTCAACCATGTCGTCAGTACATGAATCTGAACCCCCCTGCGTTGAAACTTTTCGTCGGTTATTCTATGAAACAGTTAAAATTTCAACCTTTCAGAACCGTGTACTGAATCAATGTTAACAGTTTTCGCGTCGATGTCCCTGCCACCCTGTCTAGGTAATGCTACTTAAAGCTCAAATCACGATATCACCTCGACTTACTTACCTGTGTAGGCATGTCTCACTATCGGAGGAAAAAATCGTTTAGACGCTTTGTTCAAAGATGAAAAAAGATACCCGATTTTATGTGATTCTACTGTAACAATAATATCTGAGTTAGTGTAGAGTAAAATATTACAAAAACAAGCTCCTCTTGTGAATACATCAGATTAACCTTTCACCAAAGTTGTATTATTTTTATGTCTCACATTGGTTTGAATATTTAATTGAAATGCCTCGCTCGAGAAACGTTTGTTGTTGGCATTTTTGTTTCTTCCATTTCGTAGCGCAGTCCTATTCAGGAGGATTTGACACCTCATTTCTCAACAATAGGGATGTTGACTGGGAAAAAAAACTATTTAGTCCGTCAGTCAGATAATAAAAAAATATTCGACCGTATTTTTTGCTTTATCATATTAATAAAAATGGTTTAGATAAAAGGCATTAAAGTTGGGCAGTGGGAGCTCAGTCTGTACGTCACAATTCAGTTTAAAATATACCGGAGAATGATGTCTTGCCACATTTTAACTTAATAAAAAAATAAAAATAATTAAATTCGTTTATTTCAGACTGGGTAATGTCCATATTTTTGTTAGTAACAAATTAATTATCTTAATGTATTGCCGTAATCTTTAAAAAAAAAGAAAAAGAAAAAGTATGTGTCCATAATTTTTTAATAATCTACCTGACGGGTCAACATCCCTATTGGACCAACCGCTATGGCGTTAATACTCGGCTGAATTTCACGTTTTGAAACAGTCGCGAAAAGAAAAATAAGCGTCAGTTTTTCATTAGAATGATTCTACAATACAAATTACTTTTTATGCTTCAGGATTTAGATACCGTACGTTTTACTTTTTACCAAGAAAATTAAACATTTTGTGAAAATACCGTAAAATGCTGTTTTTGCTTGGAAAACTAGTATACCGACCTTACACAGTAAGTGAGATTTACTAGAGTTTTACAGTAAATAATATTTCTATCTGTAACGGTTAGCTGGCCTTATAAAATGTATTTATTATAAGACTAGCTTTTTCCCGCGGCTTCGCCTGCGTGGATGTTGGAAAATACTCCACGGGAACGTACTACCGGGATCAAAACTATCCTATGTGTTAGCGGTTTTTGGGCCAATCCGGAACATACGTCCAGACAAACAGACGAACCGACAAACATTCTAAAAACAATATTTTCGGCATCAGACTCGTTCAAAAATATTCAATGTACAGTTTGGACTTCGTTACTATTTTATTATATTTATATACAGGGTTATTGGTAATAATTATGTCGGCTATCCATGTAGGGGATATTAGACAGGTCATTTACAACCAAGTTATCCCTTTTGACTCCTATGCAAATGTCAACAATTTTCGAGTTATGGACATTCTATATTTTAAAATTAATAAAATAAAAATATAAAATGTCAAATAACTTGAAAATTTATGACATTGGGGTCATGAGGGATCATTTGGTTGCAAATGACCTCTTCCTTGACCCATGACCAAGATCTAATTAATAAATTAATTTTTCATAAAAGCCGCTTACCTTCAATACCCGCATTTCTACTGAGATCAAACCTTAGATAGAAACTATCTACATATATCTTGTACTCCTGCTTCGTTTTATTTCTTTGAGGATTACACAGCCAATTCGCATGAACGACTCGAAACAATTCAATTCTAATTGAGATAAAATTGAAGGAAAATATAGAACAGAATGGAAGATCTTCTACCGAATACTGTGACCGAATCGGTACAAAATACATGATAGAGAGCATCAAGAGCATGGTAAGAGCGTGGTGGTAGAAGGGCTGGCTGACTATCCAGGGTGCGCCGTACAGTTATCTATATGTCTATATTTAAGTATCGCTGTTCATGATCAACTCTTTTCTTGATTGTCTCAAATGTCCCATACTCTCTGAGCGAGATGGAGGGTTCAATGTCAGACCTTCTTTTGCCTTTTTTGGACTGGATACCGCTCGGTCAATTCGGCAATATTCTGTGACTTCGGAAGGGGTTGATTAGAAGTGTATATAAGAGCAGTCTTCTTCAGATTTTGCTTAAATATCGACTTGTGCTCTTGTCGCTGCACAGCTCCGAGTAATTAGTTATCGGAGTAGATGTCTATTTTCCATAAAATTTAATAATAATGCTCAATGTAACGATATTTATTTCTCATAACACTAAGTTTTTTCTTTTACAAAAGGCTAGCTAAGATTCTGCGCACTATGGACTGACTTTAACCAAAGCTCATCGTATCGAATAACAATCTTTAACATATAAACGACTGAATATTATGGCTTCCTTCCGGCCTGATTCAACGCTACTTTCATCAGAAAGCCACACCACCTATTTATTGGGGTCTTCCTGCATTTCATCGCCAAGTATCCAATCTCGCAGCTATCCAAGATTTATGTAGTTCATTATTACCTCATTTACATGACAATGGTGCACTTGGCTTCAAAAGTTCAAACAGTTCCAAAAAACTTAAAGTCGGTCCTTCTTGAACTTTTGCTAAAGGGAATCGTAAATTCCTTATTATAATATATGCAGCATTTATTTTGGCATATTGTTTTCTGAAAGTTTTGAAGAGAACAGAGATTGTTCATCTTCAGAAGCACAATAACCCCGTTGACGTTTGTTAATTTACTTCGAAGAAGTTTGGAAACGGTGTTTTCTTGAGTATTAGTAAAAAAAAGGTAACGTCAATTTTGTTGAGATTATATTATCCTTATTTTTTTCTTTGTTCTGGCTGTAAACCGAAATTATCACATTATTTGATTACGAATATGTATTTAGTAAGGTAGGTATAGGTTCCTCGTAAATATTAACTAGAGAATAAGATCAGTAGTTAATCATGCATTATGGTAGGTATACAGGTAGATGTAGTACCTAATTGAGCATACTGCTTAACCTGCGTGTTGCGGTTTGGTAAATTGTTGTTGGCAGATTCAGCCCTTTGTACCCGACTGGGGTACTATTTGTGCTGGCCACTTGGACGGTGATCAATGTGATAATTTTATTTTTTATTGTTCACTCGTGTGTCTGTGCATCTGTCACAGCCAATTTGCTCCGAACCTAATGGACCGATTAAGTTTAAATTTGGTAAACATATGTATTTCTGTGACCCAAACACGGACGTGTCACGTATATAAATGAATTTTGTATATCACTCACTTGGGACAGGAGGAGTCACACTCAGATACAAGGTTCGCAAAGAACATGTTAGTGGGAGTTCAAGGATGCAGAAATAGTGGACAAAGTAAAAGAGTCCAGACTGAGATGGTACGGTCATGTACTCAACGAACAGATGACCATGTAAAAAAGTTCATTTCCATGGCTACAAAGAAAAGGGGAAGAGGAAGACCTCAAACATGTGGTTTGAGGTCTTCCTCTTCCTCTCTTCTTTGTTGGTTGACGAAGGTCCAAAAGTGAGTTTAAACATAAGGGAGATGAGACTTACGGAAGATGACGCACAAGACCGAAATAAATGGCGTCGTATGATTGGGAAAGCCGACCCCGCGTAACGGGAAAAGGCGACGCCAAAGAAGATGTCCCTCACTTTTTGGAGCCAAATAAAAAAAGAGTTTTGCAAACTGTACTGTGTGACATATCAAATGAAAGGGCTTACTGTGAGGATCTCAAATATATTTTAATTAAAATAATGTTAAGTTATTTAAGAAAATATATGAAAATTAACCATTAGGGGGCAAATGGTTAATCTCCGAAACTTTGAGCCTAAAATACAGAAAATAGTTAAAATAATAAAAAATAAATAGTATAATAGTATAATTTCGGGTTCGATTCCCGCACGGAACAAATATTTGTATGACCTACAATTAGTTGTTCCGGGTCTGGATGTTTGTGTATGTGAGTTTAAATGTTTGTAAACGCACCCACGACACAGGAGAAATTCCTAGTGTGGGGCAACGTTTTTTCAAAAAAAAAAAAAAAAAAAAGAATAATAATAATAATAAGTGAATGTTTTTGTTTTTCTTTGTTTTTATAAAAATATTTAAAAATGTAAATCATATGTAAATATATGAAATAAAGGAAATACTTAATGTAAATGTAAAGTTAATAATAATAATAAATAGTTAAATAAATAATAGGTTGCAGGTGGTTAAAGTCGGAGACTACCAAAGTAAACCGCAAAATATCACGTTTGGTGTTCTCCAAGGATCACTGCTAGGTCCACTATTCTTCTTAATTTACATTAACTCCATCCATAAGGTTCCAATATACGGCCATACTTCGCTTTATGCGGACGATACCTGTCTTTTTTATTTTGGTGGCTCTATAGTTGATATGATAAATCAAGCCCAAGAAGACCTAAACTCAATGTCCATCTGGTTTCAACAAAATCTTCTAACAATCAATGCATCCAAGACCAGTTATGTTATATTTAAAGCCAAAAATAAGAAAATACCACCTCATCCACCTCTTACAATTGAAAACCAAGTACTCGAACTCAAACAGCACGAGAAGTACCTTGGGCTAAGAGTAGACTGCCATTTAAATTGGAAGGTTCAAATTGACTATATCAGATCCAAAATTACATCTTTATTGGATTCGCTACGTAAAATCGTACACTGCCTGCCATATGGTGTACGCCAGACAATATACAACTCATTAGTACTGTACCTAATAGAAATCTGGGGCAATGCACCTAAAACAAATCTAAAAGACCTACAAATTGCACAAAACAAAATTATTAAAATGCTTTTTCATTTTGACTACCTAACACCTACAATTAAAATATACAAAGACACGCAACTCTTGAACATAAAACAACTTCATGCATACTGCACCTGCATACTCATTCAAAAAATACTTAATAAAACCATACTCGTACATACACAAATATCATTCACCAAAACACATCAATTACATAACCGCAGCAGTCGTAGAAAAGATCACATAATACTTCCTCGAGTGCGAACCACTCAAGGTAAAAGATCACTTGTTTATGAGGGAGTGCAACTTTACAATAAATTACCAGATGAGATAAAGGGTGCGAATCGATCAATATCTTTAAAACAAAACTAAAAAAATACGTTATGCAAAATATCCATATTAATTAACTATAAATTAAAATAATATAATAAATGAAAACTTAAAAAAGCAGCTGTAAACAAAAGTTGTACTACTGACTGATGTATCTGTATTGTGTAGTTCAATTTAATGACACGGTGATAGATTTTAGGGAGTACCCACAAACCCAAAAAATTATATAATACTAATATAAACATATTGTAATGAAACACGACATATTAATTGTAAGTCCGAGTGACAATGATTAAGTTTTTATAGTTAAATGTGTTCTCATGTAAGTGAAATGTAAATTTCTTTATGAGAAAATAAATGTCTAACCAGAAATAGTTTTATACTTATAGATTATAGGAAAACCTATCAGAAGTCTATGTTCTTAAAATAACATGGTAAATCTCTCAATATTGTGCGTACAAACTTACATTTGTAGTTAGAATGTATGGGAGAACATGTCTTTCAACTACAAAGTTAAGTATGTTTTTTTAGGATAAATTCTTCTCAACTACGGAGCCCTTCATTGTGCGTGGTCCGACACGGACTTGGCCGGTTTTACTAATGGGATGGAGATGCATGATAGCGAAATGCTTTTTATTATTTTAATGTTTTTAGAACTCGTGAGTTTTAACCATTTTATTTTTATTTTGCTATTTGTGGGTCGGATTTCATATAACAGAAATGTTCTACCTGTCCTTCTAGCAGACATTCAGAACTATACACGTGTGCCTAATTTATTCTGTACCTAAGTTATTTACTTCGAAGAACATCGCATAAGTAGGTATACAGGGTGGCAGGGACATCGACGCGAAAACTGATACCATGGATTCAGTAGGTACATGATTCTGAACCGAACTGCGTTGAAATTTGTCGCCGGTTATTAAAAAAAAAACTGCCGTTTCATAGAAAAGTGCAATACCTACGCGGTCAAAATGTATAGAACAGCAGTTTTTTTTTTAACCGATGACAAATTCCAACGCAGGGGGGTTCAGATTCATGTAGGTACTGAATGAATTCATGGTATCAGTTTTCGCGTCGATGTCCCTGCGACCCTGTATATCTTTTCCACATGTAAGAAAGTTCTTCACGCATTAATGAGTTTCAATAGTCCCTGGGACTCCGCATGCAGGTAGCAAGTGAGGGACGTCTAGCTGTTTTCCTTGCTTATTATATGCTCAAGTTAAACGCTGCTCCCAGCTATGACCTCCTAGAAACTAATACGTGATTAACATACAAACTTACGTAACATTTGCATAATCTTTATGTCAACAAAGCATATTCCGAAGTATTAACATAATCCGTCTTCATTTAGACGAGGTACGGTAATCTGTAAAACGACTTAAAGTACAATAAACCGTATAAATATGCGTGTTAGCAAAATGTTTTCCTGTATCACGTTGATTGGAAGGCATGCAGATTTTTCATTGAAAGGTCGTTTGTATGAAAACGGTTGTGACCAATATTAAACAACCCAATAAGGAAAAAAAACAGGTATGTGGGTACGTAATATTTGGGGTCCTTACAATTCCCAAGCCAATCAGTTTGCTTGCACTAATAATTATAAAAATAACAGCAATGACTAATATAATAATAAGCTACCAAGCTTAAACTCTTAGAAATATATGAAGTGTTCCGAATGTCGCGTGCTTCAATAATCTGCTCTTATGGGCTTACGGTTTAACTAAACTGGGCCATATTGTAATTTGTTTATAGGTAGAATCAAGTTACAAGAATTAAGTTAATAGGTAAAAGTTAAACAAAAAGATTTGTATAAGTATAAGATATTGCCACTGAAAAAGCTGCACGAAATCTGACAACTTAATTTGAATATCGTAGGTTCGTTTTGATGTATATTCGGAATTAGAAATATATTATTTGAGTATAATAAAACCCGAGTCTATACAGAGAAAAATGAATGTTGGCGAAGTAATTTAATTTGGTATATATTTCTAATAAAGGAATAAAAGGAAATGTTTTGTAACGAAAACGAAAGTTTTAATGGCCAGCGTCCGAAGTGCTCTAAAGTCAAACCATTGAAGATCAGAATTCAGTACGAAGAGAAGTCACAGCTGGGTTCCCTCTATCTGGCAGAATTTTGATGCTCCGAAATTTATTTGGCATAACACACTTGGCATAATCTTCTTTAAACGAATATATATATGGCATAAAAATCATTTAATATAATTATTGTTTGGCCGAATGTTTATATGTCCGAATTTACAAAGGCATAATTTTAAGATGGCAGAATTTTATTTGGCATAATTACTTTTGGCAAAGCTTAATTTCGCATATTTTCGTTTCACATAACGTTTATTTAGAGCGACGATTATTTGGAATAATTTCACTTGGCATATTAGGAAGATGGCAGAATTTCTTTTGGAATAATTTTATGAGGCATAATTATTGTCATTTCTATAAAATGTAATCATATTCTTAACCTTAAATTAAAATTAAAATATTGTCTTAAAAAGTCAATAAGTTGTACTACATACAAAAGTTAGTGAAGTGACAGAACCGAATCGCTGCAAAACCGACTGCACGCAGTCTTGTCTGCCCTACCCCTAGAGTGTAATTTAAGCCCGCGTAGGCGCGGAGGGGCGAGGCGGCCCGCGAGCTGAGGAGCAGGTGGTTTTAACGCTCGCCGCCGCAGCTGAGGCTGGCCGGCAAAGCCGGCCAGCAAGCCGAAGCTGCTGTGGTGAGCGTTACAACCATCTGCGACGAGAAGCTTGCGTGGGACCGCCGGAGCCCCGCAGCGCCGGAGCCGTGACAGAAACCATGCCTGCTGCATGTTGCATGCTTGCTTGCATGCTGCATGTTTGCTTGCATGCTGCATGCTTGCTTGCATGCTGCATGCATGGTGTGTGCTTTTTTGCATGTTTGCATTCTACATGCTTGATGCATGTATGCATGGTGTGTGCTTTTTTGCATATTTGCATGCTACATGCTTGATGCATGCATGGTGTAAGCTTGTTTGCATGTTTGCATGCAAACAAGCTTACACCATGCATGAACTATGAATTTTCCGTAATGTGATAGATGAGTCTTTCAATTATTATGGATATGAAAAGTATGCCAAAAGATGATTCTAACTGTAAACTTTCTGAGATATGATAGTTCTACCTTTTAATGATTATCGATATGATATGTATGTATGCCAAAAGACTATTCTGACAGTGAACTTTCTGCAATATGATGGTTCTACTTTTTAATTATTATGGATATGAAATTTATGCCTAAAGATGATTCTGACTTACAAAATTATGCGTTTTTAATGTATTATAAATGAGTGTATGCCAAACGATTTTCTGCGAAATGAAGTTTATGCTATGCGCTGTTATGCAAAATAATATTATGACATAAAAAGTTCTGCTATAAAGGGTGGACCCGTCACAGCTCCTCTGCGTTTGACAGCTCCTCTGCGTTTGACAACTTGTGACTTTGCTACCATAAACTAGGGAGAGTTGTGATGCTTTTTATTAAAATCAATGATAAACTAACAGTGAAGGTTTCACCTCATTAACCTCACACTAATAAACTATTCCGGTGGAACGTTTCTTTGCCAATCCTGCAGAAACTCTGTCGAGATAAAGAGTACCATCAGTCCTGAATTTTGCTTTCGAATATGAGCTACCAGCCTATCACTATGGCAAGTTTCATGTAAATCTGTTATGTATTTGATGCGGTAATAGACAGGATGATTGAAAAGTGAAAACCTTTCTTTAAGTTCAGCTTTTGTAAAGATGTTACAATACTCTATTGTTCTCAATTACATATTCTAAATGCAGACATACTTAATTTTGTAAGTGTTTTTATAGTATGTACTTCAAATTCGTAGCAATCCTATCAAGTTCTGAAATCGTCATCAAAATCGCGCTCGGGTTTTTGGCAGATGCTATAAAACACGTCGGTCTCGTAGTTAGTAAACGAGCAATAAAACACGTTTCGTCACGTCGGAGCAATTTGTGTAGCTAAGATAATGCATATATTATGTATGGGGCGGCGACCACGTAATGCCGAGAGCCACCCTTCAATGTAGCTGATTCCACCCTCGGGACTGCCGAGAGGGTCTTTTGTGCTCAGAAGTAAAATGTCGGGAAGAGTCATTATAGTTTCAGACTTCCCATACTACATCCACGACTACATTTCAGAAAAGTAATAAGTACCTATTTACTTCTCCTTAACGTCAATAAATGACATCTACGACATAACGATTTCCTGGTTTTTAACATGGAGTTTCGGGATAAAAGTATTGGAAGAGACGGGTCTCGTTAAGATCTGTTTTCATTCGTTACTAGTGTTTGGATACCAACATTTTTGATAAGTATACCAATACGTGTAAGTGCAGCAGAGACATCGGGGCTGAGATGCCATAAGTAAGGACATACAGGCTTATGTGTCAGAGTATTTAGAAATAAGTAATTCATAACTCTCCCTAAGCGATGCCAGTGAACACTTTCGTAATGCTTCGATTAAAGGGGCTAGACATTTCCTTCCTACCTGTAACAAGAGGTATTTTCAAATTTTCCTACGAAACCATGAGCAAAATAATCCAATTAAAATGAATAAATAAGTACTTACAACTGTTTGTGACGAATGAAAAAAACATCGAAATCAATTTCTATAATGTTAATTGCGTGTATAAAAATGTAATAATAAGAAATAATTAAACAACATTGAAATATTTTTCGCGCAGTTAACCTTATTATTTCGGCAACTGGGTCGTAATTTAGAAGAGATTTTAACATAATATACTTATTTAATAGTTTTATCATGGCCGTATTAACTCTTATCACATTGTGTATCGACTTGGTGGTGTTTCTATTAAATTTCATTTTTTTAATAAGGGAAATGTACATTAGGCTAAACATAGACTTAGTATAAGTCTTGCAGTTATAAGTAGGCTGTATTGCCTCTAGTCGCCGCACCCGTCGTTTCGGTCGTCTGACGTTGACTCGAGGCTGTCCGCCGTCCGGTCTGTGCTTCCAGTTCGGTATTTATATCCACGTTGTTTGGCTCGCAAGACGTCCTACTTTAACCTCATTAATTTTTCATCTTTTTCATGCGACTCGATACGAGGAAAGATGGGAAAATATCCTTTGAACTTTCTAACGTGTGAGTAAACTAGAAAATAAGTGGTTGAAAATAATCTTATAATTTTCAGTAGAAATGCTCTGCCAGGATTCAATGATAAATACCTACATCCAATAGATTTATATTTTCGCGTATCTTACCATCAAAAAGATATTAACGACCAAAATCTACATATTTATTTTATCCTGTATTTTAAACATACTTTTCATATGTATTTCTTTCCCTTCGATAAAATTCAAATGGGTATAAAATAAAATATTAGATTCTTTGATGCTTCTAATAACAATACGTTTTACGAGGATGCATAGCGGGGTTCGGTTCATCTCCCCTCATCCCTGGCATTATTAGTTACTGCAGATACTATTTGGAATTCCTTAGGGATCAGAGGGGCGTTGGTGAAATGAAAACTGGTCAAGTGAAAATGCTTTCATTGCTTTTTACGCGTCGCCAGAGGCAATTTAGACGTTGCGGTGTTTTGTAGAGAACAGAGCCCAAGCTCTAGGGGCTGCTGGGAGGTGATTCTATTGCTCACGCTCTGTGGGAAGCGAGGGCGATGTATTTGCTTTATTGATTACACAACAAATAGCCGCTTGATATCGATCATTACTAAAAATAAAGTGCAGTAAGTACACAGAAAATAAGCAGTTTATTTATTTACCTCGTGGGTCACTGTGTGTTCATAGTAGGCGAATGAATCTATCGATAATGTAATGGGGACAGTACAGTATATGGAGTTTAGGCAGCGGACAGTTATCACCGTTCTCGGATGGCGGTTTCATCCTCATTCACTTAATTCAAGACGAAAACTCTAATAAGCAAATGACCGAGAAGAATACGGAAAATGATCAGTTTCTTACAACAAAGCGAACAATGACGGCCGGAAAACGTAAGGATAAAAAGATAATTCGTGAGGTGGGTCGGAGTTAAGCCAGTGAAACGTCGGATAATATCGTCGGGAGGCGCTCATGTATTTACGTGGTGTCGGTAGTTGTAGCCCAACTGGGACAGGTGCTATCTATCGCTGCTCCCAGGGTATTACACACCTTCAGGATTTACGATTATCGTGTGGATTCCTCACGATATTTTCCTTCGTACCTGAAGATAAATTTATAAGAAAACGAATCTACATAATATACGTATTTGTAAATAAATTACATTACCAATAATCAGAAAGGAAATCTTAACGATAAGGAAAATAAATTCGTCGAACCGGCCGCGTTATTGTGGAAAGTTTGCGAGTATGAATAGAGCTGAGTGAAAGATATGAAGGGATATGGAAATGCGTTGACAGCTTGCGTTATTGTAATTGTTGAAAATGTTTCACGATTTTATCCCAATTCCAAGATGGGTGTTTAAGTTTTGGAAGTAAAATTATACTTATTACTTTGCCGGAGAACCTAGTGACTTCTTTAAATTCTCTTTTTTGATTAATTTTATCTTTAGACAGAGCTAGTGGGTCTTATTACCGACGCGTCTGCAGGATATTAGTTGGGTAAAGAGAAAAAGTCATGGCATTTAGTGTTGGCTCCCAACTCTCCCAAGAGACTGTGATTGTGGCTCCCTTAACGTGGGTTCCGTAAGAAGCGATGGAAAAGGATGAAAGGATTATTATTTAAGGACTGCCAGGGGAGAGCGTGGTCCCGGCTGAATCTCATTTAGTGTTGAAAAGGTAAAAGATTAAACCAGATGGAGATGAGCTACAGCAATCATGACGATGACAAAAGGTTGGGATGTAGGTAGGTAATATATTATGTCATAGCTGTAATCATAACATACACTGTACTGTCTATTGTCTGTTAGTAAAAGGCTGTTGATAACAATACCATAAAATTAGGGCCATGGGGCCCGAGAGCCCACGAGCCAACACTCATCTTCACGTGACCAGAGGGCTGGCCTATATTTTGGCCAACGTGCCCAAAAGACTGGCAACATTGCCCCGTTGTATGGCAATGCTGCCAGCCTTTTGGGCACTTTTCCTGTTAACAGAGATGCGGACGTATTTTTTGATGCTCTATGATTCTTTCCCCGCCTTTTTTTGTATACCTACATGTACATATTATTATTATTATTTTAATTCTCTTAGCGTATATTATTATGTAAGTATTACCTATCTCGTACAAAATAAATGTTCAAATAGAGAACACGGAAAAACACATGTAGTACAATATTGTGTTTTAGCTAGGGAATTACTTCACTATTTATTACCATGACTAGCTTTACCCGGCCCGGCTTCGCACGGGTAGCACTAAGTACTTTATACCTACCCTACCAAACTACTCTACCTACTCTACCCTACCTACCGTACCTACCCTACCTACCCTACCTTCCCTACCTACCCTACCTTCCCTACCTACCCTACCTACCCTACTACCCTACCTACCCTACTTACCCTACCTACCCTACCTACCCTACCTACCCTACCTACCCTACCTACCCTACCTACCCTACCTACCCTACCTACCCTACCTACTATAAACCTCACGGAGCCCGAGACCTTTCCAACGAATGCAAAACCGTGGAAATCGGTTCGTGCGTTCTGGAGTTATAGCGTCAGGAAGGAAAACCCGACTTATTTTTATATAGTAGATTACCGATCTGTCAAGCGTATAATCGTACAAGTGCATAAGCGTTTTATGTATGACGGAGAAAGTACCTAGTAGTAATATTTTTTAAACACACACTTTTTTCACTCATCTTCGATCTTCAAAGGAAACTCATTTAATCCTAGCGCTCACAGTGCGGCGGTATTTATAGGGACCGTTCCACGTGTACATTTTTAGGTTAAGTATTGAACTATGCAAATTACAATTATTTTGCTACTGGGAGAAGTAGTTAACATGTTTAACGTAATTTTTACATCGTAACAATCAATCAATAGTTTTTAAACTGATTTTAAACAATCAATTTATTAAACTTAATTATTTCAATACTTTGACGAATTATTGTAGTTGCGCCGATATGTATAAATTAATAATGCATCTAATTTAGGACAGCGCTCCTTGATGGGCGAGTGCTATTACTGGCTGGCCGTACGACGCGTTGCGTGAGCTCAGCACTGAACATGCAAGCTAACCACTCAAGGCTACTGGCATATAACGGTGTCTTAAGAGGCTAATAATAGTTATTTGAGAGGGACAGATTAGGTGTATCTTCCCTCCTATCACAAATAGTAAATTGAAACTGTAATCTAAACTCATCAACGCGGTCTCAAATACGGAGCCAACGGCAACCTCAAGCGTCTGAGAAAATATTAGACATATAAACATATTTAATGTACGCAACGACATCAAGTGTAAAAAAAACAATTTCAGAGATCGTTCCAAAATAAACAATGGGTTCAAAAGAACCCCACAGCAAATCATTAGGGTGAAAAAACTGGGGGACCCCAAACCGACGCGTGCACGAGCAAGATGAGCAGCCAACATTTTATTTCATCCCCTTTCTGATAAACAATACACTCACGCAAACATTATGTACGTCGATATTGTTTTAGGGTCTATCTGGTGGTTACAATAAAAGGAATCATTGAGCAGTGTCTATTCTTTTAAATGCCATTCTGTGGTCAAATTGGCAAAACGTAGATAACAATTATGGAATCGTCAGTGTCTTTTGATCAATCCGACGAAAACTAAATTTAAAAAAATTACTTAGTCGGAGATAGAGCGTGGTTCTGATGACATTGACATTTTTTTATCGTAATTTAAAAAAAACTAGGGAACACTAGGTGCGCAACTATTTGTTGAATTGACCTGTGTATTGAGTGGGGATTTGCTTCGCGCTTATCTGAGTATGAAAGAATAACAGAAATAATACATTATGTCAGTTGGTTATTTTCCCGCGTATATTTCATAAGGTCGGCTGAGCGAAACGCTGACATGCGATTCTATTCCCAAATTTCAGTAAAACGAGTTAAAGCAAGATTGCCTTAAAATAAGAAAAGTAGTAGAAAATAATTCGATTTAAAAACTACAATTCTTGACTTCTAAGAAAATGGTGTTTGACATGCTATACTTAGCTGTTGTTAAAGGAAATCTACACTATTGTTTTCATCAACAAAATAATGTACTATTTGCAGACAGAAGGGAATTGAATGTCTTTGTCTCCGGCTCTCAAAGCGTATTAGAACTAGACACCTCTTTTAAGATTCATTCATCTGATCTAGCTGAAAGATTGCATCCCATAGCCAAGATTAATTTTGTTTGACGTTATTCAAAGAATTAACAGTATCGAACAAAATAGCCAAACATTTTTTTTATCTTTTAGGGTGCACTTAATGGTTTCATAAAACGGGTGTCAAGATGTGCACGCACTTATGAAAATGTGTCATAAAAGTCCATTACTATTATTAGGTATCCCGCCCTACTGTGCTTCCCCGTTCCCCGGCTGTGAAACAGAATGATATTATTGTTAATAATAATAATAATAACCCCACATGTGGGGCATGCGCACTCCTGAACTCTGGGTCTGTGCTGGTAGAGTTTACTTTGCTGGAACAGGTCTAGGGTGAGGAGCCAGACCAAGAGAGATACATAAACTCATAGGGAAGCATGTGGCGAGCTGTTGGTCAGTACCGACCCCACGGACCCCATCTTCCGGGAGAAGTCTTGTTCCTCACCTTTGGCTTGCCTTTATTGACCGGCTGGAGTAAACACTGACGAGGAACAGTGCTCCCACCTCTTTCTTGCCTTTATTGGCTGGCTTGATTGGAGATTCGCAAGAACAAACGTGCTCGGAGGAAGGAAGTATTCCAGTAAGATGCTTTTAGGCATCTTGATCGTACTTCCGGGATTGTTCTGATAGCCATGGAATACCTCTCCACTCCTCATAAGCACCTCAGGACATGTTGCCCCCTTGTCGGTGTGACACTTTTCTGTTTGCGATCGTTTTCGGGGGCCCATTATTGAGTGTGCAAGTCACCCGCTGTTATTTTACCTGTGTATTTTATATAAGATATTGGTCAGGCAGGGGCTTGCCATAGCTCTAGATAACCACCTCATTTTGCCACTCAAATCCAATATCTTTGTTTCCATATCCTGCACTAACCGGGGGTTGTCCTTGGTTGCAATAGCATAGTGCGAACAGGGATAGTCGTCGGTTGGTGCCTCATTTCATTAAAAACGTCTAAAGGGCTTCTTCAAGTAGGCTTCGGCCTCTCGTACGCCTTCCAAAGGTCCGGAACCCCAGGTTCCCGAGAAACGTCGAAGACGTAAACAAATGATCTCAAAACTAGCTATCCGATGTTCATAAGAAGCCTAAAGCCTTTTTACGGTAATTTCTGGCTTACAAACAAACAAAACTTTTATTTTTACAATACTTTGTTTTTATTATTTTTCTCCTGAATATTTTTGAATGTTTTACTCTGTTTTTGTGGAAAGTAAGAATAATATTAGTGTATATCCTTGGTGTTATTGGTTTGGTACGTGGTTAGAAGGCAATGGTATAGTTAAACAAGGTTAATAATTCACAAAGAGAACGTAATTAAATTACAGACATCATTATTTTCATATTCTAAATCCTACAAAATCCCTCTTCATGGTCTTATTATTTCGATACTTAATCACACCCTTAATCAAAGTGAATATTGTATTCGCACTGTAAAGGGGTCCGCAATTCGAAAGTGGTATCTAACTGCCCAAAATGATGACAGTTACTCCGACTTCCAAGTTTGCTTTATCTGCACTAATACATTATTCAGATGCAATCCCCTCTCAATTATGACATTTGATGCGTAGGGTCGGGTGGAGGAACAGCAGTTGCATAAATTTAGTCAATTTGACACGGATTGGTAGGAGACGAGCGTGGAGGGTTGGGAAACACGGCGCGTGGTTCATTTGGAAAGGTATGAGACTATATGCAACAGAGAGCAATTTATTAAAAACGCTAATTGGACCCCGAGTGCGGGTCGGCGCATTCAATTGACACTGACAGACAAGTTTGAAATGAAACGAGAACGTGTTCAATAAATGTGTTGAGTGCGTTGACGAGTGACAATATTTCTGAAGTTCAGGTGCTGTCGTATTGCTCGCTATAATTGGAGTTGTATTCTCACATAATTCCCGGAATGAAAAAATAACACGTAGGTAGGTATTTATTATTTTCTTGAACTTTAGTACGACTTATCTCAAAATAGAAACCTGTTAAGCCCATCTACGGATATTAAAATTTTATTATTTTTTATTTAACTTCTTTACAAAAAATACAAATACAAAATGGTTTATTGCTTCAAAAACTTTACATTTATAATTTTTGTGTTTGGAGCTCCCCTGTAAGCAAGTAATGCCTGTGTTGGGGAACTCCGCTCTTCCATAAATAAGCAATACAAAATATGAACTAGGAATTTACAAAAACAATAGGTAAGTATATATATTTACAGAAGTATGCTGTCTGCAAGAAGTAACAATTTAATTATGAACAAAACCTCGCTTGCAGCTGTGTGTTCAGTGATAAGTTGTGTATGATCGTGTGTTTGAGTATGATCATACTTAATAGTGATAATGTTGTAATGTATAGTAATCTTGAGTGTTATTAGTGGTTTTATTTTTATTACTTATCTTATTTGTGTGGATGTGTGTGTGTTGTGCATTTGGTGTTTATCGATAAAGGTGTGGATAAGTTGTGTGATTATTACTACCTAATTAGTACAAATTTTACTTAATGTGAGTCTGTCCAAGAGTGCCTCCTTTACATTAGCTTATCCCCAAAACTTAAGAGAAGTCACGAGCGAAACCATTTAATATTCGATCCACGAGAACAAAGTCTCAGTCACAACACTAGTGAACAACACAAGCTTATTATCTGGACATGATCATTGTCTTCCGAGTGACCCATTGATTGAGTGACATCCGAGTGCCCCACTCGGATGTCACTCAATTAGGAAGAGGGCACATGAGCGGAATCATAGTGGTTCCGCACTATTGAGTCACCAGTCACGCCTCGCCTTATTGACCAATCATTGTATAAGCGCCACGCTTGTAAACCTATAAGATAGACATAGATGGGCTGCTGTACATCCTCAACTACGGGTTCAGTTTCCTTGTGCCATTGTGAGCGAGCCTTTTTCCCACAATCGCGCACCAGACTATTTGTCAGCGCACCGGAACAATTCAAAACTCAACTGAGATTGTGAAGCAAAAAGGCCAAATAACGTATAAGTCTCAAGCTCGGAAGTGCCCTCCACCAGAAGCAGTTATGAGAAGGAAAAGGCGGTATAAGAGGAATTGTAGTGTTTCCGCACTACAGGCTCATTTCGAGTCGATCCTAGACCACTTGACCTATCATTGTGTGCGCCATCCGTACCAATCGACGAGCTATTGAAAGCTGTAACGGGCCTCATTAGCCTCATCATATTACGTAGTCGGACCGCGGAATAGCAGAGCTTTGCATAAAGTTTATATTATATTTCAAGTTGGTCGTAATCTTTGTTTGTGTAAGAGCGCCCGAGATGGAACATTTGGAAAAGTATTATAAGTGAACTAGCTTTTATGCCAATCTGCCACATTTGTAGTACGTTACGGTAATGGTGTTACGAAAATCGTTTATTCGTTCTTGTACCTACTACTTATAGGCTTTCATGTGTGAATAGGTAAGAGTCACATTATTTAAACATACCAAGTGCGTATATAAAACCTCTCGTGAAGTAGGGTTCCGCAGTAAGTATAGGGAAGAAAAAGAAAACATGCACATTAGTCCATTTTAATGACAGAGTCAGACATGACGAAATTTCAAGAGTGACTACAGAACCCCAAAAAATTACAATACGGAACCAGAACCCGTATCGATTGTTGCCGAACATTATATACGTACATCAATGGTGTATCGGGCACAAAGGCCGCAATTGTGACAGATTGCTACTGGTTCCAATTACCAGCCCTGTTCAAGGTTTTATTTAATTCCCACATCATGTCGCGGCAACACGATACACGTATCAAAGGACGCATTACGAAGTAACATAAGAGTCAAGAATATCATTATATTACGATATTGGCATACCACACGATACAGCGATCAAGTCACGAATGAATATGGAAATACTACTAATAATCGCATTAAAATAACAGATGACTGATATTACAATGATGGATCCAAAGGATGCTGCTGGTCGCGATTATATCCGCAACTCATTTGCAATGCACTTCCATCCGTTGAACTCTCGAGTCACCAACTCTCCAATTA
Source organism: Xanthia icteritia (assembly GCA_949128155.2). Lineage (NCBI taxonomy): Eukaryota > Metazoa > Arthropoda > Insecta > Lepidoptera > Noctuidae > Xanthia > Xanthia icteritia. Next base: position 17,171,876 of record OX421930.2, read on the forward strand.
TTATTGTCGATCATACACAATATTTGTTATATTATGAGGAATGCGCTAAGGTAGCCCGCGAAATTCAATTTTTTTTGTATCTGGTTGTATGTTGATTAAACTAAGATTCGCGACCGTAACAAATATAGCTTTACAGAATTATAATCATTACAATCAGCAATGCAACTCCTTAAGTTAGCATAATTCTCAAATGTCATGATTTCATGAAATAGTCATTCAATAGGAATTACATACACACATTAGATGAACTTAGAGAGTTATATTCATGAGTTTTATGATTATAATTATATAAATAAACATTTGATTCGGCCGCGAATCATATTTAGATCAACGTCCAACCTGATCCTGACCTGCAAATTGCAAAAAACGTAAGAAAATTTGAATTTAGCGGGCTACCCTGACGCTTTCGCCTTAAACGAATCACCAGCTTTTTTGGGTTTCTGTTTTTTTCTGCAGCAACAATATATTATTCAAAGCCACCACTTCATCTCTGCACTCTCATACAATTCACCACAATCCTTTTCGGTTATGCCGCAGTTGGGCAAATAACGTCCCCTGTAATCGTCGTAATTGCGCAACCAAGCAGCCACCCTCCCTCGAAATATAACTATTACGCTTTTATTAAGCCCACGGACCAACCAAAGGGATACTCATAATTTAATTACGACCCTCAAAATAAGTTATTTCAAGTCTGCAGGAATTGCCTCGCCGGTTATTTGGTTGTTTGGTTCAGAAGGCAAAAGCCGTTGGCTTTGTTAGAAAACTATTTTTATAATTAGGTACCACGGCACCTAATTAGTATTACTATTCAACTTCATAACCTCTTGGAATTAGTATCGAAACTGTAACTGGAAAGTGAATTTTAATGTAAGCCTTTTAATCTAAAGTTTAAGCTTAACTTCAACAAGGTTTCACTATAATCGTAGCGCAAAATAGTTTCGAAGATGTGTTGTTTTAATAATGTCTATTGGATTTCTTGAAGCCGCATCGCAAACTGAAATTAAAACTTACAAACTGTTTTAAAACTTCTGCTTCAACTTTCCCGAAAGAAAAAACAGCGTTTTCCGGCGACTTTGTCTGCCTTAAGTAGTTTATTCTACTGCTGAATTGTAAAAGTAAGTCCAAACTTTATAAATAGCAATTTGCGTGAAGTAGGATGAATTTTAATAAACTTATAGAAATAAATAAACAACAAAATGGACGCTTGTACGAAGTGACACGTTTTACAAGCATCCACAGCTTAATTTATGCATGAAAAACACCAATATTTCATGAAAGCAAAAGGGTTACTGGCCACCGAAGTCAACTGGCCACCGGCGGCGAACGGCGCCAGCGGCGTCAATAACGCTCCCCCGAGGGAATACCGTCGCGTTGCTGACCTTGTTAAATTGATCAGGTTGCCCACAAAATGCCGGAACCCGTCAACGCCTTCACACCTAAGTATTTAGTGACAAATTTCCATGTAAATTACGAAGTCGGTCGGGATTTTGCATATTGTGCGTACAATTCCGTTCTGTGATACATACGAGTATAACGTGACACAAAGCAGGAAGGGGACCCTGTTAGACGTGTAAAGTGTGACCGTCACATACACGCTGTTTGTAACACAGATCAAGCACCATTTGCACGATTATTGGGAACAGTAAAACGTTTGTAATGCTGTGTTTCTTTTGGATTAGGTACCTACTCAATTTTAAAAGTCGCTTTGCCGCGTATGTTCTTTAAGACATTCTCTAAACTAAAGAAAGTCGAAAGACAATACACCAAAGGCTGCATAGCTATTCTTATATGCTTAGCTATATGTAAGCGGGCACGCCCTTTATGCCTGGAGGCTTTTATTTAGTTATTGTTTTCGTTAAGTTATTTTTATTTCTGCTTGAGTATAGTTCTCGATGTTTTTGGTTGATATATTGGCGTGTGCTAGCTGTCATATGGCTATTAATTTTATAATTTAAATTATGTTTTGTGTTGCGTAATGTAAATATAATTTTGCATACTATTATATAGAATCTTTTTTACTGAACAGACAGCTGTGCTGCTGGGGAGTTTGTTGCGCCACTTCTTCTTCCCAGCTAAAGCACTAGGAAGTGGTGAAGGGTGGGCGTTTTGGGGGACTGTCTTATGTAATTTTGACGTTCGAAAAGTGCTGATTCTCAGCCTAGTTTGAATAAATGACTTTTGAATTTGAATTTTTGAATTTTAATATATTTCTAGTTACGGTAAAGATTCGTTGGAAACTCTAAACTTAGGTACACTTAACCGGTTTTTATTTTTCGAGGAGATCTCCGCCTCTCTCTTCTGTTTGGAGTGGCAAGAGCTCGACTCATTAAAACCGAGTGCCCAATTTATTTTATTTTTAGTATGAATATTCATATACTTACATATTTCGCGTTAATTTTATTTACGGCTCAAAAATATTGTTTGTAGCTTTTCCACGAAATAAAATTTTATATTTCCACTTAGCGTGCCTATAAAGCAATTTCCTGCGAAATCCCAATAGAAGAACCTCATTAAATAGGCAAGAAAAATAAACTGAGAGCTTTCCAAAAATAAAATTGAATACCTCTAGACACAGAAAGAAAGGGCTTTTGAAATTGTTATCGCTAGTTCAAATAGATTTCATTGTATATTCAACAGAAGCCATGTTGACGTACAAACAAACCGGCTTATTTTCATATAAGCCAGACTAGTAGGTAAAGGGAAATGTTATTAGGGATAATAGGAGTCCGGCGAGACCCTTTAGTCGGGGTAGACAATAACCGTTTCCTCTCCAATATTGCTCTATCTATAGCAACCTGGCGGCTCGCGACGCTGACAGGGATTTATATAACAACCAGAAATAATCCCCCATTCCCGCCTGTAAATATCTTTACAACTTCTAAACGAATGTAGTCGTTGTAGTGAAGTCTAATCCGAAATACTGTCTCGTAATTATTTAAGAAAATGTTAATAGAACATGGAACTTACTTTCCTTTAATGTTTAGCTCTCCATATATGTTGTTAGATTCGGCCAAAGGAATTCTGTTATTACGACGTTCTTTGCCAACCTATTTCTCACAACAGTACTTACACATTTTTACTACACATGGCTTCAAGATGTACGCTTGATGTTTCCTTGATCCTCCAGGCTATAAATAGGTTTATATGTTTCAAACATAAATCAATCTATAGGCAGTTAAAATAAACTGAAAACACAATTTTTCGAGGTATTTATTTAATAGGTTCGAGAATAAAATAAAGCTCAGTAGCGAAAAAATAGCGAACCGATAAACATTATTTTTGATAATATAAGTATAGTATTCAAAGGCCGATTTATGTATCAATAGCTAAATAATCTATAAGAATAAAATTGAATCTTACTTATTTCTATATGGGAATCTTCGTACATCTGCTTCGGAACGGGGAAAAATCGAACGAGATATCCGAATTATAGATAAGTTGCATTTTATGTCGACCACTATCGGCCCGCGGCTTGTGGCATCGGGCCTGTCGCCAAAACGCATTTCACTTTTCCACCCCTTTGGAGTCGAATTTCAAAAATTGTTTCTTAATTGTTGCTTACATTACAAGAAGGGCGCACGAGAAGGGTTGTTTGTTTTGAGCCCAACGATACCTACACCCATCCTACACCTACATTAAACATACGATGATACGCAAGAGTTAGATGTTACTTCTTTCGAAAGAATTTCTAACTCACAGAACTTATTATATGCTCTTCCTTGTATCTTTAAGACTGATGGTAATTTTAATCGAGCGAATTTCCATCATTTGATCAAGCTTGATCATAATATATGGAAATTCGATTAGAAGGAATCCGCTGGATTCGTCGATGTGGCTATTCTTGGGCGGAAGTCTATAAACGGTAGTGGACATCTATCAGCTAAATCCAAGATGATCAACGTTGAAGTATACTTTGAATATATCTCAGTTCATGTTTCCCATATTTTATTGTAAGCTGATTATATATTATACATTTTACTCCTTCAGTTGTTACGTTAACGTACCATTCCGCACCTGACCGCAGGAGAAATCTGCAGGCGACGTGTTGCCGCGATACGACTGGTTTCTTTGAATTTCTAGGAAATACCTTCCGTAGCTAGCGACACGTCGTTGGCAGCTACGGGTACGAGTGACAGGCGACACGTGTAGACCGACCGCAGACCAGTAGTGCCGCTAACGCTCGAGCGATAACACGTTTTTCTATCTTCTATCTACCGACTGGAATACGGGCTTGCGCCTGCGGTCGGGTACGGATTGTACGGAATGGTACCTTTAGGACCAACTTCCAGTTTGACCAGTATGTAGTTAATTAGTATTTTACACGGGACTGCAGTCACCGAACTGCCACAACCCAATTACTGTGACATACAAGACTGCCCAGTCATCTTAAGATTAGACACGACATATTATTAGATATTCGGGTTACCCGTAGAGACTAAAAATCGTGATTACTATCACAATTTATTCCTTTTGCAGGGCTACTGCCCTGCTACAGATATTTACAGATACTACACCTACCGAGGGGGTAAGCAGAATCTACAGAACGTCAACGTGAATCCTGATGTATGAACGTGGACGAAGCAAAATATGCACGTATAAGGATCGCAGTACAAACTGTCGCTCTAAATCCCAAATAAACATACATATTGAAAGATTTTGACGTGACAACGTCTTATAAATTGGTTTGCCGGGTGACACTTCAAGAAACTGCGTTACGCTCCGCTCACGTTATGCGCTCACAATGAGAGCGAGTGAGAGGCACGCGTCCCTTCCACTTGGGCATGGTTAGCCCGCCTAAGAGCGAGAGAGACAGACATAAAAAGTGAAAGGCACGCAAAGTCGTTGTCACGTAAAACTTTCGCCAGTATACCGACTTTACAGGCAACCAATTTTTTTTTAATAATTTTACATTCAAGTGTACAAAGAAGCTTGATAAATCAAATGAAAGCATTCCTCAGCAACAAAAAATCCCAGTAAGGTGTGCTGTGAATGCTACGTTACTTTACAAAGTGAAATAAACAAAGATGCTTGAAGCCTTTCACCTCCGAGAATTTTATTATAACACATAAATCGAATATTGAGATGAACTGAATGATAAATTGTTCCAATATTTCGAATAATTTATTGTTTGCATTGAACTAGTTTTAGTGGTCGATATTATTTATTCAGTGTGCACATTTGTACCTAATGGTTGTGCATTTGTATTTCGTGGTTAATGTACTTGCATTTATATTATAGGTACCAATTTATCAGTTGATATTTTTCCAAAACCTTCATCGACCTATTCGACCTTCATTCACAAAATCATTAACACTTTTTATTATGAAACCAAATACATTTCTGTTCTTAGTTTGGTTAAAAAACGCCATTAAAGAGCTCAAAGGCATTTTAGCAACAACTTTTTAATAATTCAGCTAGTCGGAGTCCATTTTTTATCAAGATACTTTTATCTCTATAACGACAGTATTCGAATGTCGCGATATTCGAATCGTATTTATTTCCTTCACGCTACGTTACAGATGAAACTTCAGGATATAATACGATTTTCATGATAAAATGTTGCAGACACGTGCATGACGAGATGAACCTTTTGTCAGAGTTAACGAAAAAGGAAACGGAAGTCGTCTACAGAAAGATAAATAATTTACGTAATATATCATTCATCGTGGTGGAATTGAGGGGAATATATTCATATGTGGCAGACGCAGTTTTTATGTTAGCTCGTCCCCACTTTTATCAAGCTCAATATTTAGTTGATTGTCCGTGGGTTATGGCTGTGCCTATGACGTCACGGAAAATCAGGGATCAGAGAGTGCGAGTTGTCTGTCTTATTTTAGATCAATGGCTCCCAACCTTTGACTGGGCCACAAGGTTGAATAAAATTTTATTAACATTTTCAAAATAATCATAAAATGTATGCATGCGCTTGAAATGAATAAAAATAGTAAAACATTTCGCGCACCATATTTTAGCTTAGTAGGTACATGTTTTAGATAAAAAACTGAAAATTTTTCTGAAAGTATTTTTTTTCGTATTTTTTGTTTGACGTGCACTATGAATGTGAAACAAACTCGTCACAACGGGTTTAGATAACATGCTCTAACATGTCTATTCCAATACATTTTGACCGATGGTTTACATAAAGCATAAATTATGACTTTTTTAAGCTATGCTGTGTACATAAATATTGAAGTTACTTTTCAGCTTTTCAGAGATATATTGATATACCTACGGTAAGTAGGTAGTGGACTTTTACGAGTCAAATTAAATAGAAACTGTAATATTCGTTTGTTTACTGGGTTCGGAGGATCACATTACCGTTTTCGTGTTTCAACGTAACGCAACACGAACGAAATCGTAACGTAAAAAAATGAAAACGGGGATTAGAATGACATTCCTTTAGTCAGAAGAATGATTGCAGTTAAGTACATGCGATTTGTTCTTAGCAGTTAAAATTGAAAAGCTTATAATAGAGTTGATTTTAAATGTCGATTTTCCGAATGAAACAACAGAGAGTTGAAAAATATTGTAAAAAATAAAATCAACCAACTGGCGTTGTTATTTTATTTGAATTGTCAAAAGAGGTTCTCTTTTTGAAAAAACTATAAAACAGAATTAAAAGGGACAGCGTCAACTTTTTCGAACTCTTCCAGTTCCTCTGGTTGTTGCCAATGAAATGGTTCCTTGTCAGTGACAAGGAACCATTTTATTGTCTACAACCACTGTTCCATAACACTGTATCCACCAACGTCATCGACATCTTTTTGGGGCTGGCTGTACATTACTGTCGCGGCCTGCAATAGGGACCTTGATTCGCCTCACTACACACAAGAGGCGAGAGTCTATCAATGCCTGATTGCGGCCAAGGCTTGTATAGTACTTTTCTCGAATAATGCGTGGAAATTAAAAGTAAGTAATTTAATTATAAATTTCAGAATCAATGACGAACAGCGATCATTTTCTTTACTTTTAACAGTTATATTTGCAAGCCAAATTGAAATCAAATCTTTGATAATTTACAACCATTTTTTTTTTGGGCGGGTAATTGTCAAATTACTTCTCCCGCTCTTGTCGGAGCGGGAGGGCGTGTCAGACCTTTACTGACTAAAACCCGATTCCCGGCGCAGGCCTGTCTTCAGAGCCCAGTCCTCCACCATCCTGCCCCGTGTGTCCATACCGGGAATCCCAAGCCACATTCTTGGCATTGAAGTCCCCGAGGACGAGCACGGCAAGAGAACAGAACCCGACGACGACTCTCAACTCCACAAGGGAGTTGTGGAACTCGGCAAGAGTTCGGCTCGGGGAGAAGTATACCGCGACCACGAAAATCTCCCCGAACCGTGATGCCACGCAACCCCGTCTTTGACATCGTCGAGGGACGGAGTACCGGCGGCGGCCGACGACGGCCACAGTCATCCCTGGGCGGGACAAAGTACGGCTCAGCGACCACGGCGATGTTAATCGACCACTGCGTCATGCTCTGGAGCAACAGATCCTGAGCTACGGCGCTTCTGTTGATGTTCGCCTGGAGGAGGCGTAATGGGGCCATTATTGGCACTCCATATCAGCGCCCTTCCGAGCGCTATGTGAGGGCCCTGCCGCGGTGGCTGCGGCGGTGACAACGACGGTGGAGGCAGCAACGGCGGCGTTGGCGGCGGCTGCGGCAGTGACGGCGGTCGCGGAGGGCTTGCCCCTGGATTTTGCGGGTGGGGCGCAGGCCTTGCTCCCAATCCGGTGATCGGCCGGCTTGCCAGCTGGCGCACATACGACGCAGTGCGGCGTGGCATTGCACGAGCCGGCCTTGTGACCGGACTGACCACAGCGGAAGCAGTGACCGCTGCGGTCCACCTACGAGCACCGGAAGCTCTTCAGAGGTGTGAGTTCCAGCAGTATGACTTGCGCGAGACCCGGGTCACCAATAGACTTCGGCACTCCCCGGCCATTTTCTTGGCCGCTGACATGGAGCTCCGTAATGGTTCGCATTCCCATGAAGATGAGACTAATAGTGCCTGCCATCACCAGCTCGGAAGAGCACCCCCCAGTCTTAACGACAGCGACCACCACCTGTCCCTCCGTCACTGAGTTGTCAAAGCCCAGGATAAGCATGTCAGCGCATTTGGTGGGCCTGGACACTCGGGCCTCGTCCGCATTTAGGGAAGCCATAAGATTCTCGGCCGGAGCGTCCGCGGCCGGACCGCTGGCCGCACCGGGGACCTCCAGCATCCGGGCCTCAGTCGCAGTGACCCTTACCCGGATGCCATTGACGTCGCGGTAGGACACGCCCTTCTTCTCTGCTTCCGGCTGCAGTGTGATCACTACAGCTGCGGACTTCGGGGCGCAGAGCCTAGCCGCGACGCTACGCTCCTTGCGCCGCTGCCACCTCCCCTTTCTTTTGGCCGTCCTTGCTGCCTTACCCGTCTTCCTTTTTTCCCCGGCTACTTGCCATTTGGCGTCGGCCGGAGGAGGTAGGAGGCGGGGGCGGCCGTTTCGCGGGGCCCTCGCCGGCCTTCGCCATGTGTGTAGCCGCCCCGCCCTTGGTCTGCCTTGACGAGCCTGGTTTGGGCGCGACAGCTTCGTTCGCGGCATACGAAGTCACCTTCCGCTGGACCGAAGCTGGATGACTCGCCACTAACAGGAGGGCGCTCGACGATGGCCTCTAGGGTGGAAAATCGAGACCGCAAGGCAGCCATCTCCTGCCGCACCGGGGTCAGGACCCGGTCCTCAGCAGGCACGGGCCGTCCCTGCCCATGCTGCTCCCCCCCACCCCTATGGTATCTCACGGGGGCCGGCTCCTTGGAGCCCGGCTAGGTCCGCTCGGAGCCACCATGGAGCTTCTCCGAAACGAGAATGCTCCTCGTTCTCGTTGAAGCTCCATGGCGGCTGTCAAGCGAGCGACATCCACCCGCATTTCGGACATTCCGTCCGACGGAGGCCCGAGGTGAAAGGCCTCATATGTCGGCCAAAATAGAGGCCGTGGCCGCGGGTATGGCCTTGTCTTTAGAGGACTGGATCCTCTTTAAGGCCACACCCTTGATCGCGGCTGCCACGACCTCCGCAAACTTGGCCGCTCGGTTCGAATTGGAGCCGCCAGCGTCCCCTCCTTTCGGTTTTAATTATTAAGTTTTTTGTTCATAGTTGTGCCCACGAGTATATAACATTTTAATTCTTAAAAATTGTGGTTCGCACTAGTGACTAATTAAGCTACCCATTAGTCAAGCTATCAACCTCCCTCACGGAGCGCCGCCGCCGCCGCTTGGAGGTTTGGGGTGATTTTTTATAGAGGTAAGGCCCTCGACACCCGTCAAATGCCAGAGACATGACCTTGACAATCTTCGGGGCTACGAGACCAACTATGGCAGAAGAAAAGGCTTCCTCCTGCCTGCCCGACGGCAGAGTTAGTGCACGCCAAGCCCGCTCTCACTCCAACGGTGCTCAACGTGTGCTCTCTCAGAGTACACTTGCGACGTGCATTGTCGTGCATAGTCGAAACGAATCACCCGGCTTCGAAAAGGGATGATCACGTTTGAAACAATTCTCTCCGCATAAATCCGCAGTCTCCCTCCCAATTTCTGTGTTCGCGATCCCATTGTAAACGGGCCCTAGATTGGGGTGCTATAGGTGGAACTCTCAGCGGCCTTCGGGAACGCAGACCCATTTCACGTAAACGATTTCGGATGGTTTAGTCGCTTATCAGCAAGCCTTAAAAGCTGTGGAGCCTCGTAGCCAACATCATGGCGATCATGGTACGATTCCGTCGAGCAGTATTTTGGATGTACCGGTCCTGTCTACGAGTGGTGATGCGAGATCGTGCTCCATGTCGCTCGGCCACGCTGCCCCTGATATGATAGCGTGTCCAGAGGTGGCTTATGACGCTCTGTGTAGTGCCAAGAGCGACAGCCACAGTACGTTGCCTGGAACCAGCTTGCAACATTCCGACGGCTCTCATCATCTCTTCTCGTGTCAAATGATGTCGTCGCTCCATATCGATGCAATTTTTTTCAGCACCGATGCAGAAATTGTAATGGTTTTGTAAAAATGCTATTGTTCACTTTTATAGGAATCCCGATTAACAGCTGATTTTCTATTTTTAATCAAAATTTAAAGAAAATTCTTTATTCAAATATTGATATTCACTAAAAAGAATCAATAACGATCCAAAAAAAGTTAAAATAATAATGCTCAATTGCGGCGATACTCTAAAACGTACTTGATCCCTAGACACTTTTGATGTGTGTATTTGACCAGTACAGCATTTTTGAGTTATCTCGAAGAAGGTTATCAAAATACTGCTTGAATTTCCAAGCATGTTTGAGAAAAAGTATTATCAGATACCTTGTTTCCCAAGTATCTTCATAGGTTCATAGATAATTATTTGCACGAGTAAACAGCGATGACTTTCATTTAATTATCTGTGTCGAAGCAATAATATATTTTTCCATTTATGGGACTTTACTCGTAATCATTTGAACTGTTTCAGGTGGTTTATGGTTCAAGAGGTTGTTTTTTTTTCAGCGTTCTGTTTTTCATTTTTTTGCGGTTTGAAATCTTTATATAAAGCTTGGTCTTTATCTGTCTATCCTAGTCCCATGTAACTTGCGAGTCTTCGCAATAAGTTTTTGCCTTCCATGCTCTTACATATCTGTCATTATAAAGCGTTCGAGGGTATTGAATATATACTGAACGTTGCCTTTGTAACGAATAGGCTAACAGCGTCATGCCTAAATTACCAAGTGCATTGACTCAAATAGCTTGCGAATATAATTGATAGCACGCGTGTAACGTGCGTGACACTTTAGCCTAACATAACATTATCGTATGGAACCCGAAACGCACGGAGCCGTTCTAGAGCTAATTAACTAATCACTTAACTAACGTATTACGGTTGTGCGGTAATTGCCACAGTAAACTTTGTCAAGTATGTGGAAAATTGTATTAGTCAAGACGTAGGTATTGTTAAACAGTTAAAACCGTTGTTACGGGTAAATTGACCACCCAACAACGTCTATAAAGTAAAGCACAGAAAATTTGACAAACAATGGCGGCAGTTAGCAAAATGTTGAGTATGCAAATGAAAGATATAACAAATAGGCAATAACAATTAAATATCACATCAAACTAAAGATGTGGGAAAACAAAGGGCCATAACTTATCAAAGATTACAATTCAATTGTTTTCAGTCCTCCTTTCAGCGCATGAAAAACATAAATGCCTCACTTCGAATAGTTTTCCAGAAGCCGACAACAATGCTAGAAAGAAATACCTACGTGTATTTTCCCCAATGCCACATTTTAAGACCTTTTCTGTTCTGATATGTATCTCAAAGAATTAATCAGCGTAACCCGTGAAGGGAAACGCTCGGGACTCTATTTTTTTCCTCTATTCGTAGCGCAAATATCGTTATTGTATGTAAAGAGGCCGATTCTTACTCGCAATATATATCAATGTTTTATACGCTTACACCTACCTCGAAAATCTTATAACAAAAGATGAAAATATTATAATATTGAAGAAAAGGTGTTTTTCTTTTCTTTTGCATGAGTAGCAGCAGATGTGTGCCAGCATATTGTATTAAACTTTACAAAGATGAACAGTAACGATTCTCGACCCATTTAACGCTTGAAAAACGATTCCGCTTAGTGCCTTGATTGTATTCCTCGACGTAGACGGTACTATAGAAAAGACAAAAAGGAGTCTCAAATTGCGAGTCTCGTTGCACGCGTTGCTAACGCGTGCAACGAGACTCTCGCAATTTCCGAAATTACAGTGCACTGCATTGTTTTTAAAATACGAAAAGCCGTCAACACTAAAGTTTAAAATTATTTAGATAGCATGGTCTTAAGACACTTGAAGTTCGTGAGGTGAAATTGAAACATCAAGCTAAACGGTTGGAACAATGTGACGGTAATTTATACAGGTCTGCGCTCAACAGCTGAGAAGAATGTACAATTTGTATGCAAAGTGGCCGATAGCCTGTTTATACGGAATACAATATAAAAAAATCGCGACCGTAACTATTTACATGTATTAGCAGTATACTCGACTTGTTCACGGTTTGGGCGACGGTATAGACAATATATATTGGTGGGAACACTGGAAGGTGCGTAGGTACTGAGACTGACCACAATTATCTCTATGTAATCTTTTTTTAAGTCTTTCATCTTAAACAGCGAATGGAGGCGTAAACACCATGATGCGGCCTTACATAAATCACAAGAAAAGATAATAGTAGCATACGGACAAGGTAAATAAAACCAATTATAATTAAAAGTAAAAAAAAACTACGCTTGCAGTGTCGTTTCTCGTTTACGCGCAATTCAAGGAAAGGAGTTTCCTCGAACCTACAAGTTAGAATAATACGAAACCAGTACTTAGATTAATGATTGATTATTGATTGTGATTTTTTTAAATCGAAATAGGAATTTTTAATACTTACGAGTATATATTTAAAAATAAATATTTAAATATTTGTTTATTGATGGCAACTAGGCCCAATTGTTAGTAAAATTGTTCTTAAAAACTATTGTTACAAACACAAAGACAAAAACCAAATAAAATTGTAAGGTTAGCTGTGGGGTCTTCTGACCAGCACCTCCACAGCGTGCGACAGCCAAGGTGCGTCGTACTTTTCTGACAACATACCTAGGATGCTGTTAGAACTAGACCGCGCCATTGACAAGATTGAATTAGTTTTTTTGCGCATTATGGCGTAAAAATCATCGGTATGCGCAAAAGCGAACATACCGGACGCACTACAATAGCGCGGCAGTCCCAACAGCACCCTGAAGCAGTTGTTATATTGAATACGCAGGGCGTCTAGCGCTCTCTTAGTATGCCTTACCCACAGGCCGCTCGTGTAGAAAGATTGGCAATACGCTTTAAACAGCGTAATCTTTACCTCAATACTACAACGAGCGAACCTGTGTATCAGCATGTTGGCCCTGACCGCTAGCGCTCTGCGCTCACGATCTATATCGTCATCGTCTTTGAGATCTCCGGTTAGAAATTGTCCCAGGTATTTAAATTTGTCAACTCTTTTGAGTGGCAGCCCGTTCAGCATTACAACCGGGTCGCTGTGTACACGTCCACCGGAGGCCCCAAAAACCATGTAAACACTTTTTTTGACATTGTATACAAGCCCATGATTCGCGACATATCGCTCACACACACGTAACAGCTCCCTGATCGAGCCGGCCGTCGGGCCCAGCAGCACCATGTCGTCTGCATAACTTAAGTTATTTACACAGACGTTTTCAATCCAGCATCCGACACGCATGCTGCTAAGCCCGGCGATCAGCCCGTTTATGTACAGGTTGAAGAGCTTTGGCGAGGTCAAGCCCTGTCTCACCCCGCACTCCAATCTATACGTTTCGGACAGAGACCCAGCCCATCGAACACAATTAAGCTGATTTGTGTACCAATATTTAAAGATGTTCAGGAGTTCGATTGATATGCCCGCTTCCCTCAACTTCCCCCACAGGACATCATAGGCCACAAGCCACAAGGTCAAAAGCCTTGGAAAGGTCAAGGAAGCAGGCATAAATGGGGGTATTTCTATCCGTGTAATATCGGACAGTCTGCTTGAGACCAAGAATTGCGCTTTCAGTGGAAAGCTTGGGCCTAAACCCAAACTGTGCGTCATGTAACTGTAAAATATTACCTAATTCTTTATCAAGCAAACTGTCCAATACTTTCGCTATTACAGTGGCAAGCGATATAGGTCTGTAGTTGGACGGATCAGAGATATCACCAGTTCTGTTCTTTACAATGGGGACCACCACTGTTTTCATCATGTTTGTTGGCAAGTACGAGTGACTGATACAGAGCGTGAAAAGCATAGCCAGTAACCTAGGCAAATGCACGCCTGCATGTTTCAGGTGCTCAATACTGAGACTGTCATGTCCAGGTGACCTGCCTTTACACATTTTCAAAATTACCTTAGTCACCTGCTTGGAAGAAAAACAAGAAAGAGACTTACCCAGACAAGCCTCCGCATTGACACTCCCATTTGATGGCCCCAGTGGTGACGACACTACAAAAAGATCCTTGAACATGTTGGCTACATCCTCCGCATTGTCAAGGCCCCCGACACTCACAGGAAGGCCCGGCTTAAGGTTAAGCTTATTGGTTGACTTCCAAAACTGAGCAAAGTTTTTCGATGACCTTTGCGAAGCCAAAATATCCATTTTAATTTGGTCTTGGTTTTTCTGGCACCATTTAAGCCTGCCTCTAAAAACTCTTTGGCTCTCGCGCATCTCATCCCATACTCGACCGAACTGCGGTCTGCCAAGTTCTACCCAAACCTGATGCCTTATCCGAGCCTCCCTGTAAGCCTCGTGCACATGCTAGTTCCATCCAACCACACGACCTTTCGATCCAGTCTCTTTCTGCTCACAGGTCTGAATAGCTGACTCCGATAACACAGACACAATGTCACTGTACAACTTGTCCAGTTCCTTTCTATGCTCAGTGTTATTACACATTTTGTCAGCACATGATAAAAATTGCTCGGGAAAGTCAATGTCTCTAAGCCTGCTATTACACAGATCATGGTACCTTCTGATCTGACTGTTATTACGCTCGCGCCATATCACTTTGTTATGGCTTTTTTCTGCAATTTGCTTTGTATATGAAGTACTAAGGCTAGGTAGACCGATATTCGCAGGGTGGCAGAAATGGAATGTTGGGAGTACGATGATCGCGTTTAGAAGCATGTTATTGGAGAGGCGTAGCGGCCTATGCCCAGCTGTTGACTTTAATATTTATCTTTTATAATTGTATTCGTCAACCGACTACCGTGTGACTGTAAACAATTAATTAAACCCCCTCACGTTTGCCGGGTGCGGCAAATGACAATGCAATAACATCGTTGTAGCATCAACTTGGAGGCAATTAAAAATATGAACCCCAGTTATCACATGTCCATTCTCTGTGTGATATTGCTCGTCATATTTGTAGGTTTAAATGCCAGGCTGGCACTCGTTGTGCTCTATCTACCAGTGACATTGTCGTATAAAATATGTACCCGAATGTGAATTTCTGATACATGACACAACTTTCTAGCCATACATCGAAACTTGTTTATCCAACTCAGCTAACTCAACGCGAAAATATTCCAATAATAAATTTGTCTGTTTCGGAGACTTTTGTATTTTCCTTACATAGACTTTTCTGCCGAACTGAAAAAACATAAGTAGCAAGGTAACAGAAAACTGCCTACGCCTCTCAGGACCTAAAGTTACGCGTGTAATGGAGTATGGAAGAATTATTATTATATTTTCTATAGAAAAACGATAGAAATTGTGGGAACCACAATACACAACATGATTTATTTGCTTCACGAAATGCAACAAAAGCACGATTCTTAGAAAAAAAATGAAGTGATACAATTTATTCAGAATTATTTGCGACATCGCGTTGAGGCCAATGAAATATTATGTCCTTTACTTTCTTTTGAATAGATACGGAAAATTCTTTAGGTTGTATTTAGAGTCGTTATAAACTACAATTGTGTAGAGTGACTTTAATATATCTCAGGCAGAGTGGTTATCTACATATACTATACTCGTAACAATGTCAGTTTCAACGTTTCTGACAATTGCTAGAGTAGTAAAGTTCTGTAAACGAAAACTATCCTTCTATTGTTGTCCTGAAATGCCTGACGCAGCACAATACAATTGTACTCTGTCGGTACGTTTCAGTTTCTAGCATGGAACCTGAAAACCTTTTTCGCTTTTTACTAGTCATTGTTTTATATGCATTTGGTTTGTTTGCATAGTTTCGCGCAATTGAGTGCCTTCTTATAGGAATTTATGTCAAAAATATGGCACCATCATTCTACAATAAACCACAAAAGTCCATCCACCGACATCGATGGATCAAAGTGACGGCTTTTCCACAAAAAAAAAACCTTGTGTTGCTGAGCTACTATCAATGCCCTAGGCTACAGTCATTTAATTATTAAAAGTAACAGTTCATCTTTACCGGAAATACTTTCGTTCAAAACATGTCAAAAGCCATGTGTCAATTTTCCAATGACATTAATCACAGATCACAAGTACGAATTATTCTCTCAACATCACAGTGAAGCTTTCAGACTTCAGAAAGCTTTCGCTTTAAGTGTGGGAACGCTCTAAGTAACCCATATTTTATAAATCATATTAGAAGTACCTACCACTTAACCGTCCACCGTAATCTGAATTTCCTGAATCATTTAGTACACTTGGTGCCCGGAATTTATCCTCCACGCTAAACTGACATAGTTAAAAAGATTTCATATGCCATTAACTGATACCTATGTTTTTTTTTTTGGAATAGTTGTTTTTCTCAAACCCAGGAAGAATTCCGGCTTAGATTCATTATGCGGCTTAACCGGTTTCTAGAGTCTTTCGAAATTACTGTAGATTGAATGTTAAACACTGTTTTTATATGCGATCGGTCATTATAAGATTAATAAAAATAAAATCTGACTTCCAACAAACTTTAAATTTTCTACAAAAGAGTTATTAATTTTTGATTTTCTTATTGCAGATTTAACGTTACTTAAGACTTTCAGGTCGGAAGTGCTGCATCCGATCATAGCTATACCTACCTCAATAAAAGGAATATTACGTATTGGTTTAGAAAATCTAAGACAGGCAGACGATCTCCATCATTCCTAAGCCGATTTGGATATTATAATAATCCCAAAAACACAGTATTCAGAACCTTCTTACTACAGTAAGAAGGTTCTGAATACTGTGTTTTTATGTAATTAGGTAGGTTATTATGTAATTTTGCACGAAATTTCCTATTTTCCTGATCACAGATTTATTGGGATCGTGCCTCAAGGCATCAAGGGGTATTATTATTTCTGACCAAGTAAAATAATTTTAACAAAAATATATAAATGAAGATAATGGAGATGGAAAAGGTTTCCTAAAGAAACAAATTTATAGAATTTGGTTTTATGACTTCCCTTTTAACAACTGGTAACGAAGCAGCGGAGATGTTTCGATATGTACTTCAGCCGTGAGGAACAGTTATGATAATTCCGCATTAACCTCGCAGATTAATCGAGCTTCCCCACTCTGAACTTCTATTTTTGAAGAATAACCGAAATTAAAACGACTTTTGAATGGCCAATTGCCAACTGAAACGGTTAGAGCGTGGGTTTAAGGCTCTTTATTAGAAGCAATCTAATAATAAATTGAGCACGGACTCATAGGAATATCTGTATTGTTTCATGTTCCCTTTGTGACCCAAATGGTAATAAAACCAATGCCGAGTTCCAGTTTATTATTAGAGCTTTTCCTGCTGAAGTAAAAAACTTTTTCTCCTTTTTATAATCAGATCTGAGTCACTGCTTACAGCCTAGCTCATAACTGTTTGGGGATATATTTCTTTTGACAATGTAAGGGCCTCAAAGATTTTTACGGCGTCGAATATTTGCATAAAGAAGGCGAATTTCGAAGCCTTCTATGAGTATTACGGTACAAAATGGACGTGTTCCGCATATCAGTGAGGATAGAGGTACACTTATAATAAATGGCTATCGCAGAACTTTTGGCTACGACTGCAGTGCTCGGTATCTCGTCGAGTGTCCGCAACGGAGATGACACCTTCGAACGATACTCGCAAATATTTTATAGAATTATGAATTTACAAGTCAGATCGAATGATTCTGATGAAGTGGAATAAATAAATTTAAAATTAAGATATTTAACAAACTTGGTCGTTACTATGAACAGAACAATAGGCTCTTAAACCCAAATTTATAAAAATGAAAAAAAAAAACGGTGTTTAAACCAAAGATTCAAAAAAAAAAAAATTGCCAATCTCAAATCTCTTAACTAGATTACGATGTATTATTTAGAACTAGCGTGTATTTCCTGTAAATCAAATAAACTGCGCAAGCAAAGCTACGTCTAAAATCATACGGGCCACGACCTTTAACAATACTTGTATCCATATACACACCCCTAAATAATGGCTCTGGATTTTCATAAACCCAGGACAAACTTAGTTTACGATAATCCCATGCGGATGACGTGTGGTTGTAAAAACTTGAGATGCTTCTTGGATATCTAAATTAAATGTTACACCACGTTGGGTATAAATTTAATTAAGTTAGAACCGTTTTGGTCCGAGTGGTCGGGATTTAGTATTCCTGTGCGGAGGTGCGGTACAGTACTAGAGCGACTGACAGCGGCCTACGTCAAAATTCTAATTAATTTAATAAGTTCAGGAGGCCATTGACGGTCTATAAATTAAATCTGCGTCTGTTTGGAACTTCAATAAGGCTTATGGCATAATCCGCCAAGACAGCCGTGCCAGGTTTGATGTAAAATGAACGTTTTACGAGTTCAAGAACTCCAAGAACAATCACATTATTTTCACATTGTCTGTCAACTTTTTCATGACAGCATGAAGAAACTTGTAATTTGTTTCAGCGTAAGGTTGGTCAGTGTTGCATGAAACCAAACAACAGTAACATGTTGGATTTATGTTTTGGGGCATTTGTAAGTAAAGGCAGTTTGTTAGGTCATCGCGTATTCGTGCGGGATGACAAATAGCCTACATCTCGTACATTGGAACAGCTGGTATGACTACCGGAGCTATTTCTTTGGACTCTCGTCAGGGCGTGGAAAGTTTCATGTGGTATAAGTATGGTAGTTCCTGTGTACTGTGTTTATTTTATTGGTAAAGTTCCGAAAATGTTACATCAGTCTACACTTCAGCGGTAAAATAGACTGTTTTTATGAATAAAATATTGTTTCCCAGCATCCTGAGGAACACAAATGAGGAAACCTCTTTAAAAACACTTCCACCTACCCCGGACGAAAGCGTAAAGATTTGCTCACGTTTAACAGCTTACTAAAATCCGGAAGGAACGATATTTTTATCAAGGTACTGTGATTGAGATTCAATGCTCTGATGGCGAATCATATTTTTACGGGATGCTGTAGAAATTATATCAATTTTATTTATTTGTTATCTACCAATACTAGTAAATTCCGGGATAAAATAAATAATCTACCTATAATAGGCTTAAAACACAAACATAAACATAAACAGCAGAGATTATTATCACAACGGTGGTATTACTTGTAGCCAGTGACTAAGTCAAATTATTAGGCACTTGGCCGCCCCAAGTGGCTGCTAACAGGCCACTCTCCAGGGGGAAATGACGCCATAATCTTATCCACAATGACAAAACGGGACTGAGATAAGTGTTTCTATATATTTGAATGTAAATTCTATATATTTGTGTGTGTTTCTCACCACAAACAAACAAACTTACCTCGGACTTCGTCAACAGCCCGCGGCCTTGCTGAAGAAGTTATATACAAGGGTAAAAACTCCAAACACGATGCAATAAATTCCCCTAACTTGTTTAATCAGTTTGTTTAAAACGGACTAGTTACAGTGAAATGTTACCGTAACGTAACTAGTGTAACAATGCACAGCTTGTTTTACAAAAGTATAAAGTTTATTTAAGAATAGGCCGAACGAAACTGATGTTCGAATGAGACGGTAATTGAAATACATTTCACTTTTTGTCAAGATTTTATACGAATTGTACGAGACGTAGATTAGATAAGTAGGTTGGTTTAGATTTTGATGGCTTAAGATATAAGAATTATATAAGTGATGAGAATGAGGATGTGCTGGGCGAACAATTATCTATCGACGCGTCAGAATATTTTGTACACTAAATACCTACTGCGCACACAAAACGAGATTGGCCTGCCAAGACCCTATTTAATAAACCTTACAAATTGTAAAATGCAAATTGTAGATGACGGGCTACAATTCTACAAGTTTCTGTTTAATACAAATTACATGTTACACCGTTGTCATGGTGGAAAATTATCAAAATTGTAGAATTGTACCTACAATTTTACATATTTCTTTTTAATAAGTATTTTCATCCGACAGGTGGTCTCACGATCAGTCAAAATAATTTTGAGCCTCAACCCAATGACTAAAGAAATTAAAATGTTATATGCAAAAAAATGGTTCTAACAACGAGTAGTGAAAGTAGCGATGTTAGTGGTGATGAATATGTGATTGAACGGCAACGGCGAGTTTTTCGTAAAATGATAACTCCGTGAAACACTTAAATTCTATACTCAAGAGTAAGAATTTACCCTCGTTTATTAAGAATGACTGCACCAAAAACTTACATTTTATATAACTAAATAAAATGGTAACTTACAACGACATATCCCCGGTTAAAAATAGATGAAATTACACGCAGTAATTTTTCGAAAGCTATTTTATTGGACATTATTCAGTTACTTGATAGTTTATTGTTTAGTTAGGCTATAACTACTTGCGTCATTACGTGATAATATTCACCTTTTGTAATAAAGATTGCTCCATTTAAGGTAATGTAAAATCGTTTACGTTAATTGGCAGGCACATCGATAATCGTTGTTAAATTTTTCATGTTCTGCATCAATTTGCATGCTTAGTACTTAGCACGCACCAAAGTGACATGTGTCACAAAACACGTACATATTTTGTATATGAGGAGGGACAAAAACCCGACACGTCTCTTGCTATTAAAGTGCTTCCTAGTTGTCGAGCGCTTGCGATAACACACATAAAATAGCAATCGATTGCAATGCCTTTTATTTTTACATCCATTGCTTCATAGGTTTAAAAAATTCGTCTGTTCAATAAGGTAAATAACACAATGCAAGTAGCTGAACCGTCAACATGAAAGGCATTGTGATCGATTGCCATTTCATTATTTTTTGTGTGGTTAGTGAGGAAGTTTTTATGCCGCCCATGGGCCTTTGACTTGGCTTCACATGCCGTCGAGAAATAATATCTCTCAGGCATCCCTGTTTCCTCACGATGTTTTCCTTCACCGTTTTTTTAAGCAAGTGATAATTATACAATACGCACATGAATCCGAAAAGTCAGAGGTGCATGCCTTGGGTTTGATCCCGAGACCTATGACTTGCCAGCCGCACCACTAGGCTATCACTGTTTCGCCACTGATTGCCATTTCATGTGTGTTAACTCGATGGATATATTAAATTGTTAGACATATTTTCCTAAACCTACGGGAAGCCTGGGTCGTGTAACTAAATACACGAAAGGTACAAGAACGGTGAGGCGGCGAGCCTCCTTGCCGGATTACCGCCATGGGATCTGGAGGCAAAAGTCCTCGCGCACATTTGGGAGTGGCGCGAGGAGGCGAAACGCCGGGGCGTAACTCCGCTGCCGCGAGAAATCGCGGCACAGCGGACAGAGCTCCGGCGGGATCTCATGGCGTCATGGAGAGTGCGATTGTCGCAACCCAGTGCTGGGCACGCCACTATTGCGGCGATAAGTCCCCTCTTTGAGGAGTGGCTAGAGAGGCGCCACGGCGTCCTCACCTTCCGCCTGACGCAGGTCCTCACCGGACATGGTTGTTTCGGGAGGTTCCTGTTTCGTATCAGGCGGGAGGAAACGCCCGCAATTTGGTGCAACCTTGAGACGCACACCGCACTTTTTTATGTTCGTTGTCAATCCATTATTTTAAAGTGTGTCATAGCCAATAGTGTCATCACAATGTCTTGTTTTCTTCCTTTTTTATTTGTTTTTCATATTGGCACCTTGCAGCTATTTCCTAATAGTTAATTATTAGTAATTATTTAATCGTGTTTTTGTATGTTGTGCTGTTTTTTTGTGTGCACTAAATAAACGATTTATCTATCTATCTATCTATCTATCTATCACTGCGTGGATCGCCCGGAGGACACGGTTAAGCATACGGTGGAGGTCTGTCCGGCTTGGGCAGAGCATCGCCGTGTCCTCGTGGAGGCGATCGGCGGCGGGGATCTCTCGCGTCCGGCCCTAGTCCAGGCCATGGTACGGAGCGAGAGGGCATGGGAGGCCGTCACCTCCTTCTGCGAAGCAGTAATGCTCGCGAAGGAGGAGGCAGAACGCGTGAGGGAGAGGCAAATTTCGCGCCCTCACGCCCCTAGCCGCCGCAGGAGACGCCCTGGGCGTCGGGAATCGCAGGCCGATTCCCGGCCACCGTAGGCGCGGGCTTGCGGACGGTGAGCAATGGGTAGCTCGCCGTCCGATAAGGACCAGGCCCGGGTCGACGGCGCGTTGTGTTCCACGCGCGCCTCAAAGAGATGTCAGCACAACGGAAGGGGTCCAATAGGACCGATGCCTGCCGGGGTTGCGGGAAAGTCCGAAAGGGATACCGTGGCCCCTGGCAACGTAAAGGCAACGGAAGGAACACGGGTGGGTTTTAGTCAGTAAGAGTCTGACACGCCCTCCCGCTCCACCCAGAGCGGGAGAAGTTATTTGATAATTTCCCAACCAAAAAAAAAAAAAAAAAAAAAGGTACAAGAACGACAAATTATGTTCAATTAGTTAAATACTTAATCGGTAGGCATAAGGATTAACAGTGACTAACTTATATTAATTGATTATAATTTGTAATCTGTTAAGTCTCGCCAATTAGCAACTCGCTAAAGTAATAACTCTCGCAATTTGTCATTTTTTGAAATATGGGAATGTGAAATACATAATCTTTGCACAGCAACACATAGTGCGAGCTAAATGGCCCTTTCAAATGACATTTGCTCAAACTCCATCGCAATACCTATGCGAACGTAAACCGGTCGAACATTTATAATTAAGAGTCGATAAATCGTGTAAATTCATCACACATTTACACAGCTCGTCTGCGCGTGTGCTACGTACGGTTGTACTCTTTTTTAAAAAGGGCGACAATGCCCTGCCTAAGAACGGGCGATCACACTTCTGAGCCATGTCTACAAGCTGTTTTCAAGAGTCATCACGAACCGTCTCGCGCGCAGTTTCGACGACTTTCAGCCTCCCGAACAAGCCAGATTCCGTAAAGGCTTTGGCACCGTGGACCACATACATACGCTGCGGCAGGTTATACCGAAGTGTATAACCTGCCTCTCTGCTTAGCGTTTGTGGACTACGAGAAAGCCTTCGATTCGATCGAAACATGGGCTGTGCTGCAGTCTCTTCAACGGTGGCATTACCTTAATTAAATGGAGCAATCTTTATTACAAAAGGTGAATATTATCACGTAATGACGCAAGTAGTTATAGCCTAACTAAACAATAAACTATCAAGTAACTGAATAATGTCGAATAAAACAGGTTTCGAAAAATTACTGCGTGTAATTGCCTCTATACGGACATTCTAACCGGGGATACCTTGTTCAGTGGTCATTGGTTTCAAGACTTATATTGCCTCGGTTAGGTACCTACATAAAGCTGACATTTGAAGCCAGTACCTTATGTTTGTTATCAAATAAACATTATCTAGCAACGTGTTTACATATTGGCTCTACTTTCTAAGTTCATACGGTTACACAGAACATGAATCATTGTACGTAACGCACTTATTATAATCCAATCCAAAATAACAAAAAAAAATATCCTTTCTGTTCAAAGTTAGAACAATACGGACAGATTAGCTTAACTGTCAATCACTTATCTACTATATAAAAATAAGTCGGGTTTTCCTTCCTGACGCTATAACTCCAGAACGCACGAACCGATTTCCACGGTTTTGCATTCGTTGGAAAGGTCTCGGGCTCCGTGAGGTTTATAGTAGGTAGGGTAGGTAGGGTAGGTAGGGTAGGTAGGGTAGGTAGGGTAGGTAGGGTAGGTAGGGTAGGTAGGGTAGGTAGGGTAGGTAGGGTAGGTAGGGTAGGTAGGGTAGGTAGGGTAGGTAGGGTAGGTAGGGTAGGTAGGGTAGGTAGGGTAGGTAGGGTAGGTAGGGTAGGTAGGGTAGGTAGGGTAGGTAGGGTAGGTAGGGTAGGTAGGGTAGGTAGGGTAGGTAGGGTAGGTAGGGTAGGTAGGGTAGGTAGGGTAGGTAGGGTAGGTAGGGTAGGTAGGGTAGGTAGGGTAGGTAGGGTAGGTAGGGTAGGTAGGGTAGGTAGGGTAGGTAGGGTAGGTAGGGTAGGTAGGGTAGGTAGGGTAGGTAGGGTAGGTAGGGTAGGTAGGGTAGGTAGGGTAGGTAGGGTAGGTAGGGTAGGTAGGGTAGGTAGGGTAGGTAGGGTAGGTAGGGTAGGTAGGGTAGGTAGGGTAGGTAGGGTAGGTAGGGTAGGTAGGGTAGGTAGGGTAGGTAGGGTAGGTAGGGTAGGTAGGGTAGGTAGGGTAGGTAGGGTAGGTAGGGTAGGTAGGGTAGGTAGGGTAGAGTAGGTAGAGTAGTTTGGTAGGGTAGGTAGGGTAGAGTAGGTAGAGTAGTTTGGTAGGGTAGGTATAAGTACTTAGTGCTACCCGTGCGAAGCCGGGCCGGGTAAAGCTAGTCTGTTATCCTTATTTCCTTTTAATAATGCCATTTTACTTATCGAACAGTACAGTCACGAGCTTACCTAAATACCTTACATCACGTAAAATTCAAAAGCGAGTTTCTCGTGAACGATTGCAATTTTGAGAACAGACCTATTTCGAAAATGCTATGCCAGTAACATTATACAATTTACATCAATACTTTTGGAGAAAATCGCGTTTGAATCTTGCGTTAGTGTAGCGTATTTATGCTCCTGACAGTAATTTCGATATGATTTCTACAAACTAATTAATCAACTTATCCAGCACTAGGAATTTTTCAAAAGATCTTTAAAAGTTTTATTTTGTATTTAAACTGATTTACGGACCGAAACGACAAGAAAAGTTAAGTGTTACTTAAGAAGACTTTTACGAAGACAGTTATTTATATAAGAGATCCTTAAAGCTTTACGCAATGGTTCAAAATTTGTTTAAATTTAATACGGGGTACAGAAAAAGTAAGGGAACCTGTTGTACATAGGCCAGTTTTTAACATTTTCATTTTTAATGGTAAGAATAAGACCTGTCAAATATGCATTTATGGAAAGATCTTTTATTCAAATATATAAGATCTAAATTAATAAAATCTATGGGTTTCCTATAAGCTGAGAACAAAAACGGAAAACTGTCCAAGGTACAACCAACAGACCTAATGCACCAGCGACTGGTAACGGGGCTGGGTACCGTGGACGGCCAGGATTTGTGTATCGCCACTCGTAGAGGCAATTTACGAGCATTCTGATGTTGTATACATTGTGGCATTTTAATCGTCTTACAAAAGCAGCCTACTTCATGTATCCAATGACTACTAAACATTCATTAAAAAAAAATGATATACACCGTGACATTTTAGTTGTCTTACAAAGGGCCACTCAATGTACCCGACATGAAGTACCACTAAGAGCAATAAAAAAATTGTTACAATATAATAGGTTGGGGAAAAAGTTTCTTCGCATTTTTTAAGAAAATTCAAAACATTTTTTAACATAGTATGTTTACATTTAACTAAAGTATGTAGGTACCATTTTGTTCGATAACTTTTTGCCATCTTGTAGGTAGGGACATGATCCCATTGCTATAGAAATTTTGGGACTTCTGATCAAAATACCGCGACAAGTGGTTTTGGCAGTCCTCCCGTGATGTTAACCTGACACTGCCTAAAGAATTCTGAAGAGACCGAAACAGGTGGAAATCTGAAGGTGCAAGGTCAGGACTATACGGCGGATGCATTAACACCTCCCAGCCAAACTCTCTTAATTTTTGCTGAGTGGCTAAAGATGTGTGAGGTCTAGCGTTATCATGATGAAAAACCACACCCCTTCTGTTGATTAATTCCGGCCGCTTTCTCTCAACTTCTTGCTTTAATCTCATCAGTTGTTCGCAGTAGAGTTCAGAATCGATGGTCCTGCCTGGTGGTAACAGCTCATAATGAATAATGCCCTTCCAATCCCACCACACACACAGCATCACCTTGTTGCGAGTTAACCCGGGTTTTGCCACAGTCTGTGAAGCCTGACCGGCCTTTGACCACGACCTTTTTCGCACGTTCTTGTCGTACGTGATCCACTTTTCATCACCAGTTATCAGCTTCTTCAAAAATGGTTCGGTTTCATTACGTCGTAATAAAGAATCACAAATGAGTACACGGTTCATTAGGTTTCTTTCAGTGAGCTCGTGAGGTACCCAAATATCGAGCTTTTTTGTGTACCCAGTTTTTTTCAAATGCGCCAAAACTGTTTTGTGGTCAATTCCCAGTTCTTCAGCTACGTCGTAACTACTAATATGCCGATCTTGCTCCACTTTTTCAAAAATGGCATCCATTTTATCCGTAATAGGGCGACCAGAGCGACGTGCATCTTTGACATCAAAATTTCCGGATTGAAAACGCTTAAACCAAATTTGTGCTACTCTCACAGACACTGCACTAGGTCCATAAACATCGCAAATTTTTTTCGCGGCTTGCGTTGCATTTTTACCTTTTTTGTAGTAAAATTTTAAAATGTATCGAATTTCTTCATTAGATTCACTCATCTTGACAGTACGAAAAACAAATAAAAATCACACATTTTCCTAATTTGAATTTGGAATTATGTTCTTTAAAATTTAAACTTTCAATGATACCAAAACCAGCCAGATACACATAGTATAGCCAAAGAGATTTTATTACAAGTTCATACATACTATAATGCGAAAAGACTTTTTCCCCAACCTAATATCTTTTTTCACAGGTTATTATGTGCAACGGTTTCATAACAAATTGAATGTGCTCTTTGTGTATCGTGTTTTACAATTAATTTGAATACTGCAGGTGAAACATTTCACGTGTAAACAGTATGTAGGTAAGTATCTACGTGTAATTCATTCCTCTACATTTGGAAAGTATAAATTTGATGAGTATTTTAATGAGATAGGTATTCATTATTTAACGTTTTGATTAAAATAGTATGAGGTAGTCAAAGCCGTCCAACAGAATTATAAGGGAGACTGATGTGTTTGTCGAGTATTACAGGCCAGATCTTTGATCAACTTGATTTGATTCGCGGAAACTAAACTGGAGCTTGAAATTCATTTAATATCAGTCAGTTAAAGCTGCCTGCTGCTAAACAAATATAGTTTGCCCCCCGCACACACTTTGGTACAGTTAAAATAGTAAGGTTAAAAAATGGAATATTAACATTGGCAACCCACAATTATGACAGAGTAATGACACTGAATTTCAATATTACTCATCGATATATCGTAGCGTAACGTAGCTGGCAGCCGCCAGACTGGACTCCCGTAAAGTATTTTCAAAAGCGTATTATACTGTTAGGTTTCAATTGATTAATACATAATTATTGGATATTGTACTGGCAACACCAAAAGATTCGATATGTCAAAATGGCGGAACCACGGCCTTCTGGCTCGGGCGCTCACAAGAGTAAGACGTGCTAGGAGCTGTGTCGGTTTAAAATATAGATTGGCATAGAATGGTTGGAGATCTACTGTACATTAAGGTAACCTATTAGTTTTATTGTTAATATTCGAATATTAAATAAATAGTTATATTATGTGGGGGATTAGGAGATGTGATGGTATGGTGTAGGATATTGAATTTGATGTTGGCAAAGAAATATAAATGAATGGCAAAATATCTTGGTGTTTCATATAATTTTCCTTATACCTGAAATATTGTAAACAGGTAGTTTTATTAGGTAACAACTTTAAGATCCATTTGGGAATTAGTAACTATTTAGAGGTTAAATAATTATATTCGGTATTAAATTAGTTATTTTAGTGCAAGGGTAGTTGTTTATTACAATAATTTAGCTTAGTGGCTCGGGACAGCCAGAAAGTACTAAGCAAATATTCTTTTTAACACCTTCGATTCCACCCACTTTTCGTAGAACTCATACGTCATACCGCCATACATATTGGAAGTGAACCCTCCAGAAGGGTTGCCCGTGCCCGGATTACGTTTGCGCTAAATTAAGCATTGCGGACGGTCAACGGCATTAGGTTTAAAACCGTGTTATAAAACACTGTAAAACTAAGTAAAATAGTGTTTTCAGGGGGTTTTGTCGCTATACGGAGTTTCTAACCTTTTAAATTTTTTGTGAATATTTGTAACCATAAACAAAAAAAAAACTTGTATTTTTAACCGACTTCTCAAAATGGAGGAGTTTATCAACTTGTTTGTATTTTTTTAAATGTGTGTTACCTCATATCTCTGTCATTTATGAACGGATTTTGAATTATTATTTTTTATTTCAAAGGATATACTTCCCGATTGATCTCATTTTTATCAAAATTTAGTTCTGATGATGGAATCCATGAGGAAATGAAGGAACTCCTTAAATATTATTGGTGTAGCGACTTTGATATTTTCAGCAACAAGTTAAGCATTTGCATTCAGAATGTATCATTTAGTGAAGTGGAACTGATGAAGAAGACCACAAATTGCCATCGGAATTCCTCAATGATAAGTATTTCACGGGTGGCGATAAGATATCTCGATTAAGATACTTAAGCAACTATGAAGCATATTTAAATTAATAATTCTGATGACCATCGCACTGATCTGAATATGAAGCCGGAAGAACGGCACCGGAATTCCGTCATAAAACAATGTATCCTAGCCGTGTTTGGGCTTATTGGAATTTTCATGAGATGTACTCTGGCTATAAATGATTTTAATGGTAATATCCCGGCATCAAATTGCACTACTTGAGTACGTATGTTATGTGTGGCCTTTTTTTTTCTGTCGGAAATTATCAAATAACTTCTCCCGCTCTGGGTGGAGCAGGAGGGTGTGGTAGACTCTTACTGACTAAAACACACCCGTGTTTCTTCAGTTGCCTTTAGGTTGCCAGGGGCCACGGTATCCCTTTCGGACTTTCCCGCAACCCCGGCAGGCATCGGTCCTATCGGACCCCTTCACTTGCTGACATCTCTTTGAGGCGTGCGTGGAACACAACGCGCCGTCGATCCGGGCCTGGTCCTTATCGGACGGCCAGCTACCCATTGCTCACCGTCCGCAAGCCCACGCCTACGGTGGTCGGTAATCGGCCTGCGATTCCGGCAGACCTCCACGTTACGTGCTGCCTTGATTGTCAAAAGACAGATTTTGTAGCCTCGTTATTTCCGTCAATGATCTGTCACCGTGCGGTCGCTTTAATAATTTATTTGCGTTCAAATCTGATAAAACTATGCCTTCCAAACTTCTGACACGAGTAATCGCGACGTATATTTGCCCTTTTGCAAAGTTTTTTTTATCAAATTCGATCACAGCTCTTTTGAGGGTGGTACCCTTGGCTAGAGAGGCGCCACGGCGTCCTCACCTTCTGCCTGACGCAGGTCCTCACCAGACACGGTTGTTCCGGGAGGTTCCTGTTTCGGATAAGGCGGAAAGAAACGCCCGGGTGTCATCACTGCGTGGATCGCCCGGAGGATACGGTGGAGTATACGATGGAGGTCTGCCCGGCTTGGGCAGAGCATCGCCGTGTCCTCGTGGAGGCGATTGGTGGCGGGGATCTCTCGCGTCCGGCCTTGGTCCAGGCCATGGTTCTGAGCGAGAGGGCATGGGAGGCCGTCACCTTCTTCTGCGTAGCAGTAATGCTCGCGAAAGAGGAGGTGGGACGCGTGAGGGAGAGGCAAATTTCGCGCCCTCACGCCCCTAGCCACCGCAGGAGACGCCCTGGGCGTCGGGAAACAGACCGATTCCCGGCCACCGCCACCGTAGGCGCGGGCTTGCGGACGGTGAGCAATGGGTAGCTCGCCGTCCGATAAGGACCAGGTCCAGGTCGACGGCGCGTTGTGTTCCACGCGCGCCTCAAAGAGATGTCAGCACAATTGAAGTGGTCCGATAGGACCGTTGCCTGCCGGGGTTGCGGGAAAGGCGTACCGGATAGATAGGCGAATGGGATACTGTGGCCCCTGGAAACGTACAGGCAACTAAAGGAACACGGGTGGGTTTTAGTCAGTAAGAGTCTGACACGCCCTTCCGCTCCGCCCAGAGCGGGAGAAGTTATTTGACAATTTATGAAAAAATAAAATTAAAAAAACGGTGGTACCCTGTCATTTATGGACTGTGACCGCTCAACTTAATAGTAGAGGCAGCAAACGATGCTCCACATCTCCGTAACCCCTTGCTGCTTGGAACGTAGTGCTTGTTGGTGGTATGGGTATCACTTTGAAAACTTTAAATTAGCATATCTTTTTATTGGATGAGACGATTCCAATGAAACAGAAACTAAATGTTACATCGTGATTATATTCTATTTAAAATTTTAATAGGGCTGTAATTAAATTGAAAAAATGTTATTCCTGTTAAATTCTATGTAGAAAAATGTATTCTATTAGTACCATTTTGGGCCAAAAGATGTCATTGAGTTGCAAAAAAAAATTTAACGCCCTTTCTACACTTTCAAGCCAGTTTTGAAAAATGTATGATTCCATCTTTATTATTACCTAGATAAGTTCATACCACGTTTTCTAAACCAAATGAATAAGATCTTTCATACAAACTGTAACCCCATCCCCCCTTTTCACCCACAAACGGGTTAATTTAAATCATTCCACTTTGCCCCGCCAAGTCGCCCCACTGGTGGGGCAAATTCATACTGCCTCATGGCATGAATTCTTCCCCACTAGGATTGGTACCTTAGAATTTGTGCAGGTAGGTATGCTCGTATTTTATATTTGTTTGGAAAAGAAAAAAATGTGTATCTAATTAAAATGTAACTAGGACTTAATTAGATTTTATTTTATTTGTAACAAATCGTGTAATTAATTTGTGATTTACAACCCGATTCCTTCCAGAAACAACTAGTATATAAAAATTAATAATAAAATAATAATACCAGCCTATTACTGTCCCACTGCAGGGCAAAGGACTCTTCTCATACAGGGAAGGCGCTAGCACTGATCATCACGGTTGCTCAAGGCGGGTTTGTGATTTCAGACTTATATTAACTATAAGTCCATGTTTCCTCACGATGTTTTCCTTCACCGATGTCAATAATGTCCAAGATAAACTCAGAAAGTACATATGAATTGAAAAAGTCACATTGGTACTTGCTCGGATTTGAACCCACAACCTCATGCATGAGAGGCGAGGCCTTAACCGCTGGGCCATCATATATATTACCAAAAAAATATTTTTGTACTTTCATTTAAAAACTCTACTTAGGTATGTACTAAGTCTAACGTTACCAGTCCTAGTTATATTTTACTTAAATATAAATTTCTTTCTTTTCCAAACAAATATAAAGTACGAGCATACCTACCTACACATTTCTAAGGTGCCAACCCTAGTGGGGCAGAATCCATCAAGATTTTAGACTAGTGGAATCTGCCCCACCAAGTCGAACTAGTGGGGCATATTCCACGAAAAATTTTAAGCATTCCTCTTTGCTCCACCAGCGGAGTGACCTGTGGGGCAAAGTGGAATGATTCGTTAATTTTTGAAAAATCTTTTGTTATGATTCCATTATTCGACTGGTATACGAATTTATGGGAGGTAGGTACCACAACTAAAAAGTGAACAATAAAAACTTTTTTGCAAAAAAAAACAACCGCCTTCCAAAAAAAATCACTAAAATAACTTTTATACAAAACATAAACCACCGAATTCTACAAAAATACACTTAGAAGTGAAAAATAACTTGAATTTCGGAAGTCGGTGGCAAAAACGAAAATACAGAACCATATAGTATACGTTAAGATGGTTCGCAGTTCGCATAGTTTAAGCCGTGATATAGTTATATCCCTAGAGGGATATAGTTATGCATCGCTATCATATATACTATGGTATATTTTACTATATAGAATAAAATATTTTCGTTTTTGCCACCAACTTCCGAAATTTAAATTATTTTTCACTTATAAGTGTACTTTTGTGGAATTCGGTGGTTTATGTTTTGTAAAAAAGTTATTTTAGTGTTTTTTTTGGAAGTCGGTTGTTTTTTATTGCAAAAAAGTTTTTTAAAACCAATGTATATACCTACTAATAAATCTTGTTAAAATATACATCAGATTATATTTTCACGGTTTAAAATGCTATATTCGCTAAAAAAAAAACCTACATTTAAAATGAGCCCTATCCCATATGCGACTATGTGAACCCTCCAAGAGGGGGGCTCCGCACTGAACGTGTTAAATTAATCGAAGAGCGTTATTTATTAGGTATGAAAATTACCGTAAACTACATAAATAATTAGGTTTGGTGTTAACCAAACATACGGTTACCTAGGTACTTATTGTGGGTAACTTTGTGAGGCTTACGAAAATACCTGCTGTATTTGCATACGGCAGGTATTTTCGTACAAACAGCCAGCACGAAGTTTGTTCACTAAATATGACGTGTTTATTGATTCATCGGCTACACCTTTGATGCTGGCAGATTTCCGCAAATATTACTTGCTTGTTTTCCAGCCCAGTTTGTAAAAATATCTAGGTCATATCGTTACGAGATTACGGTTAATAAGGGCAAGCTATTATTTTAAATTGCTATGATTTAACTGAGGATATAAAGATGATTTTACATCAGAATTATTCAAAGTCAAAGTCAAAGTCAAATCATTTATTTCAAATAGGGCCTTATAAGGCACTTTTGAACGTGAAAATTCACAAAAAATTGAATTGTTTCTAGTCACCCCTTCCAAAAGGTAGTTTTCGCATGGAGAAGAATGGGCAAGAAACTCCACTATTATCCGATCAATCGGTTATAAATGTAACATAGTCTTAGTTACGTTTTGGTGACAAATTTCAGACTATAGTACCTAATTTTTTGTCGGTTGCGTCTGTGGTGAATAAAGCGTGCACCAGACATCAGTGATCTAGCAGCGCGGACATTTCAAACGCCACTGCATCGATTCCGATACGGCGATGCAGCGGTGTTTGAAAACAGCGTTTGGTCCGCGTCGAGGGTTCCCTTGATTACCCATTGGCAGCGATAATCTCGCTGATTTGATAATGTTTTTGTGCATAGTAGCGCTTTTTACAATCGCGAATACATGACTCGCGATTGTGAGCGTGTTGTTGTTAAAGTCTGTTATCGCAAAATTTTCATCAAAATTTGAAGCCGGTGCCGAGATCAAAGCTTTTCGAAGGACGAGAAGAAAGGATATTACAAGTGTTTATTATGAGTGAAGGAAAGTTGAGAGGCTCTGAATGATCACAAGAGAACCTTGACCCGGCTCTGTGTGAAGAATTCAACAAAATATTGAGCGTGTGAAAAGCAACCCTCTTGTCCTTCTTGCTTTTTGCAAAACTTTTAATTTAAGAATTCCACTTATGATTTCTTTGGAATCGCGATTTTGTGTGGAACGCAAAAATGGCAGTATTTGTTTTGGTTCACTTAACATAAAAATAATATCGCACGTACTAGTTGTGTACGCGGCATTGGAGGACAAACATCGTTTAGTAGTATAACATTTAGGTATTTTATTTTGGTTCTATTTTATTATTATTTTGTATTGTAGGTACCTATTCATCGAATATATGAACAGCGTAGATGACACACTTTCACGGCGACATGAAGTATTTTTGTTATCCATCCTTACAAAATAACACAATAAGACATTTTCATTTGACCAAAAACTCCACAATATCCCATAGCTTTTTATTTCTCTCTTTTCGGTTTCTCAAAAATGTGCGTATAAAAACCTGTATAACAAAGAGTACGGTAATATACATTTATGCGCGCGTATCGTACGAAACGCGCAGCCTACGCCACTGAGATGCAAAGTCTACGCCACTGCTACGCAAGGCCTATCCCACTGCTACGCAATGCCTACGCCGCTGCTACGTATAGCCTACGCCGCTACATCGCAAGGCCTACGTCACTGCTACGCAATGCCTACGCCGCTGCTTTGAAGGTCTACGCCGCTGCTACGCATAGCCTACGCCGCTACATCGCAAGGCCTACGTCACTGCTACGCAACGCTTACGTCGCTCCATCGGTAGGCCTACGCCACCCCTACGAAAAGTCTACTCAAAGTCGACGCAACCCCTGCCAGCATGCTTCCCAAGCAGCGTGTACCTCTAGCGTTGACACATCGTTTATGCAACATCGCTTTGCAAAATACTATGTCCGAATAATGCCTACGCTGCCGCGCCGCCGCGCGCGCCGGCCGCCGGACAAACGCCAAGCGCGAACACATACAAATGATAATAATATGTAAATAGCACTTTGTTGATTTGTTTTAGGTGGATATTAAAATATATTATGTTGTTACATACACATTAATTTTATACTTAATAACTTCTAAGGATTTTATAATATATTTTTTATGGTGAAAATATAACAACGCAGTTTTAGGTGTAAGTAAATAAATAATTCAAGAAAGTACCTACTTACATACTTTTTCTAAGAAGCCAGCACTGCCATCTAGTGAAAAACTCGCAAGATGACATTATAAACGGCGGCGCGCTGTTGCCACTTCATTCCCGGACAAGACAAGGCAAACTTTATTATCTGTCTGTTTCACTCTGTTAATGGTGCTGTCTCTTTCTCGCGCGCCGGCTTGTGATTTGAAATTTATTCAGCCTTGGGCTAACCGTCGCCCGTGTACAACGTGCCCATGCTCGCTTGTAACGGATATTTCGCGCCAAAGTTTACATTGAGGATTGGAAAATGAGATTATTTTTTTAAGTGCATCAAGTTAGAAAGTGTGGAAACTGCCTGTTCTAGTCAATTGAACTGACAAAAGTGTATCATCGGCTACCTGAAGTGTAAACGTTTACTTTGTGTGTGCGATGCATAACAGTTAAGTTGGAGTTAAGCACTCGTTAAAATTGTGCAAGATGGGCGCATAAGATTTCCCGGTGCAAAACTGATAGAAAGTATCTGGACTGCCAACATGGGGACCAATCGGCTGCTTTCACCATTTACTTTGCTGCTGATTTGTACAGGTAAGCGGAGCTACCTACTTACTTTCTGAGTCACCTTAGCTTAGCACGCCGACCGACGACGCTGCGTCGCTGTATCAACAAGCGAGCCACAGCCTGCCTGTGTGCCGTGTGCTGAGGTGTAACTATAAGCAGTACAACCACCTATGTGTGCGTGTGTTGACTCTTTAACCGTATGCAAGGGAGGCTGGTTGAGCTATGTGAATAGGGTACCTATGATAAACCATTGTACGCGCTACAGGCACTGCCAAACCGCAACAACTGCTTTATGTTTTTGGTTTGAGTTGATGTTTATTTGCGAGTACCATTTTATTAAATAACTACAGCTACTATTATAATAGAATTTATGTTCTGAATTATGACCGAAGACGACTACATAATTTTCCAAAGCATTACTAAAAGTTGTTATAAAATGTTACGCGCAATGCGGTATCCTCTCGTAAACGTGCAAGCCTTTGAACGATGCACTTTTGACTGTGACGCTGGTTTACAAGGATTTCAGATGTTTTTTAAATTGTTCAGCATTGCTATAAAAAAAAAAGGAAATTAGGTATTGGAGGTAACATTAAGAAAACGGCCTTTTTATATTAGGGCCATGATTTCATGAAACAACAAAAATGTGTCCTTCAAGGTACTTACCGTCACTACAGAAAGTCGTATTATTAAGTGCCAATTTCAAAACAGAATTAAGATAAGAAATATTATAATCTGGCAGTGTTATTGAATAATGCCACAGCAGTATTTACAATTTCCGAAGAAAGGCGTATTCCCTAATGGATCCCAGGTATAAGTAAGTACTTCCAATAAAGGAACTTACTAAATTCCCTTTCTATGTAATTTGTTAATGGCAAAATTTGCCAACGACTTGCTGAGCCAATTGATATTGTATTGCTCAATGAAAACCTGTGATCGACACAAATTAGTCGTGTCGTATCAAAGAAATGGGTCAAAAGGAGGAGAAGAAACGTTGTTATTAATTTAATGTACAGACGCCAGCACATCAACCTACTACAATCTGTCAAATTTCTTTAATAGATTTTCAACTTTATCACTAAAGTATAAGGTTCAAAGTTGATTGGAAAAATTTGACAGTTTCGGGTAGGTTGACCTGCTGGCGTCTGTACACACTAAATAACTTAACGACTAAGACACGCTGTCATTATAAAATACAGGCTAAGTGTATTTAATGTTTAACCAACTGTGTCCATTTTATGCCAACAAATATTTTTGGTTCAGCTTTTCTTGTCGAAAAAAGAGTTTAAATGAAATAATTACAATTTTGAATAACCACAATTTTCTGCACGAAATAGAGGAAGAAAATATTCGTGTCGACTCAAGCATGAATGCTTAAATTAGGCAACGCCAGTGGTGCTGAGAGAGTGAAATCATGTTTATAGAAACCGGTTTTGATGCAGGTGTGCGCGGTTCGAGGTAGACTTGGTCCACTAGTGGTCTTACCAAGTTATGTTAGTAGATCTTTTATATTATGCTTGTGCCCATCTATACGTAGCAATTAATCCATTTTTAACTTAAGAATGCAGTTCTTCAAGTAACCAGTCGGCAGTTACTTATTTTGGTGAGCTGTTTGAGTTCAAAATTTATTCTATAAATAATTGCAAAGTATAGAAAAACCAAAAAGTATAGTAAATAAGAGCATTGCAATAAATACTTTAAAATGTGTTGATTTGAACATGCTGTGTGTATATATTTCACTTAAAACTCTACTCACTTACTGAGTACCTACATTTTGACGTGTAAATAACACATGTTAACATAGTACCTAGTAAAGGAACTCAATCCACATAATATGATGTACGGGCTTCCATTTTAATAATATTAGATATTTTTTGCCTATATTTTTTTTAAATTACGTAGTCTTTTACTTTTTGAAACAATAATTTATACTCCATTGCTCGGTTCCGCATAAGGTCATAACAATGTATTAAAAATTGTTTATGCCAACTTTTATTCAAAAAGGTAGGCAGTTTGCTTATCCAATGGGGTAATGTCTAAGTTTGAAGATTTTCGAAAACCATCGCCATAATTTTGTATTATCATGAAACTTACATGGAAACTGTCTGTAAAGTCAATACATAATTTAACGAAATGGTGAGAATTGAGTTGCAATATTACGAATGAAAGCTTTTCTGTAGGCAAAGTAATTCGATATTCGGAATGTATACAATTGTGAAGTGGATTGGATTAATTTGCAAATGTCTGGGAAGTTCTTTAGGCACTCTGTGTCTCGATCAGATTTTGCAAAATGTAACTGACTTGTGCTACTAAATAACAAATCTAAAACATATTTTTTTTAATTCTGCTACGTATTTGAGAAGAGGGAAATAATATCGGGAATTCCTGCCATACGAGCAAAAATACCGATATCTTGAAACCTTGTGGAAGCTTTGAAAAGTTGCAGAGTAAAAAGTAGACATTCAGAGTTACAGGTACAGGAACATAAAAGAAGGCGAGCAGCGCGAGACGTGTCAACAAACTTTTTAAATTGTCCCAAAAACGTTGCCAAACAATTTACTGGGTCCGCGAAAATACTACCACTTGACTTCTTAGATTATGAAAGTAGCTACTTACGTGCTGTACAAAAAACAAATAACTTTTATTGCTTAACTTTCCCGCTCAGCTATCGCAGTTACAGTTCGTTTCAAAACTCCTTAACTACCGTGGATTTAATGAACTAAACCAAAACTGCGAAGATATTTTTCCTCTTTTTCATCTGGGATTCGATGCTAAAATTAGATTGGCATTTCATTCTGCATAACATAAACAGACTGCATAAGTAGGTATACAGAAAGTGACTGTACTTGAGACGCGCGGTGTATATTCCATTCTATTTTTGTACATCTTAATATCCTTTCTGTCTCCATTCTTACTCTTAGCAACTCAGATACGTACACAATTTTCCGTCTTATTTAGAACTAAGTCTCACACTTCTAGTAATTAAAAAATAAATAAAATAAAATAAAAAAGTATATTCAGGTAAAAAGGTAAAACCCTAAATACAAATTTGCTTAAATCTACGAAAAATTCAATTATGTTATGTGCCTGAACTAGGTCATCCGGTGTTTCAGGCGAGGCAAGGTATAATATTTGTAAATAATCACATTAATAAAAATCAAGTCATCTAATAGGTATGTAAAAAGGTGTAAATAGTACAATAAATAAACTGTTTACTGTAAAATCAGTATTTCTAGTTGAAGAAAAATCGTAAAAGAAACAATAGGAGTAATAAAGTAGAACGCCTATGGAACAATATTTATAGATGCTGGAAACTCTAGAAAGTTATAAACTATTGTATAAAATAATACAGAATTATTCAAGTAAGTATAATCCTATAATCTCCAATACTGATAAGTAAACAGAGGATATTGCGCTTACTAATTACTTGTTGAGAGTAGTGACCTCATCAGAGTCGATAAGTTTGTAGACAGAGGATCATTTAAACAAATGAGTCTTATTACTATGAAATTTTAATGCTACAACAATAAGTATTTAATTCCCAACGGTTCGTTTGGTCGTCGTGGTTCAGTTCACAAGAACCTCGTTTTCCTTTATAAAAGACACACAGACGAGCGGGGCTTCCGTTTGCATGGAACTGATTGTCTACTGGTCCTTATTCGCCGTTGAGTGACCCCGTCATGTCACTCTTCATGCGTGAAATAGCCGCTCCGCATCAAATAGCCCTTACTTACCTGCTGCCATCATTATATTCACCTGATGAGCTTACACGATAAATGTGAACAATAGAAGCGATGATCGAAAATAATAATAAATAAAGTTATTTGACACGTTCATTTAAACTTAATTTGGCGCTTAGTTCCAACTTTCGTATTTCATACACGTGTTCTTTATTGTGTTAAATAATGATCTCCTTTTGGAAAGTAATTATCCCCGAAGTTCCCTAAATTGGAGTGCCTATTACATGTGGTTAGTTAAATACGTTATCATAGTTAAGTACTCGAAAAACTCTTGTCTAGACATAAAGGCTGTTCTAAAGTTTATTATGTAGTGGAAATATTTAACCTTATTCGAATCGTAAACATTTTTAAGTCATGCCACGCCATGAAAGGAGTGGGTGTTTCTTTTGAGCTCAAGCGCAAGTTCTTACGATTTGCACCGGTATTTACGATTAATTGAATGGTTTTCCATATAGCCGTAATTATTTAACAGCTATGAGAACCTGATACGAATTCTTTTTGTTAACGAACTATATTTTTTGTACAATATTCACCTTGTAGGTAAGTGGTACTATCAGGGTAGCAAAAGGTTGAATAAAGCTTACCTACTGCTTCCCACATCATGATTTATATTTCTTTTTTTTATATTTATTTTTATCTGGCAATATTACTGAATGGAAATAAGAAATGTGGCTAACTAGCGAACTAGAATATTAATAATAAATTGGAATTATAACATTGAATTCGATGTTGTACCCGTTTTAGGTGTAAAACTAAATATCCGGTGTTAAGATATTAATTATTGCATTTCATAATCAATGTTCTAGTTCGCTAGTTAACCACATTTATTATTTCCACAGTAATATTACCAAATTAATCAAAACAGCGAAATATTTGACATCTATTTGTGACGTTGCCCACTTTAGAATAAACGCTCTTAAAACAAAGAAATAAGATGTGTTGTTTCACTAAATATAGAAATTGTTTTTTAATTATAATTTATGATGAATGAAGTTGTACCTATTATTTAAAGTTCTGTTAATATCTGCACTTGATAGTACTAACACCTACCTACTCGTACTATAGGAGTAGGATCACCTTGTATTTACTAATTACGCTTCGTAAGGAATTCATTAAGTTCAGAATGTTCCGAAGAGTTCGATCGTTTATCAGTGAGAATCGTTTTTGGATTAATTTGTATCTGTCTTCCTTGCGTGACACTTTCTTACATTGCTCTTTATATTTGTATGTGTCAATGTCTGTCTTTAAGTTTATCATCGCTTAGTGGAACAAAATCGTCTTTAACGTTTATTTTTTCGCCAAATTAATGTATAATCTTCTTGCATTATCCAATAAATCGATAAAATTGATAATAAAACGCAATGAACTCCTATTAATTCACGAGACCATAGAAGCTCACATGATAAGCTCCCTAAAGTCCCCAGCGGTGTAAGACCTGCTGTCTAATGACTTACTCTGTGTACTTATGATTTTTGCTCCCTCCGCACTTTTTTTACATTTTCCCTTTATTTATAACACATGATACGACACGTAATCCTCCTATCCAATTGGGTTTCCTTATAAATGTTATTCGGTAAACCAATTGATCAAATAACGCGAAGGTATAATATGAACCCATCCGGTCTGCTAACAGTCGGCGATGCCGATACAATTTGTACATCTTAT
This sequence comes from Xanthia icteritia, assembly GCA_949128155.2. Classification (NCBI taxonomy): domain Eukaryota; kingdom Metazoa; phylum Arthropoda; class Insecta; order Lepidoptera; family Noctuidae; genus Xanthia; species Xanthia icteritia. Next base: position 17,211,951 of record OX421930.2, read on the forward strand.
CGCAAGTAAGTTAAGTCGAATTTAATCTCGTTCTACATTTTTATGTTGTTTCGGAAACTAAACGAAAACATGGCGACTGGCTTATCTTATTGCCCTGAAAGTTGTTTTTCAGCTTAGGAAAAGGTTTGCTATTGTTGTTTTGCGTAGGTGTATTCTTGGAATCTCCAAAATCCGTATCAGTAAAGTAGGTACTGGGTGGGTACTTCAAGTACGGAGATAACAAAAATCATGGGCACTTATCGTCTTTTATAATTCCAGGAATAACTGAGCGTGTTTTCGGGAGAAAACCGCGTTTATAAGAAGTTAAAGTCTACTTGGTTAAGAGAGGCGGTCCAGTATTTAAATTCCTGCTTGAAAGATTCTCGATAACTATGTTTTCTTTTTTTTAATTATCATTATTTTCGCTGTAAAGAGAACTTTTGGCGCCTTGAAGCTTTCTCCCCGCCGCTCAGTCTCTCTCTCAAGTGAGAGCGAAACTATAAAGTCAACAATAAAGTCCATCCATAATATCATAAGTACATATGATATTATGGAAAGCGATCAACTTGGAAATAGCGCTCGCCGGCCCCTGCCGCGGCGTAACATGCAACATAGCACTTAAAATTTGTTTCTAAAAATTAAAAATTTACGCCGCTTATGTGGCACCCCGACCAAATGGGTTAGGTTAGAACTGTGACCAACAGCGCGCGAGCTGAGCGATCGCAGCGAGCGGTGCCGTGGCAGCGGCCAGCGAGTGCTACTTCCAAGTTGGTCGCAGTTACTTGACTATTTTTACTTCACCTTACACCATGGATACCCTACAATAATGATATGGCCAAACGTCGGCTGACATATCATTAAACGTTGACGTTTAAACGATATGGCCAATGTTAGCTAGCCATTTCATGAAATGGTCAATTCTAAGATCTGGCCACGACATATATATCCTTTATTATCATTCCACAAATCGTTTCGGTCATATAATAAATAGGTAATAACGTCTAAAAATAAAAATGAACACATTAAAATAATAATTATGAACTGGAACACACTGATGGAAAGTAACACACTCACTACCTAGTGTTTAGTTTCGTAAATCAAGAAAATACGTATTTTAGTTGACAAATAAGCCAACAAGTTTAATATGTTAAGTTCACTATGCAGCTCCCTGTTCCGTGGTTTTAAAATCTAAATAAGTAGTCGTACAGACCTGCATAGCTGTAGAAATCATTTTTGATCAGTGCGAAATGGAACAGAAAAGCGGTGACGTGCGTCATAATCGTGACAGTCAAGTTTTGAAAAAAATAATCTAAACAAAAGAACTTAGATATTTCAATTTTGAACGTACCATTTTGCTTTTCGACTACCGAGTTTACCGGACTATCTTGATGGTTACGAAATAATCTGGTAGTGCCGATCACGTCTGTGACTACAAACTGTTCCAACAGTTCAACCATAATTAATATTAACTAAGTAGTTTAGGGTAAGCGAGAGTGATCATAATTAACTCCGTTATTGACAATTTGACGCGCACTTATCACAGGTACAGGCTGCGCACGATGTCAAATTTAATAAGGTAATTAATAGGAGGTGATTTTCATTATACGACATAATTAATTCAAAACTTGTCAAACGTTGATCTAAGTGCTACGCGTAGAAAAGAAAACGGCTGCATATTGAACCCAAGAGATTTGTAAGATGCGGAAAATGCCTTATTGGCTGAAGAGTGAATATTGACTGAATGTATGGCATATTCAATGGCATTTTAGGTACCTGCATTTATGTATGCGTGCTTACACGGTAGTATAGTATTGTAGTCGTAATTATATTGACGTGACTGGACCTAATTCTTATAATAGATTTTTTTATGTCCGACAATGATGAAAAGATTATTATAACATACGTTTGTAATTATCATAGTAACGATAATGGAACGGTTACAGCTAAACAAAAAAATAATGTAACTGTATATTATTAAAGCGCATTGCACAGCAAGAATGTGTTTGTTTCAAATAACCATTATACTTAGTAAATTATTAGTAGGTTTAGGCACTTTAAAATCGCGCTACTTAAATCTAGATCTACGAAGCTGGTTTTAACGATTATTTTCCTAAACTTACTAGCCCATATCATGTAATTATATTGTATCACGCTAACGCCGCCACGGCAAGTCGGTACGGGGCTAAATATATTATGTACTTAAGGTAGGATGGGACCATATTACCGGTACCTTCATTTGTGTGGGTAGTTTGAGAAGAGCTTCATAAGTCGTTGGGTTGTGGAGCAGCAGGCAGCTTGTCAACTATACTAATGGTCAGGAAGGATTTTGTAAAGTAACAAAGACGATCTTCAAGAGAGCCTTTATAACTTGCTCAATTTCTGTTCTTCTTACGTTGAGGGATTACTGTCTCATCACTTTGTTCCATACATTGTATAATAAAATAAGTCAAAACTGTACACAGAATATTTTTGAAAAAAAAAAAATACAACCGAATTGATAACCTCCTCCTTTTTGGGAAGTCGGTTAAAAATGAGGTTCAATCGAGTCAGATGCCGAAAATATAGTGCTTAGATTTTTTTCCGTTTGTTTGGATCTTATGTATGTGTATATGATTGGCGCAAAAACGCCTGGATTTGGATGAAATTTGGCACACAGATAGTTTATAACCTGGATTAACACATTTCCCGATATCCACGCGGATGAAGCCGCGGTCCAAAGCTAGTTATTTTTTTAAACGAAGCTTCTTGTGCGTTCATATACTTACAGCAACAATTATTTGGTATTCTAATGGTAATGTAACGGTAAATGTTCGTAATGACAAAGAAATTGTGAATAATTTGTAATAATTACAACTATGTTAATGGCCGTCTTCAAGAAATAGGTACTTACTCTGTTTTTGATGATTAATTGACACAGCAATTAATCACCATTCATTTGTTGTTAGCTATTCTTTTTTTTTAAGGTTAATTATCTTGTTTTATTTTCTGACGTAATTACGTTTATGAATGTTCTAGGTAGGTGTTGTTGGGTTGGCATATAGACTATTAGGTAACTTCAGAATTTATGATTTCGATATTATGAATACTATATCTTAATATTATAAATGCGAAAGTGAGTTTGTTTTTTTTCTTTATTACGTTTTCACGCTAAAACTGCTGAACGGATTTGGATGAAATTTGGCACATGGGTAGACCATGACCTGGAGAAGGATATAGAATACTTTTGATCTTGGATCGGAGACGAAGGCGCGGGCAACAGGCGCCACAGCTAGTTGTCTATAAAGTCAAGCTTACTCTTTAAGTATATCCGTATACTTATATTTATACCAAGTTTTTTCAAATTTAAAACCTGTTCCCTTTTCTGTTTGTAATAAAAGGCAATCCCTTTTCACCAATCTGGAACATATTCGTAAAATACTCAAGGAAAATGGCAACACGGAAGCGAAGTACAGTCGCCAGCAGGTCAACCTACCCGAAACTGTCAAATTTTCCCAACCAACTTTGAACCTTAAGTTTTAGTAATAAAGTTGAAAATCTATTAAATAAATTTGACAGATTGTAGTAGGTTGATGTGCTGGCGTCTGTACCTTAAACATATGTGTAGGCGAATGTGACCCTAGATACACCCCTTTTAATTATCCCGCAGTCGCTTTTCATATAATGAGCTTCTTGTCACTATTCCGGATTTGAATTAAAACGTCATCATTAATGGATTTATCTACACGAGGAAACAAACCAATCAGCAACATAGACCACCTGTGTGTTTACTTGTCTATTTTGTTAACGTTCTGTCAATAAACTGAATTATTCAGTCGAAATATTATGAACGTTTCATGTGCGTGTCATACATGATTGTTATCTGATAGAAAATTAATTTCCTGCGCTATTCGCTCCAGTGTGCGATGTTGAGTAAATAATTCAACGTAATAACTCGATGGTATAAGAATCATTACTTCATTTTATCGACGTTCAGTTGAGTTGATTGTTGTTCGCACGTGGTAGGTGTGTATCGAAGAAAACCGGAGGACATAGAAGGGTTTACTCAAAAGAGCGTCAATCATAGTAGTGAATGCTTGACTCAACTTTTCTATTTATGTATATTGCGCCAGTAATTCATGCGTTGTGACAGGTAACGCTTCCTTTCAGCCCGTTCTTAAGGCTACAGTGAGTTTCCTCGCGGTGTTTTCTTTCACTATTCGAAGCGATAGATTGTGTTTATTTCTTTGAAAAACACATGATAAATAAACAACATAATATATCGAATGTTTTTCATAAATAATCCCAGTCACATTGGCTGTAAGTTATTATAATTCATTCAATATGTTTGAATAATTTTGTTTCACATTAAAATAACTGACAGACAACCTAATCGTGAGGTATTGATTAAATATATAAACATAGTGGATACTGAATTGCGGTAAACTAACCTTATTAGAGAAATATTATAATTATATAGGGTTATTGGTTTTATGTCGGCAATTCGTTAACGGATGCAAATGACCTCTCTTACATCCAGAGGCATTTCAATTTCATACATTTTAAAACATAAAATGTCAAATTACTCGAAAATGGTTGACATTGGCATAGGGGTCATTAGTGGTTATTTTGTTGCATACATCCCCTTAATGAATTGCCGACATTTAACCAATAACCGTGTATATTATTTTTCCATAATAAATAACTTTCCACGAGTGGTTTTTATTTATTTGTAAAGTTTCTATTGCCGAACTAGGTATTGATTACCAGTTCGGGCACTGTTATAGAGCCTATGTTGAGTTGTCTATTATAAAATTCTGAGTAGAGCTAGTTTGGAATAGTTCCCAGAAACTGGAAAATGGCGCGCTCTTTATTTATTGTATTGTACAGCAGTTAGTACTTATCTGATCTGGACTTCTGCCTACTCATCCGAAGAATTCAATGGGTTTTATCAAAAGAAGCTGTTTGTATATTTTATTATATTATTTAGTTACCTTCTGAACCTCTCTCGTGGTTTCGTTCGCATATTTTTCATGATCTACTACGGTTTTCCAGGTGGACTGGTGACCTATAATGATAATCCGGGATACCGGAATACACTCAGCTAATCTGTCATCCAAATGTGGTAAACTATGCTGATGTCGTGATTTAGTGGATACCGAAATGATCATCCAACAATCCAAACTTCCCCATTTACAGACAAAAGATAAAGGCTACTTTTCAGGAATTTCTTTAGAATTACTTAGACTGTCAGTATGTAGGCGTAACATGATACTTACCTACCTGTGAGTATTGACATTTATTAGGATTTTTATCTGATTCATTTTCTTTCAACCAATCTCCCATCAAAATCTACTATTTTCCAGCACATTATGCGACGCAAACAAATTACCTACACGAAAGTTTGTCAATCGTTATGTATAGGATAAGAAGCTGTATAAATCACAGCCCTCGTTATTTTGGTCCTTATAAAGTTAAGCATACACTGCCACGAGAGACGGAATAATACACAAGGGTAATAAAAACGAAGTTTTTCAGAAAAAAAAAAGAATAAACAAACTGGTGGATTGTAGTCGGGCAATTAATTGCAGCGGTTGATTTTATTCAACACTTTACATACCTACTAAAGAAATTTCTTAACAAAGTCCCCTGATCTCCTGTGTCATGTTTACTTAGTTCTCCACGTACTGAGAATTACTGCTGTACTTTCAATAGTTTGGAATGCATATAACTCACTTTATAGTATAGAAACCTCTCAATATGGAGATGGATAATCAACTTAATTCAGCTTTGAAGTAGCCCATAGCTCCTTTAGTTAGACCTATGAATAGAGCGTACTTATACTGCACTGCACAATCGCATAATTGTTATGTTGCCAGTAGGTACTACATAGCTTATTCAAGTAACTTTTCCAATGGCTAACCGTTGCCATTCAACGTGGCAATGCTGCCAGTTTAGGTATTCGACAGCTGGGGAATATTTTAATTGCCTCTTTTACTTTTATGTTAATATATTATTTTAATGTAAGTATTTAAAGTGTACAAAAACCCGTTTAATCGCTGCAATACCTATGTATATATATATATAGGAAGGTTTGCATAATTTATTAGATAAATATTTCAAGCTGTTTTTTCTTGCATGTCTTTACTACCCATCTCATTTTAAGGTTGAGGCCTCGACCCATATTTCCTAGCGAGATTTCCTTATAAAAATAAATTATGCGCTCATCAATACAGGCTTTCGCAATGTACCGCTTTATAGTTTATACTCCCTTAAGAGGGAACAGGGTCTGCGATTCTCCATACAAATGTATTCCCATTTTATTCCTGAATAATGCCTCTAGAGAAATTTTTTTTTTCATAAAATCATGGTCTATTGTAGACACGTCCCTGTTATTTCCTTTTTTTTCAGCAACTAAAGTAAAGAAAATATGACCGTCCAAAAATGACAAAAATGCCACAATTTTACCGCCGCGATTAGAGGACTCATAGACAAATTCGAAAAATTTTTAACATAAAAGAAAAAGTAACCTAGCCATACTCTTTCTTAAAATTTCAATGTAAAAAATAAGAAACGTTATTTTTTTTTATATAATCGGTCTGAGCTGCAGCTTTCCCTATCGCACTCTACGGAGGCAGACTTGAGGTAAGACGACGGCAATAGTTACTTCAAATACCAATTTTTCAAATTAATCGCAGGCCCTGTTCCCTCTTAAGCCTCATGAAATTTCTACGTTGCTCTACTACACCAGGTTTTCATTCTTTAGTCTTTAATTTTTTCGCAAATATTATTATTGGACCTTCATACTAAAACATAATTATTCGCCATGCAGTTGCTTGAATTTCGCCCCGGGGCAAGTTCTCTTCAAGATTGGGCTGTAGCAAACGATGAACAGCTCTTATTATTGAAAACAAATATGTCGATGTTTGTTTACAGTTAGTCTCACTTCTAGTAACACGCTAACCGCACGAGATTGGTCACAGTGTATTTTTCCCTCAAGTCTTATTTGGTATACAAACACGATACGAAAGTCTCGATTTTTCGCATCAATCGGCGCAAACGACTTGATTTTTATTAGAAACACATAGGTACTGTACAAATTACATCAAAACTGTTAAATGCATTAATTTTTATCTCGATTGATATCACACACAGAATACGCTTACAAAAATATAGATTACATTTTTTCACTAAACAAATCTAAAACGGATTTTTACATATTCGGTTTTTTTTCAGAATAAGTTTCCCATTGCAAAATCAATGAAGGGGGTCAAGAGACAGGAATGTATTTCAATCTTCTAGGCGCTGAATAAATAAATTCAATACAAGCTAAACAAATCCGCAACACGCCTGAATATAGTGTTGGCCTACCTTTATAAAGATTCCATTTATTCTTGTTTCGCATAAGCTAGGAAAATGTGAAGTCGGCTTTATAAATAACTTTTCCCTGCACATATATCTTAGAATTGGTATATATAAGCGGAATAATAAAACATTATGGCCGCCGAATAGAGGTATCTAATTAAAACGTTCAACGCGAGGGAATTTGTACAGTTCCAGATACCGAGGGGTCGCGTCTAAGAACTCTGAAATCTTTATTAACTGAAATAGCTTTGGCTTTGCACTTTCAAAATTTTGTCGCTGTAATGGAAGACGAGGATTGTGAAGAACAATTATATATTTTATACTATTTTCTTCCTAGCAAAATCGTTGTCGTTGGTTCCACAATGTAACAATAATCTTTGGGTATATCCTTGCCATTCCTGACTTTTCCATCAACGTTTTCTTTTACAGGAAAGGGTTTGTAGCGAAAAAAATGTTTGTTCGTTTAAAAGAGGTAGTCTTACACTTTTTTTGAACACCGGGTTCTCGGTGAAGATTTATAGCAGACGATATTTGACGACTTGGCTTATGCGGTGAATTCATTTAAACTGAGTTATGTTTCCATTGCATGACGCACGATAACTTATTTTGTAACCGTTCCAAGTCATGGAATAACAACTATTATAAAATCGATTACTTAGGCATTTTGTTACCTGTTGATTACACGAAACGCCCGTTTAGTTTATTCAAATAAGCAAGTTAATTTTGATTCCTCGGTAGGACTATTAGAAGACATGGCACATTGGCTCTATTATTCACGGAGGATGTAAATTGCGCACAAACTATACGTGTGATACACATTATTCCATACCATTTTCTAGTAACTGCATCTACGTTACATATGTAAGTGGGTACTTCTGTGTGTGTATTGTTCGTTGGCTGCAAAACAATAGTCGCGCGGTTGTTTGCACGCCAGGGTTCGACCTGGTACAATGGGTGTTTGTGTCTTATCTCTACGTTCCCACTATCCCATTCGCACAAAATTTTCTCATTACACTTTATTTCTTTTTGTAACGGAATAAGGTCAATGTGCGTAAGAAAATGTCTATAAACTTATATTACTATTCATTGTTCATCAGAACCAACGTGATTTGTTGACTGACTGTTGTCATCGTTTACGGTTGTCCCTGCTGTTCTTTAATATCCTCATTTATTATGATTATTAATCTTAACAGCGATTTTTATCTTAAATCGTGTTTTTGAACTTAGTTCTTCAAATAATAATAGAAAATTAAACATTTTTCAGGACCGCATCAAAGTAAAAAAAACAAAAAACGCGTTTTGTGAATAAAATTGAGGCAAAATAGTTAACAGGAACATTTTGGATACAATAAAAAAAAGTTGGTAAAACCAATAGTTTTTCATAGAATTAAACATATTCGCCCACCGAAAATTCGATAAAAATAAAATTTCATTTTTTTTATTGTACTTACTTCAAGCAAGGTTTTTTTACACTAAATTACCTAATTAAATATATTAATACATTATCCAACAAAATTAAACATATTGTACTAGCGCAAGATATTAGTCCAAAGTTTTTTTGCAATAGCGGTTCAGGCAAAAATTTAACAGTTAATTTTTTTCAATTTTTATTTATAGGCTCTACTTCACTACTTACAAGAAAATTAAACACACTTCAGCAAAACGTAATATTAAAAAAGAATATATGAAGATGACGATGCGAGAAGCACAGAACCGGTCGAAGTGGCGGTGCTTGGGGGAAGCGAATGTCCAGCTATGGCCAGTAGACATGCTTTCGGCTGAAAGATGATGATGATACTTCAATATTGCATCCTCGAGATTTAAAATACGTTGTAGTCCGTCTTTATTGTACACACGGCTACACATCAAGCTATATATTTCCAGTTTATGCTGATCTCGCATTGTATAGGTCAGCTTATACTGGAAATGTATAGCTTGATGTGTAGCCGTGTGTACTGCAAGGCGTGTGGCCTGTGTTCAAAGATTTTGACATAATAGAGTTCGCCTTTAGACAAAGCATGTACATAGCCAATAGATTTTTCTCTAAAAAAACCACAACGACGATGGACTTGGATGTCACCTGACGGCTTCACGCGTAATCAAATCGACTACATTTTATCACCTGACAGTCATATTATAAAAAATATGAGCGTCATTAATAGACTCAAATACAGCTTAGACCATAGGGTCTAAGCTGTATTTGAGTCTATTAATGTTAATTAAGTCTGATTTTTCAGAAAATCAGACTAAACTTTAAAATTCACCGACCCAAATTGTTTACGTATCAAACCAAAACACTTTCTAATGAAACACTTATTAACAGTTCCGAACATTACAACCTAGAATTATCAAATTATATTGAAGTACTGAAAGTTGATGAAACAGACGCAGAAGGACAATACAATGCAATAGTGACCGGAATAGGCTATACTTGTAAAACCAAACAAACCCAGAAGTAAAAATAACCTACAGCTCATAGTATTGATTTGATAGAAAAATGAACTAATAAAGTAATGTAACAACATAATACAGAACAAGATATTAAGTTAAAAGGAGCATTACGAAAGATTTGAGAAATCTTAATACACATTTGGTTAAAACAGCATTAGAAAATCATACATCCCTAAGAGTTTTAAAACAAGGAGTCACAAATGGAAAAAGTTGGATTAACAGTTTGGTAGATAATGATGACATAAAGTATTACAGCAGAGATAAAATCATGGAAATAGCAAACCATTTTTATAGATTATTATATTTCCGATCACTCGCCACCCGATGTCAATATCGAATACAATTCTTCAGATTCCATTCCCCCAGTAAACGGTTATGAAGCGCACAAATCACTTACTACAATGCACTATGATAGAAGTCCTGGGGAAGATGGAATCACTACTGAAGCGCTTAAAATCGGCTCTATCACTTTGTTGCCCCACCTCGCAAACCTGTTTAACACCATATTACAATCGGAAAAGTGCCAAAACCAATGTGCCATTCAAATATAGTTCTTCTTACAGACCTTGAACCAGCTGCTAGAAAAATATTCAAAATATAATAAACATAGCCTTCGTAGATTATACGAAGGCACTTGACAGCATCAAACACTCCGAAATATTCCAATCATTAGAAAACCAAGACCTGGAACAGCAATATATATACCTCTTAAGAAATATTATATTATACCACAACAGTACCGCAGACATCAAACTGAGTAGGTACTGCAGGACCTTCGTTTAGGATACAAAAGGGTGTTAAGCAGGGTGACTCGCTCTCTCCGAAAATATTCACAAGCACTCTCCAGGAGATATTTAGAAGCTTCATGGATGACCAAAGGCATTGAAGTCGGCAGCAGAAGGTTGACAGACCTCCGATTTGCCGACGACATAGTACTTTTTGCCTCCACAGCTCTGGACTATGTTTCAAGATCTAAGCACGGCAAGTCTCTGGGTTGGACGCGATGAATCTGTCTAAAACAAAAGGCATGACCAACAGCACTAGTTTTTTTTCGAAAACAGGCAAGAAAAGGAAATTGATCGCCGCATCGAAAATGCCTGGAAAAGCTACTGGTCCATGAAGACGCTAATGAAGGGCGATCTACCGATTTCCCTGAAGCGAAAACTCATCGATATGTGCATTCTGCCCATTCTAACCTACGTTGCACAGACCTGGTCGCTCGCCGAGTCGCAAAAGTTCCGCCTTAGGGTTTGCCAAAGAGCAACGGAGCGCAGCATTCTGGGTGTAAAACGAACTGACAGAATACGAAACACTACGCTCCGCTCCAAAACGGGGATCTTAGACGTTAGCAAAAAGGGCTGCCAAGTTAAAATAGGATTGGGCTGGTCATGTCAGCCGTAACAGTCTCCACACAGCGGGTGCCTGAGGATGGACGGCGCCGCCGAGGCCAGCCCAGGAAGAGGTGGCGAGACGACCTAGACGCGTACTTCAATACTTCAAGGGTTGGATGGAGGTGGCCCTGGAAAAGGATGCCTGGAAGGATTTGGGGGAGGCCTTTGTCAGAAGTGGGACAGTGTAGGCCAAAAAAAAAACAGCCATGCTAGTTAACAATAGCTGGCAGGGGGGGACACACGCGACTCTAACAAAAATTAGCACTTTAAAGCTTAATATTTTGCAAACGGATCTCTGAATCCAAAAATGGTTTTCACACATTTACAATATTTTTTAAACTACCTTTCCAACGTCACCCCACACCATGGGATAGACGAGAAAAAAAGAAACATCCCCACTTCACGAGTAGGGGAGGTACCCAAATGAAAAAATTGTTTTCATGATTTTATTTTACCACTTTCTCGGCGTAATTACATACCCATGCCAAATTACAGCTTTCTAGTACTAAGAGTCTCTAAGTTAAGCCCTGGACAGACAGACAGACGGACAGACGGACATGGCGAAACTATAATGGATCCTTGTTGACTAAGAAACCCTAAAAACGAACGAAAGAGAACACAATAATAATATAAGAATTTGAACGTCTTATGCATATAAGAAGTTTATCGAAATATCCGTGGACTCTTTTGTTTAATTTTCTAACCTACTAGAAACCTACTGTCTTCGAGAAATACTCCATACAAACATCTGTTAATATTTTTTTCTACCAAGTAAAATTGAAAAAACATGTTTTCTTTAAAAAAAAACATATTCGCGGGGGTTAACTTTTCACGGTATGCATTTTAACATACTCCCTTGTCCACACACTACACGTTAAATGAAAAAAAAATCGCTGTTTTAAATTATGCAAAGTTATTCTAAATTCGGTGTAAGTTCCCCGAACTATTTAATCTGCGGTTAGGAAAGAAAATTTTAGTCCATATAAAATAGACGTAGTAACTATACAGAACTCAATAAAGTAATATTTATTGCGGTTGAGAACAATGGCACAAACGGTGCGGTTTACTACATTTATTTAAAAAAGCATGGTGAAGTTATCTACAAAATTTGTTAAGTGGAATAACTTCCAGTTTATTTCAGCTGGAAAGTTGCGGAATGTCGCTTTTGGGAATTGTTTAAGAGCCGAACTTGAACACAATTAAGAAACACTTAGAAGAACTACGGCTGTTGAAAGTTCGGAGAAAAGTATGAGTGGTAAGAAATACTGTCGTAAAAACAAGATCGTATTCTGCAGAGGATTTGAGGCCAGAATACTCCTGAAAATTCTAGTCTCGTCCAGCCTATGTTCTTTGAAATATAACATTCAAGTGATACTTTGTATGTAGTCTCGGAAAGAAAACCAAAGTTATATAAGTCCTTTCATAAAATCTAATGACGCCTGTAAGATGACGGATGGGACTGGGAATGCGGTCAGTCTGTTGGGAATGTGAAAAAATATGAAAGATTATTGTGATTATCTTAAGAGTTTCGGGCCTGATCCTTAATCAAAGTTTGAAACATGGCGCCTTGTGTTGCGGGAAAGTCCGAAACGGATACCGTGGCCCCTGGCAACGTACAGGCAACTGAAGGAACACGGGTGGGTTTTAGTTAGTAAGAGTCTGACACGGACTCATAATATGTCACCCAAAAAAAAAAAAGGGCCTTGTGTACATTGCGTTCCGCGTCACGTGTGAAGCGTCCGTTAACGAAACTGCCTCGCACTTAGATACGAGGAGCGCATTACGTATTCCTCGTGGTGCGCGAGTACCGGCGACAGAGGCTTCTAAGGTCGTGGTATTTGTCCTACGAGCAGGCACGTGTGAGCTTGGCCAACGTGTGCTGGAAAAAGATACCGGTTTTTGTGGTGCCGGTCTCTTAATGACGTAACACAATGAATACGATGATATGTTATCTTATCAGATCTATTGATCGTAGACTCACTTTTTCTATTGTCATCCATCATTAACGTGAACTGCTATTAGTAGATGAAATGAAAACAGTCGTTTTCATTTTATTTCAATTGCTGATTTCCTGCAGGTAACTGAATCGTCGATGTGACTTTTATGTTAAACCAAACAAATATAAAAAATATTTTTACCCAGAAAACGTCAATTACCATTATGAGTATGCAGATAGCGTGTACATGTAGGTAGGTATTTTGATAACGAGAATAAAGGCGAATGTCACAACAAGAACGAAATGAGACAATGCTCTGAGGAGGTGTTTGAACATCTAAACAAAAGTGATACGGGAACGGAAGAAAGGGGATACGGGTTTAGCTACAAAGGCTGAATTAAAAGAATAGTAGCCCATTTATTTTATTGCCAATAAGCCTGATATGATAGACTGATCCGAGCAAAAAGTACTTAAGTACACAAGACACAAGACTAAGGAATAAGGATAACACTTCGAATTTGTTTCTGATTGTGTTATCTAGCTTCTATTCTATACATATACATATATGTACTGAGAATTTGAGCTGGTTTTGCCTGTATGTAATTGTATTGCTATGACAATGACATAATCTGATTGCACATGCATTGGATGCAATGACAATGGTCGGTTAGTCTTATTCTCCAGGCTCTCGCATCGTAAAGCCCTTAATTGATTTCAAAAGTTAAAGTTTGAACCACGTAAATGTTACCTCTTCGAATGGTACAGGAATAGACGAATCTAAAAGAAACCTATTCATTTAATTTTGATACATTACATTTAAAGTAAATATAATTTATTAAAATTAAATGAATAGGTACCTGCGTGAGCGTATCGTCGCATACAAAGCTTCTTGACAGTATTATAAAATATCGCTTTGCCTTGCCGTAATTATATTCGAAAATAATGTTTGGTCTGTAAACAGTGAAGGGCCGGATGGTTAAACATAAGCTGGTAATTAGGGTTCTAAGGCGAGGATCCTGCTCACGAGTCCTTAATTCGAATTTTCGGTCGAAGCTCTTCGTATTTAGTCGTTTACTGGCGGCCATCGAGATTCGGGACGAAGATGGCGCATTTCAAATTTCGGCATGGAGTGCCTAGCACACAAGGCTGAAGACTTTTTCCATCGCAATTGTCAGTTTCCACTAAACTTCCGTATTGTTTTATTACTTTTCCTCCTAAAGGCAGTACCAAATCTTTTAATCCAGAGAAATCTGTACTTGATTGGGTATTTCGTTTGAGTTTACCGTTCATGTTTATTAAAACGTGGACGTTCGTTTTCTTTTGTAGACGTTCCGGCGACTCATCTCATCCTGATATATTTCACCTTAAGCGAAACCATTATAAATGATAGTCTCAAAATTTATAGTTTATAAAATATGAATATAAACTGTAATTAATTTATTATAAAGTGGAATGAAACCGCCAACGAGTAAATTTGTCAACGAGGGAACTAAATATCACACAAGGCTATGCCGCGCGTTAAAATGTACAGCTCCAGTCGTTAAAACCGCCCAAACTTTGGATTCTCGAAGCCAAAACATTTTAAGCAATATGTGCGAGTGATATCTATAAGAGGTAATTAAATTAGGACGGATTCGAGAGCGAAATGTTACACGTCATTAGCACGTTTCTATGTAATCGAGTTTAATTTCGAGTTGTGATTGAGGCCGCATAAAACCTATGGTAAGTAACAAACAGAGGTTAACCTCCCTCGCCGTGTGCTGCGTTGCGGCGCCGACCAATTGAATTGCTCCGCGTTTCTTGTTCTACCCGCGGCCCGAGCTTTTTGATTAAATTTTTAATAAAACTGAGCTAAGTGGAATATTAACTGTTATGCAACGTTTAATATTAATTACCCAAATAGACCTGATTTTCTGTATTAATGTGGAAAGTTTTTTCAAGATATTATTTCCATAATTTAAAAACTTACAGACTTAAAATAATAATAATATGTACAAGTATATAAAAAAGGAGGGGAAATAAATATAGGGCATCAAAAATTTCATCCGCATCGCTGTCAACCGGAAAATTCTCCAAAATGTTGATAGCAAGTGAGTGTCCACTTCGTTTTTCGAGGCATCGCCAAGCGGTAGCTCTACTCTTCAGGTGACCAGAGGGCTGGCCTATTTTTTGGCCAAAGAATCAGCATTGTCATACAACGTGGCAATGCTGCCAGCCTTTTGAGCACTTGTCCTGTTGACAGCGATGTGGAAAGTAGATTTCCACATAGTAAATTTAAATCTCGTTGTTTGTTTAGAGCACAAGCTTTATTTGCTGAAAAACATTGGACAGTAACTCGTTGTCAATAAAACAAAACTAATAATGTTATATTTCTATAACCGATTCGGTATATGTGTAGGTAACGCTGTTAATATTTTAGTTTCATTTTTGAACTCTTGATTAAAAATGGTCTACCTGCGTCACAAGACTAGTTTTGCAGAAGAATTTTGCGAGCAAAGATGGAACAGTTTTAAGGCCACGAGGCCCACGCAACGTGTTATAAAGTTGAGTAGGTTCGTTGTAGATATAAAGCGTATCTACCTGAGTGGTGAACAGACGGTCGTTGCATCTGGCTTCGTGATTTCGGTGCGCGCAGGGCGGCGCCCGCGCCTTTTACCTGCTCAGCCAGTTCAGCTGTCCCTTTCTCTCCCTCTATCAAGCATAACTTGATCTCTTTCGCACGTGAATGTAGCCATGCAACATCGCTTCTACGTATAAACAGTGCTGCCAACGGTATAAGTCGAATTGAGATATAGGTTATTACTTTGGTTTACAGCGAAAAACATGACCGTTTACATTACCAAAATTTGTTCAATTAAATGTAAATTTTGTAACATACACATTGTAACATATTCTTATAAAGCTAATTTTGTGTTACCGCTTACCGCATTGGTCCTATTACTACCCAACTTTATTCAAATTAAAATGACTACAGTGGTAGAGTTTTATTATAATACTTTAATGTTTAAATGGCGAACATTTTGCCCAGGCATACCAAAATTAAACTTAATCCATAGACTATCCTGTTTAATGATTCTGTTTGATATTCTGCCTATTTACACTCATTCTGTTAATTCTTTTTTATTCCGTGGTTAAATAAAATGTTGATGTAAAGTTTTAAGTATTGGCAGCACTGCGTGCCACTCAAGCTGTAGGGACTGTGTTCATGGCGGCGCGGGCGCAGCCACTCTGAAACGTGATCGTTTTACTTACCTGGCGATGGCGGCCGCAGTCTATGCATAATGCCTTCTCTTTATTGTAGATGAGCAAGACACAAATAGCGCCTTTTCAACCGTGCCATATGCTACACTCGCCCGTCAAGGTTTTTATTTTTACAATCTTGTCTTGTTGACATTTTAAATTCCATTTTTGCTACAGCCATAACAGTAGATAACTATTAATTCGTCTGAGTGGAAACTAAACCAACTTACTTAAACCGAGTTCATGTTGTAGATTAGTAGCACGCTAGTAAACGAGATTTGTAAGTAAGCAGTGTGAGCAGTAACCACTCGGCATTCTGTTGAACGCGAACTGAGGTATTTGGCAATGAACGAACGCGGTCGTAACGGTATCGGTGGTATGACGCCTGAATGTAAAAACACTTGGTCTAAACATATACAGCACAGTTCAATCTATGTGTGTCTTCTTCTCAAATGGCTCACGATCCATAAAATAGTAAATTACACTTGACAGTAACCTCGATAATAACTTGAATCGATGTTCCAAAGTTATTAGGTACTTACGGAAGTATCTTTACGAAGTGTTGAATCTATACCAAAGAGACCAAAATAAAAAATCTGTAGATAACTGCTGTGAAAGTCAGAAAGTCATTAAACAAACCTTGGATAAAGTGATTTGGAAATTTCTCAGGGATTCTACCAATAAGCTGTCGACCATAATACAAAAATAGGAACCAGTTTCAGCATCTATGTTTGTCTCTTTATTATACTTGCATCGTATCGTTATAGAGAACACCTACCATAAAACTATTGCCTAGAATAACTAACTACTGTGGAGGTTGATACTACTTGGTGATTAGAGAAAATGATAACTAAAAAATACTTTTATAAAATGTAAATGCGCACGAGTAGGTAAATCATAAAAGGTTGACTCCTCACTTTGAGGAAATAACGAAAAAATGAATAATATTATTCAACGTTTTTCAACAGAAATTCATAAATCTGGAACTAACATCTCTCTTGAATAAGATGAAACGAGTAATAAATCAAGAAAGAGACAGTGTTAACTAAACTGAAATATTATAAATATTTATCAGTCATCTTGTCCGCAGTGCGTTTCATTACTCGCCTTTTTGTTTGTGTATTGTTGATGAGTCCACGGTGCTTTCTGACCTAGACAACGTTTTTTATTAATCAATCGGCCGGCCTGTCTAGTTTACATGAATAATAACTTGAATATTTCTTGCTTGGCGATGGCGTAGGTAGATAATAATAGGTACTTTCTTCGTTAATTGTTTATTAGATGTTTATTTGAAAGTTATAATGGTTACTTAGTTAGTGAGGACGGGTAGAGTGGGGTCGGGTGTAGCGGATTCTGCCCCGGATGTTGTCGCCGCGTGAGGAGACCGCGCCAGCGCCACATGTTAGCTTTTTACCAAGCGTCGCCCTTCGTTCCACGCATATGTCGGGGGGCTTAGCAAAAAAACGATCACAAATATCTCACCCACAGTCCCATACCAAAGTAGAACAGTTCCTGTCTAATGACACTTTGAACTTGTTATCTAAACTATCACTTCTGAAGTGGGCCAATGACCCAACACGTGGAGGGCACAAGTATTATTACAGAATGATAGCTACCTTGTGTGTTTTGGACGAGGCAGCCCTTTCTGATAACCCTGCTGCCCTGCTTCTTCAAACTTAACATCCAAATGTTATTGTTTCATGTCCAACATAGTTAAACTAAGTTAGTCTTAGATGAGTTCAATTAACAGATCCGTATATTTTTAGAGACAATACATTTTTATCAAAGTTATAAAATCGACCAAACTCAAAGAGCTCGACGTTTTGACGTTCCCACTGGGGGAATGATATTAATCCGAGTCTATATCGATACTGCGATAGCTTTTTCTATCCAAAATCAATGTGAAGCATAATAAGCTAGACATTGCCCAAGTGGCTGATCATGGAATGAACATTATTAGTATATAATTATGTAATGAACACCTGCATGTATCACAAATAAACGATTTGATTTGATTTGATTTGATTTGCTGAAGCAAGGTATTAAATCATTCCTGCCAAGGGGATTGCGTTGGCAGGAATTATTAAATACCTTGCTTCATGAGGTAATAAACAGCTTCCAGTTTATTAATATACTGGTACGTTGCCGATAATGATAGGAGCAGCAAGTCGAGTGGAAATCTAATCTATTTAATGATAAAACTTCCTCCTAGGAAAGTCGCTCTACGCCATGCCAATATTAGCAACACGAATTAAAATTGGATAACAACTTTCGGCAGTTTTAAAGTTCCATTCTGTTGAGGTGTAGGCTGAGCTGGCAACTGTCTGGAACAACTAACATGTATGACTTTGCTCATTGAGATTGGTTGTTCGCACGCGATATATTTTATTGATAGCCTTTCCATAAACGGAGAGTGGCTTCTTATAAATAAAGATGAAGCTTCCGGCAAAAATCAGAATTGTCACGCGCACGAATTGAATAGAAATGCTATTTTGGGTTAGAAACACTTCATAAATAAAATCTAATTACATTTTAGAGTATACTTGGAGTGTTGCAGAACGTTAAAGCAACCATCGTTTCCGTGCAACTAACAGTGTCTGTGTGCCGCGCGGTTCCGTCACAGTACGCATGGAAACCTGATAAATGTACATTAAAAAAAAATGCTTCCAATTTACATTGGACGCATTTTCAGCGGTCGCATTGTAAGTGATCATAGTGATTTAATGTCGCAACATGAGTTTCATGCATTAGTTGCTTCGCGCTTGTTTACCCAACCACTTGTGAATACTTAGAACTATACTGGATATAGTTCCAAACTTCAGTGTGTTTTCAGGGCATTCTCCACTTGGTGATGTCTCGTCTCTTAGTAAGTTCAAGTTATTTAAAAGCTATTTGACTTTAAAATGGTATCTAGTTCCTTGAAATTCCATCTTGTAGATTCACATTCAATCTGCCTTAAGTAACTCTACATTTTGTTGACTATTTGATGTTTTAAAATTTAGTGACATTCTACAACACAGTGTCAATACCCAATTTCGCCAAGTGTATCCTTCTTTACAATGTCATCTCGAGTTTCTATGAGGTCCTATTTGCGAGCAGGTAGGCAGGTTACGACAAAAGGACTTGGGTTATTCTTTAATACAACAAAGAAAGTAAGGTGTACCTTCTTACCTGAAGCAAACTCAAACGCGTATAAATAATATTTTACATGGTTCTACTCAAACATACTGTTGAATGAGTTCTACACTTTCGGCGTGGATATTATTATCGTTTTAAATGTGGAAAATGAGGGTTTAAGCGGCGCGGCTCGGCGGTCTAGTTAATACAACCATGCGCAGGAGATTTATGCATCGTTATGGCCGACACAAATGTCCGCGTCAATTTATTATGTAAATAAGCAAAGATACATACATCCAAGCCTCGCCGAAACATTTTTGTAAAACATAATCCATATCGGCCAAGTTACACCGCGCGGCTTCCGGCCCTGGGGGGAATTCAAAAATGTATTTGTTTCAAATGTCGTTTGCAGGTTTTGCTAAGTAAACAATCTTAACGGAAGGAGATACAAGCGTTAAATATTAAAAGTTCCTATAAAGCTTATATTTATAGCTAAGGCTATTTCAATCTTTATAAATAAATTAGTTCCCATGAATAATTGATGTGCATTAAAACAGGTGGAGTCTATTCCGTAGGCGTTTCAGAAATTTGGGATGGCGCAATTAAAAGCTGTTTCGTATTTTTATTCCAAGTTGTTCTTTGTATTCTAGGCTGCGACTGGGGATAAACAAGGATAACTTTAATAACCGGTCTACTCCTCCAATATTCACAGTTGCAATACGTATTAAAATATACAACGGAGGGTTCATTAAATTGAATTCTCTGGTTAAGTCTGTTTGTGCTATTAATCATTCCATGGCTGAATCGGAATTCGTTTCTAATAAACCGGTCAAGCGTGTGCAGCACGCTTCGACTGCGAATTCCATAACAATTATTGTTAAAGTTTATGAAAATCTTATTATGCAGTCTCTTTGTGTTCTGTATGTAAGTGCTGGTCTTTGAATAACCTATATGTATGTTAACTGCATTTCTGGATTCTATACCCATTCAGTTAATTATAAATCAAAATCAAAGAAAATGTTGACGAGTTGACATTCAATTAGACAGTCATAAAAAACATTGTTAAAATCGTAGGCTTTCGGTTTATCCCTTGTAATTTATGAAACGCCCAGTTTTACGAACTTCCTCCTAAAGTACATCAAGTTTAATGAATATTTTATTTTTATAAAATTTTACACGGTACACTGTAACAGGTACATTGAGTTTATCTTGGATATTGATGACATCGGTGAAAGAATAACACCGTGAGGAAACCAGGTCTGAAATCGCCATCCCGTCCTGAGCAAGCTTCGTGATCAATGCTCGTATGAGAATGATACATACATACCTACTTATACCTAAATTATCAGCTGTACTGACCGTATTTTAAACGATTTTATATTTTAGTTTCACAGCTGTCTAGCTGAACTTGTTTGTAATCGAATGTTGCTGACTTCCTGCTGTGGTGTAGGTATGCGTACTTAGCTTTTTTTAACTTAGTACGAAAAATAATTTCCAAAAGGTAATTTAGTTATTTGCGCCACATATTTGAACGGTTTCATATCAATTTTATTACCTATTTTATTGCCTATTTGTTAGAACATAGCTGATCTCTATCACAATTACCCACATAGTACCTACCTACATACATGCTATGACCGCCACGGAAAGTGATATTCACATAACTACGCATTTCTACATTAATTCCCGGGTTCTATAAATAATGATTTCCGGGAAACGTTGCGTAACTTACCGTGAAACATGGCTTTATAAAATTACAACAACACACGAATTACGAAAGGGACCGAATGAAAATCATATGTACATAAAGAATGCTGAATGGATGGCTTCAATCTAATCTACAATACTTTCCTGCCTAGGGTAAAGTTACTCCGTTAATCGTTTACAGTGCAGTGATCTTTTCACATAAGTAGACTAGACTCTAGTAAAGAGATTAATTGTTTCTCTATGAAAAACTTTTGACAGGAACTTCTAATTAGGTACCTATTTCTGTTGAATAGTGAACGGTTAATTTAACTAAGAAAGTTATTTTTTTTTTATTAAAGGTCACCAACATCATAATGTATTAAACATTGGTTTACAAAAGTATTTAGGAAAGGTATTAATATTCTATAATTACACCCTTAGCGAAATCACAGCACGTCATGACGTCACAGTGAAACATTTGTCCTTACAAAGTTTTTAATTATCAAGCAATACTCGTCGGCGCGGCGTAGGCGCCTACCCACTAAAATTAAATACTAACACAAAATTAAATATTTTCGTTCTCATTAAAATTCTTTTAATTTTTATTAAATAAAAACTCTCTTGAAAGTGGAACTATCGGTGGCCGGCCAACTATAGACTTTTCGCATTTTTCATCAGGTATTATCTAAAGCTACGTTGTTTGTGCTATCTCGGTACATTTAATATTCGATCAAGCTTCAAACGTTAAAACGTTTTGTGTGTTTTGTATACCTGTTTTTTGCACATTGCAACATTTCCAAAACCTATTTTTACAGTATTTCAGGCCAGTTTATAAATAATTTTAGCGTTTAAAAAGAATCTGTTCTGAATCGAAGATCGAAATTCTGTTACTATATTACATTATGTTTCAGCAATTATAAATAAATACAAAAACTTTTCATCAACTACCTACCTAAGCTCAGAAAAATATAAAGCAATTGAATAAAAGATCTATAATAAACTAAAATTATCATTGCAATCTACTTGCTATCATAGATGGATTCTTTACATGAAAGAAAACTACGAAATATTTGTTTTGCCTTAAGTACTACATTATAAGACCACACCCTATATTTGATACAGTGCAAAACAGAACAAACGACTGCGTAATTTCTTGGCCGTTATTTCGCATTTTTTTATACCATCCATAATCCAACATCTAAAGCTAAAATACACCTGTTGATATTTCAAAAGATAGAAACCTGAAAAAAATATTTTTAAAACCACAGGACGTCGCTACTCGCTTGCTCTCGTAGTCTCGTACTTAGTACTTGGAAAAGAAAAGTTTTCTTCAAAAATAAACAAGCAATTTTTCTGTGGTGGTGCAGCAAAGACACGACTTACCCTACGTATGTTTAATCCATTTATTTAGTTAAACAATTGGGTGAGAGAAATGTCTAATTTCATAGACATGTACTTCGGGCAGACGTAGTTGGCGACGCCACCCGAATACCAAGCAGCAAGCATACGAAGGTTTAATTAAAATCGCTCTAGTAGTTGAAACAAGTAAAAATACACATTGCGACTTAGTATTGTATAGCATGGCAACACTGGTAACGAATAAAATCGCGGTTTACGGTACTTTTTTTATTCGCTACGTGTACACGTCCAATTGTAATACGAACGCTGTGTACAATTTGTATTCTAGTCGGTATTTAATAATATTTATATTAATGTTAACCAATCTGCTTTGTAACAACGAGCACTAATAACACTGTATAATACAAATTAAATTTCAGTGGCCGTTTCTGACAAAATAATGTAGATACATTGATATAGCAAACAAAGCATTTTATGTGGAAATTGAAAATTAAGGGTCAATTAGTATTAGATTTTTCGAACACATCAAAATACCTTGGAAAAAAAAAATTAAAACTATTTCATTTAAACCGCCGCACGCCGCACTTAAAACGGGAGACAGGGCCTGGCTCTCTTTAGCAAAGGTAACAACTGTGACAATTTGTCTTGAATTCGAAACTTGGAAAAATTACTTAACTATAATGTAGGGCAACCGTTAAAAAGATCGCCTTAGCGATGATGAAAAAGTACACAATATATTTAATAAATCGTATGTGTACTCAATTAGCGACGGCCATCTTTATTGCAGGTGCACGCCACTACTTAAACCGTACGGTACTGGTCGTAGTCGTCACCTACATGGCTACGTAAGCTCGAAACTGTCACGACCGTTACCTACACGGATCCGTTTGTCCGCAAGACCTAACCACTTTACACACCTTACGGTAGCCGGTTTACTGTATCTATTACTTTATAATTATTAAAACGTATCTTACACGTCCCTCTTCCTAATGCAAACATCTGCTGAGGCCATCTGCCAGGCCGTGCCCCCCTCTTACTCACACACTCATATCTACAATATAATAAGTAAACGCTGTGATACTAAAGGTCACCCACTCATATAAAAGACTGACAAAAAGTTGGCTTCTCTCCCCGTCATACGACACTGAAGATATAGTGAGTTAACCAAAATCTACAAGCAAGTTATTTACACAAAAACCCACCCCTACAACTCACCACCACACGCACACTCACACACACTCACACACATTTACACACACACCTAGCCTTTTCACAACTATATTGGGGTTGGCTTCCAGTCCAACTGGATGCAGCTGAATACCAGTATTTTACATGGAGCGACTGGCTATCTGAACTCCACAACCCAGTAACTGGGTAATACGATACCCCTTGGTAAGACTGGTTGTCAGGCTTTCGAGATTCTGACGACCCGTAACGACTGTCAAAGATTCACGAATGACAGCCGGGACCAACGTCTTAAAGTGCTTTCCGAGGCACGGAGGAGTCTCGGTATGTAAAGATGGTCACCCATCCATAGACCAACCCCGGCAAACGTAGCTTAACCTGACGGATCGAACCGTGCGGTAGCTATTACTTAGCCATGATCTCCACACACACATACACACACTATAAGACTTACTATTATTTTATTTTGTTCAATTTATTTTGATAGACCCTTATTTAATTAAGTATTCGGTCCACCTTCAACATCCTGAAATTAAAGCAAACGCAAATATGTCTCGAATTAAAATTTAAGATAACGCAACTCAAGCCCCAAAGATACAGGCGCTGCCTAGTTGGGGGACCACTGTTTTAATAACTGTTAAATATTCTCCTTACAGTAAGCATACTATATTATTATTATTCTTGAAATTTATTTTGTAATAATGGACCAATAAAAAATATTCTTATTCTTATTAGTATACAGGGTGTCCCGTAAATAATGGATCAAACGTAACGGGTAGGTAGCTTACCTCATTTCCAACAACTAATTTGAACAGTAAAAAAAAAACCGATAAGGTAACCAAGATTTTTTTTTTTTCAATTTTTATTATTTTCTGTACCAGCATTCAGTGTTTTTAATGCTGTTGCTGCAAATGGTAGTACATGTACATGTAATTGTAGTACGTAGTACATGTTATTACTAATTGAAAATCGGCAACCATTTTACCTTCGATGGTGTTTACGAAAACTTAGAAGAAGAATTAAAAATTGTATCAACTGTTTTTGTTCCTTTACCGCACTTCGGCAATAAAAATCCGTATATTTTATTATTCGTATTAATTTTATTAGCCGTGTAAATGTCTTTCTTTCATTTAAATTTAATGACAGTTATGTTATAGCTTTAAAGTATCAATTTTATTAACGCTATAAGCTTTATTGTAGAGCAAGAGCTTCAGAGAAAAACCTAACAGCCACTAATATCAGATGAACCATTTTTTCATTTTAAAGTCTACTAAAAGCCCCAAAATGATGTGAAACGAGTTGTTATTGAAAAAAGCAATCACTGCGGATAGCTAATTGATTAGCACTTAACATACTTTTATATGCCAAACATCTCAATATGTATGACGCAAAAGGTGAATGTCTGAGTGTCCGTTGGATTCATGATATAAAAATTGAATATCATAGTTTATGTCTTTTCAATAACAACTACTCCAGATGTGTTTATTTACACAGGCCGGGTGTCTGGGCTGCGGTCTTCAGCGGAACAGGAGCAATGTTATGTATTTTGTTTGTTTGCAAAGGTTTCAGGGATGTGATAAAATTATGAGATTGCCGCAGTAAGGGATTTATCTAGGACGTGAATTTCATTTCAAAAACTCATTTGGGTGATCAAATAAGGGATGAAGTATGATACTGTCTGGTATCTGAATCCGAAAAACAAGTATTTATTTCTGAAAGTTTTTCGAGGGTCGAACCGAAAAAGCTGATGCCTGTTCGTTTCTTTTAGAGCAGATCTCCTATAAATTGTTTTTAGACTTTTGAGCTTTTCGTTGTTTATTTCGTTTATATTACAGAGGCAGTTGCGCTTTCTAGAAAATCACTTTTTTGTCAATTGATACCAGCAATCAGATTGCGAATGGTGTCTGAAATAGCAACCCGCGCCGAGTCGTGAGGCGGCGGCCCGCATGCTCCCACGGTCTCGTCTTACGATGCGTGCGCCTTCCCACCAGTCCCACCACCACGTCGCCACTTGATCACACAACTCGGTCGCGTCATTTACAATGCGGAACACGTGTGTCCAAGTGCCATGTATATTAAAGTAGAACAAAGACACTGTTCCTACGTCGTACTCAGTGCTACACCCGCTCAAAATAGATACAGAGCAGCTAACACTGTGCACTAAAATTGTCATGTACACGTAGGACCCAGTAATTACATTTCGTAATCCTCTTAAAATTTGATACAAGGAAATTCTAATGATAGTATGTAATATTTAAGCTCTCAAACATACAGTACAGATAATTATACCAAATATTCTAAACTTTCTATACTAAAACTCAAAATTTTGTACTTCTTTAAATATTGTATATAGTCGAATCATAGTTTGGCATAAATAGTTATATTTTGCCATATATTTATTTATTTATTAATATAGTCGGAAAATGTATGAGTTTCAGGTGTATGCAGTTATAAATTAGCGATGCTGAGCTCAATATTATTTGATAGGGAAGCTGATACAAGCACAGCTAAAGATAATGTAAACACAGTCGGTGGAATATTATCTTGTAAACAGTTTCTCATTATTATGTGCAGTGAAGTAGAAGTTAATGTACAACCCTAATGGATTTTAATTAGCAAGCGTGTTGAGAAATAGTAATACTTCAGTACACCTACGACAACGGTGGCAACAATGAATAACAATAAAGTCTCTCATAGTCTCACACGCGACACAGACGAAACGAAGTGATTACACGAAACAATGGGAGCTAAAATAGATCACGTTTTACCGTCAAAATCTATGGTCGACTATTCCTTTTTTCAATTTATATTATCAATAAAATTCTTTCACATAAATGGGTGCCATTTGTTAGTGGTCGGGAGCGAGCGCGCCGCCAACCGCTGTCGCAGTTGACATTCAATGTTGATTCAAATGCGTCCACGTCCCGACAATCCGCGTACCGTACTTATCTAGACGCAATTTATTCTAATATCTGTAAAGTTTTATTAAAAATGTCCATCTTTATATATATATATATATTTACTGAAACAATCGCCGACGCCGATGGGTGAATGTTCCTTATCTTGCTGGCTATAGCTATCATAACTTAGGTATTCTTATTTTTACGTTATATAAGCTGGAAGTTTTCAACTTATAAATACAAATAATATAAAAAAACTTTTATACAAAAAAAACAACCGACTTCCAAAAAAAACACTAAAATAACTTTTTACAAAACAAAAACCACCGAATTCCACAAAAATACATTTAAAAGAGAAAAATAACTTGAATTTCGGAAGTCGGTGGCAAAAACGAAAATACAGATTCATATAGTTATATTTTAAGATGTTTCGCAGTTGAAACCGTGATATAGTTATATCCCTAGGGAAATAGTTATGAATTGCTTTCATATATGTTACGGTATATTTTACTATATTATGTATCTAATAAAATACTATCGTTTTTTGCCACCGACTTCCGAAATTCAAGTTATTTTTCTCTTTTAAGTGTATTTTTGTGGACTTCGGTGGTTTTTGTTTTGTAAAAAGTTATTTTAGTGTATTTTTGGAAGTCGGTTGTGTTTTTTGTAAAAAAGTTTTTTTTACTAGTTGTTTCTGGAAGGAATCGGGTTGTAAATCATACGTTAATTACACGATTTGTTACAAATAAAATAAAATCTAAGTAAATACAAGTCCTAGTTACATTTTACTTAGATATAAATTTATTTATTTTCCAATCAAATATAAAATACGAGCATACCTACCTACACAAATTCTAAGGTGCCAACCCTAGTGGGCAAGAATCCATGCCATGGGGCAGAATGCATTTTTCAAAACTGGCTTGAAAGTGTAGAAAGGGGGTTAATAGTTATTTGTTATACAAGAGTGCAAAGTTGCTTTTTAACCGCGTGTTCAATTTTGATGACCGAGCAAGCGAAGGATTCTAAAATTAAAGGAAGCTGCGCTCGTGATTCAAAATTAGAATCCTGAGCGTTAGCGAGGGAATCAAAAGAGCACGAGGTGAAAAATCTTTACACTCGAGTGCAACACGTAACTTTTCATTCCACCTCAGCGAGGAAATGACTAAATGCAAAAAAAAACGTTTACAATCACAAGATAGGTACACTTTTATTTCAGTTTAGGTATTAATTACTACATTATGACAGGTAAGTATTACAGAATAATCTTTAAATTATAACAAAATAATACTAAGGTATAATTAAGAAAATTTTAAAGTAACGTTGCTACAGTTATTTAAATTAAGTGTAATATTTTTGTTTGATACTGTAATATTGGTGTTAGTCACTTGTGTACTGTTTTTCGGTAAACTATCTGTCATACTTAATAGTTGTACCGATTCATCGGATTCCCTTGGCGTGAATGTTGGAGAGAGAGGGAGATGGTTAGGTGTTTCATAACGGCTTATTTTTGATGTAGAAGGTGTTGAATGTTGACCTTCTTTGTGCAGTCACTGTTTGATTCATAGATCTCTATTCTGTACTACTGTCGTAGCTTTTTTGAATTGAGAATGACTTTTTTGATTTTGTTAATGTGATCGCCTGACGGCTGCGCTCGTATATTTTATATGTTTTATTATTTTAAATATATCTGGTGTACAACTTCTTCACTTCTTTCATTCAATCCACGGGAGAACCCTCAACAAGAAGTTAACAAGGGTTATGGGCCCAGATTACGCAAAGTAGAAGAATTGTACTGATATACAACGAGCGGACGTGAGAAGGCAACCATGTCTGCAGAAGGCGGAAGCGTAAGTGGGCTTTCTATTGAGCGATTGAGGGGGCGAGAGAATTACCTCCTTTGGAAGTTCAATGTGAGAAACCTACTTATTCATGACGACCTTTGGTGTTCTATCGACGGCTATTCGGAGGACGATAAGTCGACTCCAGAGCTGAAACGGCGTAAGGATGAAAAGGCGTTGGCTAAGATCTGCCTGTCACTGGACGCTTCGTGCGTGTCCCACGTGATGACTGCGAAGACGAGTAAGGATGCCTGGCTGAGCCTGGAGAAGGCGTACGACGATAAGGGCATAGGCAGGAGATTAAAACTGTTGCGGATGCTGTGCTCGGTAAAGTTGGACGATTT
Organism: Xanthia icteritia; assembly: GCA_949128155.2. Taxonomy (NCBI): domain Eukaryota; kingdom Metazoa; phylum Arthropoda; class Insecta; order Lepidoptera; family Noctuidae; genus Xanthia; species Xanthia icteritia. The sequence goes on from OX421930.2 coordinate 17,240,718, forward strand.
CGGTGGCGATATGGACAAATATGTTGGCGAATGTTTATCGCTGTCGCAACAGTTGACGGCTGTAAATAAACCGATTGACGATGAGTTCCTGGCGGCGATTATTCTTCAGGGATTACCTTCTAAGTTTGATCCAATGATCATGGCTTTGGAGAGTAGTGTGAGCGACCTGACCAGTGACTTCGTGAAGGCTAAATTGCTTCAGGATACGAAGTGGTCTGACAATTGCAAGGGTAGAGATTGCCTGATTGCTGGTAAGTCGGAAAATAAGTCTGGTCAGAGACGCAAAGACAAGAAGCCGAGGTGTTGGAACTGTGGAAAGTCTGGTCACGTAAAGAAGGAGTGTACCCAGAAAGGGGCGGCAATGGTCGCGACTCGGTTCTTGGCTGACACGTGGTACGTAGACTCGGGTGCGTCGAGTCACATGACGGGACAGCGAGACTGGATACATGATTTTTCTACAAGCAGTTTAGAGGTAAACGTGGCGAGCGGACAGACTTTGAAATGCGTCGGTATTGGTAATGTGTGTTTAAAACTCGGAGATTATGATTTGACTCTTAAAGAAGTGATGTATGTTCCGGGATTGAGTGTAAATTTACTTTCTGTAAATAGTTTAGCGGTTAAAGGGCTTAGAGTGGAATTTAATGGATCTACTTGTAAGATTTTTAGAAATAAATCTTGTATAACTAGTGTTAGGTCTGTTGGCGGGGTATACAAACTGCTTACTAACGCGGTAGCTTTAAGTAGTGTAAATAAAAAGGTTTCAAAGGAGTCTTGGCATCATAGATTGGGTCATTTAAGTTATGACAGCTTGAAGTCACTGTCACACGTTATTGATTTTCAGAATACAGAAATTGCAAATAATTGCGATGTTTGCATTCTTGGAAAACAAATTAGGTTTCCGTTCAAGAAATCTGGGCGTGATGTAGCGGCTAAGCGGTTGGATCTGGTGTACACAGACTTGTGTTCGATTCCTGTTGTGTCCCACTCAGGTAAGCGGTACATTTTAACATTTTTAGATGATCACTCGCGGAAAGTATTCTTGTACTTCTTGAAGAATAAGAGCGAAGTAGCTAGCGTCACCCAAGACTTTGTTAGGCTCGTGGAAAATCAATGTGAATCCAAGGTAAAGGCTATACGCAGTGATAACGGTACAGAATACGTAAACAAAGAGTTGAGCGCATTCTTCAGACAGAAGGGCATTGTGCATCAAGTCACTGTTCCGTATTCACCCCAAATGAATGATGCGGCGGAGAGGTTGAACAGAACTCTTTTGGAACGGGTACGTTGTATGTTGTATCATGCGGGTTTGGATCACAAGCTGTGGGCTGAGGCGGCTAACACTGCCGGATACCTTATTAATCGGTCTCCGTCTAGTAGATTAGGTGGGAAGACGCCCGAGGAGGTTTGGTCGGGTAGTAGGGTAAAGTATGACCACTTGCGGATTTTCGGTTGTGAGGCCTATGTACATATTGATGACGTTAAGTGGAATAAGTTACAACCTAAGAGTAAGAGGTATATTTTTGTCGGTTATGAAGATAATGGCAGATCTTACAGGTTGTATGACTCTGAGACACATACTATAAAGAGGAGCCGTGATGTCATATTTAATGAAAGTGTGTTCCCAGCCAAAGTGCTAGGAACTGGACACGGATCAGCCACTATAGAAATCTTTCTTTCAGGGGAAGAAGTTGACGATTTCACTGGTGAGGGGAAGTCAAGCTTACCTGAGAGTGAGGTGGCTGGTGATGCAGCTCGAGAGCCTGTCACTGAAGAACCGGTAACGGGGATTGTGTCAGCGAGCGGTGATGATCGCGGCGACGATACTTTGATTTTTGAAGATAGCGTTGAGGAGGTGGTGGAACCTCCGGAACCAAGGTACAATCTTAGATCTAGACAACCTAAGGGTTTGTACGCACATGATGCGATCCCAGCTGAACCGCGCACTGTTAAGGAAGCTTTGGGTTCTGGGCAGAGCGACTTGTGGTGGCAAGCTATGCAGGAAGAGATTAACTCATTCAATCAACATGAGGCTTGGGAGTTGGTGGATCGGCCTATGGGCAAAAATGTGGTTCGGAATAAATGGATCTTCAAAATTAAGTGTGACGCCGAGGGGAAGATAGCCCGGTATAAAGCTAGGTTAGTAGCCAAGGGGTTCACCCAAAAGTATGGTGAAGATTATTTGGAAACTTTTTCACCGGTAGTACGGTACAGTTCTATGCGACTGTTGTTGGCGATTGCTGTAGAGATGGATCTGGATATAGACCATCTGGACGTACAGACGGCGTTCCTCAACGGTAATTTAGATGAGGAGATATTTATGTTTCAACCAGAGGGGTTCATTTCACCTGGTGGAGAAAATAAAGTCTACAGATTGAAGAAGGCAGTCTACGGACTGAAACAAGCTTCGCGAGCTTGGTATCAGAGGGTGAAGGACGTGCTTCTGTCGACAGGTTTTGTTCAATGCCAACTTGAACAATGTATCTTCTACAAACGAAATGGTAAGTCGGTTGTTTACATTGCTTTGTACGTGGACGATTTCATTGTCTGTTACAATGATGCACACATGGCTGAAGAGCTGAAAGAGAGTTTGCGTAAACCGTTCAAGATTACAGACTTGGGTGCGGTGCGGCATGTTCTCGGGGTCGCGGTAGAGCGTGACAGGACGAACAAAACTCTTAAGCTTTGTCAGGCGCGGTATGTTGAGTGCTTGCTCGACAGTTTTGGCATGTCGGAATGCAAACCAGTCCAGACTCCTTTGGACCCAAACGTTAAGTTTACTGATACAAGTGTATTAGGCGAGGGTACTGTTCTATATAGGGAATTAATAGGTTCACTTATGTATCTGAGTGTATTTACACGGCCGGACATTACGTATGCAGTTTCGTACCTAAGCCAATTTAATACTTGTCATACTATGGAACACTGGAGGGCTGCGAAACGTGTATTGAGGTATCTTAAGGGAACTCAAAGTGTTAGCCTTGTGTTTAGTAGGTCGGGTCATGCTAAGGTTGAGGGGTTTGTAGACGCGGACTGGGGCGGTGACGTACGTGACCGAAAATCATTTTCGGGGTTTGTTTTCAAGTATGGGGGAAATACCATCTCCTGGGAATGCAGAAAACAAACATGTGTTAGTTTATCAAGTACTGAGGCTGAGTACATTGCTCTTAGCGAGGCTGCTAAGGAGGCAAGTTGTCTTAGGAACTTGGTTACTGAATTGACTGGTAGTTCTGGGTTGGTTATAGATTTGTTCAATGACAATCAGTCTGCTCAGAAACTTAGTGTCAATCCAGTGTTTCATAGGAGGACTAAGCACATAGACATCAGGTACCACTATGTTAGGGAGGCTGTGAATAATCATGTGATTAAGTTGAATTATTTGTCTACTCAGGAAATGGTGGCAGATGTACTAACTAAGTCTTTGTGTGCTCCTAAACATAAGTTCTGTGTTGTGAACTTGGGCTTAATTTTTTTTTTTAGGCCAGTTGAGCCAGCGGTGATGTCTGAGTTCAAACAGCGATTGAGGGGAAGTGTTGAATGTTGACCTTCTTTGTGCAGTCACTGTTTGATTCATAGATCTCTATTCTGTACTACTGTCGTAGCTTTTTTGAATTGAGAATGACTTTTTTGATTTTGTCAATGTGATCGCCTGACGGCTGCGCTCGTATATTTTATATGTTTTATTATTTTAAATATATCTGGTGTACAACTTCTTCACTTCTTTCATTCAATCCACGGGAGAACCCTCAACAAGAAGTTAACAGAAGGGCCAGTCCAAGGATCCGATTGAGGCTCTTTCAGTGTAATGGCTCCTACGATGCCTTCACATATTTTAGACTTATTTTGGATGGAATCCTCTATGTATCCCTCTACAACTGCATTGGACTTCCAGCCTCCGTGGCGCTTAAGGGACAGGAGATCAGCTCCGGAATCAGCCAAAAGTGTGGCTGAAGTTCGTCGGAAACAATGACCCGTGTACAACAGGGGTTCTGGAAGTTCAAGAAATGTTGCTATTTCTCGTGGGATACTGCCAATTTTATTAGTACCCATAGGCTGTCTAACACACTTTCCATTGCGATACTGTAGAAAAAATCGATTGATTGGAGTGTTAGGCGGGCGTAAGGCTTGATATTTCTCAACAATCGTTACGTATTCCTTGCGAATGACGAAGTTGCGGTCTCTTTTTGTCTTTGTATTAGGTAAATTAATTAATAGTAAGTCATCTGAATGTTTCTCAATGTTTTTGACATTAAGTTGTGTTAGTTCATTAGTTCGACATGCTCCGTTTATTCCAATAATAAGAACAACCTGTAACGTAAAGAGTATTGTAGTAGATAAATGAATAAAATTGATATGAACGCATAATTATGCATGCAAATGCTTAATTTGTTGCTGAAAATACCTAAATCGCTATGTGTGTGCCTATTTAAAATACAATTATAAAATGGCTCAATAATAATAATTTTTATAATGTTAATGATCTTTTAAAATGAATTCAATGTGTATATAATATGTAAATGTAATTTAATTTAATTCAATATCACAATGTATGTTTAGTAAGTAAGTTTGCATGCTATCTTAAGCAAAACATGTAGATCTAAAAAAAACTGAACACCTTTGTATACCATGTTTTAAGCAAATAAAATATCTTATCTTATCTTATCTTATCTAATATTTGAGGAGTTCCCTCAATTCGTCATGGATTCCAGCATCAGAACAATTTTTTTTAATGGGACCAATCTGGGCGTATATCCTTTCAAATCAGAAAATAATTTTCCAAATCGGTTCATAAATGGCGCCACCCGTGAAATACCTATCATTGAGGCATTCCGGTGGCAATCTGTGGTCTTCTTCATCAGTTCCACTTCACTAAATGATACTTTTTGAATGCAAATGCTTAAATAGTTGCTGAAAATACCTAAATCGCTATGTGTGTGCCTATAATATTTGAGGAGTTCCCTCAATTCCTCATGGATTCCATCATCAGAACTAAATTTTGATAAAAATGGGACCAATCGGGAAGTGAATCCTTTCAAATAAAAAAATAATTTTAAAAATCGGTTCATAAATGACGGAGATATGAGGTAACATACATAAAAAAAAAAAAAAAATACAACCGAATTGATAACCTCCTCCTTTTTGGGAAGTCGGTTAAAAAAGGACGGATTGATTCACAGCCTCGCGGCTACTGCAGATCATAGGATAGATTGGAAACACTCCCGCATTTACTTAGTTTACATTCAATGGAAAATTATGATTGAAACGCTGAGTTTAAAGCTTCTTTGTTTCTTTGAGCAACTCAGCTGTCTAAGGATTATTTATGAAATTCTCTTTGAATGATTTTCAATCACTGTCTGAGGCATGACCAAACGGGATCAATTTTTGTCTTTGGCCGATTAGACAACATTATAGTACCTACTTAATTTTCAGATACTTTAGAAATATTTATGGACAAGATAGGAAGGTCGTAGGAAGGTCTTACCTTGTGGTTTTCAAGTTGTTAGGAAGTCTATGAAATATAAAGTAACACGGTTTCAAATGTCGATTTCAGCAATTACTAGTGGTCGAACCACGAGCGACAAGAGCTATCATAAATGAGTATTCACGGCAGAGACAAAGTTATTACGTTGTGTTCCAAGACTCAATTTTGACACTCGATAAAATGACAGTTGGATAGAGCATTCAGATGTTATAAAAATGTTACATACCTAAAGCGTAGGCCACACTGGGAACGGTATTAAGCTCGTTTAGCTTCGCTCATATAGCTACCGCGTCTGTACATACTTCGGTTCATAGTTCGCGGTGTGAACCGAAGTATGCTTAATTGCAAACACGCGGTATCTACATGAGCACAGCTAAACGAACTTAGCTTCCTTCTCATAATGGCCTGCGCTTTATAATATTAAAAGTAGTTCTACATTTTCTGAAAATGTAACAAAAAATTATCCCTGTATGTAAAACTATTTTTATCAGCAAGGGTCAGTGTAATAATAACATGGAACTCGCACGGTAAGCTTCCTTCAATTATAAGTTATACAGAAAAAGGTGGCCTACTTAGTTCTTATCATAAAAAACCTTTCAGTTTCGTTTGTCAATCGAAGCCGTCGAGGGGAGCTTTGTACTCCCAAAGTTGTCGACCTTAATTGCGCTATTAGGTCCTCAAAAAAAAGTCGATACGTATTAATATAATAAATTCGGTAGAAACAAGAATTCAGTCAAGTATTCCTGTACTTGATGAAGAATGCGTATAGCGCCGAGTTCACGAACGCTGCTACATAAATCATAAGTGAAAACAAAGGTAGGTACTCGTGCACACGATATGTACACGTGCGGATTTGTTGACCCAGTTCTACTTATTATTGCATTACTTTGTATATTTAAAAACTAATATTTAAACGTGTGCTTGTTTGTACGCCAATGCAGATGTTAAGAAATGTAGACCGATTTAAATAAACTCTTACTGCAGCGTGCTTGTTGAATAAGGAAATGATGAAACTCCGGAAGGCCAGTGGCGAGTTACGAAGTAATATACTCGTACATAAGCGTACCGATGCTACTTTGCAATATTTTCACTTTTCACCGTCGCCGAGGTGCCGACTGAAAGAGTCGGTATGTGTGACGTAAATGTACTAATGTTATGATTTCTCCGTAAAGAGGTGTGAAAGATTTATTCAAACGGCAGTACTGTAAGAGGAACTAGTGGAGTAAATATGTAGTTTTGTATCGAGAGAAATTAAATAAGTTCTCGTGAAAAATCTTATTAATCTTAATTCGATACTAAGATAACTTATTGAAATATTAAGAGCATTTATACTGAAAGTGGGCAAAGTCGCAAATAGCTGTCATATATTTCGCTGTTTTGTTTAATTTGGAAATATTACTGTATGGAAATAAGAAATGTAGATATGGTTGATGAAACAGTTATAAATAAATAATAAATAAGTAGGTACCTACATGTAACAAAAATTTTATACAAGGCAAATAAATGACGTCCAACCCTAATCTGTATAAAAGTAATAGAAAGTGGCACGACGCGCTTCTCCAAATCTTAATGCATTTCTAAAGCGTAGAAAGAGCTTTACAAATGTAGCGAGATTTAAAAAATATCAGATTTTATGGTTGACTTTAATTATCAAAAATATATTACGAGAATAAAGTGTCCAGTTGATGAGAATGAAACAATTCACAAAATAATGAACATAACCTTTACGCCAAATGTGGTTTCAAGGTAAAGAGTTTTTGTATTTGTTTTAGACGATGTAATCGGGTCCTTTTATAAAGTATCAGATATATCATTATTGGCTCCCCACATGTACCAACGTACCTAGGTATACTTAGAAGGTTGAATTCAATAATATTATTAAAAATAACGCTTGATTCGTGGAAGTAACAAAGGCTAGACAAATTACAACAAGAACTAATAAATAACAAGAGCTTTATTACGAGGTAAATGTATAACGCTATTATAAAACTTAATACGATAGAAATCGGTAGCCATAACAAAGCTCCATAGCAATTATAACAGTAAACACATGAGACAGGAATTCTAATGCGCACAAACTTGAGTTGAACTATCTTTTACTGGTAGATAAAACAAAAAAGCGACTCATGAAAACAAAAGCAGTGAAAATAGGTTGAGATTGACGACCTTCTACGAGGGATTAGTTTCACGAAAAGTAGCTCTCTATGCTCTCATAGAGCAGTCTACCTCATGTATAAAGCTATGACATCTTCCAGCAAGGACGTCACACGTTTTAGCCTATGCCACATTAATGTCCAAGTTCCTCAGATTCGTGGAAGATGCTTTTGTAATATCGCTGCTTTTATAAAACGCTTGAATTTTTTAGCTACTAACTTTTAACCTTTTTTAGCTTAAGGCCACAAGAAAGTCCGGTTAAGCAGCTACGACCCTCTTCAGAGGTCAACTGCGAGATGCCAATGTTAAAAAAAAAACAAAAATTTTGTACCTAATTGATAAAATAGTCATCTGGATTATCGTCATTTTATACAAGCATTAATATGAAATAAAATGAATATAATGTATAGTGTGATCTCATTAGTTAAGTTTGTACCTATTACTGCAACGGCTATTAATATTTATAGCTGTTGCAATTTTGCATTATGCCTCTCCAAAGCAAAGTCTGCGTCACGGTCTTGGCACAAAAGGTTAAATATGTCGGCGACAGGACATTTGCCCCCAAGGCTAAGGCTGTGAATAGACTGCCTATTATACAGACTATCGCTCTACGAAAACAATGATGACACACTCGCAACTAAACAGTCTCATGGGCCAAAATGTACAGAAAAACCTGAAAACTGTTTAAATTCCGTATACACACTGTCTTTCAAAACTTTTTACGTATTTTTCGTCCATTTTGCGAAAAGCGAATGCAAACATTATTTGAAGTTCGATAGAACTTGAGGCTATCGGTGTGTCGTGTGTGAGGAAAATTTTATGGTAAAAAAAAGACATAATTTTGATTCTCATGGGGTTTAAGTTTAGTGCCCAAGTTCTCTAGGACAGTACAATAACTTGGATACGAATACTATATACGTATTTGATTACAGTTTTAAATAGTATCATCTAGAATTCTAGATATATGGAAACAACATCAGTAACGAATTTTGTACATTACGGTCGATATAAATATATACTCCATTTTACAGTTCCCAGTAAATCCAATGCTTAATTTTGATATTGAAGTAGAATTTCAGATTGTTTCGATAATAATAGTGTCCGTATTGTTTGAGAAGCCATATCACATATTTATTGAAACATGGAACTACCCCAATATTTAATAGTAAATTTGCCGATTATTTAATTACGTGCACTCATTTAAAACCGAATCATGCATGTGATCTACAATTTCTAGGAAATGTAAACATAATTTGTAGTTATAATTAGGTACTTAATTAATTTAGTTAATGCTTAATACTATTCAGCTGCATCCGGTTAGACTGGAAGCCGCCCCGAACATAGTTGGGCTAGGCGATGATAAATTAGCTGATGTGGATGATACTTTTCGCACATATAGGTCATGAAAAACTCATGAATAAATATAGACATTCCTGTATTACGGGAAAATGTTGTCTGACTCTGCATTTTATCACACGTAACAAGAGGATTAAGGAAAATTGTTATATTTCGGAACCATACATCACTGACGAAAGTGTGTTCAAATTAAACAGCGGGTCGTCAGAGCGGAGGGCGGAAAAGGCCTGCCAGACCCGGGCTCGGGGCTCCATCTTCAACCACCACTCAAACGAGCACCTTTAATTGGGGTGAAAATAATTATACCAATCATAACATTAATCATGTCGAAATTACCCACTAGATCCTTATTTTATACGACAACGAAACTTGATCATTATTTCGTTGAATCTAAAGATGATATCATCAGCCTGCAAAAATTATGTTATTTTTATTAATTAGCATTTAGAGGTCCCAATTTCACGTTTACAACAGATATTTAAGATATTTTTTCTACGAAAAAAATGACTTACCCACTTCCGTGTGTGAAAATATTATTAAGTACAGTGGGTCATTTTCACATGTAAGAGCTATTAATTATATAAATAGCGGTTGCGATCAAAATAAAGTTGTGTAATTATTTTACGATTTATTTTCATACATCATAGATTGTTCAAAAGTGGAAAAAATTGCTGTGAATAATTTCTTTGACGAAATGGAAGTTATTCACTTACACGGTAGTTTTTGTAATTAAGTTGGTATAATTGATGTAAATATTATGTAAGAAACATCTTTGCGTTAGGTAAAATCAAAGGTTACTTTAACAAACTTAAAAATACCAGTTATTCATTAAGTGATGCCTACGATTGGTACGCACCGTTATCGAACAAAGGAATCGAGCTAAGGAATCGAAATAAACAAAGCTCGTTATTACTTATTTAATTTTCTCTTGGGAACTGAAGGGTTCTGATGAAATAAGTCATGTATTAATACCGGCTTCTTGGCGGCTGCGAGTGAATTAAAACTAGGCCTGAACTTAATGAAAACTCAATTAAGGAAAGGGTCAAGTACGAAGCCAAGGTTTTTCAGGGAACATTAATAGGTGAACATTCTCTTTGTATGAAACCAACTAAACCACTTATGAAATACTTATGTGTAGTATTAGTTATAGCTGTGGTTTGACTTGCATTCTAGGAATTCTACTTGACGTACCGACCCAGAGTACCTGGATACAAGTATCCTAAATAATAATCGAGGTCATAGTCTATTATATAAGCCTAAGAAACATTTCATCCAGTTTCGTTCATCCGTTAAAGCGTGATTGACCAAGAGCCGTCATCCAATAGCTTTTTACCAACCAACGTAAACTATTTAAATATCAGTTTTAAGTATTATAATTAGGTACTATCTTTTACTAAAGCTTAAATCTAGATGCTAGGTTTGACATTTAAAATCGATTTTGAAAACATTTATACGTATAACTGATCAGCATAACTCGAAAAGTCATCCGCAATCGCTTTCCCAGGAAGGTTTCTTTGGATCGTAATTTAGTTTAGCAACTAAAGTAAATACCGATTGGCCAAAGAATAAGAGACTCTCTTAAACATAATTGTTGTTGAGAATTCATGTCATTTGTTGCTGAGTAAAAGATATGGAGTCAGCGACAGTCAGCGTTAATTTCTAACGCGACGCGACGGAGAATGCCTCGCACATATATACATACCTACAACATAATATTATTATAATTACCTTATTACCAACTTGTTGCTTTGAGTAAGATAAACAACATCTTTTATTTCGTAAATCCCATTTGCTTGTCACAAGACTAATATACATTTGTTAGCCGTTAAGCTAACACATACTACGTATTTTGTCAATGCCATTAGGCTTTTTTGTTCTGGATTTTATATCCAGTATCCACGTTCATTTATTTACCCGAATCTAATAATGATGCTGTGTAACGCACAGACGATTATATTTTATTGTATTTGAGAGGACGGCCATAAGGCTTTAATCGCACTACTATATTTAACTTGCGGCCTTATTTACCATCAAACGTACGAATATAGCAACCCGTACAATGTCAAGAAGCAATTCTAATAGTATAAGTATGTTTACTGTTGTCCGACAAAATTATGTTAAGTAATTATAAGTTAACGTTTACGTTATAGTAACATGAAGGTGATAATGTGGGTGGTGTCGAGCGCGTGTTAGGGTCTAGTGGCTCCGGTTCGAAGCTCCGGTAGCAGGCAGCGGCGCGGGCGCACGCGACCTCGTGTCATTGACCGCCGCTGAGTTGAGCTGCGCCCGCGCCGATGCCGTTGCTGCTTCTACGAATGGGTGTCCGCCTAAGGATGCCAAAATACCCAGCTTCGTTAATCTGTTCCATGAATACACGAGGAAAATATGATTCATAAGCCACAATTTTCTCTTTTTATTACATATACAAGGACTTTCGCTGACGTCACTTTTTTCATTATCGAAAGTAGGTAGGTACTACTCTATGTAAAAGTACCTACGAAACGAATATGTTTACATAAAAGTTAGCGTCCACTTATCAAATTAAAACCATCAGTCATCGACTTTATTGTAGATTTGAAAATGTGAAATTTTATTTAGACAACCCTAACTAAAACCGTTTAGATGTACGAGTGAAAGAGACGACAGCTCGAAGTCTTCTAACAAGAACGAGGGAGATAGCACCAATCCTGTTGTGGTGATAGAAAAAGAGAAATTAGTGTGAGAAAAAATACGTTGTCATTGTAATTTTCGAAATATGTGCGTATATTTTATGGCGAAACGTATAAAAAGGGGACAGGAATGATGTGGTGCAATAATTTGACATTTTAGAGTAAAAGGCGTAAATAATATTGCTCAAAACCTTCCACGTGGACACGACGCCAACGTGATCAGATGCCACTGACATTTAGTCCATTCATACTGAGAATCATCGATTAGAATGTAATTCCGAGAACTCGTTTTCAATGGAATCAGCATGAGATGAGTAATGTAATGCGTAGTATTATTAGAAAAAACGTGGCGAAATAATTCGTGATAGTATCAATTCTATAAAATGAAAACCTCTGTGGCAGACATAAGTTTTTGATAGTAGGTACCTAAAACAATCAACGTCAATAAGTTTTCTATTTTTACATCAGAAGTACCTGCTGAACGTAACTTTGTATGACATTTTTTTAACGTATTCGTATTGTTCGTAGATGCTATTGAGTCTATTTTTAGTTATTTTTAAGTAAATCTAAATTAAAGAAATAGTTACAATTTTACAAAGCTGCAGTTTCACATTTTGAACCTCAAAACTTTTTAGTTTTTTTTCTGAATAACAATTTATTCAGCATGTTTTATAGAAGTTATCTCATTGAAAAAACGTAACAAGCACTTGTGATAAATAAAGGTTTTCTAGATAGTTATAACAACTTTGTCTAGTTAAATGTGACCGAACAAACTTGAGGTATTTAGAACTCTAATTTATTGTTTTCTCTCTCTCTATTCAAGTTGAACGTGTTATTCAAGAAACGTTTTCTGAATTTGCTATATGCGCCGCTAGAGACACACAACATAATTTGTTTACTGAATTATTAATACACGGGAGGAATAAAGGAAGGATAATAATAATTTTTGACAATATAACATACAAAAGTCCACTTTTGCACCCAAGTATGGAAAACGTCTTGTCATGTCAATTGAACGCGTAACTTCAAATAAAAGTAACAACGAGTGAATGTACTCGTATTTTCTTTTCTATACATATAATAAAACAGTAGAATCCGGTGTCTGTCTACATATTACACATCTCCGGAACTACTAAACGGATTTTCATGCAGTTTTCACAGGTAGATAGAGATTAATTTGGAGCAGAATGTTGGTTTTTATTATTTGTAAGTTTCATTAAAATCGGATTTTAGAAAAAAAAAGTTATCGTCATACAAGATGGTATTCTGTTCACGACACGTTGTGCACAATTTCTAAGAGTGTAACCTGAGGCCCTAGTGTGAGTTTCTTTTAACCATCTCGACTTTACGCATCGAGCGCGTTCGGCGCTCCGATTGGCAGCCGGCCGGCCTTCACCAGTGAACGGCCAATCGGAGCACCAAAAGCGGTCGATGCGTAAAATCGAGATGGTTAAAAGAAACTCACACTAGGGCCTCTGACCAGAGCGACGCGCGACGCCGCGGCCGGACTCGAACAGCTAGCTAGTGAACGTAAACAATAAAAGAAAGTGATCCAAATAAAATTTTCTACAACGATATTGAACGCTTTTTTTGCCATCGGCAACACTAACAAGCCTAAGTAAGTACTTTCCTCTTGGAACTACTTTTCTCCCCGTTAGTATTTCCTTTGACAAAAAGGCTTTTGATTTTAGAATGCAAATACTAGTTAGGTACTCTGATTTATCTTGTCAATAAGTGCAAAAATAGGATGAAGCATCTGCTGCGATGAGAAATACTTATGAGATGAAATACCTATGTCAAGGAGCTTTCCGGATGGGTAGGTAGACACAAAAGTTTCCGCTGTTTTCCTGGCAATATTATGCACCGAGGACCTTACATTCCCTTGGCCTAAACAGTATATTGAAGGCTCGTACAGACCAGCGCGACTCGAACAATACAATTTCAAAAAAAAACTTCACGGTATAACAATAACCGATGTCGCGTCGCGCTAGTCTGCACGAAACTTTAAGTGGACATTTCGGGACCTCAGTTTTTTTATTCATATAATTTATAATTTATTTCATATTATCGCAGCAAAACCCGCTCAATCGTTTGTTGAAGAGATAGTTTCATGATTAGTTTGTTCTTTGTTTAGATATGAAAATCGAATTTCAATGCATTGAGTAAAATGAAATCAAGCTGCGCTTTTGTCTAGAACAAGATAATACAAGACGTAGTTACCTAGGTAGTCTAGTACAAAGAGTCTATTTCAGGTAAAGTGAAGTAGTGAAAAGTATCTGATGAAAGTGTGAACAAACTGTGTTCAGGTAAAATTATATCTCACTATTTTTTCCACAAAATATTGTTTGAATAATAATAACATCCTATTATTGTCGTTTGGACACCTTTGCCCTGCAGTGGGACGGACAATAATAGGCTGGAACTGTACTATAAAATAATTAAATTGAAATTGAAAAATAATAGACGATAATTGAGGTAATAACATTAACGGGTTGGATCTCGTATCGTTTGGCAGTTGTATGGGGTAAAAGGGGATAAAGCTGGTAGGTGTTAGGTCCCCGATTATAACGTTAACACTCGTATTAAAAGATAATGCGTATTTTTCAAGAAATAAATAAATATAGTTTCTAACCTCAAATCAGATAAAAACGAAACGTTAAAATCGAATGTTAGTGAGCGTGATGCTAACGTTTCACAGTTCCCACGCATCGAATGTACAAAAGGCTACTCGTGTTATTAGGAGAACTTAGGATGCAAGAGCGGACGAAGCGAGCTCGAGACTCGGGACAGACTCGGACAGGTTAGGTGCGAGCGAAGCGAGCGAACAAAGACCCCGCTACCCATTCGTGGCTTTGCTTTTTTAACCATTCAGATATAGGAGCCGCGCAAAGCGGGGCTCCGTCGACTACGCTGTATTATTAATTGGAAACAAATTTAGAACCACCACGTGATCTTCCCCAACCTTAATACTCTCAGTATTCCACAAATCCAGAAAGAAACTGATGATTTAAAAAAAAAATGTGTCTGGAGGTCTGTATTTTAGGGGTGGAAAACCATTTTCACGGTTACAAATATTCGCTAATTTTCACGTCCACTAGTACATGAAAATTCCCCCAGAGATACTAGCGACAAGATCCAAAAAAATATTTTACTTCGTTTTACAGTGTTTTATATCACGATTTCAAATCTATGCAATGCCGTTGACCGTCCGCGTGGGTTAACTTGGCAAACGTAACGCCGGTGACCCTCCCGGAGAGTTTACTTCCAATATGTATGACATGGCGTATGAGCTCTATGAAAAGTGGGTGGAGTTGAAAGTGTTAAGGTGATTTAAAATTAGTTTTTCGGGTTTACTTATTCCAAATACTCAAATTAAAGCACAACATTTTTAAGTGCTACAAATTAATTAGCATTCATGGGTACGTTTTGATCTATTTGTTTACATTTTCATCAGATACTATTGGAACAAGGTATAAGTATATAAACTAGTAAACCAGATGGTTTACTAGTTTATGTACTACCCACCATACGTCGCGGTTATTTAAAACATTTTAAATTTTCTCATATGAAAACATTACCCGAGACTACATGCTATCTTTCCAGACTGACGAACACTAAATTTAAAAGTGGAGACAAGATTGCCAACTTTTAAAAACTTTAACGAACGGTAGACGAGGTAGACACTGCTAGAGGCTCCTACTTATTTACAAGCAATTACTTACGATTCATTTTGTGTGTGTACCGTATATCTACATATGTTTTTGTGTATATCATATAATATATTAGGATAAGGTTAATGATGATATTCATATTCATTTCATATTTGTGTGTGTTTTGTTCCAGTGTGCTGCACGGTGCGCGGTGCCGACGAGCAGCATGATGCGCGGGAAGGTGACGATGTCACCATGCAGTGTCGCTTCGCCCTCGAGCCCCTCGCAGGAGAGTCGCTCACCTACTACTGGGTGAGGAGCACCGCCAGCGGACATGACAACGTCGCCATCGGCAACATCCCCCTCGAGACTAATTACCAGTAAGTTCCACCAACCTTATACATGTCTTTACATTTTCTGTTAGCTGTATACCAGTACACGAGCACAAGATAATCCATTTTCCTTAAAAACTTAGGTTCGCAAACACACACATTGTTTATGTCCGTACACACAACACTTTTTTACCTCAAAATAAAGCGGCTTTAACATTTTTTTTGTATATCCAAGAGCCGAGGGTAAAAACGTGTCGAGATGCAAATCTTAGTTACGCACTAGTAGATACTTATGATCTTTCGACCTCCGTTGGACGTTTCGAAACCTAAACCCTACGAAACCCTTTTTATTTTTTTACCACAACAAGATATTCTAATAAGTACCGATCTCTAGAGTAAATATCGGACATCTGCCATCCCTTAGAAAATAATTAATATTCATGAAAAAGTACAAAGAGTTTGTGTGTTAAACACGGAGGCGGGTCGAAATAATACTGCTATAACTTTTCAAAATAAGTAAATTATTGGGGATTAAAACTTATCTAACAAGTATTATAACTTTTATTATATGAAGTACCGTAAGTAACGCAGGTAGAGGAATATTTTAGAAGCTTCTCCCAACTCGAAGCATTAAATTAATTTATGGAACATAGAATTTAGGTTTATATAGCTGAAGCAGCAAGTAAAAGATCTATCTCCAAAATAACAGAAATACATTTACGTAATTTCATGCACGAGTAGCTACATTGAACACGATACGACGTCGTCTAATGCGAGGAAGATAAATTCAACGTCCAAATATCTTTCTTTGCGAGTGTACATTATAGCACGCGACAGCCTTTAAACTGTACGTTTGAAAGATCCCACGAGCATGAAATTATACCTAGCTATGTAGGTAATGTATAAAATAGTTGACCCGAGGGAGTCTGTCGCTGGCAGGAAAGAATAAAATAAAAAAAAATATCATACAGTGACGGCCATGTCTGAAAGTAATTCCCTGTCGCAATGTTTCTCAGTAAAAAAAGTTATGTGAACCAAGGGTACTAAGCTACCAACAGTAAAAAAAACATCCTTTCTGCTGGCTAGATATAAGTACGTAAATGATATTTTGTTCCATGGTAAAAGAAACAAGACCGAAGACCATCAACCCCATGTCAATTACAGACACGATTAATAAATCCAATTATTTTAAGTTTTCACGTTTCTGTTCCTAGAAACAACCATGTATTGTACACAAGGCTACACATCCATACTAATAATAATATTATAAATTCGAAAGTAGCTCTGTCTGTCCGTATGTTATCTTCTCACGGCTAAACCACTGAACGGATTTAGATAAAATTTGGCAAGCAGATAGATGGCATCGTGGAGAAGGATATAGGCTATTTTTTGTCTCAAAAATAATGCTAAAGGGGGTGATATAGGGGATCAAAGTTTGTATGGGAAATCCAGCATTTCTTAAGTTAGGGATATGAAAATTCAAATTTATGCTTTTAGTAAGAATTACGCATTTCAGCTTTTTTGTAAAGTAATCCCCCAAAGGGGTAAAATAGTGGATGATATATTTTTTTTTTTAAGTCATTTAAGGGATTGGAAATATTATATAATTATATTCATTAAAATCGGCCCATTCTGTCAAAAGTTATTATAATTTAATGTCATAAATTAACCTTTCTAACATGTACATAGGTATAATTTGTTCAATGGCAGGTATTACAAATTAATGGTGACAATAATAGTAAAATAAATAATTCGTATTTTAAGTCTGTTATTAAGAATCATATAAACCTGTTTTTTTTTTTAACCGAACATTTGTGAGTAGGAATTGTGCCCTGAGGGTTCCGTGTCAAAGCTGTGCTTGCTCGGCTGCCCGAATTTCCAAATCTGGATTGAAGAACAAACTTAACTTTTCAATTAAAAAAAACTTTTAACAGAGTAATAAAATACAGACTAAATGTTACTTACTTCAAGGCCTACGAATTTTGGGCACGCCACTATTGCGGCGATAAGTCCCCTCTTTGAGGAATGGCTAGAGAGGCGCCACGGCGTCCTCATCTTCCGTCTGACGCAGGTTCTCACCGGACATGGTTGTTTCGGGAGGTTCCTGTTTCGTATCAGGCGGGAGGAAACGCCCGGGTGTCATCACTGCGTGGATCGCCCGGAGGACACGGTGGAGCATACGGTGGAGGTCTGCCCCCAGCATCGCCGTGTCCTCGTGGAGGCGATCGGTGGCGGGGATCTCTCGCGTCCGGCCTTGGTCCAGGCCATGGTACGGAGCGAGAGGGCATGGGAGGCCGTCACCTCCTTAGAGGCAAAATTCGCGCCCTCACGCCCCTAGCCGCCGCAGGAGACGCCCTGGGCGTCAGGAATCGCAGGCCGATTCCCGGCCACCGTAGGCGCGGGCTTACGGACGGTGAGCAATGGGTAGCTCGCCGTCCGATAAGGACCAGGCCCGGGTCGACGGCGCGTTGTGTTCCACGTGCGCCTCAAAGAGATGTCAGCAAATGAAGGGGTCCGATAGGACCGATGCCTGCCGGGGTTGCGGGAAAGTCCGAAAGGGATACCGTGGCCCCTGGCAACGTACAGGCAACGGAAGGAACACGGGTGGGTTTTAGTCAGTAAGAGTCTGACAAGCCCTCCCGCTCCACCCAGAGCGGGAGAAGTTATTTGATAATTTCCCATCCAAAAAAAAGGGCCTATAAATTTTTGATCCCAGATTGAAGAATAAACTTAACTTTGCAGTTCATATATAACTATAAAGTACCAATTTTCGAATTTTTCTATTTACTTTCCCTTGCTTCTCGCCAAATTTCATGCTGGTGGGCACACGGGAAGTAGCAAAAAGACAGATTTATTTGCGAATGACAAAATATGCGGCATAAATGGCCGTATTTTTTTAATGCGTTGACTTTAAAGTTCGTTTTTCGTTACAGCTCCAAGAGACCGTAGATCTAAGTTTTTGATATCTATTTCAACTTGATGCCTCCACGCGTTCCTGAGAAAAAGGATCTTGACAGACAACGAAGTCATCTTTTAGGGGTTTAAATTTTTCATTTTGAGGTAATAAATAAATCTGTTTTAAGGGTCCGTACCCTTAAAACAGATCTATTCTCTGCCTGTTACCTTTTCATGCCGTAACGGCTGAACGGATTTAGATGAAAGGTATAGAAATGTAAAGCTAGTGAAGCTATACATTTCCAGTGTGGTGGCATCTACATCTTCACATGCGAACTACGCTTCAAAAGACCTGACGTCACACAAAAATCCTGACGTCACACAAATACTGCATCGCGCAATTAGAGTTTACCGCGCGAACGACATATAAGACTATCCGACATCAATAGTTTTGCAGTTGCCCGCCAGACACGACATCTGGTCGGAGGATCCTCCCTTTTCAATAGAGGATGAGTGAACTTTACACCTTGTTCCTCATACCTCTAAACCAGTATAAGCTGACCTTGAATTGTACGGAAATCCTTTATAATGCGAGATCAGCATAAACTGGAAATGTAAAGCTTGATGTGTAGCCGTGCATACATGTAAGACTTAAAAGAAAACCATTAAGTCTCTAGTACTCTACCGAGCGTGGAATAGTATGCAACCATTATTTAATAGTTCAATAAAAATTGATAAACCAAAGGCGTATATTGCATTACATCATTAATTGTATCCTCTCTGCATACAATTAAGCTCAATCGGATAATATATTGTGTACCTATCGTGTGATTTTACATATTTACGTTAAATATTTCCCTTCCTGCAAAATCAGATATTCAAATTGTTTGCACAACCAAAGCTATTGGAAACCGATGACATGAATAATTTAGGGATATCGTTATCTCTCCTGTCCTAACATCACAAGTTCTGAACAAAAGCAATTTATATTAAAAACTCATCCTTTTAAGGATTGCCTACTTTATTTTCTTATTGATGAAGTTATTTCTGATTCTACGGAACATAGCTTTAAGAGCTTTTTTTCGACAAAAATATGATTTACTAGCTTTGGCCCGCGTGGAGTTGTCGGAAACTATCCCACGGGAACGTACTGCCTGGGTTAAAAGTATCCTATGTGTTAATCCAGGTAAACAAAGTATTAATTCCGTAATACATTGTTTTCATATAACTCTATTTGTTTACGAGGCGCAAAAGCTCCCAGTCGGCATGATTTTTTCCAACATCTATAACAATTTTCGTCATATTTCAGCCAATTTATACAAAACCCTAATTAATTATACACCAAAACCTTCCTCATTAATCACTCCTTTATGAAAACCATTCGATAGTTTTTGAGTTTATCTCGTCCAGACAGACAGACGCGGCGGGGACTTTGTTTTATAATATGTAGTGATGCAAAGACAAACCACACGGTGAATCCTCTGCCATTACGGCACAGTATTCACCGTGTGGTTTATCTTTGCTACTAAATAAGAAAATGACCATGTTTATTCTGTGGATATACATAATACATTTATCTTTGTATTTACATTACAGTCATAAGCTCGACGTTATAATATTCAATAGTATTCATTAGACGAGGTAATTAGGGCTCTTTGCCTTATTTATTTATTGCTAATGGTATACATTAGCGGACCCAAATGTTAATATTTCACTCCCCAATTTGTTATCAATATAGAATTTCCTTTGTTACGACCCTATAAATACAACTTTTACTTTTTAGACACCTGGATAAACTGAGTCTTCTAAAAAATTCAAAATGTTGAGTGATTCTTATTACTTTTGATATTAAATTGCTGCTTTAGTCAGAATATCTTGTATATTTTTAATTAAGCATTGCAAAGGTAACTAATAATGCAAATGGAATATAGTTGTCAGTGCCATCTTGTAATAAGGCAAAACAGGAAATCTTTCTGAGCACCCCGCAAACGACACACAATGATATTAAGGTTGTAGCAACACGCCTTCATGCGTGCCTGTTGTGGCCTTCATGTTACCACAAAGAGGGAATAACATAAAATTCCTTTGTGTCATTTCTCTTCCCACACAAGATTAGCATCCTTTCAAACGTTGAACGTCACAGACTCGGGACTTAAAACAGCTTTTCTCGGTGAAAGTACGTTATAGTTTTGTATTTGCACCACCTGCACTGTCACACTACTGCAAAACGAATATTAAACAACGAATACGTATTGTACTTGTGTGTCGCTGTACATGTATTCCCTATTAACAAACGGCTTACAAATATTCCGCTAGCAGTCAGAAGAGTCGACGGCCTAAACGTAAAGATCTCAATTCTTCATGTTGGCACACTGAAGCTTTTGTTATTTGTAGGATCGCGAGGAATGTATCGATCCTGGGAAATAATGAGCATTAGGGATTTTAGAGCTTCGCTTCTTCGGAATTAATAAACGAACATATTTTGTTGCAGGATCTCGTATGCGCCGACAGAGGGTCGTTTTGACCTGCTGGTGTCGAACGTCTCGTATGAGCGTGATAACGGGCGGTTCGAGTGCCGCGTGAAGGCGGGCGGGTCTGGGCGCACGCTGCACGCGCAGGGGCACGTGCTGACCGTGCTGACGAACCCGCGCGCGCCCGTGCTCACGCCCGGCTCACACGCGCAGTCACAGGAGGGCAGGGAGCTCAACCTCTCGTGCTCAAGCTCGGGAGGCTCACCCGAACCTACCATCAAGTAAGACACGAATTTTGTTTCATAATTCCGCACACGTTTAAAGCATAACTTATGTGATTATTCTCGTAACACCTAAGTACGTTCCATCTTCCGCAATACATACAATGTACGTGTAAGGTGTGTATGAGGAGATTTTCAAAGCAAAATGGGACCGGAAGTCTCATTTAAGACATGAAGTCAGATATAACTACGGTAATAAAATCTGAAAAAAATGTATTTGATACTTTAAATATTGGTTAAATTGGCAGTCAGACAGAAATTAATACTATTTTTAACAATCATGTTTTGGTATAGCTCTGAACTATTTCATCCACATCATCATCTGCCTAGCATTTTCCCAACTATTTTATACTAGTCTAACCGGATGCAGCTCTGAACTACTTATAGTTAAATATAAAACGGTAATCAATGAAAGCTTTCTGCAAAACACTCTACGAAAACCAATTCGATTTAAAAGCTTTCGAAATACTTCTATACAAAATTATCCACTGTAGGTAATAATGTTAAAAACAACATGTATATAAGTTTAATTAACGGCGAAAGTCTCGCAGTATTTACTGTTGATATGTAGGCGTGTCACTTTTAAAACTTTGTCGTGATACACTCGTCAGCATAAAGTTACAAATTAAACATCTAATTGTAATTGCCAGTTAACATGTGCGACTTTGTAAAATTATTTGAAATTTAGTCTTACCACGGAATAGTCTTACTCAAATATTTGATTTATAATCCTAAATTAAACTAAATCTAACTTTGGGTGATACGATTTGCTTGAGCCACGGAATTTCATTGTAGCGAATGGTAACTAAGTTAGTACTTATCGCTATCCCGACTGAGCTTGGTTCATCACAGCCAGCTTCAGATCTTACATAATGCGTCCTGTGTTTAGCTTTCATTATGAATTCGTTCGGGTAACATCGAAAGTCATAATCGTTACGGAATAATTTATTTGACACATTGGTAAAGCCTCGGAGAAATAAAAAGTCATTGCCGGCAGTGCTGTAAGCCCGTATTGCAAGCTAATTGTAATAAAGCCCTCCGGTGTTTTAATTATTCACTCACATATTCGCCATTTCCCCGAGAACAAAGGGAATTGTGTGGTATAAACACGTGATTTCTCAGAAACAACGTGAGTATCATGTTTTAATACGGTAATCTTTCTTCTGATTTGTGCAACTGCCGAAAACTTGACCCAGCTCCATACAAGTGGTTGTCGGTACTAAGCCCGCTCCACTTTGTACGTTTTCGTACCACACCGTAATTGGCTTTTACCTAACGCATTAAGAACGGCGTACGGGGAAGATAAAAAGCTGATAAATGTGGTGATAAATTTCATGTAAGCAGTGACTCGGATTCAATTAGAGTCAGGGAGGAAAGGCTCGCACTGAGGGTAGTACCCGGCGGGCAGCTGGCTGTCGGAATGACCGCTGCTGGCGCATATAACCCCGGTACAAATAATGAAGCGTTGCACTAAGCCGGGGTTTACTGGGATATTTGAAAATTATGTCACATGAGCTCTCGCTACGGCGTTGTCGCGGAGCAGGCACTAGTTTGCATAAAAAGGTCGGCATCTCGGCCGGATGAAA
Source organism: Xanthia icteritia (assembly GCA_949128155.2). Lineage (NCBI taxonomy): Eukaryota > Metazoa > Arthropoda > Insecta > Lepidoptera > Noctuidae > Xanthia > Xanthia icteritia. Next base: position 17,263,591 of record OX421930.2, read on the forward strand.
ACTAGGTGTTCTGGATATACGTCACAAAAACTCGGTATTCGAGGCACTACGTTTAACCGGATATGTGTCCCGGATACATGAACTATGAGACGCCGTGAGCGCGGAATAACTTTCAGTTGCAGCTTGAGTTTGTTGCGGTTATTTTTAGCTTTTTATTTGGTATTGCAGTTACAAACAGCTTCAATATTGAAAAAAAAAAGTAACACATGGCATCTAGCACTGCTAGCACAGCTTGAGCTCTTGGAAATAAAGTGACTTTGATATCACGATTGTCTACACTAATATTATTAAGAAGAAAATATATGTATTTTTGTTTGTAATTAATAAACTCAAAAACTACTAAACCGATTTGAATGCTATATTATCACTGAATAATTTATAAACTTATCACGCGGGCGAAGCCGCTGGGGGAAGCTAGTCTTTGATGTGTTCTTTGTCGACGAAGAGTGGCCACTTAACACACGACACAGGTACACATTATATCATTGCGATTGTAATCTATAAAGTCGAACGAGTCGATATTACTGCAGATATACCTATTTAGTAATGACTTACCGTACTGACATTAATAAAGTAAGTTATGTTGGTTTAAAATGTGTTAATTTTATCAATAAAAACTATCTGCAGTAATATTTTAGAAAATATGTAGTCTTTACTTGAAAATGTTTTATTACTGAATAATTTATAATAATAATCTTTGAGACCTTATTAACTTCCAAATTCCAAAACATCCTTCAACTCTAGCTCTTTTCTTTGATAAACCTCGACTTAAACAAGCGTAGGAGCAAAAGAGTGGTACAAGTTTTATTTTAATTATAATCTAATCATGAATGTGTATGTACCGCTCAAAGTTTCTACCTTACACCTGCGCGTCAACCAATCTTGTCGCTTGTTCTTGTGGCTGTTTGTGTCTGTGAGTTTGTAAACGCACCCACAATACAGGATTAAAAAAAAAAGAAAAGGGTGAAAGAACCTACCAAAAAGTTTTTATGGAGTGTGGCACCAAGGACCGAAATTAGTAGTAGTTACATGACGTGTACTGTAATAATCTATACATACATACATACCAATAAATAAAATTAGTATAAGGTATATAATAGTAACTTACATATCCGATAAATAAGGGAATTAAAAGAGCTCGGCGTACACTAAATTGTACGAAAAATAAGGTCTGTGAAACACGAAACTTAGGTACCTTCCTGTTTAAATTTTAAATTCTATTCTGAGTGGGATCTAAATTCTAAAGTAAACATCCGTGGTTTTGTACGTATGTAGGTACTTATGTACCCACCCTCACTGATGTGAATGTGTAATTGTAGAAACGGCGGCATTACACAAAATATTAAGGAATAATAATGTATTTTTGGGAAAAGTCGTAACTCGTATATGTATAAATAATCATTGTACTATACACTGGGGCGTATATTATCATAATAATATTACCTACGCAGAATTTATTTAAACATTTCTCTCAGTTTATGTTTCGAGCTTACATTAACCACCTATTAAATCTTTATTTGAAAACGTATAAAGTTCTTTGAACATTTATTTATAATATTGATATGATGATATTCGTAGAATTAAAATGAACTCTTTTATCACATTCACGCAAATAAGAGAAATTTTTTGTAATGTATTTACTCTTTGAGAAACCGCAGGTCTAAAAGCCAGTCAGTGTCAGTGTTTTAATGGGAAAAAGCAGTAAAAAATATTAGTATATAATATAGTATTTGCCGAATACCGAAAGGTTCGCGACTAATGTAAATTCACTCACACGCTCTATATTTAGTAATAAAATGTCGAGGAAAAAGAGTAATTTTAAGGTCAGTCCATTATAACGTAGAGATTTTTAAAAGCTTGTAATTAAGTGAACTCTCTTTATGTACACACGGGACAATCAGTAATCCACTTTAGAGCGTGCAGTAAAATACCGAGTGACATAATGTGTTCAAGCAAAATGTTAACTAGTGTAATTTTTCAGATGGTACCGGGAGGGTTCAACGTACCCCTTGGATACGACGATAGCGCACGCCAAGACTCGCTCGCAGCCGACCGTGGCGACCCTGACGCTCATGCCGACGAGGGAAGACGATGGGGCGGTCTTCCGATGCGTGGTGTGGAACAGAGCCATGTCCGAGGGGCAGCAGCAGCTCGATGCCTCCGTCGATCTTAGTGTCAATTGTAAGTACTTTTGCAAATGAAACTGTTTTTTTATTCGTCTTTGTTGATTTATTACCTTTTTCACCATCTAACCGGATAGGGAGGGGCCGTCCCATCTCATCTCTTCTCATTCCATCCTTTCTATTCCTTTAACAGGCCCTTTGAATTCAATAACAATATATTTCAATATGCTTCATCTTAGTAGGCCACTTGCAATCACATCGTTTTCTTATAAAAATACGATTTTATAAAAACATTGAGTTTTAAAACGTTGTAAAAAATACGAAGTCGATGTTCGTTAAAACTGATAATAAAATCTTCATCATTATAATTTACTTCCGAGAACGGTGGAATATGAACACATCAACAATTACCAGGATGCCGGTTGTTGTGGTAATAAAAGGAAAACGTTGTTTGTCCATCAGCTGCATTAATTCTCACGCGAAATGTAAAAGTCAACCGCGCCGGTAAGGAACACGGCTGTTCGGCGACACGTCGCCGCTGAATTATATCAGTGCATTATGACATTCCTATAGCCAGCACTCCTTATATCATTTTAACGCTCTTCTCCCTCCCTCAAGTCGTTTAAAGTAATTTAAAGCTCTTTTATCATCGCAATTTTCGGGAAACGAGGCTTTTTATACCAACTATAATACGAACTAAACTAGAAACACCAATGCTAAGCCAAAATCTTCGATTTTGGCTTAGCATTGACGACATCACGTTCACGGTACTGTACAGACTGAAATCAATATCGATGCAATTTGTCACGTTTGGAATCCGCACTGCGAGCGTCTGTCCCCGGTGTGTGATTGGGCACATCCATAGTGGTCACCCGTTACTTGAATAACCGATTCCATTACTTCACGATGAAATATAGTCCTTAAGGATTATACTAAATTATTCTCAAACCAAGCTTTGAATTATAAGCACGTAATAAAACAATACAGACCAACATCGACTTGACTTACCCCAAATATTAGGGACTACTTAATTGAAAATTGTAAACAACAGATTCATTCATCACGTGTATAACCACGTACATTTTGTTTCTTCGTTCACATTTGTAGTTACATTTAAGCCAGTTACGTCATCCAATTCCTTTCACGCTCCGAATAAACCTATTCAGGAATTTGGTTAAGAGTGTCGCGAATCTGAAAAACAAGTGTAACAATAACTTGTTTGTACATCCACTGAATATTTCCGAATGCTTATAAATTTGCTTATTATTTCATTTATAAAGAAGTTTTTTTATTTGGATTAAAGAAAAAGCAGTCGCGAATGAGTAAGTTTAGTTTTTTATTTGTACTAAATACAAAAAGTTTATATTTCTTCTCTTTTTTGGAATTTGTAGGTTCGGCTTATTATCAGTTGTAGAATTTCCTATTTCAATTAAATGAATTCATTTCATTTGTGTTTTATTTCTTCGAAGCTTCGTAGTGAAATCTTATTTTCGTACAATAAATCTTTGATGATTTGCTGCTCATAAAACTTTGATGTTTTCTTCAAGTCTACCATTTACGTCTCTGAAGTCCTTTTGTATTTGAGTAGAGATAATATTAATGACCTGATTTATGTTAATTAGTGTTATCAATCGTGTTGTAATGAATTCTGTAATATCACTGACTAGTACCTAGTAATTAATAATAATCTCACTTTAAATTAATACTTACTTCGCTACTTTAAAAAAAATTATATGTTGTTCAGAGGGAAAAGGTTAACTTTAGCCAGCATTTAATAGCCTTTATAGTCGGTAGTTCTAAAACTGCTACATAAAAGTCGTACGTCGTGTGTAAAGAAGCACTGGCAGATAGTGTTTGTATGAAATCCTTTCGCGCGTTCAAATGTAGACGGCGGCGTCTCGGCCACAGGAATCCCTGAGCGAAGCCAGCGGCCATCAAGGAAACGCAAAAGCTCTCGACAAATAAACTCAGTACCCTAAACTTGCTCCCGTTGTACCTCGGGAATGGTATCCTGCTCGCTATTATTTACATGACCCTATTGTGTAAATACAAGACTATATGAATGTTCTTGGTATATTTTGGAACTGATATAATTATTGCTATTTATTTTATAGTAATTTACGTCGCTCTTACTAAAATTGCCAGACTACGAAGCCCAAAAGCCTTTTGGCTTCGCTCAGACTAGTAATTTACCTTAGGTTAGGTTTAAAATTAAATTAAGTTAAGCTTGAGTAGGTGCTTACCTTCTTACTTACCTATTTATGTTCTGTGTTGAGTTACTTTCTCTCTGTGCAACGTAATTAAGCAAATATATTTACAGATTTTGGTACGAATTCGAATTGTCGATTAATGTTTTATAACATGTTGAAAAACTAATTGAAATGCTGTCTTTCTTAAAGATTGCTGCAAGAGTTACTCCGATTCCCGGCATATGTTTTTCTATATAATAATAGAATATTAGGTACATACTTATTCTGAAACATCTCAGCTATATTTCAAAACCAGTGTTGTCACTATTACATTTCCGGGGTCCAATTACTATTCAATACTTTTTTTTTATTTATTGCGGCTTCGACCGAAGTCACGCTTTTACTTTGGTTTGATCTTGGCTTTTACATCATGCTTGTATTTCCCGGAAAAAAAGTGGTGTATGGATGTATTTACACTGGATTATTCCACCAATCCACGTACCCACATTCCATCAGTTAGATGTGTAGCATCTGGCTAGCCCATTAGACCGAGTACAAATCTAAACAGGCTACTGAGACTTTCCTCAGGGAAAAACCAAATAACACTTTAAAGTGGGCTTTTTAAATGTTAGCCTAAGCTTTTGTAAAATTCATTCAGAGTCTGTTTAATCTGCTTTTGTAACAGCTAAGTTCAAAGCAAGTAGCACTTGTAGTAGTTCCAGTTGGTTTAGACGAGCGTACACGTTAAGACAAATCCCGCAATAGAAAGTGTGCCAGATGAACCGACCAGCGAAAACTTTGTTTTTGTTGTGGTTAGTCAATAATTACTCAAAGGAGAGGTGTTGTAGGTTCCTATGAAGAAGGAACGATGATATAATATTAATAAACACTTAAACATATAATACTACTTAAGTAGACAATAATACCTACATAGCGTAGCCAGTTGGAATGATTTTTTAATTATTACGGAAAAACGCACACTTTTTATTTCTACTTTAACGTCACACTCTATACACCATTTTAAATTTGTGAAAAAAAGCGCTTTGTCTCTTGTCGTCTCGAAGGGTTTTTAAAAGAAGCTCCTAACGTCTTGTCTCATTAAAATTCTTATGTTTCCTGCGCTTAGTATTATACGGTATTTATTTGTAGGGTTTAGAATCATCTTTTTGGAATTGCTAGTGCAAATAAAGATAAATTGAAGAAACAACAAAGCGAGAAAAAGCTGAACCAGGTGAAGCTGAGTTTAATATATCCTATATTTATAATTATATAGACATAGTAACGAGATGGGAACTGAGCCTATACCTAGTATTTCTCGGGCACAATTCCAAGGGCTATAAGTGCATGACATAGTTAATTGTAGCGATCTTTAACGCCAAAATGTTACTGTTGTAAAAGACCATTGAACTCCCGTTGTATTTTTATTCGAGTCGATGTTTCAAGATGTAACTGCAACCACATGTCTGTGTTCAATGCTCGGAAATTGGGTTAGGTAATTGAAATAAAAAGTTAAGAAGAAACGATAAATGATAAGATCGTTTTGATGCTCTCATCTCTCAGCAGCATCTGGATACTGTTTATTATGAACTGACCTGAATAAGCAACATCTTTCACCAGCTGTAGAACACGCATCGTGCATGCGCGCCAGTGCATGTTTTAATTCTGACAGATTCTGTAAACAAATTTATTATTGGTATGCTTCGACCAGCTAACCGGACCAGCACATCCGCTTCCTTTGTACAATGTTAATACTACAAACCGTCGACAGCAATATACACAACACGTGCGGTGAACATATTCCTTGCAGTTTTATTCGTCTATATTGAGAAATTTTTGTGAAAATATTTCACATTTAACGTAATCTTGTTTTGTTTTAGATTATCCTCGCGTTGAAGTTGCTCCTGAAAATCCATTGCGAGTAGAAATAGATGGTGTCGCTACCATGGAATGTAAAGTCGATGCCAAGCCTAAAGTGAGCACCGTGAGATGGACTAGAAGCGGCAAGTACATCTCAAACTCCTTCACACATACTATCCAGGGAGTTACTGTGCAGGATGCGGGGAAATATACATGCAGCGCTGACAACGGCTTGGGCCGCACCGGAGAGAAAGAAATGTACCTCGATGTTCTTTTCCCTCCGAGTGTTACAGTAGAGTCCAAAACTTATGAAGCCGAGGAAGGCGGAAATGTCGAAATCCGCTGTGAAGTCTCTGCAAATCCGGAGCCTACATCTATTGAGTGGACGATGGAAGGAAAACCTGAGTTTCATCAGAACGGAAACACTCTTTCTTTATCAAGAGTGAACGCCGAGATGGCCGGAACTTACGTTTGTCGGGCTGTGAATGTTATATCATCTAGCAACGGAAAGCGTACAGAGCGATTTAACAGTGCATCAGTGGCTGTGCTAGTGCGACACAAACCTGGTCGCGCGTACATCAGTCCTGACCGGCCAGTGGCCCAGGAAGGGGCAGGGGTCACTCTTACTTGCAGCGCCAAACCACCGGGCTGGCCCGTTCCGCAGTACCGCTGGTTCCGAGATATGGATACTACTTCGGACGTAAAGCCTGCAGTGCTCGCAACAGGCAATCAATACTCTATACCGAGTGCACACCTTGGAAGTGAAGGTGTTTACCATTGTCAAGCTACAAACGAATTAGGTCACGGCGAGCTAGCCTCCGTCACACTAGAAGTTCACCAGCCGCCTCGTTTCCAAACTAAATTACAAACTCACATGACGAAACGCTCGGGAGAGCAAAACTTCACGGTCACTTGCAGTGCAAACGGCAAACCGCGCCCTAATGTTAAATGGTTCAAGGACAACGCAGAGATTAAAGCCGATACGAATCTACACGAAGTCAAAACTGATATAACCGAGAACAGTAACGCCGTTTACTCTGTTCAAAGTACTCTTAAATTCAACGGAAAGGCGAGACCGAATACTAATGACCTTTTGCCGGACGATCGCGGTATTTATTCCTGCGTATTCGAAAACGAGGTTAAGAAAGTCGAGTCTACGATGCATCTTCGAATAGAACGTAAGTATACAAGAAAATATGTTATATTATGTTGAAATCTCTTATCTTTAGGAAGCAACTAAATAGAAAATAAATTCGCTCTTTATAAAGAACTAATTATAATATTCTTTACTTCTTTTCCTTAATAAAGGAAATTGTATGGAAAAGGAAGTGAGTAGGTTAAGGGAAATTAGAAGGTATATAATACAAGTTAATTCATAGCTACATTATTTTCAAGCTTGTTATCCTCATTTCAGACGAACCCATATCAATTCGGCAACATAATAAAGTTGCTTACGATGTTATGGAAATGGCTGAAATAGAATGCAGAGTTCAAGCGTACCCGAAACCAGAGTTCCAATGGATTTACGGATCTAACACTGCCCCACTGCAGATGTCTTCCGACGGACACTACGAAATAAATACTACGACCGACAACAACGACTCATACCGCAGTGTTCTTAAAATAAGGACCGTAAAGCCGCAGGACTACGGCGACTACTACTGCAAAGTTAAGAACTCGCTAGGGAGCATACGACCTCAGATCAAGTTACAGCCAAAAGGCGCTCCGGAGTCGCCCCGATTGTTGGAGAGCCAAAAAGTGGGGCCGACCTACGTGACTTTGAAGTGGGAGGCTGGTTTTGATGGAGGGTTGTCGAGCACGAAATACTTCGTGCGTTACCGGCGCGAGACTCTTCAGGGCGCGGGCGCATCCGCCAGTTCCGAGCATTGCGCTTCGGACCGCACCTCCGAGTTCGACTGGATGGAGTACGACTGCGGCCGCATCAACCCCTGCAACGTCACCAGGCTCGACCAGCACAACACGTACTCTTTCAAGGTAACACACTTTTCAATTAAGTAATGTGGACTGAATATTATTTTTGAAACTTGTCTTTGTAATAATAGAAAGTAAGAACTTATGTTTTATTTCTATTACAATCACATCGTTAAAATGATAATATGTGTGCTATTGACTGGTAGATTATTGGGTGGGTTACGTAGATAATTACTTGATTGTCTCTGATATCAATAAGATTTTCTAAAACGAGAATTTTGAGGTAAAATGGGTAAATGGCACGGTTTTGTGTTAAATAGAAAAGTTCTTTTTAGTTTTTTACTGAAGTGCCAAAAAGACATTATTAGCTATTGTGTCCATTTTCAAAGAAACCAGTTGTCTTAGTAAAATTAGTGATGGACCGAAATAAAACCCAACTTCTGCAGCTTTTTACCAATGTTTTTTTTGTGATTCCACTGAGATTCGGTTTATTTGATGAACATTCGGTTGCATGAAATGGTAGAAAACCACAGACTGTCAAGTGGTAAAGCCCAGAGGTTTTTTGAGCAAGCATATGCAGGGCGAAAAGTTGATAGCTGAGTAGATGCGGCATGATGAAAGAACACCGAAAATATATTTTAAAAGTTCAGATACGAACCCCGTGGCCAAGGATCCACTTTCAGATTTCCAAAATGAACCAAAAATAAAGTGATCTTCAGAGTCTTTGATTTTCGTATAATGATCGTGTGCGGCCTGACGCATAAGGACTTAAATAGTCAAAACTGATGAAGAAATTGTGGGCTTTCCCTAAATCTGACGACTTTGAAAACTCAGATTTGGAATTTGTGTTAAAGGATATTCAGGGTGAATAAAAGTTATTTATTTTGTTATAAGCAGCCTTTTGGGAAGTATAACGAAATTTCTTTGATTTAGGAAAGTGCCCAAAAGTGGTCATAATTTTGCATTGATCTCTAAATCGACTCTGAAGATCAATATCTGAAAGTAGATCCCTGACCACGGGGTCTCGTATCTGAAACTTTTCAAATATATTTTCGGTGTTGTTGTGACGATGAGAGCATCATGCCACCTATCAACTTTTCGCTCTGCATATGCTTGTTCAAAAACTCTCTGGGCTCCTACCAAAAGTATCCCATAAAATCGCGTTATAAGCTGAAAAATAGTGCTAATACAATTAAATATAGGCACAAATGGTCGCAATGGTGGTGAGGTAGTGAGTTGTACGCTAGTGAACTTATAAGCCTGTGAGTGTCGCTCTTATCGAAGCGGGTGCAATAAAAAAAACCGAAGTTCGGCACTATCGATTCGCCACAGAATGTTCCGGCGAACTCGACGTTCGGTAGAATCTACATTTAGCCTCGGTCCATCACTAGCAAAATAGGCCAACTTTGGTTTTAGATAATTATAATGTCGCCCCACAAGTCATTGTAAGAATTGTAATTTCGTATTAACTTACATTTTTGTTTTTCATTGTTATCGCTACCGACAGCAAGTCACATTTGTTTTCAAGGTAAATCATTCGGCGCGTGCCGTTCAATGTTCTCTTTACGTTTTGTGCCGTCGCTATGGTTTCTGACACGCTTTAGAATGCTCACTATTGTGTTGTTCGCCTCTTCGGAGTTCTAAATTGAACTTTCAACTGCAGGTGAAAGCGGTCAATACTAAGGGGCAGAGTAATTATTCGAATGAGATTACGGTCACAACGAAGGTGGACAAAATCAATCCTCCGGAGCAAGTGACGTACGACCCGAGCACGCAGGCGATAGCCTTCACCGTCACCCCGACTTGCCTGTCGCTGGTGGGGGTCGTCGAGGGACTTGCTTCCATGGGAGGTACCGCAGGATGGCAGGTAATTGCACCTATTAACTACTTATTTTCTTTCAGATTGTATGTAAATATTTAATACTACTGCACAATACACCCTCACACTTCTTTGATGTTAGCTCACGTGTTACGCTTTACGTGTAAGCTTCAGGTGTAATGTACCTTGTTTAATTTGCATTTTTTTATATCATGCGCTTTAGGTATATTTTTGTTGAAAATAAACAAATAAGTAGGTGTTTTTCAATCTCACAACAATGTAACAAGTAATTGTTTTGTAAGAAGTTGGAAAGTATATTACTCACGAGGTACCAATGTTTTTTGCAAGTACGATGCAATCATTTTTACACTATGTCGATCACTGAACAGAACATAAGTTATTATCGAAACTGTAAACAGCGAAAATGACTCCGTCCCTATACAGTCACGAGCATACATTCCTTACACATGCGTTAGAGTTAAAAGCGATTTTCTCCTAAAGTTATCATCATTTTCCTGACTATATCCCAATTTATTCAGGGTCGGCGCAACATCTCGTTTTCTTCCATACTTCTCTGTTAGTCGTCATCTCAGTAGTCACCCCCTATAGGGATAGCCATATCATCCTTCACACAGTCCATCCATCGTTTCTATGGTCTCCCCCTACTGTTATAGCCATCGACATTCATACTCAAAACTTTCCTCACGACATTTCCCTCATAGCTCCACATCACATGCCCATACCATGGCAACGGAATTTCTTCTAAAGAATTGATAGAAAATAAATTGTATGGTAGTTACGAACAAACTTTTCTCGAAACCTTACTATTATAAAATGTGTCTTTCCTCAAAGTTGAAATCGTTATTTCACGAGAAATGAAAGGAAATTTACGCACGTGACTGTACCAACCTACGTTTAATGATTATTATAAACCTAGAGAATAAAAACGTAGACGTAGGCAGTAGGCAGTGTAAATGAAATACCACGAAGCCTTTCTGTGCCTTTAGTAATGAATAACTTCTTGGAAGTAGGAGCTTAACACGTTCAGTGCCGGGAACCGTCCTGGAGGGTTTACTCACATATGGGGTGCCGGGAGCCCTCGCGGAAGGCTCATTTTAAATTTAGGTTTTTCTTAGCGAATTCGGCATTATAAACTGTGAAAATAAAATTAGTTGTATATTTGAACAAGACTTCAATCCTAATGCCGGTGACACTCCTCGAGGGTTAACTTTAGCGCAAACGTAATGCCGGTGCCTCTCCTGGAGGCAACTTGTAATATGTATGGCGGCATGGCGTATGGCTCTATGAAAAATGGGTGGAGTCGAAAGTGTTAAAATATTAAAATGTATCTTATGTATGTTAATGATAATTAAAATTAACATAATCTAGTAGTTTTTACTTATTTAATTTATTAAATATACTATGAAAGTAACTATATCTAGGTACTCTGTCCAGATTCCATTTAATAATCGCCTTGTTCTATAGAATTTTGACAACCGGCTTCAAAAATTATTCGTCTTCATTAGTAAGGTATATTCTATCATTCTATCCCTTCCAACAAAATATACTTTCTAGAAATGCGCTTGCTCGACCGGGTCGGATACAACATGCTAGACATTCTATCCGAGACATAACTACAACAGAATGTGAATGAAAATACAAAGTTCATTGAAGTTTAAACTGTGTGTGATTAGTTTGTGCGGTTAGTTGTAGTGAATATGGGTGGTTGTGGAATGGTGGTTGGGTGGGCTTCATCCGCATTCAGCAGAAAACCCAGTTTGCCGTGGGTTTTAGCTGAATGCGGATTAAGCCCATGTTTAATAGTGAACATTTTCCGATGCTATACAAATGCTCTTAAGTTATGTTTGCGGATGTTGAAAGCACTGGTATAAATTGTATCTAAAATAAATTCAGCATCCGGAATAAAATATATTGATAGGAAATAATGAGAAACAGCGTACGCGTTGAGTAAAATTCTGTCTACAACTTGCCGTCCGTATTTTTCCAAATAACTATTTAGAAAACCACAAAATAGAAGCATTACTTTTTTACCTCACTCCAAACAGAGGTTAATATTATTTCTTGCGTAACAGGTAGTGGATACGGTGACGCTCCGTCTTTCGGGCGCGGTGGCCACAGTGCAGGAGGCCACAGTCGAGCTGCCCAGTAAGACAACCCGTACGACCACCCGACACGTCACCGACCCGCCCCTGGACGACTTCAACCCTCGCATACGACTCAAGCTCTGCTTGCAAGTCAATCAAGATGTTTGCAGCGAATACACGGAAGCAGAGAGTGAGTAATTGCTTGTAAACTACGTAGGTAATTTAAATATTTATTGAGTTCTTATGGGGCAGTTCAAAATAAAAAGCAAAGTTACTAACCAAATACAAATTTATTAAAAGAAAAATTACAAAACGAATACCAACATTTTAGGGGTTTCATTTGTGAGATTTCATTGATGTTTCCTGATTTATTTTTAGCTGTTCACTTTAAATCTGACGTCTTTTCGACGGCCAATATTATTAACTTGTACCCGGGTGAATGAATGGATATTATGATGTAATAAACAGTTTCTATGAAAGCATTAATAACAAGGAAAGACTGACTAAAATGCCTTTAATCTTTTCGCTGAAGTAAATTATTTCGGATGATAGCAACCATAAAAGCGCTAAATCTAACAGAAATCCGCTTAGATTAACTTTGATTAATTATGAATAGGAGTAAAACATGTAGATATTATGTGTTTCTCTTAACAGTTGGGACGTCGTACATCAAGGAAACGTCTGCTAGAACCACGGCCGCCATTGTAGGAATATTTGTCACGACTGTTGTGGTCCTTCTGTTCGTGGGACTGTTGTTACTAATCTACCAGTGCAGACGCAGACCCAACAAGAAAGATAGATCCAAAGACTATGAAATGGACTCGATGAGGCCAGCTAAAGTGACACCACAGAACCAGGCCCCACCGCCGTATTATCCTAGCTCTGGTATGGAGAACAAAGCTCTCGAACATTCGATGGACATGGCGTTGTCCATGGATGACTCAAAGACTGCGGTATACGCGACGCAAGGGGGCTACTCCTACCACGTACCGCCGCACACTCAGCCTCATCCCGGACAAACTATGCCTAATTCAGATTGTAAGTATATTAGCGTCTAAGATCTTTGTGTCCACACTTTCACATTTTTCAAGAAAAATGAGAAAGTGTGGCTTTCACATTTTTCTCATCATGACATCTTATTATTGTGTAGGTACTACGTTTCTTTGTCGTTGTGTTGAACACGAAATATATAATTTCATATTGATTTCCACTCATGTTGATTTATTTTTCTCATATGCATTCACTAAGGACTAACTACTGTCATCATAGAAGGTAAAAACAACCTATTTCTGGACAGCACGCTTTGCTTGTCGCGTTTAATTCTCCCAAAATCTCACTGTCCGGTGTTAAACGAGGAAATTGTCCGCAGGGGTTAACATGGGCTTCATAGAGAACAGCTACACGAACAGTAACAACGGGGGCAGCGTGAACTCTCAGGACTCGTTGTGGCAGATGAAGATGGCAGCGGCTAACAATGCTGCGACGTTGCCCGCTCACCAGGTGCTTGATCGTCAGAGCAACTATGACTACGATCCAATCTCGCATGCGGGCTACCGGAACATCGACGACTACGCGCATTACTCTCACCTGCCGCACGCCAGCCAGCCGCCCGCACCCAACGACTATGACATGCGCGCCGCACAGAATCCCTCGCGCCAGGAGTACTGCTCCGACCCCTACGCCTCAGTACACAAGCCTAAGAAACGGATGGATCAACACATCGGTAAGTGTTTTATCCCTTCACCACCGATTAATAATAGAAACACTTTGTGCTCCCAACGAGTTTTTCTTGCGCCACGAAAAGTTGTTCATAAATTACTACGATAAATTTTCGTGGAGCGTAGCCGCTCGGTAATGACCTTACGCCCACACTTTTGCAAAACACCGTGGTTCTGCTAAAAAACTGCCAAAAAATATATTACTTTATAATTATGTAGAAGTTAGACTTTATGCCAAGGAAAAAGTTAAACAGTCCTACCTACCTACTACGATTTTTACTCTAGAATATTTAAACAGTTATCTAGATCAAAGTCCTCAGTCGGAAAGCAAGGTGTGCCGACCAAGGTTGTCAGAAACTGAAGAAATCGGATGACTCTTCATCCCTAAACATATGGCAATCAGTAAGTACAGCATGTTGTATTTTATCAGAATCGCCGTACCATGAGGTGAGCGGTCTGCCGGAGTACGGCATGCGCGCGGAGGAGGGCGGCGCCGAGGAGAAGCCGCTGCACATGTCGCTGGGCTACGACGAGTCGCTGGAGTCGGGCTACTCCACGCCAAACTCGCGCGCGCGCCGCGTCATCCGCGAGATCATCGTATGAACGCGGCTGTAAGAAGCCGGCGTGTGACGCTCGGCCGCACTCGGCTGCGCTCGTGACGCGTCGCGCCCCGAGTCCGCCCCTGATTTCCACCTGTTACCCCTATCTGGAGGCCTAACATGAACTCTAATTGCCAGTCAGTTCAACGACTGTTACTGCGTGAAACTCGTATTGTAAGTGAAGTTGGTGGTAATACATCTGAATTTTGCGCAGCTGTTGCTTTTCATAACAAGTTAAGTGTAACTAGTGCGTCAGAACAGTAATTGTTTTGTGATGAGTAAAATATCTTTATACAGGGAAGGAAAATTGAACTAGAAATAAGTCGGTAGTGACAGACTTACAAACTTCGCGAATGCCGTGAAACTTGAAGTGTTATTAACTCGTAAAACGGAAACCAAATTGCGTATTTAACACGTGATTTAATTTGCAAATTTTGTTTTCATTTTGAGAACTGAATTTCATCTTAATCAATAGAAGATGAATCTTTAGATTTAATAAAAGTCATGCTTACATAAGGGGCAGCGTATAGGTATACTTACCTATATTGGAATCAAAAGTATATGAAATTAAACCTTATTATGGATGTATCCAGTTATTCTCTCAAACAATAAATATTGAGATAAAATCTGGATTGACTATTCTTGTATCATTATTTTTATTATGATTAGTTACATCAAAGGTACTGTTTAAAAATACAAAGGTATTTACGATAAGGAGCCAGTTGCCATAAAATCGCTTAGTTCTTAAAATTAAAATACCTATCTGTCGCGAAGAACTGGTACAAAAGCGATAGAATGTATTAAGTAAGCTCTTGTTTTTCTTCTTAGTAAAGTCTCTTTTACTTTCGTCCTTCATATACATTTCGAAACTAAGGTTTCGTACGATAACGAATGACATGTGATCTCCATAGCTCATATTTTGTAAATGTGGTTTATTATTGACTTAATGCAAGTATGGTGCGAGTGGTGTAAATAAATCATCGAAGTGCAGAATAGTGATCATTGTCGACATTGTCAATTGTGATGCTAGAATGTATGTGTATGAGCGTTCGTAGAGTTTACGAGCACTGAAGTAATTGAGCCTCCATTTGGCAAGACAGAGATCCGACGCACGACTCAGTCGGTCCAGAATATTAACATTCAGATTTAGTCAATAGTTCAGTCGTTTATTTCAATTTCGACAAAGAATAAACAAACACAATTTTATGTTATACATGTAGTTGTATATTCGAATCAAATAATAACGGAATCCGGTTTACAAATCCGCAGTATTAATATTTTCCAAGCCACATTTTACGGGAACTGATTATTGGACAAGAAATTATGTGCAGATTTAAATCTCCAAGCAATATTCTGAGCCCTAATAATCTTGTCGAACTCTGAAATCCTTGTAACGCGGTTGATCTGGTAATGGCCGAAATTTTCGTATGAATTGCACTGATGGAGGAAGATTACGACTCCCCCGGAACATTGTTTAGTAACGACCGTAATTACATTTCATTCCATGTTAAAATGGTGTTTGTAGAAAAATAATTAACTTTTCCATCTCTGCTTTAATATAGAACGAGGGTGCCGGAATGTCGAAGCTCGCTAAACTAATCAGTGTATTTTAACTTTTGAAGTCATTTACACAAGTTAAATGACTTGAACTGTTTAAACATAATTATTTTATGAGGCTTCTGTAGTGCCGTGATCTCATGTCATGTCCTTTGGTAATTTCTAGTCTCATAAACTCTATTTTTATGTTTGAGGGAAAGTCAAGCAGCATTCAGCGTTTATTGGAATATTGAGGAGTTCAGATCTTTAATAGAATAAGATTTATTATGAGAATGATGTTGTTGGTTTCCCAAGTAATACTTTATAGTAAATATTGGATAATTGTAAATATATACTCGTGTTATGTCAATGTTTATATTTGACTGGGTGAATTTTCGAAAGATACTCTTGATTATATTCTTTTCTAATAGTTCTAAGATTTTGTATGAGGACTCAAAATCTATTAAGTGTAACGATCTAGATGTACGTGTTGTTTCGTACGTGGCTGTAGCCAGGGGTGTAATCAGGGTAGTACAGATAGTACACCACAGTGTATGTTTTAATAAGTATCTTCGGGTTGTCTAGGGTTGAGGACCCCGAAGCCAAATCTTCTCTTTGCTAGACAACCCCTGTTTAGCCTACTTCCGTGGCTATAGCCTTCGACAAAA
Source organism: Xanthia icteritia (assembly GCA_949128155.2). Classification (NCBI taxonomy): domain Eukaryota; kingdom Metazoa; phylum Arthropoda; class Insecta; order Lepidoptera; family Noctuidae; genus Xanthia; species Xanthia icteritia. The sequence continues at coordinate 17,280,137 of OX421930.2, forward strand.
GACTATCATGCTAGTATCGGCGACATGTCTGTGTAATATTTCATGTGGTAGAAGGTACGCGGCGTGGGTCCTTCAATGTATTACTTATTTCCACGTATACATTATAGGACATGAATTTTAATGCTGTATATGTTTCAAATATTTATACCCAAATTAAAAACGTATATTTTGTATTGAGCTAAAATACGGTTTATGAAATATGAGTGTAAAGGACTGACTTCAGCGTTGAGAAGTCCCTTATAAATATTTAAAAACAAGTTTACTTTCGTTTGCAGCAAAATATGACATCCATCATACAATCGCTGCTCCTACTATTGTGTATGTGGTTGTGTATGTGTTTATGGTGAAATATGAAGATGTTATTAGATTATGTCCTAATTCCACGAATTTATCAAGTGTATTCACGTTAAAAGCTAACAAGCACTGTAATGTAACATAGGCATCTTATATAAATATTTTTACCTATAAGATATCTATCCGGAAGCATTAAGATTATTTTTTAGTTCATTATGTAGTTAAAGCATCTCTAGACTTTAGACAAACACGGTCTATGTAAGGTGCCTGCGACATACGAGACTAATATTTTTAGCTATTCAGCAGAATATCTCTATTTATAGATCTCAGATTATGTTATATGCAATACAACTCACATTTTTATTTTATGCAAAAAATTATAGCACATCGCTTTTTAAAGTCAGCTTATTTTAGGCTTAAAACTACGGAAGTAAATGAATTTGAACGGTTCGAGAAATATTTGCTAGCTATGTTTTAGTGCCAATCTACTACTTATACCATTATTATGAACGACTACTTAAAAAAGAAACACGAGATTTTGAGTTTCGTTTATTTCAATCATTAATAAATTATTATGTATATTTTATTACAACAAAATCTGCTGTTCAATTAAATCTTTCGTAATTAGGTAATAGAATCACTGCCAGCTTGGTCTGTAGGCTCGATTATTATGTTACAAGTAATGTTAGGTACTCAACACTATTATTTTCGACCCCTATTAATGTACAGAATCACCCATAAATACCATACATTCTGTTGTGATCATTTAGACTAAAATTACGAAATTCCCACCTTGAAGTATCTTGAATTTTGTTTTTCATTATATTAAATTATGAGTTGTATACTTTAGAGTATTGTTTCATTTTTGTATTGAATTTATGATTATTTTCGAAGTGACATATGTACTGGCAGGTATTTTAATTTTTATTTATTCATTTATTCAATGTTTTGTGTACGTGTTCGATGTTCGACATAAAGACGGTTATTAATTAAGTCGTTGTGACATTTATCACTCGTCAATTACTTCTATTAGCATGAAGGTTCAAATATCTTTTTAATTACTTAAAACTTTCATAAATGTATCGATAGGTACCTACTCTTACTTTTTAAAAGTGTTGCATGGACGATGAATATAGGTGTAATAATGCGTGTGTTTGACTGATTGCACTGTTCAGATAAATAAAAGAAGAATCTATTGATTGATGCCTTGTATTCTGATCTCAATAAATGGAAGTTTTTAGACCTCCGGTACGCGCTCGAAATGACTGTAATTCATGGAAACGAATAATTGAAATTCCGACTTACTCTGTCCTGTTTATTGTGTAAAAGTCGTAACAAAGCCTGCTCGTTTATATTTTACTGCAGTTTGCGAGAGCATTATGTAGTCGCGTCTCGGTCGTGTTCTCACTTCCTCTGACCATAGTTTAGAACACAGCCGTTATAAAATAATTGGTACTTTGTTGTATTATTGTACTACACGAAAGGTTTATGGCTGACTGCTCAATAACTATACTGACACAAACGATAAGCACATTATGAAATGCCAATATACTTTTGCCTGTTAATAAAAATAAAAACGCAACACACATAATTTTATTATTTTTAGCTAAAATGAAATTAAAAAGTGACCATCGATATTTTGTAAATAGGTACTTTTTTAAAATTACATTGTAATTTATAATAGATAAATGATATGTGAAGTACTCAAGTTAACATATAAATATATGCCATATGGATATTTGATCAGTTGGAATTAATTTCCAAGCACGTTCCCATTTACCCGAGTATTGAGCGTTCGTTTACACACAACGACAAGTATCTTTAATTACATTTTAACGAATTACACATTTAACAGTGTATGTACTTGAAATTAAACGCAATGCCTGACTAAGTGGAAACGTGACTTTAGATTTACATTACAGCAATGGGTAATTCATTGTTTATTATAGATAAGTATTACAATTTATGTTACGACTTGTAAATAGTACTTTAAACCACAAGTAAGACTTATTAAATAAATTTTGTCCATAATCACTGGGTGTTTTTTTTACTATTCACTTACAAAGTTTACTCTGCAGATCTGCGGAATTACACCACAAAACACATGAAAACACAACAAAGTTTCAGAATTGATGAGTCGACTCGTAGCGGATTGGTTATCTGCTACGGTGTGATGCTACGAAATGTAACTAGCGTAGCCGTAGCACGTAACCGTATGAGTAGATAACCTTCAGAGCGCTAGCTACCGTTCCTATCTTTGTATCGCAGGACGATTGAATGAAACTTGGTCTTTGTTGAGTATCAACTCATGACGCGGCCGTAACAATGTCACGTCATCTACGTCGTAGCAACAATACTACAATCCTTAGTACACTTGTTCCCGCAGTAGTGACCATAACAAGCTTCAAAAGACAATCGCGTACACACAGTTTGCTAATTAATCTTTATATTATATTGATAAGTTATAAGAAGACTTGGAATAAGATCAGTTATTGTATAGACACTATAATAATCAATAATCATGGTATGAAAACATACTAGCTACACCGACTACATGGGTCACCAGATTCAACCCCTAAAGCGATTTTGAATGAAGATGAATATCTTGAATCTTGGGTACACAATCATTACAAGTAATGCCCTGCAAAGAAACGGTTCACCGTAAACTGACTACCACTGACCCATTGCCTTACATTTACGATAGGTGGATTTACCAATATACGGTTACATAGTTCCACTGAACTATGTAACCGTTAAGCATTCATCGTTGTTCGTTGATCGTTCATCGTTCATCGTTCGTTCGTTGTTAGCGAATGCTTACTTAAAATATGTTCCAATATGAAACCGACAATTTGTAGACTCATCAGATTTCAGATAAGAAATTCGCCAAGGGATATTGGGACAAGAGGAATTCTTACAACTTGGCAACAATTTTAAAAGCGCTACTGATTAAAGTGGGCACTGAAAACCGGGTCAAATTTTTAAACCACAAAATCCGAAGTCGCTTAGCGAGCTATGCTATAATTTCTTAAAGAGAAACATTAGCAACGAAACGATCTGAAAAAAAACCGAAAACACCAACATAGAGCAGCTTTAAGAAACACTAGAGTGGGAGTTTGCTGGTAAAGTCCGCCGAAGAACCACCGTTCGTTAAAGCAGATTTACCTGTATGAAACTAACCGTGCTTCGGCTCTGCTCGGGTAGACTATTATAAAGATCTTTATATGAAGCTCTGGCCACTCTGGGGCGAATCCGAGTCAATTGTTTTAGTAATTATAAAGTCACACTAGTATTCGCGCCAGTCTGAACACCTCACCAACACCACACACACAACACTCACCAACATACAAGATAATTGACGCATCCGGCGAGAGACTCGCTTCAGTTTGGCCAGAGTTTAAATATCTATGACTTAAAGAAATAAGAAAAACATGTAGGTACCTACCTAAATCGGATAAGTGGTTCTCTACTTAAAAACGCAGTACCTAACAGACGGATGATCAGAGATACGTTGCGTTTTATAATTTACCTAAGAAAGAGATCACTATTCAACAAACTCCGCCAACTATCCGAGGAATATAGATCCAGGCACCAACTGGAAGCGAAAATCTGAAAACCGGGTGTTGAGGCGCAACTTGAGACCTATGTCCAATTAAACTTCAAGATGCTTGTTATACAAGGGAGTAGACATGGTTCATAACTTTTGAGATCTAGAATCTGAAACTCAGATAATACCTGCTGCTGCTTTCTATAACTTCTTCAGTTATTTTAGAGACAAAAGATTTAAAAAAAACAAAATTCAAGTCATTTATTCAAACTAGGCTTGAGAATCAGCACTTTTTGAACGACAAAATTACATAAGACCGTCCCCTAAAAACGCCCACCCTTCACCACTTCCTAGTGCTCTAGCTGGGAAGAAGAAGTGGCGCAACAAACTCCCCAGCAGCACAGCAGGCTGTCTGTTCAGTTGGAAAAACTTAATTCTATATAATAGTACTTATGCAAAAATATCTTACATTACCACATATTACAATACAACTCATAAAATAAAAACATTGTAATGAGTAGATTTAAATGTCAATTATAAATGACAATAAAATTAAAATAAATCACACGCGCAAGTTCATCATTTGTTTAGTAATCAAATGTGGCAAATGCATAATTACAAAAACCAGATCGTGAAATCCTACAAATATAATAACAATAAAACCCGCAACGGAACCCACTTTAATTAATAGTAACCTCTAAAAGGTATTAAAGAGCAAGGTCGTATTGGTATAAACGTAACGCGAGTTGTTCAGTTCGTTCCGCGGTGTGAGACAGCATGGCTGTAACCCACCAGAATTAATTCAAACTGTTCAACAGCATGTGTCTACAATAAACTTAGAATATCTGCTAATTACGAGCTATCTAACAGCAAACGAATCCCGACTCCCGAGTGATACTAACTGTCCGAACGATGCCAATCAGTGTGCATTACTCTGTTAAAGAGATAAACATCCCCCTGCAGACTTAAATAACAGGATTTTCTGAGCACATGTGTGTGTTATCATCTGGCACTGAAACATTTTTATTTTGACGTGGCCTGTCCACAAATCCGTAGTGGGAGTCTCCACGTTATTCGCAATCACAGTCCAAACTCGAATTTGTGAATTTACTTAGGCTGCGTTCCGAGTTACGCTGTAATCGACGTGAGCGTGCTAACACCCGTACCGAATTAGCGTGCGCATGATAACGATATGCCATTCGTCGTCATATATGACGTCATGACCTGCGCCATCTTGACCATGCCTTTTACTAATATCACCGTGAGTGCTGTCAAAAATGACAGTTGCGGTGTTTTGTTTTGAGTCGCATCATATCTTTAAACTAACTTGGCATTTTTGAAATTATGCTTCTGGTTCACCACCTAACCAAAAAAGAAGAATAAATTTGTGTTATATACACAAAGAAATAAGATATGCATGTTTTGACGTTGAGTGAGCACTGTGAGCGCGTTCACTAGCGTTCCGAATTGTTGACAGCCCTCAGCTGTCATAATCGTGTTAACTAAATCGGAACGCAAATTATTGATGTCAGCGCTGTGAGCGATTATGTTCTAATTCGGAAAGCGGCCTTAGAAGATCACTATTTGTTATGGTCCTGCGTCGAAACCCTATTACAAATGAATATTATTATAATCCAATACCCATATTTGACAGCTACAACTTGGGGTAATGCGGGAAATGAAATACTACACTCGGCGTCACATAAATCGCACCTCTTTAAGAATTCCCTTCAAAGTCATTTTAACCCTATTAATCAATGGTAGACATATGACTATAAGGTATCATTGGAATGACAATTTATTTAAATTTCAGAATAAATGTATATATTTGGTTTTTTGTTTACCACGGAATAAAAAAAGCAAGCTAATGCAAATGATTAAAAAGTTAAATTTAATTTTATCAGCAAAAATTGCAACAAAGTCCATAAAAACAACTTAAAACCTAGTGTTACCCCCCTTAGCCCTGATGACTGCTTCCATGCGTTCTCTCATGGACCTAATTAATGTGACAACAGTCTCTTGAGGAATGTTGTCCCATTCTGCAACGACGGCGTCTTGGAGAGTGGTAGGGGCAGGATCACGTGCCCGTACCTACTCGCCGATTCAGTTAATCCCAAAGGTGCTCAATAGGGTTCAGGTCTGGACTACCGCCGCCGGGATCCCAACTTCTTACGGTAGTCACTTACAATTAATGCGGTGTGACAGCGGGCGTTATCGTGCATTAACGTGAACCCATTGCCAACAAAACCCGCATAAGGGACAACCTGCTCCTCTAAGATCTCTATTATGTACCGATGAGCATTCAGCGACCCTTGCCCGCGAGCACTTCCAGTCCGAGCAACACACACAAGGTTCATTTTGCCGTCGATTGACATGCCGCCCCAGAACATGCACGAACCACCCACGTATTCCACTGTCTCTTGAATACAGGCTTGTGCGAATCGTTCCCCTTGCCTCCTGTACACTCTTCTACGCCTGTCGTTGCAGAAAAGACACACCCTCGTCTCATCCGAGAAGAGCACAGCTCTCCATTGGTCTATTGGCCAAATTGCAACCGGTCTCTCCTATGCTGTGTAGTCAATTTTGGACCTGTAGCAGCCCTGTGAGCTGCAATATTCTTCTCCCGCATTCTTCTTCTAATCGTGGAGACGCTTACAGAAGTTCTGCGAGCTGATCGCAGTTGTTGTTGCAGCTTAACAGCATTGGAGAACCGATTACGTAAAGACGTCGAAACAATGAAGCGATCGTCTCTTTCGGATGTGCACCGTTGTCTTCCAGATCCACGTCTTCGGATATAGCCACCAGTCTCTTGGAAGCGTTGGAACACTCGTCGAACGGAAAAACGACTTAAGTTCAGTTGCCGAGCAACATCACATTGCCACATCCTTGATTGCAGTAGTGCAATGACTTGAGCGGCTTCATCTGCAGTGGTATCCATTTTCTGGGGTATTTTCTTGCTGTAGCTGTTCACGTGTGTTCACTTCAAAGGTTGGATAGCGAATGACCCACTGTACGGTGCACGTACATGGGTTATAAAATATATTTATTACAATAAGTTAGCCAGTAGGCTCGCGTATTTGCACTTTGGACGCGACCTACATTTGGCAGTGCATTGACACTGACATATTGCATTGTTCTATGCATTTTAGGAATATTACATTTTAGTGTTCAATTAGACGTGGTTTGAGTCGGACACCTTGCATTTTTATTTAGATTCATCCCGTTGAGCATTCACTGACATTTTCTGCATTTAAGTTTAAATTTGACATTTTACATCTGCATTGACATTACTTATGTTAGGGAAGCACCCTACACCCACTTTATGCGAGACGTCGCGACGCCCACGCAAGGGGGCGTGGCGAGCGGGGTCGGGGCGTCGCAAGGGCGCTATCTGCCTGATATGGGGCCAGGCAGAAGCGTCGGCACGCGCGAACATTACCTTCGCGAGTCACCCTACAAATTCGTCCAGGCTCTCAATCCCGAGATCCCGGTGGAGTACATCGTTCCTCACGAAGTGAGGAGCATCGACTATGGTCCGCAACGCAAGATTTTGTTGCGCACGGAGCGTCTTGCGGCTGGACTCCTTCGTGAGGGCGAACCACGCGAGGGCAGCGTACTTCAATATTGGGCTGAATGTACGTTTTGTACACGCCCAACTTGACGCGCACCGGTATGCGGGATGAGAGCACAGGTTTGAGTAGGTTGCGGGCGACCCTACCCTGCGCGGCGACCTTGCGGACATGGGGCCCCATCGTGAGGCGGCGGTCGATGGTCACACCCAGGTACTTAGCCCGGGGCGACCAATTGACGGCGGTCCCATGCAGTGTTAAGGGTGGAGGCGCAGATCCGGTGTATCCGTCCATCACTGCATCTTGACCGCCGCGTACTTCGCATTGAGTGAAGTGGTGATATACGCGGCGTCGTCAGCGTACAGCGCGAGCGTCGCCTCTGGAGTGGTAGGGATGTCGTCGGTATAACGTGAGTAACACGCCGGTGACACGCAGCCGCCGGATAGCGCCTCGTCGACCACCACCCTGAAGGTCCTGTTCGACAGAAAAGATGAAACCACTCTTACAACGCGACGGGGCGCGTCGGAGGTGGCTAACTTATAGATAAGACCGTCGTGCCACACACGGTCGAAGGCCTTCTCCATGTCGAGGAATACTGCTACCGAGCATTCCTTTTTATTGAGCGCTGTTGTCAGAAGGTGCAGTACCCTCGACAACTGGAGCGTCGTGCTGTACTCCGCCCTGAACCCAAACTGCTCCGGGCGTGGGGCGATATATTGTTGGAGGTGTCGCAGCAGAAGTACTTCGAACACCTTGGAGACTGTCGGCAGAAGTGTAATGGGCCGATAGCTCTCTGGCTTCACTGGATTCTTTCCCGCTTTGGGCAGCATGATGACGCGCCCCTCCTTCCACGAGGTGGGAAAGACCCCCGTGCGCAGTATCCCGTGAACAGGCGCGCCAGTGCCGCTACCGTACGGAACGGCAAGTGGCGCAGCGCTGTATTGGTGATACCGTCAGCACCGGGGGCCTTTCTGGGCTTCGTATTTAGGATGGCGCGTCTAACTGCGCCCGGCGAGAAGAAGATAGGTGTCTCCTCGGGAGCTATCGGCGATGCGAAGTAGTCTCCTAGACTACATTTAACCCACATTTAACCCGGGTCGCCCTTTTGCAGGTCTCTTGTAGGGACGTGCAATTAGTGGCCGTTATAATGCGTATTTTGACAAAAAAAAAATTAACGTTACGTGCTAATGAGATCTGTTGTGTTTAGGAATTCTAACTAATGTTAATTTAAAGGTCGTTAAACATACTTTTAATTGATACTAATATGAATTAGGTTTAATGTATTCGTTAATGGCGGGACATGGTTGAAACTTATTTTCGGAGAGGTGCGATTTTTGTGACGCCGAGTGTATAATTATAGCCGCAGTTGTAAAATATACGCACTCGCGTATATTTCACATTTTTCTATCGCGTGTTAAGTGACATGGAACTACTTTCACGGATTATACCTAACTACTTTTATTTAAGGTACTAGCTGCCCGCCCCGGCTTCGCACGGGAGCACTAAGTATTTATCTATGGCGCACCTACCTATCTACCTACCTACCTACTTACCCTACCTACCTACCTAATCTACATGGTCCTCATATGGCCTGACCAAGATTATGTCTGGACTTTAAAAGAGACTGTGACCTCTGAGTTTGTTTCGGCCTTTCTTCTCAGAGTAGTCAGATAGGAAACGCCGAACTCATCTAGCTAATTTATAATATTTTTTTTAAGATGACGTGTGAAAGTGATTTCAATATCCTATTTACAGAATAAACAATTTCATTTCATTTCATTTCAATACCTACCAAACCTACCTACCTACCCTACCTACATACTTACATTCCTACCTTACCTACCTACCTACCTACCTACTTACATACCTACCTACCCTACCTTCACCTACTTATCCTAAGAACCTTGTCCTGAGAATAACGATAAATAATTTTAAATTAATTCATTTTTTTCCAAGCGCTTTCAAACTTCCTTCCTACTTACCTAATTTTCCAGTGGATTTTCCAAAAATACTATCGTGAATTCATGCAAGCCTAGTACTTTTTGTTAGGATTTATGGCAACGACAGCTAGGAACAGTTTGTATTAGATAAAGAAAAGTGGGGTTTTTACATTTTTCCGGCAATTTTTCCAAGTTTCTCTTCATAAGATACTTCCTCGAACTTCACGGAATATTTAAAATAAAAAATTGCATACCTACCTCCTACCTACCTACCTACATACATACCTACCTACCTACCTACATACATACCTACCTACCCTACCTACCTACCTTCTAACGGGGGATATCATAAATGCAAAATGGATGAAAACATGATTTTTCGTCATATCTAGGCCGAGACGAATGAAAAAGAACTTCGAAATCAGTCAATCCGTTCTCGAGATGTCATCAAAAAAGCCGTTCCATACAAAATGAATTAAGTAGTGTTTAATGATGAAATACTATCGTGTTCATGCAAGCCTAGTACTTTTTGTTAGGATTTATTTATGCATGTAGGTATACCGGGACATCATAAGTGCAAAATTTATAAAAACATGATTTTTCTTTATATCTTTTTTTCTCGTGAATGTTTCCAATGTTTTAGTAGTTATTCTGCTATTCGGGGAGGAGACAAATCCAACGAATCAAAAACCATGAAAATTGGTCCAGCAGATCTCGAGTTATAAGTGTTGTAACAAACCCGTCTTTCTTTTATATATATAGATGTCTTACATTTCCCGAAATACATTTATCTAGGACCTACCTACCCTACGATTTGTGGCAAGAGTTTCAAGGAGATTACTTTTGCGGAAATCAGAAACCTAAATACTACGGTGCTGCTGCGCTCTATACTGTAGTAGGCTCTGTGTAAGCACGACCGCGTTAAATTTAAATTTCATACTCACCCTGGCATTCTGGTAGCGTGGGGATTGCTAGCTACGGCTTTCGGTTCAATTAATATTCGCCGGCGCCGAGCCTACCGAATGCACTATATTTATTAAATGTGTTTCTCGGAACTCTACGCTCCATTAATGGCTAGCGCAGCTGAAGCGATTAAAGCCCAACTGTACGTACAGTCGCCAGCAGGTCAACCTACCCGAAACTGTCAAATTTTCCCAATCAACTTTGAACCTTATGCTTTAATAATAAAGTTGAAAATCTATTAAAGAAATTTGACAGAATGTAATAGGTTGATGTGCTGGCGTCTGTACACTCCACCTCCTCCCAGGCTAAATAATGGCCCTTTTGAATACGCCATAGTCGAGTAAAACGAGCTCACGTACCTGGATATATTTGCTCTATTGCTAAGCAAAAAGATAGTATAAAATGTGTAGGAAATGGTGTAACTTTTCTAAGAAATTGGAAAGCTATTTAAATAATATGTATACAAAAGTTGAGAATGGTTTTCTGTAACAGTTCGCTTTACGTCTGACAACTCTCATGCTTCGAAGATTCGAAGTTTGTCCTAAGGGTAGCTTGTTATCATACAATTAAATATCCAGTTGTTCGATACAATTAAATATCCAGTGTAAAGTACCTATTCATCATAATTATAGGTAGGTAGTTAAATACTTTGTAACAAGTACCTACTTGGATATTTTTTGTGGAAAGAGCTTTATAAATGTATTCAATAAACTGCAATAATTTATAATAATTACCTATATACTTCACTGTATACAGCGCACTAACCGTACTGTACCTATGTAGCGTGTGCTACACGTGCTCGTTTCTGCTAAAGGCCGCAGACAGGCGCGACGCGACAGCGCAGCGCGACACGACTCTAGTAGAACAGTTTCTATGAAAACTTCATGGAGATTGTTCTATTACAGTCGCGTCGCGCCTGTCAGCGCAACCTTAAATCTTGTTCCCTCGTGCAATGCCATTGTGACATTTTTTTTTAGTATGGTCAGTCAAAAGTGGCTGAAAATAAAACAGGAAATAACTTGGCGATGCATGTCCTAGTAATTACCTCGCAGGTCTTGTTCGAGCTTTTTGTTTTGTGGTGAAAAAGGCCATCTACCAAAAAGAGTTAGAATTTCGAGTTCCTGGAATTAAGATTCGTCTTTTATTTTAGATGAAAAGGATGGGACCTTTACCGATCATGCGATGTAGTAAAGATGTGTCTATTCTCGTTAATTGAGGAAACTGCGCAATGTTACTACCTACACGTCCTGTCATTTCTTGTTTGCCTGGTAGACATACCCGTAAGTTGTCCTGTATAAATAATTAAGCAGGGTCTTATAATGTTGTTGTGTATGACAAAACATAATAATGTGGTTGTACCTATGATAATTTATTATTATTGAAAAAGTGTTCTACCCAGCCAACACCAGAAGTATTAAAAATAAGTGATTTGATTCATTTATGCTTAGAATTAAGCTAATGAGGTGTTAGGTATATTATTTTTACAAGCTTTTATTTAGTTTCACTTGTGGTGTCTGCCTGTAATAAAATCTTGCAATTTCCCGGTTTCCGATTGAGCTGAAATTTTGTATGCATATGTAAATCTGATGACAATGCAATATTATTATGAAATTGAGCTGATCTCATGATGGAGCCGAAAACTGACCATGGGAAATCTGTAATAAAAACGACGCTAACCCATCGAGTTTGGGCTCGTTTGATTCGTCTTGACAAGTACTCAGGTTCTAGGGTCTGATGATTAAGTTGGTGGACTAAACATATCTATTATATTACATTAGATAGTTTGCTAAAATATAGGTACGCTTTATTTCTTCGAGCAATAAACCAGTTATTTAACATTCTAAATGAAAAATAACCAGTAGTTTTTAACCAAACTTTTATTTATTTTTATATTAATTTAAAAAAACTAAAAAGTTTACTAATAAGTCTTGTTAAAATATACATCAGATTTCAATTCCACGGTTTATAATGCTGTATTCGATAAGAAAAACCTAAATTTAAAATGATCCCATATGCGACTAGGTGAACCCTCCAGGAAGGCTCCCGCCACCGAACGTCAGCACTGAACGGTCAACAGTCAATGAGGAACAGGAAAATGCTTCTTAATTATTTATTAAAAAAAAAACTAAAAATCTCTTTTGCTGTTAAAATGTAACACGCTTTATGAAAAGGGATGATTTTGACATAGACAAAGAAGCTTCATTATCGTTTAAAGTAGAGTAGTAGTAGCAGAGAATTTTTATTAAATTATCTGCTAAGTTTAATCGGAAGTATCGAAACTTACTGGAAAGAGAAACAGGTCCTAAGTTATATAAGTTTGAATAGTTAAAATTTTTTGTTCGAATTATATTCAATTGGAATAAATTCCGAAACAGTTGGGGAAAAGCCAGCAACAGTGAACAGTTTCACGCAGAAACTCTCATGAGCACAAAACAAAAAGCTCGAACGAGACCTGCGAGGTAATTACTAGGTAATTAATTATTACATGCATCGCCAAGTTATTTCCTGTTTTATTTTCAGCCACTTTTGTCTGACCATACTAAAAAAAAATGTCATCCAATGAAAACTCCCAATCACAATGGCATTGCACGAGGGAACAAGATTTAAGGTTGCGCTGACAGGCGCGACGCGACTGTAATAGAACAATTTCCATGAAGTTTTCATAGAAACTGTTCTACTAGAGTCGTGTCGCGCTGCGCTGTCGCGTCGCGCCTGTCTGCGGCCTTTAGGCCGTGTCGCAAATTCGATTCCCGCACAGAAAGATGAAATGAGATTTGAATTATTTACTTTACACATCCACTTTGAATTATTTGAATTATTATACCAACAATACTAGCGTAGGGAATGTTTTAAAAAAGAATTATGAAGTATTGGAAAATAATTGGAAGTGATTTAAACTTTGGTGTTAATGTTCAAAACAAAAGTTATTGAGTTTCAAATTACATACAATGAAATCTTTAAAAATTACTTATTTTTTCAGTAGATAGCATTTTTTGTCTGCATTTTTTGTCTGCATTAAAGTCGGTTAAAGTGTGGAAAAATTATTATCCCAATAATATCTCAATTGAATTCGTTAGTAAACCTTTGACTTTTAAAATACCTAATGAATAACAGGCGCGGAGGCGCGCGGCGGCGCGCGGCGGCAGTTCCTTTGAGTGAGCTATGAGCGCCGGGGTAGCGCGTGCGTGTGTGTGTAGATGTTTAGTAAAGTACCTAAACACTGCGATAGCCGCGCGCGAACTTTGGCGAAACAGCTGATTGGGACTTGGGAGCACTTTTTATTTGAATTGAATTTACTAGAAGTATTACGTTGTATTGTAGTTTTAAATTTTAATCACATTAATTTAAAATCGTAACTACGGCACAGAAATAACAATATCAAGAAGTTAATTTTAAACTTGTAACATAATTTTGGCGTATTTAAATGTTGTCTAATAACATGCGGATAATTAATTGTTGAGTCTAGCTGTTTGTGTGTGTGAGATTTGTGTTTGAAACCTAGTATAGCAACGTTTAAATTAAACTTAGTACCTAGGTACTTACCTACGTGTACTTTAAGAGGTGCTCAAAATGTTCACCTCCTCTCTGTACACACAGCTCAGCACGGCGCCTATGATTCACCTTCACATTTTGCAACACAAAAGCACGCGATTTAACCTTGTCAAACGCCGTTATAATCTTTTCTTTTAACTGTTCCCGGCTTTCACGCTCATGCTCGTAAACTAGTCTTTTCACCTCGCCCCACAAAAAAAAGTCCAAGGGCGTCAGGTCAGGCGACCGCGCTGGCTAAGCTAGAGGTCCGCCGCGACCAATCCAACGTTCACCGAATTTACGATCGTTGTGGGCGTGTAGTCAGCCCACGCCAACTCCTGCACTTTTTGGAAATGGTAAGGGTACATTCCAGAGGCGTTTAACAGCTTCCAGACAAAAAACTGGCTGACGTGAAAAAGTCGTGCTGCCTGTCTAGTGCTGGCCTGTGGATTCTTCTGGAAGTGCCGCTTTATTTGCCGGTGCAGGGTTCTCGGGTGCACCGGCGCTCTACCACGCGCTTGAGCATGCGGTGGTACGTGGAACGATGCAAAATCCAGTACTTAGGTTTTGCGCATGAGGGGGCGGGTGTGGGGCATTTCTTTTGAAGGACATATCTACTGAATGAGAGCTCGTACGCTGAGCGTAAGTAATAATAACGCGTAGTAAATTTACTACGCGTCAAAGGAATCTTGATATTTATAATGTTTTAAGTTTAATTATCATTTATTTTTTATCTTGTTTATTAATTTTGATCTTTAAGTAAGTAAATATCAAGTTATATCACGTTTTTAAAATTAATAATTTGACCATATTAATATTCGATATTGTTGGCTTAAATGAAGCAGTATCATGGTTAGAATACGTGGTTAAAATATTGCCATTGAATTAAATTTCAGCCTGTATACAATTTTGCCAGATATTATTAATGCTGAGGTTATAGGTACCACATCCGTCTCTCACTCGTCCGCCACCCCCTCGAAGGCTCTATTTACGGCCTCCTGTCAGGTGCTTAATGAAATCATTTGTGACACAAATAATTGTTATTATTACTATTTTCTAGAAATATAGGACGCAATACATTAAACAAACCATTACCGCTACTAAGAAATAAATAAAAACTAATCTGAGATTATTATGATAACTCTCTTTATGAAAATACTAAAAAAAATTCAGAGCAATTCTGAGTACTTACGCTTAATATTCCAGCTCATAAAGATAACTTTCGAAGCGCTAATCTTATTCATGTTTTAACTTCAAGTATCTACATAGTTTTTTTTTTACTTCATTAATGTTGCTACGCGGCCTACGGCGTAGGCGTAATGGTAGCCATACACGTTACGTTACGATATACCTACTTGTGCAAGTTTAGTAAAGTAAGACTAGTACAGTAGTTTAGACTTGCACCAGTATGCAATGAAATTAAATGTATTTATGAAACTTTCGCAAAAATCTTTCAACACACGTTGTTCACTTGCGCAAGTATATCGTAACGTGTACGGCTACCATAAACACAGTGCGTAGCCACCAAAGTAAAAACAAATGAATTTCGCCTGGTTTTCCTTAATAAAAATAAAATTAGGGTACCGCGGGCAAACACAAAATAAATTATATTTATTAAAATAAATTTCTTCCTCTTCGCAACACCACTCAAAATATTCGTAGTCGTACCTACACGGTAATTAACTACAACACTAGCTTGCGGGTTTGCAACCGGGTATATGCCAATGTGACTTATTCCAGTGTGCAGTGGTATAATAAACCACATTTTCCAGTGGATGTGATTGTGGTGAAGGGCTATGGTGAAGGGTAAACAGGCAGTAACCAAGAGTGGTTATCAATCCTCGTTTCTTTTTTAAGTAGAAGAGGCCTTAATTGTCTTGCAGTGCGTGGGTCAAAGCCAGCCTTTATTATATTATCATTATGCACAGTAAAATGCAAAATTAAATTGGTATTTATCAGAATGTATATTATAACTAGAGATCGGATATTCGGATGCGTATTTACCTAAAGTTGAGGTGTTGGCTATTATGGAAAGCACTTTTTTATCGAAAAAATCCCGGGATTCCGGGATCGTCAAATTTAGTGTTTTGATTATGGAATCGAATGTATATTTACTTACGTTCAGGTGTTGAGTGATATGCAATGTACTTTTGTATCGATTGCAAAAATCTCGCGATTCCGGAATTGATAAATGTATCTAGTACTTTTTGACTATAGAAATGCAATCTAACGTTGTAACGTAGGTTGCGACAGACAACTCGCTGCCTTGCGTTTCATTACAAAATGTTTACAGTAGGTATATAATTTTATGTTAACACTGCAAACTTAACCTTCATAAGAGGGTTGATAAGTCGATTCCATACCATGTGTCTGATTAGTTGTGCATTCCCGGATTTTATGGAATTCCGGGATTAATATTAAGAAAAAAAATTTAGAAGCCACTTCCATAATTTCTTAACCAAAAATTAACTTTAGGCAAATATGCATCCGAATATCCGATCTCTAATTATAACGCACGTAATTCATAGGAAGACTTCAATTAGCGATGCACACTGCATGGCTATTAATTATATCATCACATGCGTTAATGACACGAGTTGATTCATATTTATGGAACAATTTAAATTAAAATATTTTGGTAATTACAATGGAACGTTTTGTTCCGTTTTAGTTTATTTGTAGGACTATATTGACGCAGCACAGATATTGATGTGTCTCGGCGGCGGCGGCTCGGCTGAATAGCTTGCATTTTTCCCGGACGAAAGGCCCCTTGGGAAGCAAGTATTGTAGGACGAAACGTGAAGTTGGTACCTACCTACAGACTTCAGTACAAAAAACTGTCACAAAAAAGGATAGTATAAAAGAACTTGTGGTAACGAACATCCATATTTTAACGAGATATAACAGTCGAAACTTTCTATAAACACATCCCTGTTGTGATTTAAACAATGATAGCTTGGACTCTAGACAACAATGTAGCTAAAATTATACACTTAATTTCCAGATTTTAATGTTAAAGCTTTTTAGTAATTTCCACTGTTATAGCTATTCATTCTCAACGTGTGGCTATTCAACATGCACTTTTTACTTTCGTTTTTACACGAATATATTCAAGAGGAACCACCAACATCGCAACTAAACCCACAGGTGGGGGAACATTTAATACTCATAGCTTTGTGATTTGAAACTAATCACCACAGATCTTGTATTCTTGATCGCTAAGTAGGGTATACAAACCCTTTCACATAACAAGTTACACCAGAATAAGATTAAACACTGCTGAATTTAAAATTCTTTAGTCCTTTTTTTTTGGGTGGCAAGTTATCAAATAACTTCTCCCGCTCTGGGTGGAACGGGAGGGCGTGTCAGACTCTTACTGACTAAAACCCACCCGTGTTCCTTCAGTTGCCTGTACGTTTCCAGGGGCCACGGTGTCCCTTTCGGACTTTCCCGCAACCCCGGCAGGCATCGGTCCTATCAGTTGTTGACATCTCTTTGAGGCGCGCGTGGAACACAACGCGCCTGGTCCTTATCGGACGGCGAGCTACCCATTGCTCACCGTCCGCAATCCCGCGCCTACGGTGGCCGGGAATCGGCGTGCGATTCCCGACGCCCAGGGCGTCTCCTGCAGCGGTTAGGGGCGTGAGGGCGCGAAATTAGCCTCTCCCTCACGCGTTCTGCCTCCTCCTTCGCAAGCATTATTGCTTCGCAAAAAGGGGTGACGGCCTCCCATGCCCTCTCGCTCCGTACTATGGCCTGGACCAGGGCCACACGCGAGAGATTCCCGCCACTGATCGCCTGATACGAAACAGAAACCTCCCGAAACAACCGTGTCTGGTAAGGACCTGCGTCAGGTGGAAGGTGAGGACGCCGTGGCGCCTCTCTAGCCACTCCTCAAAGAGGGACTTATCGCCGCAATAGTGGCGTGCCCAGCACTGGGTTGCGACAATCGCACTCTCCATGACGCCATGAGATCCCGCCGGAGTTCTGTCTGCTGTACCGCGATTTCTCGCAGCAGCGGAGTTACGCCCCGGCACTTCGCCTCCTCGCGCCACTCCCAAATGTGTGCGAGGACTTTTGCCTCCAGATCCCATGGCGGTAATCCGGCAAGGAGGCTCGCCACCTCACCTCACGGATATCGTGCGGTATCTCCGGACCAGCCGGGTAGCAATGACCCTCTGGGACGCGTTCAACCGGTGGGCTGGCCGCCGCCTTAATGAACGCGCCCACACCGATGCCCCATAAAGGGTCATGGCCCGCACGACCCCCACGTAGAGCCTCCGGCAGGAGACGTTTGGACCCCCTAGATTGGGCAGGAGCCGCTTCAAAGTAGCCGTGGCCCGCTCCAGTCTGGAAGCAAAACGTCGGAAATGCTCCACGAAGTTCCACCGGCTGTCGAGGACGAGTCCTAGGTACTTCATCGTCGACGCGACGATGTGAACTCCTCCTACCGTTATTTGGGAACCCAACGGTGGCGCGTTCCGAGGACCACGAAAACTCATGGCCTCGGACTTGTGCAGGGCCACCTCGAGTTCCAATTGCCGGATTCTGTCCACGATTGTCGCAACCCCGTTTGTCGCTAGTTTGGCCGCCGCCTGGTACGACCTCCCCTGCGCCAGGACCAACGTGTCGCCAACGTAACAAACGACGCTGATGCCGCTAGGGAGGTCGGCGCGCAGCACCCAGTCGTATCCGATGTTCCACAAATGCGGCCCCAGGACCGATCCCTGTGGGACACCGCACGACATCTCTTGCCTGTTCCAGTCTCCCTGGTGACTGGGGTAGATCACGGCTCTGTCCGTCAAATAGGCCTTGACCACACGATAGAGTTAGGTCCGCATCCGGTGATACCGGAGTGCCTCCGTGATGCAACTCCAGGGCAGGGTATTAAAGGCAATTGGCGATGTCTAGAGACACCGCCAAGACGACCCCACCCCGGGCCACAGCATCCCCCGTCGTGAGGGCTCGCACGCGCATGATGGCGTCCACCGTAGAGCGCCCCCTGAGGAAATCAAACCAGCCGCCCGACGAGGCGGTCTGCAATGACTCTTTCAAAGAGCTTGCCCACCTCATCGAGCAGCACGATGGGCCGATAAGCGGACGGAGAGTCCGCAGGGCGCCCCGGCTTCTTGATGAGGACCAGTTTCCCCGTCTTCCAACGAAGTGGGAATCGGCCCCTCTCCAAGCATGTGCTTAGGAGCCCCCTTAGTCGAGGCCCGAGAGCCTCCAAGGCCAGGACCCAGGCTTTACCAGGTAAACCGTCGGGTCCTGGGGCGGTCTTTTTGGCAATTAGCCTACGTACCGCCACTCTCATAGAGATGAAAGTGGCGGTACGTGGCGGTAGGTGACCTAGGTAGAGACCTAGGTCACCTCCGGAGCATCGTCGTCGTCGTCGGCGGTGTGGTCCGCATCCGGCACCGCAGTAGGAGGAGCCATGGGCGGGGAGGCATGTTCCCCTCTCGAAGGGAACAGAGCGCTCTCCAAGTTCCCCACAACTGCAGCCGGAGACTCTGCATCAGCAGGGGAAGCCCATGGGCGAAGTTTCTCCCGCACCATCTTGTATGGGGTCACGGGTCCCTGTTCAGAGTCTCCAGCGACTCCTCGCGGGCCACTCCGCTGGCCCGCAGGATCTCCGCTTGTCTTCACCGCTCTGTACCCGTCGTACAGCTCCGCCTGAATGGCTTCCGTATCCAGAGGCCGAATACGGAGCCTGTGGTGTACCGGCGTCGTGCAGCAACGCACGCATTGCGCAGTGTTGTTAGCTGTTGCGACCACCAGTACACCTGGCGTGAGATATGTCCGGGCTTGACCCGGGGCATTACCACATCACATATTTCGGACATGGCCTCCCGGAACCACCCCGCCTCGTCGTTGATGTCAGCAGGCCTGTCCGGTGATGACACCCAGGCCTGCACGACCGAGGCTTCCAGGAGGACCTCCCGGTCTAGCTGCTTCAGCGCCCACCGTGGACCACTCGGGGCCTGTCGGACCGGCGCGTTCGAGGTATGGGTGGAGACGTCAAACCGGATGTACCGGTGATCGGAATAGGTCTCCACCCCCTCCATGACGCGCCAGTCAATGACACGCGGCGACAGAGCGGGGCTTGCGAACGAGATGTCCACCACTGATTCACCCCGCATCCGCATACACGTGGGGACAGAACCCCGGTTTAGGACGACCAGGCCTGTCTCCAGAGCCCGGTCCTCCACCATCCTGCCCCGTGTGTCCGTATACTGGGAACTCCAAGCTACATTCTTGGCATTGAAGTCCCCGAGGACTAGCATGGGGAGGGAACAGAACCCGACGACGAGGACTCTCAACTCCGCAAGGGAGTTGTGGAACTCGGCAAGAACTCGGGCCTCGTCCGCATTTAGGGACGCCCTAAGCCTTTAGGCCAGAGCGTCAGTGGTCTGCCCCGACGAACCTGGTTTGGCCGGGGCAGCTGTGGTGGTGACATATGAAGTCGTCTTCCGCTGGCCAGAGGCATGCTTGCCGCTAACGGGGGGCGCAGGACGATGCCTTCAAGGGCGAAAAAACGAGACTGCAGGGAAGCCATCTCCTGTCGCACCAGGGTCAAAACCCGGTCCTCGGCAGGCATGGGCCGTCCATGCTGCTCCCTTCCCTGCGGCACCTAATGGGGGCCGACTCTTCAGAGCCCGGCCAGCTTGGAGCTCCTCATTCTCCTTTCGGAGAAGCCATGGCGGCTGTCAAGCGGGCGACCTCCGCCCGCATCTCGGACATTCCGTCCGATGGAGGCCTGAGTTGAAAGGCCTCCGCTGCCGCCAAAATAGAGGCCATGGCCGCGGGTATGGCCTTGTCTTTAGAGGACTGGATCCTCTTCAAGGCCACATCCTTGATTGCGGCTGCCACGACCTCCGCAAACCTGGCCGCTCGCTCCGAGTTGGAGCCGATAGCAGCGTCCGGCTCACCACCTGCAGACTCTGTGAGGGCCGCCGCGTTGCTGGTCCCTACAGGGTGGTGCTCGTCCGTGACGAGCGTCTCCAGCTCAGCTGGGCTGGCCCGGCTCGGCTCACCGGCCTCCTTGGTGGTGAGCCCTTCCACACCTTTTCCTCGGGCCGCACCCCGCCGACTGGACTGGATCTTCGACCTATAAATAATAATAATATAAATAAATAAAAAGTATATTCAGGTAAAAAGGTAAAACACTAAATACAAATTTGCTTAAATCTACGAAAAATTCAATTATTTTATGTGCCTGAACTAGGTCATCCTGTGTTTCAGGCGAGGCAAGGTATAATATTTGTAAATAATCACATTAATAAAAAACAAGTCATCTAATAGGTATGTAAAAAGTACAATAAATAGTGTAAATAGTACAATAAATCTAAAACTACTTGCTAAAATCTTAGTACCTATCCTAACTTAGCTAAACTTAATTAGTACAAATACAACTTTTATTTAAGTACAACTAATAATTTCTCTGTATCTTCATAGGACATACTTTGAAGAGCTTCCTTGACGGTTCTTTTGCAATAATTATAATTTAGAGAATAAATTTTGACTTTCGCATTTAGTCTGTTATAAAGTAATGGTCCTAGGAAGATAAAAAATTTGGCTGCGAAAGCATGTTTTGTACTTTTTGTAGGGCAAACTATGTCTTTCCGTCTCTTTTTAGTAGTTTCAGTGCTATAGAGAAGGGCTGCGTGTTGTTTTAAAACGATGCTCATTATGAATAGCTGTCGAGCTGTTAGTACTTCACAGGATTTATAGAGTAGGTTAGTGGGAAAAAGGAAAGGGCGGCAAGTAGACACCTTGAGAATCGCTCTTTGAGCTCTTTCTATAGGTAATAGCAAACTTTTACCCACTCCACCCCAAGAGGTAATGCAGTAAGTCAAAATTGACTGACAGAGAGCAAGGTAAACTCGCCTAATTAATTTTGCGTCTGCAATATAACGTAGTTTTTTGAAAACGAATATTAGCTTACGCATTCTATTATTTAAAGCTTCTATGTGTGGTTTAAAAGATAGGGTTTCATCTATTATAATTCCCAGATATTTTATTTGATTAGTTATATTAATATTAGGACACGTAAGAAGGCAATCTGCAGGGACCATACAACAATGAGCAAACATCGTTGAGGGCAAAACAGATCTTTGTTTGCGCATTGAAAACTTAATATAATTTGTCTTAGCCGCATTTAATGTTAGTGAGTTATATTGAAGCCACTTATTTACAATATTAAAACCGTGTTGCGCAGACTTGTAGACTTCATGTTCCGATTCAGCAGAAAAAAGGAGGGCAGTGTCGTCAG
Source organism: Xanthia icteritia (assembly GCA_949128155.2). NCBI lineage: Eukaryota > Metazoa > Arthropoda > Insecta > Lepidoptera > Noctuidae > Xanthia > Xanthia icteritia. The sequence goes on from OX421930.2 coordinate 17,302,253, forward strand.
CGTAAGATATTATAGTACCGCGCTCAAGGTTTAGATTACAAAGGTCATTTATGTATATCAAAAACAGAGTGGGTCCTAAAATACTTCCTTGGGGCACCCCAAAGGACGTGTTTTTTTCGTCTGCGCTGAGAACATTGCCTATTTTAACGCACTGTGTTCGGTCTTCTAAGTAACTTTTGAAAAGTTTCAGTTGAATGCCTCTTATGCCCACTGTCTCAAGCTTGCGCAACAGGATAGGAATGGAGACTGTGTCAAAAGCCTTGGCGAGGTCCAGGAAAACTCCTACTGTGTGGTTACCCTTGTCAAGTTCTTGGGCTAGATAGTCAGTCAGATGATGTACGGCATCGGCAGTTGAAACTTTAGGTCTAAATCCATATTGACGTTCGGACAAAATTGATTTATCCTCCAAGTATTAAACAATCTTTTATTTATGATTTTTTCCAAAATTTTTGACATAGAAGGCAGTAAAGAAATTGGTCTATAATTTGTTACTTGCTGTTTACTGCCTGTTTTGTATACAGGGACAATAACTGCTTTTTTGAGGCACTCGGGAAAAATACCCAAAGACAGGCACATTCGGAAAATATAAGTCAGTGGTGGCACTAAAATATTCTTGAATTGTTTGATGATTCTATTTGATATATTATCCCAACCAACTGCACAGTCGTCTTTCAAAGTCATGATTATTCTTTCTACCTCAGTTTCGTCAGTATCTAACAGGGCGAAGGATGTTAAGGTGGGGTTACATGCAAAAGGCGTGCTGGTTAGATAGTGTGATTGAACCCGATTTCTTTCAGCCAGATTCTTTCCGACGTTAACAAAGAAATTATTTGCTAAGTTAGCAGATGTCAGCGGTGTCGAGTGCGCTTTTAATAAACCTGAAGATGACTCATTGTTTTTCACGGTATATGTTACATTTTTAACATATTTCCAAATCTGTTTACTATTTGTTCCAGCCTTTTCCAGTGCAGTTTTATCGTAGTTGCTTTTAACCTTTCTGAGGAGATCATTACAGAAATTACGATACCTTTTGTACGACAGTTGCAGTATTTCATTATTTGGATGAGATTTAGCCTTCATGTGCAGTTTATCTCTATGTTTCATGCAACGAATAAGACCGGTCGTGATCCAGGGTTTTATGTTACATTTTTTACGGGTCAATATTGATATGTCTGTATTTTTCTGAATTGCATGTCGTATATTTTCTATTACATACAACATACAAAACTGCGGATCAGCAGAATTGTAGACTGGATCAAAGTTGATGACGCGTAAATCGTCTTCAAGTTTATTTATGTTTAATTTAGAAATTGTGCGAGTGTTTTGTTTAGGTAATTTACAGTTTATAATTAAAAGGGCAGCATTGTGATCGGTTATTGTTGTGTTAACAACAAGTGCAAGTGAAGGGAAATTTGATTTAACCATGATATGGTCCAAGCAGGAGCCACTTTGATGTGTAGGAAAATTGTGTGCGGGGAGCAAGCCATGAAAAGCGCATAGGTTGAGGTAGTCCTGAGCAGATGTATCAGCACTTCCTGGAAGAATATTAATATTAATATCACCAATTAAAATCGTGTTTTTGAAGGATGACAGGTTTTGCAAGGTATCATTCAAAGAGGTAGTAAAATTGCTGATATTTTTAAAGGAGGGTGGCCGATATAATGCTAATATGCCAAATTCTGATCCAATTTTAACTAATAAACTGTTACTGTCGACCATATTAGGTTCCTCAACGGAGACATTCAGATAATTTCTGGCAAAAACTATCACTCCATCATTTTGATTGTGATTTTTACTACTTTTGTACATATTATATCCCGTGATGAGCGGTATGTTATATTGCTTGGCAAGCCAACATTCGGTCAAAACAATTATGTCACAATTCATGTTTATCCGCTGTTGAAAAGTGGAAAAACTATCAAAATTCTTAAAAACGCTACGAATATTTTGTGTTAGTATGGTTAACGGAGTTTTATAGCCGGAAAGATATTGTTTGCAGTGTTCCGCTTCACAAACTTTAGACTCGGATACAGAGAAATTATCCAAGTCATCAATTAGCGTGTTAATCATATTAAAAAAAGAATAGAAAGTGAAAAAATAAAAAATAAAAATGAGTAAAAGGTCTAAAAATAACTTATAAGCGGCGCTCTTAGGCGCCTACATAATCAATAGAATTTATGTATCTTTTCTCAGCCATAATTTTCGCCGGGCAGTCAGTAGCACCTGTTAAGTGATTGTCTGGCTTTTTGAAATACGAGCAAGTAGCGCATTTTGGTTCATTTTCCTTTTTTAAACAATCTTTGATCGAGTGACCTTGATCACCACAGTGGCCGCAGGTGTAATATGTCTGTCGACATGATTTGGCAGCGTGTCCGTACTGCTGACACTTATAGCAGCGTGTGACTAAAGTGAAGTCTCTGACAGGGCACGATGACCAATTCACAAAAACACGTTCACTTGACATCAGGGCTCTTCGAATGACCGGAGATACTTCTACGATATAATTGCAGGTCTCGGCGTCTTTCTTACCGGACTTATGACTTAGCTTTATAGAAGTCAGAAATGACTCAAAACTGGAGTCCTGAAGTTTTTCGGCTAAGTTTTGATGGTATATACATGTGAAGACTTCATTTTCTGACATGGATGTCGGCACTCCTATGATGACTACTCTGGGCTTTCTTTTATGAGGCTCGTCGACGGTTAGACCCGACTTTGTGAGCTGCACCGATTGTCTCAGCTTTTCAATGTCGTCCTTCGTCTCGGTGCTGATAATTACTCCGCCGTTTTTAGTCTTGCGCAGGCCCCTCACGTGAAGTTGCATTTTTTCTGGGCATATAATTTTTTGGACCAGAGATTTTGTCTCATCACTGGTCTTCAATTTGTCATTCGGATAGATAGCCACTGAACTTAAGTTATTCGGCTGGATGTAGTTGTTGGCACCTTTCCTTACCATATCAGAAAAGGAAGGTCCTAGGGCAGGTTTCAATGAATCTCCGATTCTCGACTTGAGCTCCTGTAGCTGCTGCGAAAGGTCAAGTTGTTTCTCTAGATTTATGATGGCATGATGGAATTGGACGGCTTTTGCTTTGATGGACTGGTACTGAACGGCCATTTGCGATGTCCCATGGCCAACCTTCCGGCATAGGGCATTGATGCGCAATTTCTGTTCCGAGTTCAGCTTGCCCTCTGCTGCAATAGCGCACACCTCCTTCAGGCTCTGTTCTATATTAATCATCCAGTTTTGGACTTCTGTCGTCGGTATAGCCTCGAGGTCATTGTTACTTTGACTCGGCGCTTGAGGCGGAGCAACGGGTACGGCTGCGGGCACGGGTGTAGCCGGCGGGGAGCGGGCACACTTACTTCTTGGGCTGAAGGGACTCTCAGACATTGTGAAACAGGTTATTTACATGCTAATCATGGATCACCATCAAACAAACACACATTTTACACAAACCTAATTTCCAACACAGTTTGCGTAATTAACGGCTATTGCACTAAAAACTAGGTCACGACTTCGCAAGTGATTATTTGTTTATTTTAATTAATTGTTCGACACGTCTGTTCACCAAAGAAAACTGCATGTAGTGCCTATGGCCTGGGCCCGAGACCCACTCGTCGGCGGACGACCCCTCTCCCGGAGCACTTCCAAAGGAACTTCCGGTTCCTCCCAGCAGCCCCCACCACTTCGCACTCTGAGCTCTGACCCGATCTCATTGCGCCAGATGCAGCGTCGGACTCTGACCCCGCATCACAGCCCCTCCTTTTGTTTGTTTTTTATTTTATTATTTTCCATATTTGTTCCCACTAGTAAAAACATATTTATATCTCAAAAAAGTTGTGGTTCGCACTAGCGACTCATTAAGCTACCCATTAGTCAAGCTAACAACCTCCCTTACGGTGCGCCGCTGCTTGGAGGTTTGGGGTGATTTTTTATAGAGGTTTTCTTCCTCGCGGCCCGGGCGGTTAAGCCAAGACCCTTGACCCCCTTCAAATGCCAGGGACATGACCTTGACACTCTTCGGGGCTACGAGACCAACGGTGGCAGAAGAAAAGGCTTCCTCCTGCCTGCCCGACGGCAGTGTTACTTGCACGCCGAGCCCGCACTCCAACGCTGCTCAACGTGTGCTCTTTCCGAGTACACGTTAGAGCGTTCCTCCGACAGGATATTGGCATACAGATAACGAGACCCTTTAGGTACATAGTACCTAATGGGGAGACGTTGCCCGCACCACAGGGATCACCGTCCCGGAGACTGGCCTTCACCCCAGACGCATCCATAAGGGAACTCCAGCCCACAGGCACACGGGGAGGTTTCCTGTCCAAGAACCCCTTCTTTAGAGTTTTCTGAAATTAAGGGATGACCCTTCTTCAAATACTATACTTAGTTATTTTTTCTAACTATTAAAAACAAGCTTTGTAAATTATTTCTTGTTTAAGAGCCCAATGGGACACTAAGAATTTCTCCTGTATCGTGGGTGTGTTTAAAAACATTTAAACTCACATACACAAACAGCAGACCCGGAACAACTACTTGCAGGTCATACAAATATTTGTTCCGTGTGGGAATCGAACCCGCGACACGCAGTGCAGCAGTCAATCGCTTAACCACTGCGCCAGCCGTGCCGACATGTTCTTACTTTGAATTGGAAGAAGTTAAAATTGTATTGTAAAGTGTATTGTAAAATAATTGTATGTCAAGTTGGTTGAAAAACTACCAAACAGTAGAAAACTACAGCTTGTAACCTCAGATGTAAAAGATGCGGTTACATATCCAACATTAACATACATATTGGGAAATACTTGATGCATTTTTTTTATGTTCCTAGAGAAATTACTAGGTACCAATTTAATGCTTGCCTTCACAAATATGTAAAAGGTTAGAAACTAGGGTTCCCTCTATCTGGCAGAATCTTGATGCTACGAAATTTATTTGGCATAATCTTCTTTAAACCAATATTTTAAAGGCATCAAAATTATTTAATATAATTATTGTTGGCCGAATGTTTATATGTCCGAATTTACAATGGCATACTGTTAAGATGGCAGAATTTTATATGGAATAATTTTATTAGATAAATGAGTGTATGCCAAACGATTTTCTGCGAAATGACGTTAAGCAAAATAACATTATGACATAAAAAGTTCGGCTATAAAGGGTAGACCCTGGAAACTACGTATAGCGACCAGACCCCCTGAAAACACAATTGTACTTCGTTTGACAGTGTTTTATAATACGGTCTTAAACTTAATGCCGTTGACCGTCCGCAATGGGTAACTTTAGCACAAACGTAATGCCGGTGACCCCTCCGGAGGCATAGCATAGCGTAATATGAGCTCTATGAAAAGTGGGTGGAGTCGAAAGTGTTAAAGAAAACTTTAGGGAAAAATAACAACCTTATATTTTTACTAATTACTTTACTAAATGCAATAGAATATGAACACGCACGCAGTTACAGCAGGCTGTTGTGAATTCTTTAGAAGTCCTCAATGCCTGCGAGTCTGTGCTAACTTACTTATTACATTAAAAGAAAGCCCCAAAAAAGCTGTGAGCTAAAGTATAATAAGCGTATAATTACTTGGAGAGTGTGGAATATTATTGACATTAGTACATTCTCTTACAAAAAGGGGCCAACAACTTTAGCTTGATTTGATAAAAGACCTTAATTGGTTTATTATTGATAATTATCAACTAATATTGTTGTCTAATAAAATTATAAAGTTTCTATTGTTGTTGATCAACAATATAAACTTTTCTGAAGATGTTTTTTTTTGGGTGGGAAATTATCAAATAACTTCTCCCGCTCTGGGTGGAGCGGGAGGGCGTGTCAGACTCTTACTGACTAAAACCCACCCGTGTTCCTTCCGTTGCCTGTACGTTGCCAGGGGCCACGGTATCCCTTTCGGACTTTCCCGCAACCCCGGCAGGCATCGGTCCTAACGGACCCCTTCACTTCTGCTGACATCTCTTTGAGGCGCGCGTGGAACACAACGCGCCGTCGACCCGGGCCTGGTCCTTATCGGACGGCGAGCTACCCATTGCTCACCGTCCGCAAGCCCGCGCCTACGGTGGCCGGGAATCGGCCTGCGATTCCCGACGCCCGGGGCGTCTCCTGCGGCGGCTAGGGGCGTGAGGGCGCGAAATTTGCCTCTCCCTCACGCGTTCTGCCTCCTCCTTCGCGAGCATTACTGCTTCGCAGAAGGAGGTGACGGCCTCCCATGCCCTCTCGCTCCGTACCATGGCCTGGACTAGGGCCGGACGCGAGAGATCCCCGCCGCCGATCGCCTCCACGAGGACACGGCGATGCTCTGCCCAAGCCGGACAGACCTCCACCGTATGCTCAACCGTGTCCTCCGGGCGATCCACGCAGGGATGACACCCGGGCGTTTCCTCCCGCCTGATACGAAACAGGAACCTCCCGAAACAACCATGTCCGGTGAGGACCTGCGTCAGGCGGAAGGTAAGGACGCCGTGGCGCCTCTCTAGCCACTCCTCAAAGAGGGGACTTATCGCCGCAATAGTGGCGTGCCCAGCACTGGGTTGCGACAATCGCACTCTCCATGACGCCATGAGATCCCGCCGGAGCTCTGTCCGCTGTGCCGCGATTTCTCGCGGCAGCAGAGTTACACCCCGGCGTTTCGCCTCCTCGCGCCACTCCCAAATGTGCGCGAGGACTTTTGCCTCCAGATCCCATGGCGGTAATCCGGCAAGGAGGCTCGCCGCCTCACCGGAGATCGTGCGGTATCCCCGGACCAGCCGGGTGGCCATGACCCTATGGGACGCGTTCAACCGGCGGGCTGGCCGCCGCCTCAATGAACGCGCCCAAACAGGTGCCCCGTAAAGGGCCATGGACCGCACGACCCCCGCGTATAGCCTCTGGCAGGAGGCGTTTGAACCCCCTAGATTGGGCAGGAGCTGCTTCAAAGCAGCCCCGGCCCGCTCCAGTCTGGGAGCCAAACGTCGGAAATGCTCCACGAAGTTCCACCGGCTGTCGAGGACGAGTCCAAGGTACTTCATCGTCGACTCGATGCCGATGTGAACTCCTCCTACCGTTATTTGGGACCCCAACGGTGGCGCGTTCCGAGGACCATGAAAACACATGGCCTCGGACTTGTGCAGGGCCACCTCGAGTCCCAATAGCCGGATTCTGTCTACGATTGTCGCAACCCCGTGTGTCACTAGTTCGGCCGCCGCCTGGTGCGACCTCCCCTGCGCCAGGACCAACGTGTCGTCAGCGTAGCACACGACGCTGACGCCGCTAGGGAGGTCGGCGCGCAGCACCCAGTCGTATCCGATGTCCCACAGATGCGGCCCCAGGACCGATCCCTGTGAGACACCGCACGACATCTCTCGCCGGTTCCATTCTCCCTGGTGACCGGGGTAGATGACGGCCCTGTCCGTCAAATAGACCTCGACCACACGACAGAGGTAGGTCGGCATCCGGTGATACCGGAGTGCCTCCCTGATGTAACTCCAGGGCAGGGTATTGAAGGCATTGGCGATGTCTAGAGACACCGCCGAGACGACCCCACCCTGGGCCATAGCGTCCCCCGTCGTGAGGGCTCGCACGCGCATGATGGCGTCCACCGTAGAGCGCCCCCTGCGGAAACCAAACTGGCTCTCCGCCAAATCCGGCCCCACCCGCACCAGCCGCCCGACGAGGCGGTCTGCAATGACTCTTTTAAAGAGCTTGCCCACCTCATCGAGCAGCACGATGGGCCGGTAAGCGGACGGAGAGTCCGCAGGGCGCCCCGGCTTCTTGATGAGGACCAGTTTCCCCGTCTTCCAGCGAAGTGGGAACTGGCCCCTCTCCAAGCATGCGCTTAGGAGCCCTCTTAGTCGAGGCCCGAGAGCCTCCAAGGCCAGGACCCAGGCTTTCCCAGGTAAGCCGTCGGGTCCTGGGGCGGTATTTTTGGCATTCAGCCTACGTACCGCCACTCTCATCTCTACCTCGGTCACCTCCGGAGCATCGTCGTCGTCGGCGGTGTGATCCGCATCGGGCACCGCAGTAGGCGGAGCCATGGGCGGGGAGGCATGTTCCCCTCTCGAAGGGAACAGAGCGCTCACCACGTCCCCCACAAGCTGCGGCCGGAGACTCTGCGTCAGCGGGGGAGCCCATGGGCGGAGTTTCTCCCGCACCATCTTGTATGGGCGTCTCCACGGGTCCCTGTTCAGAGTCTCCAGCGACTCCTCGCTCTCTATCTCCGCTTGGAGGGCGGTCTTCGCCGCTCTGTACCCCTCGTACAGCTCCACCTGAATGGCTTCCGTATCCGGAGGACGAATACAGAGCCTGCGGTGCCTGGTGTACCGGCGTCGCGCAGCAACGCACGCATTGCGCAGTGTCGTCAGCTGTTGCGACCACCAGTACACCTGGCGCGAGGCACGTCCGGGCTGGACCCGGGGCATTGCCACGTCACATATTTCGGACATGGCCTCCCGGAACCACTCCGCCTCATCGTTGATGTCGGCAGGCTTGTCCGGTGGTGACACCCAGGCCTGCACGATCGAGGCTTCCAGGAGGAGCTCCCGGTCCAGCTGCTTCAGCGCCCACCGCGGACCACTCGGGGCCTGTCGGACCGGCGCGCTCGAGGTCTGGGCGGAGACGTCAAACCGGATGTACCGGTGATCGGAATAGGTCTCCACCCCCTCCATGACGCGCCAGTCAATTACACGCGGCGACAGAGCGGGGCTGGCGAACGAAATGTCCACCACTGATTCACCCCGCATCCGCACACACGTGGGGACAGAACCCCGGTTCAGGACGACCAGGCCTGTCTCCAGAGCCCAGTCCTCCACCATCCTGCCCCGTGTGTCCGTATATCGGGAACCCCAAGCCACATTCTTGGCATTGAAGTCCCCGTACCAGTATATACCTTGAATGCTAATCTAATACCTGTGTTAAAAATAACAAATCCTCGTTATTTTTTACTTTTATTAAGATTGAGTCTTTGAACATCTACCATTGTATTCTCTCATAATTGAGTAAGAGACAGCAACGAGTATAATTGAATAGTCAAACGAACTTACCTGTAAGTGAAGTTCGACGGTAATTATACTCGTTGCTGCCCCGCTCGAAGATGATGAGTCCCACCCGACCCAAGCGTTCTGTGTTGTAAAGGCAATAAATCGCTATGAACTTAATGAAGAAGTTTGCAGAGGCAGATGGCAGCACGCGTTAGGATAGGACGTGTTAATTTTTTAGTTATTTATTCAAAATTATGTGACCAGAGACTCGACTAAACGTCTACTACCATTTTATTCAGGAGCGGATCTAAGGGGTTCAAGCCAAAAGCATCTGAGTTTTTTCGTGAGAAATCTTAAAGTGAACTTGATATTATTCTAATTAAACTTTTTAGCAACTCTACTTAAGGTAAAATTTTCATCAATTATCTTTAACTTAACAAGTATTATGTTTCCAAGTTTTAAATTTCTTAATGATGTTTTGTTCACGTGACGAATTTTGAATCCACGCATGCTGCCCGGATTGGCCGCCATGTTCATTCACCGAGATATCTCTGGTAGTCTATAAACCTAACGAAGCCATTAAGGAATTTCCGAAAAGTAATCCGTTACCTATGTGTTAAGCAAATTAAAATATGGTGTGCTTTTTTTGTGTTTACTTTGCTAAAACCTACCCTCAGCGGGGTCAGCCCCAAAACGACAATCCTGGATCCGCCACTGATTGTATTCTCTCATCATCTTCGAGCGAAACAGCAACGAGTATAATTACCGTCGAACTTCACTTACAGGTGTAAGTTCGTATAACTTTTCAATTTTTCATCACGATTGATAGTTGCCTGTCTACTACTACTGTCTGTCAGGACAGAGACCACCTCTCATACAGATAAGGCTCATTTATCACCACGTTTGCTCAAGGCGGGTTGACGTATTCAGTCTGTTATAAGTCCAGGTTTCCTCACGATATGTCTTCCTTCAACGATATGTCACAATGATGGAGTAGTGAAGCAGTACAATTCAAGCCACATTTTTTTTTTTAATTCTGCCAATATTGATAATAGGCACAAGCAAGTTAATTATTGATGAAACTATTTAAACTCATTTCTCTCCAATCAGAGGATTTCACAGTGATTGGCGCTACTTCCATCAACGATAACCAATTTTGAGATCCCAATGGCAATAAAGGATAAGGTATATATTACGAATGTGAAAACACACACTCTATTCTAAATGTAAACTTAGTTTGTTCTGGTTCAATTACAATACAATAGCCGATAACTCGGTCGGTCAGGGGGATTCATAATGTACATAATTGGTCATTGCGAAAGTACTTATGTGGCCCCGGATTGAGGTGAGGCGTATTATATCGAATTAATACGCTTTGGGTACATACCGTAACACCTGTATTCCTAGTAATGGTACTACTATCTTACAAAAAATACACAACATCACGCTAGTATTCTCCCAAGGCGGGGGGGGGGGGGGGGCATATTTTGCCAGTTATGTTGAAGACTAATTTAAGAAGCTACATCCGAGACTGGTTTTCACATCGCTACAGGCTCTGAGAAATCCCTTGAGTGGTGAGTAACCCAATAATACTGTGACCAACCTGAAGCTCAAAAATAATAATAGACTCTACTTCCATATCTACATATCTTTTCATATAATAAAACAGTAGAATCCAGTTGAAGAAAAGTAATGAAAATAGAAAGGGGGTAATTAAAGAAAAGTAATTTAACATAAGCCAGTGATTATTAGAAATATTTTCTGTCTGTCTGTTTGTTTGTTCGCGCACATCTCCGGGGCGACTAAACGGATTGTCATGTAGTATTTTCATTCAAATCGGTTGTTGCAAAAAAAAGGGATCGCCGTTTTTGGAATTTACTATTCACAATTGGACCCAGTAGGTGGCGCTGCGATGGAGGTTCAAGACGGTTTCTGTTCACGACACATTGTGCACAATTTCTAAGCAGTAATCTAACAAAACATACTACTACTAATAGGATTCGGATGAAATTTGGGACACAGATAGTTTATAACCTGGACTAACACAGAGGATACTTTTTATCCTTGTAGTAAGTTCCCGTGGGATAATTTCCGACATACACGCGGGCCAGCCGCTGGCAAAAACTAGTTATAAAATAAAGTTGTTGTATCTGTGTGACCCCGCTGTTCTTCTAAACTAGCTACGCAACTAATTTTGACGAGGTTTTCACTGTCCAGGCATAATAGGTACTTACCTATTAAATAAATCTTGATATTTCCAAGTCGTAAAACCATTGCGAGGCAATGGCGGGTCGTTTAAAATTAATCTTATTATAATTAATACCTATGCAACAACGATTGCTTGTTCTACATTTCCCACTAAATTTCTTGAAGCATGCAGTAACCACTAATACTGCTACCACAATACGTGCTATACAACGTTACCCATTTCGTAGTAACATAATATCTCGTAGCGAAACATAACCGCGCTCTTCAGCGTTAAGTATCCTGGAATGCATTCCATTTATTTAAAAATAGTTATAAACGTCTTTGTACTAAAATTACTACAATTTAATATGTTAAGCTTTGTGATATGGTTTTGTAGTATGTAGAGAGATTTTTATACGCCATCATAACGCCTTATTGTCATGAAAATGATGAAGGTGGCTTCTATACATATATATAGAGCGTTTTTAATTCGACATAGGAATATATTCACACTTATAAGGAAAATAACACGCATTTTGCCGTTTCTTATTATTAAATACGAAAAACGTTTAAAATATGCGTATGTCCGCGTGCTAACCAAAGCGATCGATTTTCATAGCAGAAAACGTTTTACTCAACAAGTTTTCCTTTCTAGATATAGAAATAAATGTTTTCTCCGATATTATTTGTAATATTTCATTAAGTTGTGGCAATGTTTTGTTGTTTTTAGAGTAATAACGACATTCTTATGTCAGGTCATAATTATAAATATAAATGACATAAGTAATTATATTAAATATAAATCTCTAAGTTTTTTCAAGTCGTAAAAATCGTCAGAAACAGGAGCGGGTCGCTGGTTTGGAATAAATTAAAAATGCGTCATGGAATAAATAAAGTAATCAGTTGTAAATAAAAGTGATTTCACCAAAAGCATTCTATTCTGTTGAAAATCTTGCTAAAAAAAACTATAATTAAAAGCACAAATAATTAAAATTTTCGTCAAATCTATGCTTCATATGCTAGCCGAGGGATATACATACGAGTATATTTAAGTTTAAATTAAAACAAAAAAATAGCATTTCCATTAGCACACTTATGAAAATATGAACATTTTCATCGTAACCGCCATAACTAGGTTATAACTTAGGTATACTAAGGGAGATGTCCAAGTTGAAATTATTTAAACGAAGTACTCGTAGTACCGTGCTTAACAGATAATATAAAAAAGTTTAGTCTTCGTTTCGAATTACAAAAAGGCCTTTGTCGTAAAACATTTTTTTTTAAATAGAGGAGGAGCAAAAAAGTTTCTAGTATGCTTGAAAATTGCTGATATTGGCCATTCAGCGCTATTTGCCCGCAGAGCGCAGACCTTACAATAATTGTATTTCCTTAAACAGAGTTTGCTAATAGGGCTGATGCCCTATTAGCAAACTCTGTTTCTCTGTCAGTGCTTAGCACTCGGTTCATCTCGACGCCACGCTCTGTTATGAATAAGTAATTGACAAGATCTATGATGCACTGTTCAACATATCTGCTATTTTCGAAGAGTTCCGATATAATCCACTTAATATCAAGTATAGCTAGAGAAACTTTCTCAGCATTTTACGACTGTTACTTAGTTTAATGAGCCCTCAAATCGAACTACATTTAGATTCTATCTATAACATAGAATATACAGTAAAAATGCTATAAAAGGCAGGTTTTTGGATAAGGTTCTATGTTTTAATACTTTGAAAATAAATGTAAACTAAACAAAATATAGTGAACACATATGTCATTCTTACTTCATGTTACCGGTAAACGTCCACTGCTAAACACGGGTCTGCTAATAAAGAGAATATTGGCACCTGGCAATCGGATTAGTGGTTACTCCTACTCCTACCTGCATCGCAGCATGTTAGCTATAGGCGCCGATACTCCTCTCGACATAATCCCTTACTCGCATGATTACAAAGACATTTAATTATTTACTTAAATCTCTTTACATAATTATGATACCGCCGAAGACTGGCAGGAATTGATACGTTAATGTTACCTACAAAAATAGATACCTACTATAAGTACCTACCTAGATTTTGAGCAAATAAAGACCCATCGTTTTTAAAAGACAAGTTAGAATTTTCTGTCAGTGGCTGTCATTTGACAAGTTACCTATTAAAAAATATATATTATGGGCTGATTTTTCCAACGTCAGATACCTTTTATCCGTTGAATAAAATTGACACTTGACGTCAAAAATCCAAAATTATCCCTCGAACAAAGATATATAATGTATCTGAGAAAAGTCAGTCCTAAATTGTAAGGCTTTATTACGTTATTCGGTGGAAAACAAGCAAACCGCCCTAGGTGGTCATGATCATATCCTGCAATACCAATGGTATCGTGGTTATTACAGAGAGAAAGCTGAAATGTCTCATGCAGCTATAATTACTTACTCTGGCAACAATACCCTTCAAACCCGGAACTCTGGTGCAAGTACTGCTTCCCCACTACTTCAAAATTAACTCTACCTACTTCAGCTAATTTCTTCCGCTTGGTAATTTCTAATATTTCGAAAAACTCAAAGGTGTAATTACGAGATTATTAAAGGTTATGTGATTAGTTCGTCCTATTTCTTTCATACAGCCTGTCCGATCTGATCTGGGTAATGGTACAATGATTGATGAAGCCTTCAGTCTCTCGCAGATTGGATCACTATGCCGGAGAAATTTTTGCTACTTAGTTAATTTGTACATTTGACTAGCTCTGATTACATCAAAAATGTAAGTAGATATTATCAGAAATTGTTCATTGTATTTAACCTATTGTGAAAGTTCTCGTTCATTAATTGTTTAAATTTAATATTATTGTATTAAATATATAGAAATATATAGCTAAATAACAATTATAAAATGATAATTTAATCAATGATATTTTTTTCAATCATAAATTTATAGCTTGTTTTATTATTTTGGAAATAATAAAACAAGCTGTAAAAACTATGAACATTTTTAATTTTATACATGTGATATGGTATTTAAAACGGAAATGATATTTAAAGGCGCATTATGACTGAGTATCGTTATGGTCGGTGCTCGGTCTTCCTCTGTATGTGAAAAGGCATTTTCTTTGCAGTATGTAGTAAAGTATAAAGGCTCATATGATTAAAACAAAAAGCTAATAGAAAAAAAAAAAAAATAGAAAGGGCTTGCACTGACGAGTGAGTCAAGAGATCAAATCCTGCTGCCTGCTCCTTGCACTATTGTACCTATTGAACCCACTCCTATCAGTAGAATATTAAAAGGACTTACAGGAATAGCTAGAAAAAGCGGTTAATAACAATACAATTACACAAATAACCACCAGTCTGTGTATTATGTCTCTCAATTTAATAAAAATGTTAACCACATTTGGACCGATCTATTTTTGCGTTAATCGAGATAAAAATTAGATAAAAGTATTTATATTATTCTCATTGTACGCTTGACAAATAAAATCCTCAGTCCCAAGGGCAAATCCGACTATTTGGTGCTAAGTTATTGGCCAATATCTTTCCATATATTCACGGCCCCTATATCGTTCGTTACAGCTTTGTTCCTTGTATATTTAATGTCAATAAAGTGTCTCGTTTGCGAACATTTTCGTGTTGTAGCTTATTCCACGTGACACCTACTACTACATGGACGCCAGTGAAACCCTTAACACGCTGTATCTCCTTGCCTATAGTAATTTTCATAGAGCAGTTTCCTACAATATTCCCTCCCCGCTCCGAACTTGTCATTCCATTACTGTAATTAAATATTGGTAAGTGTTCCTGCAGACACCTATAATGGAATCCTTTAGTAAAAATCCTATCTCAATCCGCTTTTAGGTGCATCAGCAACGTTCAGAATCACAATGAAAAATTTCAACCAATGTTGAAAGAGAAGTAAAGCACACACACGAAGATTTTCTAAACATTCTCTTATTCCACAAGTTTATTGTAAGTTCGTAGAGCAGTGAGGACATACCTAGGTGCTCACTGTTCTGCGAACCAAAGATTTGAATTCAAAACTTGAACAGACGCACACGTTCATAGGAAAGTTGGCAAGTGGGTTCATACAAAGTACCTAGTACCTATGCTAACTGGTATATACGTTAGCAGTTGTCTCTATGGAATACTTTATCTGCAGCACGAATGAATGATTTTTGATAATTTTATTGTAATCCGCCACGTAATTCAAATACAATTTCCTTATACAGTAGATAAGCATTCGTATGTAATTACGTATTCTTTTTATAAGATATTGCTGTCGAATATTTCTTAATTTCAATCGAAATTGAATATTCAATTTTGGTTGAAAAACGGTGAGAATTCGATTAAACGTCTTCAGAACGACCAAACAATTCTCAAATAGACACTACTGAAACTCAAAGCGGCAATAGTTTAATTAAATTTGCATTCAAGTTATTAGCATAGAAAATTTGCTATGTACAGTAGGTAGAAACGTCAGCACCATTAAATAGTTTCATGATAGGTTCTACTTAGTTTATTTTTTCTTACTTTACCGCAATTATAATAACTAGAGAACTGCATGCAGGTGTATTTAAAAAGGCAAATAAAAGAAAAGTATTTCAACAATTTTCAAAGTTCTAAACAAGGGTGTCGAAAATTACTTTAAAGACAGGTTTTCATAATCATATTTAAGTTTTATATACAACTATATAATTTAGTTGCAAATGGCTCCAGAACAACTTCAAATGTGATATTACTACAAATGATTTATTTTAAATGTGTTTTTTCTTTCATTTGCATTGTGATTGAAGAAGAAATTTCGGTTTCTTGTTATAGTTTTCCAAAGAATCCGAGAATTAAAGAAAAATGGATAGATGCTACGGGCAGAGGTCTTAACTGGTTTCCTGTACAGAGAAGAAGTGTTATGTGTTTGGAACATTTTTAAGAAAAATGTTTCCAACCACTTAATAAAAGCCGTAGACTTTTCGAATGGGCCATACCAACCTTGAAGATTTGTGAAATTGTTTCATCGGTATGTTATGCTGTATAGCAGAGCTAAGGCAGCGTGGCGTCGATCGGGTGCTCATTTGAGCGAGTTGACAGACGGATGACAATTCAATACTATAATATCATAAAGCAGGTCTACAACAACCCATGCTATTTAAACTTGTAGCTAGAAGTTTAAATACCACCACATAAACTTACCATTTTGATACCCATCAATATCTTAACAAACATAATAGTTTAAATATCAATGTCGATAAAACATCATTTTAACGTTTGTCGCCCCCCTAGTATAGTGTGTTTAAGCCAATCACAGCCCTTGTTTGCATGTTGCCGTAGACTTACTGGCAATGCCCGAGTCTTTAGTTTTTACACGGTTCAATGTGTGTGTGGGCGCTGCGGTGGGAGAAAACTGGCGACATCGGTTTTGGTTGAAATGAATCAGTACGGGACTTCTCCCTTTTTTTATGTTCTGAGGAAAATAGAAACAATAATGGACCCTGTCGGGAACATGGCTTTGTGTGGGATAACGAACAGACGCCAGCACATCAACCTACTACAATCTATCAAATTTCTTTAATAGATTTTCAACTTTATCACTTAAGCATAAGGTTCAAAGTTGATTGGGAAAATTTGACAGTTTCTGGTAGGTTGACCTGCTGGCGTCTGTACTAACATAGTTACCTAGGTTCTGACTAACATCAAAAGGTTCCTTTGACGACCATTAAATTGTACAGCAATAATTTCATCTAACGGTCTGTGATAGATTCCTGCAGCCTAATTGCGCAACACATTTTATTTTTGATTGCAATTCTGAATCAAAACCAAGTCCGATTTATATCGCATGCCATAATTGGAATTACGATAAACATTTTTTACCAATCGACGGAAATTGAATAGGTTGTACATATAAATTGTCTATAATTTATTTAAAAGACATGTTTTGATCCACCATATAGGCATGATTAATTTCCATATTATTGTGCTATAATTTAATTTTGTTTTAATTACAACTGATGCAATAATAGTGCTTATGTACGGTTCGTACACTTGCAGAGTTGTTGTTGTTTAAGTTGAAGCGCGTAGAGAAAAGATCACTTAGTTCCCGTTAGTTTATTACGTATAAGTAGTATTTACAAGTAATACTGTTGACGATTCCTTACCAAAACATGTACAGTGTAAGTCTGTACAGCTTATAAATGAAAATGTACAATAATTGCCGAAAAATGAAAAAACAATTTTTAACATTTTTCAACTACCATAATTGAAATACGTAAAAAAAACGTTTTTCTTTTCACGTTTTTGTTATCTGTGGCCAATGACAAAATGGTAGAAAAGCAGTGCTGTCAACTTAGTGGGATTTCCATTAAACCTGGGGGTTTGGACACCCCTACTGGCGAAGAAATTTTGGTTTTAGTGGCTGGTGGTTTTGTCTAGTGGTTAGTTTAATTCAATTTTTAGAAAACAATACAAACGATTACTAAAACTTTGACTCGAGAAAATATTAAAATAACAAGATAATGGCATGTTTTTTGTTTGTCTAAAACCTGTGTCAGTGTCAACATCGGTCACCTCCGGAGCATCGTCGTCGACGTCGGTGGTGTGGTCCGCATCGGGCACCGCAGTAGACGGAGCCATGGGCGGGGAGACATGTTCCCCTCTCGAAGGGAACAGAGCGCTCACCACGTCACAAGCTGCGGCCGGAGACTGCGTCAGCGGGGGAGCCCATGGGCGGAGTTCCTCCCGTACCATCTTGTATGGGCGTCCCCACGGGTCCCTGTTCAGAGTCTCCAGCAACTCCACGCGGGCCACTCCCCTGGCCCGCAGGATCTCCGCTTGGAGGGCGGTCTTCGCCGCTCTGTACCCCTCGTACAGCTCCGCCTGAATGGCTTCCGTATCCGGAGGACGAATACGGAGCCTGCGGTGCCTGGTGTACCGGCCTCGCGCAGCAACGCACGCATTGCGCAGTGTCGTCAGCTGTTGCGACCACCAGTACACCTGGCGCGAAGCACGTCCGGGCTGGACCCGGGGCATTGCCACATCACATATTTCGGACATGGCCCCCGGAACCACTCCGCCTCGTCGTTGATGTCAGCAGGCCTGTCCGGTGATGATACCCAGGCCTGCACGATCGAGGCTTCCAGGAGGAGCTCCCAGTCCAGCTGCTTCAGCGCCCACCGCGGACCACTCGGGGCTTGTCGGTCCGGCGTACTCGAGGTCTGGGCGGAGACGTCAAACTGGATGTACCGGTGATCGGAATAGGTCTCCACCCCCTCCATAAAGCGCCAGTCAATTACACGCGGCGACAGAGCGGGGCTGGCGAACGAGATGTCCACCACTGATTCACCCCGCATCCGCACACATGTGGGGACAGAACCCCTGTTCAGGACGACCAGGCCTGTCTCCAGAGCCCAGTCCACCACCATCCTACCCCGTGTGTCCGTATACCAAGCCACATTCTTGGCATTGAAGTCCCCGAGAACGAACACGGGAAGGGAAGAGAACCCGACGACGACGACTCTCAACTCCGCAAGGTAGTTGTGAAACTCGGCAAGAGTTCGGCTCGGGGAGAAGTTCGGTAGGGATATACCCCTACCACAACAATCTCCCCGAACCGTGCAGCAACGCAACCCCGTCCTCTCTTAACAGCCTCGAGGGACGGAGTACCGGCGGCGGCCGACAAAATTAGGGTCATTGAGCCGCTCAGGTCCTCCACCCAGTCGTCCCTGGGCGGGACAAAGTACGGCTCAGCGACCACGGCGATGTTAATCGATCAACAGATCCTGAGCAACGAATCGAGCAACAGATCCTGAGCTGCGGCGCAGTGGTTAATGTTCGCCTGGAGGAAGCGTAATGGGGCCATTATTGTCACTCCATGTCAGGCACCTCCTATGCCCCCTGTGAGGGCCCTGCCGCGGCGGCTGCGGCGGTGACAACGACGGTAGTGGAGGCGGCAACGGTGGCGGTGGTGGCGGTTGCAGCCGTGACGGCGGTGGCGGAGGGCTTGCCTCTGGCTTTGGCGGGTCGGGCGCAGGCCTTGCTCCCAATCCGGTGATTGGCCGGCTTGCCAGCTGCCGCACATACAGTGCAGTGCGGCGTGGTGTCACACGAGCCGGCCTTGTGACCGGGCTGACTACAGCGGTAGCAGTGACCGCTGCGGTCCACCTCCGAGGTGCATTTAGCTCCCACGTGATTGCCCACATGGCAGCGGAAGCACCTCAGAGGTCTGGGTTCCAGCAGTTTGACCTGCGCGGAAACCCAGCCCACCAATAGCCTTTGGCCCTCCCCGGCTATTTTCTTGGCCGCCGACACAGGGCAGCTCACCGTAACGGCTCGCATCCCCGTGCAGTCAGGACGGATGGTGCCTGCCCTCACCTGCTCGGCAGAGCACCCCCCAGTCGTAACGACAGCGGCCACCACCTGTCCATCCGTCACTGAATCGTCCAAGCCCAGAATACGCATATCAGCGCATTTGGTGGGCCTGGACACTCGGGCCTCGTCCGCATTTAGGGACGCCCTAAGCCTTTCGGCCAGAGCGTCAGCGGCCGGGCCGCTTGCCGCACCGGGGACCTCCAGCATTCGGGCCCCAGTCATCGTGACCCTTACTCAGATGCCATCGGCGGCGCCGATCTCCTTAAGGTCCACCGCCGCTCCCACCTTGGCGAACACGTCGCGGTAGGACACGCCCTTCTTTTCCGCCTCTGGCTGTAGTGTTATCACTACTGCTGCGGACTTCGGGTCGCGGAGCCTAGCCGCGACGCTTCGCTCCTTGCGCCGCTGCCACCTCTCCTTCCTTTTGGCCGCCCTCTTTGCCTTACCCGCCGTCCTCTTTTCCCCGGCTACTAGCCATTCGGCGTCAGCCGAAGTAGCCTAAAGAGGTGGGGGCGGCCGTTTTCGTTACAGTCCTATTAAATTTGTAAATAGAATATAATCACGATGTAACATTTAGTTTTTGTTTCATTGCAATCGTCTCATCCAAAAAAAAAGATATGCTAATTTAAAGTTTTCAAAGTGAGACCCATACCACCAACAAGCACTACATTCCAGGCGGCAAGGGGTAACGGAGATGTGGAGCGTATGCTGCCTCTAATATTAAGTTGGGCGGTCACAGTCCATAAATTACAGGGTACCAACTTTTTTTTTTCTTTTTTTCCGGGTGGGAAATTTTCAAATAACTTGTCCCGCTCTGGGCGGAGCGGGAGGGCGTGTCAGACTCTTACTGACAAAGTCAAAGTCAAAGTCAAATAATTTATTTCAAATAGGCTCTTAAAAGGCACTTTCGAACGTCAAAAATTTACAAAAAAATGGAATGATTCTAGTCGCCCCTTCCAAAAGGTAGTTTTCGCATGGAGAAGAATGGGCAAGAAACTCCACCGTTACTTTTTTTAAATGTTTTACAATATTTTGTATAAGTACATTAATTATATTTAAATTATATGTGAGGTCGATGCACCTAGAATAAAATTATTATACCACAATAGGTAAAAATTATTAAGAATTAAAAATGAAGCAACAACAGATAAACTAATTATGTGATAGATACATGGTGCTCAAATATTTACAAACATTGTAAAAGTAGACGATTTTCCTAAAATTTTACAATTTATAAGTTAGTGTGCGAGGAATTGATCACAGAATGTAAAATCAATGTCATATAATAAAAAATAAAATATACAATTAAATTTGCAACCAGTTTGATTTTGTCTTGATTCTAAATTATCCTATGGAGCAGGACCAGCATGTTTCCAAGCATTCTTATCTTGGATATAATCCTCTAATTTGTAATATTCATGTTTACAAAGTGTATTTTTAATATGAGTTTTAAATTTTCTTTCATTTAATTGCAAATTTTCTTTCATTTAAATGACCAAAACCCACCCATGTTCATTCAGTTGCCTGTACGTTGCCAGGGGCCGCGGTATCCCTTTCGGATTTTCCCGCAACCCCGGCAGGCATCGGTCCTATCGGACCCCTTCAGTTGTGTTGACATCTCTTTGAGGCGCGCGTGGAACACAACGCGCCGTCGATTCGGGCCTGGTACTTATCGGACGGCGAGCTACCCAATGCTCACCGTCTGCAAGCCCGCGCCTACGGTGGCCGGGAATCAGCCTGTGATTCCCGACGCCCAGGGCGTATCTAGTGGCGGCTAGGGGCGTGAGGGCGCGAAGTTTGCCTCTCCCTCACGCGTTCCGCATCCTCCTTCGCGAGCATTACTGCTTCGCAGAAGGAGGTGACGGCCTCAAATGCCCTCTCGCTCCGTACCATGGCCTGGACCAGGGCCGGATGCGAGAGGTCCCCGCCTCCGATCGCCTCCACGAGGACATGGCTATGCTCTGCCAAGCCGGGCAGACCTCCACCGTATGCTCCACCGTGTCCTCCGGGCGATCCACGCAGTGATGACACCCGGTCATTTTCTCCCGCCTTATCCGAAACAGGAACCTCCCGAAACAACCGTGTCCCGTGAGGACCTGCGTCAGGCGGAAGGTGAGGACGCTGTCGTGCCTCTCTAGCTAAGGGTACCACCCTCGAAAGAGCCGTGATCGACCTTGGTAAAAAAAACTTTTCAAAAGGGCAAAACATACGACTCAAGTAGCGCAATTTGATGCCGGGATATTACCATTAAAATCGTTTATAGCCAGAGTACATCTCATGGCAATTCCAATAAGCCCAAACACGGCTAGGATACATTGTTTTAGGACGGAGTTCAGGTGCCGTCCTTCCGGCTTCATCTTCAGATCAGTTCGATGGTCATCAGAATTATTTATGTAAATGTGCTTCATAGTCGCTTAACTATCTTAATTGAGATATCTAATCGCCACCCGTGAAATACTTATCATTGAGTAGTTTCGGTGGCCATCTGTGGTCTTCATCATCAGTTCCATTACACCAAATGATACTTTCTGAATGCAAATGCTTAACTTGTTGCTGAAAATACCTAAATCACTATGTGTATGCCTATAATATTTGAGGAGTTCCCCCAATCTGTCATGGATTCCATCAATAGAACTGTTTTTTTTAAATGGGTCCAATCTGGAAGTGTATCCTTTCAAATCAGAAAATAATTTTCCAAATCGGTTCATAAATGGTGCCACCCGTGAAATACCTATAATTGAGGAATTCCGATGGCAATCTGTGGTCTTCTTCATCAGTTCTACTTCACTAAATGATACTTTCTGAATGCAAATGCTTAACTTGTTGCTGAAAATACCAAAATCGCTATGTAAATGCCTATGATATTTGAGGAGTTCCCTCAATTCCTCATGGATTCCATCATCAGAACTAAATTTTGATAAAAATGGGACCAATCGGGAAGTATATTCTTTCAAATAAATAAAGAATTTTCAAAATCGGTTCATAAATGGCGGAGATATGAGGTAAAAAACAGTAAAAAAAAAACTACCCAATTGATAACCTCCTCCTTTTTGGGAAGTCGGTTAAAAATATACTTAAGTTGTTTGTAAAAGTTGGAAAGACTTAATAAAAACATCAAAATTTAAAGCCAAATTAAGAGAATTTCAAAACCGTAAAGTAGACTTATTTAAAGGTCATTCATACTACGGAGACTTTGGCAAAATGAATTCAGTTCCTGATTTAACTTAACATCGTTTTACAGTCTTAAACTCGAATTTGTTTCATGACTAACTTATAAACGTAATTTAACACTTAAATGCTTAATGTGATGTTTTCCTAGACTTTAAAGTAAAAAAATAACACAAAACTGAGTATTTTCGTGTAGTTTATTTCAAAGCCCATTGCACTAAATTCTCCGGTGCACCCACGGTCATTACGTAAGATAATTTATAAGAATCTGCCTCGCGCTAGATGCTACATCATATACTGGGTAATACATGGACAGTGCTATTACGAACATGTGCATCTTACATACAGCTTGACCCTTACTTAGTAGCAGTATTTACGAGCACTTGACAACAGGAGGCTACTTCGAATGATACGGTAAATAGTTTTATGTACCTACACATGTCATCGTATATATGGATGGATGCACAGAAGTGTTTCACTTGACGAACTAAAGAGTAAATGTAATGAAAGAGATCGAGAGTGATCGGGTGCGATCGTGATCTTCACTTTTGAACCTACTTCGAATTTGTATCTGATCTGAAAATTACAGTATTGCTCATAGCTACTGCGGTTTTACCTCCGTACCATAAAACATCGAAAAAAATATTTTTAGAGAACTGTTTGCATATCTACATATTATGTTATTTTATCGGTAAGGTAGATTGGTAACTTGTAAATGACTTTTAATTTTATATTAAGTAGGTAGGTATCCCTTTATTACACATACATATTAGTGACAAAAATTGAAAAGGGTATACTGAGATGGTTTGGTCATGTTGAGAGGATGAATGAAAGGCGACTAACAAAATGTATTTACAAGGCAGATGTGACTGGAAACGCCGAGAGCCCTAGGAGGACATATACTGAACTTATTGGTGATGTTCTTCAGAAAGGACAGGTGCGAAGTACTCGCACTCGGCGTGCGTGTATGACCAGATGTATGAACGTAAACGAGGCAACAGGAGTATGTAAGGATCGTAGCAGGTGGCGTTCTGTAGTTTCTGCCTACCCTCATGAGAAGAAGGCGTGAGTTTATGTATGTATGTAAGTATGTATATTAATTACATGTTTAAACAAATTATTAAAATAAACACGAAAAACATTTCAAATAGTGGCCCGTCGGCATCAGGAACAGGGTCCAGGCTGCCGGTGTTCAGGGCTCTTGACAGAGGAACTTCCTCAGTGTGCATTTTGTTTCCAGGAGTACTGCTTTCTGAATCAAGCCGCGCAATGACAGCCTCCTGAGGTGTTGATCGAGGCTCTCCGCTATTAGGCCATTAACTGTAACAATTATCGGTACAATGAATGCAGAGTCCACGTTCCACATATAACAACCTCGTATACTAAGTGAAGATACGTGTTTTCTGTTTTTTTTTCTCAGCTTTCGCGAGGTTTTCGTCATGAGGGACAGCGAGATCAACAATCATTGCACGGCGCTCTCGTCGATCTATCACCACAATATCAGGCTTATTGACTACAATAGTCCTGTCAGCGTAGTGTCAGTGTCCTGTGGCGTGACCATATTCGGGAACTGAGTCGGGTACATACCTGTAGCATGGTACTTCAGACTCCAAAAGGTTGTACTGCAAGGCAAGTTGCTGGTGAATAAAAAATAGAGATTTGCCAGAAGAATTGCAAAAAGATATAATTTATCTTGACGAGACCTACACACTCTTCATATAACGTAAAACTTTTTGTTTTTGTGTAATTAATAATTATACTTATTGAATATGTTTACTTTATAAATAAGTAGGTACCATTTTTTTCACCAGGTTCGAAAATGTTGGCAATCTTTAAATGTGGAAGGCGTCACGGAAAATATATCGAAAAGAAAGCGTTTCATAATTAATTGTCCACACTGGAAGCGAAAAGGGGTTCGTGCCTAACTGCCTACTTATATTTAGTGGACAAAACTAGCTCAAAGACTACCATTCCGAGATGAATGCCCACAATTTTACCAAGTGGATCACGGAGAAGCTTATCCCGAACCTGCATGAGCCATCGATCATTGTCATGGACAACGCCCCCTACCACTCCGTCCTGACAAATAAGGCGCCTACCTCAAGCTCTCGCGTGGCCGAAATAAAACTTTGGCTTTTGGAAAATAGTATTGACTTTGACCCTTGACTTAGGAAGCCAAACTTACTCAATTTGGTAAAAAAAAAAACCCCACCCCATCTATGCTATTGATGAACTTTTGGGAGAAAATGGGCATACAGTGGTACGGCTTCCACCGTATCACTGTGATTTAACTCGTATCATCCCAACCATAGTAAAACAAATCCAATTTTTATGAAAATCGGATCAGGGCACGTTTATAGACGTATAATGAGACCTACATATAAAAAAAAAAAATATCTCATTTAGATTTTTAGTTTCGTAACCGTTCCAATAATGGAACACTAGGATTATACATGCATGTAAGATACTTTTAGTGACTATGGATTCCGTTTGGAAATAAAACTATTGTATTCACCATTTTTTATTTATTAAATCTTAGATAAATTAAATATTATTAAATCTTATAATTATTACATAAAAATATAATTAGGTATGTTATTCCGTATGAAAAATAATAGAACATTTGCTATGTAAGGCAACATTACATTTGATACACTTCATAGTTGTATTTTTGTGGCATAAACCGCATCGAGTTTGTTTATTTTGTCTGTCAATCAGATGTCCTTTACCATCCAATCTAATAGCATCAGGCACCCGTTTTATTACTGCTAGTGAAGATTTAGGATTTGATATAGTTGAAGTACTAGGGGCTGAATTTTTCATTAGAAAATATGTACAAACAATATCCCTCGTAAACGATAAAAGATCATGTGGCGTACCGTTACTTTTCTTTGCAGCTGGAGATATTTTGTACAGCTGAAAAGCGTTATTGACAGCAACATTCAGTGGAAACATAAGTAGCTGCCAGTACCATCTCTTCAGCCGAATCCCGATTCGATAACAACCCACATTTTGATCAAGTCGGTCCACGCCGCCCATAAATTTATTATAGTTTACGAAGCAACGAGGTTGGTCAACATCCTTCTTCTGTTTATCACAGTATCGTTTGACTTTGCTTATGGGTTCTGAACCACATTGAGTCGAGGCCACTGTGACAATGTTATTGTCGTTATATCTAACAAGAGTGATATTAGATATTATATCAGTACATTGGTGATGAGATCCTCTACTTGTTTTTTTCATTTCTTTCGGATCTTTGAGAGGTGCTTTCTCAGTTCGGTTAGCTCGTATAGTCCCCGTTCCATCATGACCCATTTTTTGAAGCTCTTCAAGCAGCGGTAATGACGTAAAAAAATTATCGAAATAAAAACTGTAGCTACCTTGCGGCAGCTTTGATATTAGATCTAGAACAACTGAGGCACCAACACCTAACTCAGGATGGGTATTTCCGGTACTGGCTCCCTGATAAAGCTCACCATAAATCAAGTAGCCAAGTCGCGTACAAATTGACCAACTTTTGTATCCAAATCTGATTGGCTTTCCATGGATATGCTGCTTAGTGCCATGCTTCCCATAATAGGGAATCATAGATTCGTCAATGCTCAAATTTTTATCTCCAGGATAATACTTTACCCATCTTGCATTGAGCAGTTTCCATAGAGGGCGCACTTTAGCGAACTTATCATTGCGGTCGAGATTATTATTGTCGGCAACATGGAAATAACGCAACAAATCTTCAAATCGATTTCTCGACATAAGAGCTGAAACTGTTGGAAAACTGCAATCAACTCTTTGTTCCCAATACATTCTGTATCTCGATACAGTGTTATATCCCGACAATAATAAAATGGCAATAAAATGTTTGATATCCGTCGTAGTAATCCGAAAAGCATGTTTACCCTTCTGAATCGCATTTTTTTCTGTTTCTGAGCGCAGTAATTCAAACACTTCTTCATCAAAAAATAGTTCAAAAAACTGAACAGGGTTTTCAAGGTTTTCTAGGAAATCCGGTTCACAGTACTCCTTCTCAGACTTTTCTGGAATATCTACAAACCTCCACTTTCTAGTGGCTTCAACACGTCTTCTTTTTGGCGGTGGCTGTGTCACCGTCGACGAGGAGATGGGCTGTGGAGGCTGCGACACTGACGATGTGGAAGGTATTGAGTGCACTGTTTCTTCATCTCCAACGAGCTCATTGACTATCCTAGACTCAGGTTGAGACGATCTGGTGACCCGGAGTTCAGCTTCTGCAAGTAACTGATGTCTTGACAAATTATTTATACTTGCAAACTCTTCGTCGCCACTGTCTTCGTCGCTATTTTGCCAGTTATCAGGAGGTGTGATGAAAATATCAGCCGCGAACACGTCATCATCTTCTTCTAAGTGCGAGATTATCTGATTCACATTCAATCTACAATAAAATAATATCAAAATTAGGTGTCAGCACCGATAAAATAAAAATCCTAATGTATAAAAATTACATGTGCGTATGTTCCTACTGCTCCAATAATGGAACAGTACATAAAACTTACACTTACCCACAAATTAGTAATATTTTGTCTAAAAACATATAATAAATGATATAACAATATTATTACATGTGTATAAACCCTAAATTGTCAATAGTATAATATAAAACATCATAATTACTTACGTTTTTCTGTTCGCCATAATTTTCACTAAAAACTTCCAAATAAAATATTTTTTACAGATTGGAAAAACCGCGCGAAGTGAAATGACATTTATTAAACTGACAGCTAGAAATGTTAGTAATACCAACATAAAAACATTAATTTAAAAATGCGTTCAAAAATTATTTAAAAAAAATAAAAAAGTAACCGTTCCAAAAATTGAACACTGGGATGATATGAGTAATCCTATAGAGCTCATTTGGGCTCAAGTAAAACAGAAAGTGGCAGAACACAATGTTGGGTCACGTGATGTGAAGCAACCAGCTGAAGAGGCCTTTAACAGCATTACACCTGAAAAATGGAAAAACTGTTGCCGTCATGTTGCAAACATTGAAAAAGAATATTATAAACGAGGAAGAACCCTATATCAAGATATAGATGAGTTAGTCATTCGCCTAAGCGAAGATAGCAGCAGCAGTGACAGCAGTAGCGAAGACGTTGTTAGTGACGCAGCTGACAATGAAAATACTTTTTTTAACGTAGAATATTTGGAATCAAATGATGAAAGTAATTAATTATTATGTTATGGGATATTTTTCATTAATAAAAAAAAGTTAAAACATATAATAAAAAATATGTATGAACATTTTCTTTTATTTACTCATTTTATTTGAACGACAGAGACCATAGATTTGTGCTATCTGATCGTTTATGCAAACGAATTAAGGTCGGAAGGAAAACATTGTGAGGAAACCTGGACTTATAATTAATATAAGTCTGAAATCGCCAACCCGTCTTGGGCAAGCGTGGTGATCAATGCTCGTGCCTTCTCTGTCGAGAAGAGGCCTTTGCCCAGCAGTAGGACAGTAATAGGCTGGTATTATTATTTATAATGAAGGTCGCGTCTATGGTTTCTGTAGATTTTTTTAATAAGATCTACGGATTTTACGACTTTACCTTTTCTACCCAGTTTAAAAAAAAAAGCGTATCGTCGTTTTCATTAAAACCAGGTTTGCTTCTAGTACAAACAAATGTGCTAGTATCAAAATCAATTTAGTCACACTATACAGGGTTGCTACGTGCACGACCGCTGCGCCCTCATTTTTTTTCATGACTTTATAGACAGACTGTACAACAAATATGAATATGGAACTCATTAGAGTGTTCTTAAAATGATGTTGACTAAGTAAACCCTCAGTCTCTCGCATTCACAATTTACCTACAAACATCCATGCTGAACTGAGAATGAAAGAAAAATAAAATTTTCAAAGCTCTTTCTTCTACTCGTAAGTTGTAGCCCTTTGTTAGAGTCTGATAAGGGTTATAGCGGACAGAGTCTAGCATTAACACACACATTTTTATGGATATAATCATTTTATTAAAGGACACAAGTTTTCATTTTATGTAAGAGGAAGCAAGAAGGATTTATTCTTCTTAAAGTGTAGGTGTCAAATAGACACTATGTTTTACACTGCCAGTGTCTTATAACACCTTCTCCTATTTTTATAAAACATACATTTATATACATGTTTCACAAAAAATAAGCTAACTTCTAGATAAATAACCTATTTATTTAGCAGTTTCTTCAACTTTTTTTTTTTTTGTTTCTGCAACTCTCAACAATGGTTTTGTTAGAATATCAGCAACCTGCTGATCAATTGGACAATAAGATACAGTAATATTCTTCTTAACATAGTTTTCATGAATACAATGATATCTAACATCAATATGTTTTGATCGTTTGTTAAGGGCGCGTTTGCAAATCGGACAAAATTCTGCTGTTTTCGGTTCATTTTGTGACAAAACTAAACCGAATTTTATATAAATAATAGCTACCACAGTCATATAGATTGGTACTACATCTTCAAATAATTGGAAGTTTTTTGTTCAAAATTATAGTTTTTTATATTGTAAAAACGATCTTCCGTTGCCATTTCCCACAAAATTAACGATACTGGGTTGAGTTTAGGTACAGTTTTTATTCTATTATCAACATATTTTGAGATTTCTAAAAATACTATAAGTAGGCAGACATACTAATTTCTAAAAATTAGTAAAAAAATGTTTCAAAATGTCACAAATAGTCGCAAAAAAAATAAAAACCAAAACTAACTTTTTTACATATTTTGCTATTACGGATGAATCGTTTGTTTTTGATGAATGTTTATTTTTGATGCCTGTTTTGATTTATTGCACAAACATTTCGAAAGAAACCTCAGTCCGCGCTCGGCCGCTGTCGTGAGAGGACCCTGTGTTGTCTGTTTGCAGCGGTTCGTGTAGTAAAAGATCGCTGTACAAATACAAAATATCCTAAAACCAAATTTGATACTTGATATTGTGGTAAGACAATTTTATAATCACACATTTTTATTTCGGTAAAAGTAAGTAAGGTTTATAAATGCCTATTCGTCTGGGACTTGATGGAGTGACCTGAAGGTGTACTTCGGTGACCATTACTTGAACTCCTCAACGAGTAGAACTAGGTCTGCCGAGTTTGGGCTCGTTTTGTTAGTTATGATGAGACTTTACCTCCGGACTTGATGGAGTGACCAGAAAGCGTACTTCGGTGACATCTACTGGTACTCTACGACGAGTAGAACTAGGTGTGCCGAGTTTGGGCTCGTTTTGTTAGTTATGATGAGACCTTACCTCCGGACTTGATGGAGTGACCAGAAAGCGTACTTCGGTGACATCTACTGGTACTCTACGACGAGTAGAACTAGGTGTACCGAGTTTGGGCTCGTTTTGTTAGTTATGATGAGACCTTACCTCCGGACTTGAGGGAGTGACCAGAAGGTATACTTCGATGACAGCTACTGGTACTCTACGACGAGTAAAACTAGGTGAACCGAGTTTGGGCACGTTTTGTTAGTTATGACGAGACCTTACCTCCGGACTTGATGGAGTGACCTTGTATTCCGGAGACTGATACTGGAATCTAAAACAAATTGAAGACCTATTTATTGGGGAAAGGCTACTACAGTATCAATGAATTCCTAGATGACATATGACATTGTACCTTATGATTGATTTTATTACTTTGACATTTAATATGTATTTGAATTTTTAATTAACCGTTAGTTATGACGAGACCTTACCTCCGGACTTGATGGAGTGACCTGAAGTCCGGAGGTAAGGTCTCGTCATAACTAACAAAACGAGCCCAAACTCGGCACACCTAGTTCTACTCGTCGAGGAGTACCAGTAGCAGTCACTGAAGTACACCTTCAGGTCACTCCATCAAGACCGGAGGTAAAGTCTTATCATAAGTCTGTAAGCTTTCCTCAAAATAATAAAAATAAAATAATAAATAAATAAATAAATAACTAACAAAACTAGCCCAAAGTCCACAGCCCACATCTTTCTAATAGAAGAGGGCTTCCAGTGCCTCCTAGCAGTCACTGAAGTAGGTATTTATATCTAAGTATTATTTAGTAAAAATACAAACAACAATACTAAATATTTCTTGTAGATGCCTATGTATTATAAAGAATAGAGATTATAAAGAACAATGCTTATAAAAAAATATTACCGAAATCAACAAAATCAAAATGTAAACAAATAATTGAAAGAGTATTCTCAACAGACTTCAAAGAATGATGATTCCGGCGCGGATTACTGTCAGATATTTAACATGTGATGTTATATGCCTTTCCTGTTCTTTTCCTTATACTCTGATGTAGTTAGAGGAGCAAAGGTATACTTTAGACAGGCTTCTTTCGCATTAAATTCGACTGAACACATCGGCCAATGATAGTTCCAGAGGTTATTTCAACTTTTATTCAGTGCTGCCAATTTTTTTCTCTAAGTCAGTCAGATACATAAAAACGAATTTAAAATCCGATTTCAGTCAGAAATCGAATCGTATTGATAATCCGAACTAAACAAACTGATTTCCCAAAACCACGGCCAGAGCAGCTTTGCGTAAGCCAGTTATGTTTGAATAGTTTTGATCAATGTACTTACAACCGAATAATATTACTAGAGACTATCAAAACTGCGAGCCGGAGCATCTCCTGAAATCGATATCTAAAAATGGATTTTGAAAACGATTTAATAATCTGTAATTATTTAACCGTTTGTGTAAAAATCCAAAAAAGCCCATGTCTACTCCAGTAGCAGCGGTTCTTCAAACCACCAGAAATAAACTATATTCCATTAATTAAATAAGATGAGACATTTTTTACAGGCCGTTCAACCGATTTTGATTTCTATTGCGATTTTATATAGAAGTCAAAATCGGTTGAACGGACTGTAAAACGGTTTATTTAAATGTCTAATCTTATTTCAAATGGATTACTCACATTTTTTTAATTTTATTTTTCTGTTACCGACATTCGGTCGCTGTTTGGAGGTCCATTTGAAGATTTGAGAACGAAAATAAAACATAGCATAGGTAATCAAAGTATTTTTTTTAAAATCATCACACAATGATTAATGAAAAAGTTAGTGAAGATA
This sequence comes from Xanthia icteritia, assembly GCA_949128155.2. Classification (NCBI taxonomy): domain Eukaryota; kingdom Metazoa; phylum Arthropoda; class Insecta; order Lepidoptera; family Noctuidae; genus Xanthia; species Xanthia icteritia. Next base: position 17,334,009 of record OX421930.2, read on the forward strand.
CATAATAATGGCTTAACGGCAGATTTTTTATCCCGGTAGTATTTACCAGTGGGATATTTTTTTAGAAATGACGTCGTTTTGCGATCTCGACTCGGCGGAGCCTCTGTTTGGTTTCAATATATTCATCATGCTGAACATTATTTCCAGTGGTTTCGGCATTTGAAAGAAATAAAACGAAAAATCACTGACACAGGTTTTAGACAAACAAAAAATCATGCCATTATCTTGTTATTTTAATATTTTCTCGAGTCAAAGTTTTAGTAATTGCTTGTATTGTTTTCTACAAATTGAATTAAACTAACCACTAGACAAAACCACCAGCCACTAAAAGCAACATTTCTTCGCCAGTAGGGGTGTCCAAACCCGGGGTTGGGGGTCTAATGGAAATCCCACTAAGTTGACAGCATTGCTTTTCTACGATTTTGTCATTGGCCACAGATAACAAAAACGTGAAAAGAAAAACGTTTTGTTACGTATTTCAATTATGGTAGTTTTTGATAGAAAGTGTTTTAAAAATTGGTTTTTCATTTTTCGGCAATGATTGTACATTTTCATTTATAAGCACTAGTAGAGCATCAGTTGTAATTAAAACAAAATTAAATAAAAGCACAATAGTATGGAAATTAATCATGCCTGTATGGTGGATCAAAATATGTCTTTTAAATAAATTATAGCCAATTTATATGTACAACCCTATTCAATTTCCGTAGATTGGTAAAAAATGTTTACCGTAATTCTAATTATGGCATGCAAAATAAATTGGACTTGGTTTCGATTCAGAATTGCAATAAAAAATTAAATGTGTTACGTAATTAGGCTGCTGGTCTTGTCCGAGTTGACAAGTATAACAATCCTTCTACAAGTTCTCGATATGGAAAGTTACACTGAAATGTTATTGTTTTTTCCTCAGTCTTTTTCTCAAGATTTCCAGGAATTTTACTTGTTTTCACACATATTGTCTCTCAATCACTCATATTGAATATCTTTAATAACATTTCTGTGTATGCTTTCTGTGTTAATTTTATACCTGCACATGTTCTATTTATTTCTAAACCAATTTATTGTTCAGGATTTTTACTAATTTTAATTTCAAATGATTTTTCCAAACAATTTAGGATGTCTGACAATTGTTGTTTACATTTGGATACAATATTCCATCATAAACGTAAATTGCAAGAATTACAGACTTGTCCTGATTTGTAAATACACATTTATCTGGTTTTGTTGGTGTGAGACCTAGTTTTAACAAAGTTTCAGTGAATGTTTTATTCCAAGTAATTGGTGCAAACTGGTTCAAACCATACGATGCTTTATTAAGCTTACATATTTATCATTTTTGTTTTCATAATCTTAAGGCATTTTCATGTATACTTCATCGTGTAATTCACCGTACAAGAAAGCAGTTTTTACATCAAAAATCATCATTCCAAAATTATTATACACAGTTATAGACATAATAGTTCTAAGAGTTGACTGACTTTTTACTGGACTGTATATTTCATCATAATCTACACAACATTTTTGTTGAAACCCCCTTACTACCAACCTAGCTTTATATACTCCGTTACTGTTTAAGTTAAAAACCCATTTATGAGACAAATTTTTTTACCCCCTTTTTTTGGTGGGATTTTATCAAATAACTTCTCCCGCTCTGGGTGGAGCGGGAGGGCGTGTCAGACTCTTACTGACTAAAACCCACCCGTGTTCCTTCAGTTGCCTGTGCTTTAGCGTCCTTCAACTGATTCTCTGCTTTTTCTTAATCAGTTTTCTTAACTGTTAATATATCAAACAATGAATTGGGTTTCATAAATATGGTAATTTCAAACTTCCATAAGTGAAAATTTTTACCACTTATCAATTTTTCAATGCTGGATTCCTCCGCCATTTTGCAGACTTCCGCGTGTTTAGTTTTACTGGATTTTATTTTTAGTTTTACTTGTTTTTAATTTTATTGCGTTGGTGCTTCTGGGCCCATAACCTGATAAGGGTTATAGCGGACAGAGTCTAGCATTAACACACGGTTTTTATAGATATAATAGTTTTATTTAAAGGACACACGTTTTTATTTTATGTAAGATGAAGTAAGAAGGATTTATTCTTCTTAAAGTCAAATAGACATTATGTTTTACACTGCCAGTATCTTATAACAGAGTCCATGCGAAGATAAAGACTTAGTTCATGCTGGTTATGAAGTGCATCATAAAAACGTAGGAACAACATTGCTTTTTTATTTTATGGCGTGTTAAGGATTTGGCGTTATGTCAAGAGTGTCTACTTATGTGCTAATTAATGACACCATTTTCATTTTCAATATGACCTGTTTCTTAAACTTAATGTTGTTTGTGTCAATACTGAACTAAGATTCTTCGAAAAGATTGCGACCGAGTTGGAATGATATCTTTGCGTTTTATGGTGGGGCTGCTCTCAATGGACGGGCTCAAAAACTCTGATCTGCCAGTTAGCAGGGGTTTCAGTGAGGCTGCCCGCTATGTATCGATCAGACGTATCAGCATTTGTGGAAGCTCTTGTAATACACGTACAGGATAACACGCTTAGATCCTCTGCAGGTTTATAGAGTGTAAAGTTATTTACTATGAGTTACAAAGTAAACCTGTAATTAGTCACTTCTTGCTACTTTAGACACTTGAGGAATAAATTGGAAAAATTATAATACCGACGTGCTTACATTCTTAGTATGTCGCCACTATAAAGATAAGATACGACAGATGACACCGAAAGCGCCCCCAACCTCCTACTACATGGGACTTAAACATAACTAGCGAAATGTGGTTGTACCTACTAATTGTTGCCTCTGCCTAACCCTTCGGGAAAATGAGGGGTCATATGGCAACGGGGATATGTGGCAACGAAAAAAAAATATAAGAGCAACAATTTAATTAGTATGTGGCGGCATATACATCGCCACATGCGAACTACGCATCAAAGACTTGACGTCACACAACATCCTGACGTCACACAATTCCTACATCGCGCAATTAGAGTTTACCGCGCGATCGACATATATACAAAGTCCCGACTTCAACCATTGGGACAGACACGACACCCGTCTGGTCGGAGGATCCTTCCTTTTCTATAGATGATGAGTGAACTTTACACCTTGTTCCTCATACCCCTAAAATTACGTCATTATGTTCACATACATATTTTTCTGCAAGATAGAAGTTTAAACGCCAAAATGATTGGTGTAGGAAACAGCAACAGCTAACAGCTCGATAATTAAATTGAAAATAGAGAGACATACCTACCTGTGTAGTATATTACTGCAGCGGTCTGCAAAAGAGGCATTGATGGACGAACGTGAAAATGTAGGCCAAGGCGGAGCCGAGGCACACAAACGTGAGTCCATCAATGTCTGGTTGCGGCCAAGGCTTACATAATACTTGTCTCAAATAATTCGCGGAAATTCAAACTAAGTAAATTCATTATAAATTCCACAATCAATCATTATTCATGCGCCAATATTTTCATTTTTTTCTTTTTTACTTTTAAACAGCTCTATTTGCAAGCCAGTTCGAATCGTCAATAAAATCTATGATAATTTACCTCCTTGGTTGGCATATTTTAAAGTGAAAAGTTTGTTCCATTTTTATTTATTACTGGCTTCCGCCAGCAGCTTCGCCCTCGTGATACCTACATAAATTATAGCCTATACTCGTATTACTCAATAATAACATAGCATTCTACATGTAAAAGATTTTTTTAAATCGGTCGAGTAGTTTTTGAGTTTATTAATTACAAACAAACATACAATCAAATCTTTTCTCTTTATAATTTAGACACGATAGATATAAGTTTTCATAGTAATTTATTCGGCCGCTAAACACGATAGATATGGATTTTCATACTAACATTGCCGGTCGCTGATCGCATGTATTTGACAAGTACAGCATTTTCGATTTATCTCGAAGAAGTTTGTCAAAATAATACTTACTTGAATTTCGTGAATCGAATTTTCGAGTAAATTAATTTACCTGCACCTGAATTATACTATAATGACTATTACACGTACGTGAATCGGGTGAATTGGTTCATTTATCACTCCACGTAAGATAAGATAGGGAGACGGTATTAACCTTCCTGGAAACGTATTAGGGGCAGGTATTTTACAAGTGAAGGTCGAAATTTCAAACGAAACGTCCAAGCACAAGGTATTTTAAAGTGTTTTGTTGGCGAGGTAAACTAGTTTAATTAAAAATAAATGATTAAGGTACTATCTACTTCAATGACAGAATTTATTTTTAACTGTATAATTCTAATTAAGTAAATTTAAACGTCATAATTATTCACACCTTCATTCGGACATCAGACAGATAACACACAATAGCATAAAAACGTAAAATTGTAATAAATATATACATAATAATATAATAAAATATTAACGAAGAATTTTTGTCCGTTTGTCGTTTTTCTGGATGTATGTTCCGGATTGGCGGAAAAAGGGCAGAACGAATTTGACTGAAATTCAGTGCACTAACAGTTCATCACATGGATAACACATGGGATACTTTTAAGGCTCGTACAGACCAGCGCGACGCGACGGCGCGACGCGACTCGAACAATAGGTACAATTTCTAAAAAAACTTCACGGTATAACAATAACCGGTGTCGCGTCGCGCTGTCGCGTCGCGCTGGTCTGTACAAGCCTTTAATCCCACTAGTAGTATTCTGTATAGGCATACAAAATACAATATCTACTTTGGTAGTGATACCTACTTACCTACAATAGCCAGTGTATGTAAAAAGGTTAAAAAAATACACATCAGCGGATAAAATATTTCAGCACAAATTAAGTTAAGCCCAGAAGAAACCTTTCGTGAACAGGCGACATACAAACACAAATCTTTGTTTCTCCTCTACTGTCATGCTCCTTGTTTCCCATTTAGCCACGTTTGGGCTACAAATTCTGACATAAGTGTAGAATAAGTGTAGAAAAAGTTAAAAATCGACCAATATTTGGTCTGATTTCTGCCCATTTTAAAAGATCTTCAAACTGGGCAAGATTCTATAAATGTTTTTTGAAGTCAAAAAAACCTGTAAGATCGATTGAACCTTATTGAACTAATCGGAGATTAAAACGGGAGGCTATTGAAGCGTGTTAGCTCCACATTATAAAAGCGACTCCTGCCAAGCGTAACGATCATTATGACAATATTATTCCCAGTGAAAGTTTATTGATAGCAAGTAGTGGAGGGCTGACCAAGGGAAGTTATGAATTGATGATGCTGAACACCACATAGTTCAGTAAACAAAGCGGATCAATCACAAAAAAAAATATTTTACTTGTTTAAATCATACAAAAATCATACAGCACCTTACTAATCACTACTCTTACGTTTCAATACCTACGATCACTAATGTCTTCGAAACTAGCAGTACCTGCCTGCCCCTGTGCTACCTACCCTTTACGTGTTTTGAGTGTACCAATATCTAGGGATAAAACTCAACCGTGTTTGTTCCTGTCCTAACATACGAGACTGTCGCCATTTCCCAACGAAGGTTCTAACTTAGGGAACACGAAAAACCCGCGTCGGAACCGAAACGTGTTGCGTAAGTACGATATGTTAGGGAAACTTGTCTATTGTTAGCGTGAATACGAACCATCGACAATAGACTTACGACTCGAAGGTTATGAGTACTGAAAAGGTCTACCGGATTCAAATTCATTATTGGATATGGAAAAATAACAAACTGACGGGTGTCAGGCTTGTCAGTTGACTACATTCAGAACCGGATCATTCGAGTGCGCCTATATTTTTGCACGATTTTTTATTTTTTTTGACATAATTGATTCCTTGCCTCGCACTCGTATTATCACATGATACAGATTTCGTGTTTACATTTAGAAACATAAATCTCACAACAAAAAGTCCAACCCGGACTTAAAATGTAAAATATTGGTTTCTGCACTATTGTGCAGAAACCAATATTTCCAGCCAGTGCGCCGGACATTCGTGCTGTCTTGTTAGCCACTAATGGTACCGGGAACAATGGTTGTTGGAATAACACTTGGTAGTCGCATTTGTGAGCACAGTTTGATGTTATAAGTAGAAAGAAGGACGTTGCTGCTCATCCTCTGGCTCATTCTTTGTAACCCCTTTGTCTGTATAATTCTAAATAACTAAATGTAACAAAATTGGTTATAATAACAATATCGGTTTTATAGTAAAAAATTGTTCATCAAAATATACAGGGTGTGATAGGTAAGGAATTAGAATTGGAGCTGTTCATGAACTGTAGTTATATTGATATCCTATGTGTAACTGAACATTGGCTAAAAGCCCACCAGTTCATGTTCAGCTTTAACAACCACCAGGTTGCCAGCTCATTCAGCAGAGTTAATATGATACGTGGTGGCTCTTTAATAATTGTTCGTAACAATATGAAATTTAAAGTACGTAAGGATATTGTGAGCCTCTCTGTTGAGCGAGTTATTGAAATAGCTTGCATTGAGCTTGAGCAGTTCATTGTAATGAGCGTGTACAGGCCCCCATGTGCTTCATATGATATTTTTGAGAAATATATGGAAGAAGTATTGTTAAAGACTTGTAACAATAATAAAACAGTTGTAGTCTGTGGAGATTTCAATATTAATATACTGGATAAATCTGCTGTAGTAAATAAATTTATAACTTTATTAAAGTCGTATAATTTGTACAATACTTTCTTTGAGCCGACTAGAATAACTGCCACTAGTGCTACCTGTATTGACAATATTTTTACAAACTTAAGACCTTCTAGCCATTTAATTATAAATGAGCTGGACTCTGATCACTGTGGCCAGTTAGTCACTTTCCCTCAGAAAACAGTCAGAGCTCAAAGAAAACTAGTGAGTTTTGTTCCTGTAAATAAAAGTCGCTTAGGACAATTTAAAAATAATTTAATGGAAAAGCTACCGGGTTTGCCTTATCATGATGACCCGGATCAAGCTTATGCTTCACTATTTAAACTCATCAATTGTGAGTTTAGGAAGGTTTTCACCTCAAAAACATTGCCTGTTAGTGACCGCATTATATTAAGTGATTGGGCAACACCAGGTATTTATAAAAGTAGGCAGAGGTTATTTGAATTGTATCATGAAAAATCATATAACCATGATGAAACTTTTAAAGAATTTGTTAAGAAATATTCAAAAACTTTTAAAAGAGCCTGTTCCTCAGCAAAAGCCATACACATTAAAAATAAAATAAAATCTTCTGGAAATAAAATTAAAACAACTTGGAATATTATTAATTCAGAAACGGGAAGAACGACAGTACGGAATCGTGACTTCCATATAAAAATCAATGATGTAGATATTAAGGCAGACGTGGAGGTGGCCACTGAGTTTGAAAAATTTTTCACTAATATTCCCATTTTAACAACCAAAACTCTGTCATCGTCATCCTCCACTTCTGCTTACTCAATACTTAAAGAATGTGTACCAGAATGTGACAAACTTTTTGAATTCACAATTATTACTGCTAAAGACATTATAGAATCTTTTAGAAATCTTGATGTAAAGAAAACTGCTGACCTTTGGGGATTATCAGTACATACCTTGTCTTCAATAATTGATGTTATTTCACCCTTTTTAGCAATCGTTTTTAACTCTTGTGTTGCATCTGGTGTTTTTCCTGATCTGATGAAACTTAGCAAAGTGATTCCACTGTTCAAATCTGGCAGCACAACTGATCCCACAAATTTTCGGCCTATTTCGATTTTACCATCATTGAGCAAAATTTTTGAAAAAATAATTTTAAAACAAATGTTAGGACATTTCAATGCACATAATTTACTTCATCTGAAACAGTTTGGTTTCACAAAGGGTCGTTCAACTACAGACGCGGGCGTGGAATTACTGAAGAGCATATTCGAGGCCTGGGAGGAGTCGCAAGATGCTCTTGGCATTTTCTGCGACTTGTCCAGGGCCTTCGATTGCGTACATCATGACACACTCATCAGGAAACTGTACCACTATGGTATGAGGGACAAAGCTCTTGACCTTCTGACTTCTTATCTGAACAACAGAATTCAGAGGGTCGATATTAATGGCAAGAGATCTGCAGGATCTGCGGTCACTATGGGCGTTCCGCAGGGTTCAATTCTAGGTCCTTTCTTATTTCTAATTTATATAAATGACTTACCTTACCACATAAGGGATAATCACAAGATCGTCTTATTCGCAGATGACACTTCCCTCATTTTTAAAATCAAACGTCAGTTAGTCAACTATGAACAAGTTAACGATGCACTCTCTAAAGTTGTGCATTGGTTTAATGTAAATAATCTTCTCCTGAACGAAAAAAAAACTAAACTCCTTAGATTTTCAACGCCAAATGTCAGGCAGCTAACTACTAATGTTCAAGTTAATGGAATAGAGTTGGACCCTGTAGAGTCAACAGTTTTTCTTGGAATCACTATTGACGGTAAATTACAATGGGGCCCACACATAGAAAAATTGTCAGGAAGGCTTAGTTCGGCCGCTTATGCTGTTAAAAAAATTAGACAGATAACTGACGTAGATACAGCCAGAATTGTTTATTTTAGTTATTTTCATAGTCTTATGTCTTATGGGATTCTTCTCTGGGGAACCTGTGCGGACATTCATACTATCTTTGTTCTACAGAAAAGGGCTGTTCGAGCCATTTACAACCTAGGTCCAAGGGATTCCCTTCGAGAAAAATTCAGAGCAATAAACATCCTGACTGTAGCCTCACAATATATTTTTGAAAACCTATTACATGTACACAAAAATATATCAAATTTTAAGAAAATGACCGATATTCATAGTTTAAATACCAGGAATAAACACAACCTTGCTGTACATCGCACACGTCTCCACAGAGTAGGCAACTCGTTCATGGGTCAATGTATACGCTTTTACAACAAACTTCCCATTGATATTCGAAACTTACCCATTAAACGATTTAAAAGCTGTATAAAAACCAAACTTTGTAAAAAAGGGTACTATAAAATTTCAGATTATTTAGAAGATAAAAAAGCGTGGGATTGAGCTGCTCGCTCTGCTAAGCTTTGTGATAAAACTATAAAATTTGACATTTTAATTATTATGTAAATCATTAAAAATACCAGTTTTTTATATACATATTGACATTGTTAAAATTTATATACAAAATAACATGATTACTTTGTAAAGTATTATATTGTTTTAATTATTGTGAATGTGAGGACTATGTGGATATTTTATTTTTATTGTTTTTCCTTTCTTTAATTTTTTCTTTCTCAGTTAGTTTAAATGATGGTCTGGCAGTTTGAGTACTTTATGCGACCTACCCAAATGTCCTTTCTTTGGTATTGTTCGTCGAGTTGAGCTCCTTAAGTTCTGAGTTGAGCTCTACGATTACTGACAAATGCTTGCACTGACTGGACAGGTCCACTCAAATCTGTGTGGTTCTTTCCTCAAAAGACCATTTCAGACACTAATCTACATGGTCCTCATATGGCCTGACCAAGATTATGTCTGGACTTTAAAAGAGACTGTGACCTCTGAGTTTGTTTCGGTCTTTCTTCTCAGAGTAGTCAGATAGGAAACGCCGAACTCATCTAGCATTTTCTTCTTATTTTTTTTTAATATGACGTGTAAAAGTGATTGCAATATCCTATTTACAGAATAAACAATTTCATTTCATTTCATTTCATTTCATTTCATTTCAGTATAACTGAAGTTACTAAATACCATTAATAACAATCGCGTTATACCAACAAAGCAATACAAATTTAATGGACTGTTTGACGGTACATTATATTAATTATGTGCAAGTGGCTGGGCAAATGAAGAGGTATTCAGCTTGTACGTACACATGTTGATCAGCTGTCATTGTATAGGATTTCCGTACAATCTAATGCGAGGTCAGCTTATACTGGAAATGTATAGCTTCATGTCTAGCTGTGGTACCTATCAATAAACGATGACTTACAACAAAAGCTGTTTCTCGACAACGCCGGTTACTTCAGGCAAACAGATTTATCTCATCGACCGACTGCTCGTGTCACCCATTTGACTCTTCGTTTAATAAATGAATCTATCCATCATATTTTTGAAACCAATAAAACATATTAGCTCCGTTAAAGCTAATATCTTTTTACTGATTAAAGTTTAACAGAGCTTTTTGTTAGCATTCTTATTTGAATATTAATTAATCGTTGTTATAAAACTCTCCTCATTTACAATTGCGCCATGTTATTATCGCATTTCCTCTACACCCGATTAGCATAGTAAATGGCAAAAATATCGTTGTATTCCGAATTAGGTACACCAGCCCAACAATTTACCGCTTTAGTTTATAAACAAGTAACTGTTCCACACACAAATTAGAACTAATTATCCCGTCGCAAAGAATAGTAGCTGACACGGTAGGCAAACTTTACTTTTACATACCCGGCACGTTTGCAAAGGTCCAAATGAGATTTTCGAAGGTCCTCGGTTCATTTATTGAAAACGTAAACGAGGGAAGGACATTTATTACACATGACAGGTATTTGACAAGCACCCTTCCAAATAAAATAGATATTTCAAATTGTGTTACTAAAATTGTTTCAGTTTTCGTCACAATGACTTTTCATAATATGGACAGTCATGTCATTGAGGTACTCGCTACTTTTCTTGCACAATATTTGCGTCTGAAACTTATGTAAAATTCTCACAAATGAGGCGAAGATTTTGTTTGTTTTTCAGAACCATCGTGGGAAGTTTTAAAAGCACCTATAATTATGTAGCCATTTATATAATCTTCTGGTGAACTGAGCACTGAGCGGGACCTGTCGATCTGTTGACAACTTGACAGGCTTTACTCAATCATTGTCTCATAATTATTGTTCCCACCGTAGTCCGTATCCCTACATTTATCTGCCAACCTATCGCATATCGCTAGTTACTAAAATGAAAGCGCTTTGTGCGTTCACGTAGGTATTTGGAAAACTCTTTATTGGTCCTCGATTTAAATTATATACCATCCCCGCAAAAACTCGAATAATTTTACAATTAATTCATCTGTTAATAATTGTTGCTAGTGTTTCATGTATTCTGCTAGCCACCATGTTATAATCAACTAATAACTTTCCTTGAAAACGGATAGGGTAATTCCAGGATAGGTGCCCCAATGGGATAGGTGCCGCGACTTTGAATACTCAATGTTAGAAATATCGTAGGCTAAAATCGTACTATACACTAGGAAGCGCCCCCCGCAGACCCTAGTGCCACGACAACCGTAGGGGAGACGCGCACGCGTTTCGTCCATGTGTGTATAAATCTTCCGTGGCGAGACCTCAGCAAGCGTTGAAATTGTAATTGTAAGTACTTACTACCGAATATCTTTTTACTCCGTTATAAATTCATTTTTTTTTAAATTTGTCTGATGATATTACAGTTTAAAGTACACGGAATAATGCTTTAAATTATAGATTTATTTTTAATTTAAAAAGGCATCTATCCTGTGCCAAAAGTATAGTTGCCCCATCTGCTGTAGCCATAGATGCCCTTAGGGGCATCTATCCCTAACTATTTCTATTAATGTTTTCATATCACAGGTGGAAGAAATGCCTCGGAAATATAAAAGAAAACCGGGCGTGGCTTTTCAAGAAATTATCAAAAATGAGAAAGGTGTAAATTAAATAGCCTGAACTTACGGAATACCCTCTCGGACATTAAAACGACGACAATCTACAATTTGACTAAATCCACCGCTCTTACATCACAGATTTAACTTAAGTTATAACTTAATACAATATTTTAGGCATAAGATGATTAAGAAAGAATATGAAGAAGAAGAATTAAGACGAAGAATAAGAAGAAGAAGAATTAAGACGAATAATAAGAAGAAGAAGAATTACATCGAATAATAAGAAGAAGAATAAGACTGATAAAATTATCTGTTAGTTCTGAAAGTATATTGATTGCGTTAAGTAATAGTATATATGTAATAACCATTTTTTTAAATTCTTTTGAAATAATAATTTATTATTTCAAAAGAATTTAAAAAAATGATTATTTTGTTGGAGAATTCTATATAGATTATATAATAAACGATGTTACAAATTAATGTTCAAACATTGAATACAAACTGATTACATGAAACTAGTCTGTTTTATTTCAATTAGCATCTAATATTGAAGCATTCATACAGCGAGTCTTCTATCCCTCACGGTAGACATCTATCCCTTGACGCATTTTTACTACGAGTCTTCTATCCCCCACAGTAGGCATCTATCCTACTTTTCAGAGGGTAAAAAAGACATAATTTCCTCAAAATCTATGAAACTTATGTACAAACAAAAGGGGTACCATCATAGATTAAAAATCAAAGTTACCATATTATGCAAAAGACGTATTGCCAAAATATTTTTAATTAATAAGTTATGGCTTCCTATCAAAAAGTGGGGCAGCTATCCTGGACTTACCTAAGCAACGAAACGTTGCTTATCCGTTTTCAAGGAAAGTTATTAGTTTAAAAGGATTTTATCAAGTAGGAACCTACTTCGCAGATAATCCGGATTGAAATGCTTTAAATCTAAATTGGAAAAAAATGAACCTACAAGTCAATTTAAGAATATTCGTGAAGAGTAGCTGTAGCTGTATGATTAACAAACCGTTTCGAAACGGATGAGAATCGTTAATCCTTATGACGACGTCTCGTTCAACTGGTGCAGTGCAGGCTCAGCTACAAAATATTGCACAATGAAGTACCACATTAACCACACAAACCCCTTAAATGCTTTCCAAATCAATTCCGAATTAAGTACCTATTCATCATCATTTCAGCCGAAAGACGTCCACTGCTGGATATAGACCTCCCCCAAGCCCCGCCACTTCGACCGATTCTGTGCCTCCCGCATCCAGCGGACTCCTGCGGCCTTTGCCAGATCATCGGTCCATCTTGTGGGAGGCCTTCCAACGCTACGTCTTCCGGTACGCGGTCGCCACTCCAGAACCTTTCGGCCCCATCGGCCATCTGTTCTGCGAGCAATGTGCCCAGCCCATTGCCACTTAAGTTTGGCAATTCTTCGTACCTATTAGCAAAGTATTAATTCATGCTTCTAATGCATTGATATCCTCGTAAAGAATGTTTCGTTCATTTTATATTTTGCCTGTTAAATAAAAATAAAACAAACAGCTTTGACTACTTCGCATTTATCGTAGGTAAAACAAAAACTACTTACCCTCTTATTCATAAACGTTGATTAAAGTTAAGAGACGCTTAAACGTCAAAAATGTATGGTTAAACAGGCGCTATTCATTACTTAACTTTAAGCAGTGTAAATGTTTAAAAATATTTACTAACAGAGTGCTCGAAATAAATATTTTATCCACCCGAAAATCTAAAATACTAATTAAGTAAGTAAATAAATTCTGTAGGCAGGCAGTCTGTACTGAAGTCAATTAGATATCCATTTGGTAGGACTATCCAATGTATTTGGTATGATATCTACCAAAAGGTAGGGAAGTTATAGGTAAATTTGGACTCACGCTCGCCGCTCGGTAGCTTGTGTGACTGCACCAAGCTTACACATTCACCAACTTATAAATAACCGCTTCCAACTTTGACAGGTTTTATATTTTCTTTTACTCGTAAATTTTCTAGATTGCATGGGTATTAGGTATGCGAATTTTTGTGTAATATGAGTATCGTATCTTATGCCTCGCTATGAAAACCTTTTCGAGGAGAAAATTGTTTTCAATTGTTTTCTTTTATAGCTCCCAGAGGTGAAGCTGTGTGAAGCGCAAAGGAGTAAAATACGTAGGCTGAATTTCATCTCAAGCTTTTTATGTCTCGCTTGTTATTATAAGGTAAACGTTATAAATTTTCGGCGAAATTAGCGTGCAAGTAGTCATGAATTTATATCACATATGCAAGCTCTTCAATGGTTTTTACGACCACGGCTATTGTTAACAGAGTAATTTGTTTCTCCAAATTACTTTTTATAATGTTAGTGCTTACAATTCAACGTTTAACTGGATTCTACATGAAATATTATCTACTTTTGGTAAAGTATAGTTACAAATGCATCGAATAAATACTTATGAATATATATGTAAGTATGTTACTTATGAGTAACATACCTACATATATATTCATAAGTATTTGTAACGTACCTTGTTTCAAATATTCTCATTCATTACGTAAATAAACAGACAAATAGGATAACACTGAATTTTAAAACAATGAAGTCGAGCTGTTTTTCAAGTCAATTAACAAAAATCGTGCCCCCCCAATTACAGAGGCAAACTAGTATTTTTCTGTTCGATTTCTGAGCACATATTGTGAGGACTCACGTAAATCCTCGCTCATGATGTTATTTGGTACTTTACGTTCAGGGGGCCTACCACCACCTCTTTAAGCAGTATTATTTGAATGTTACTTCAGTGTGGGAAAGAGATGGAGCAATACGTCCTGTAGAGCTTCATCTCTTTCCCACACTAAAGTAATATTAAAATAATACTGCTTAAAGAGGTGGTGGTAGGCCCCCTGGTACCTACATCTGCACACCGGCAAGCAAGAGCGAACGTGCACAAAAGGAGAGAAACGGAACATACAAATCGGGGAGCGTCTACGTATGCATTGTAGGTACTTACTATTTTTGGGAAATGCTGAATTAGTCCAGTGTCACTATCAGTCAGTTTCGTAATTCAGATATTATCTAACCGTGGGCGTACCCAGGGGGGGCAGGGGAGGGCAGCTGCCAACCCCCCTAGATTTGATAAAAGTTATGTTAGAGTCACGTTAAGACTTACTTTGCAATTACAATATATTATGCATTATTTTAGAAAAAACCGCGCTGCGTTCGTTTTAAATTTTATTAACAATGCCTTATCCTCTGGCTACAATTGAATGGTCATTCAGTACACTCAGACGCGTAAAATCAACAATGGTCAAAGACAAGGTAAATCCCCTTTGCTCTGTCAGTCTTTGGTCAGTGTCATGTTATATCTTGATCAAAATATGATTATCGATCATAGCAAATATGTATTTACAGAATTGTAATAATTAGAATCATTAATACATCTCACTAAAAACGCCCATTGCTGTAGCGATATTATTCCTTCTTAGCGGAAGCACAACATTGGGTAGGTACCTACTTCGCGAAAGCTTTTCTTAGATTAATTTTAACGCAAAGCTACGGTCGTGTCAAGCAAGTTGTGTCAATAAGACACAACTTGCTCTTGGCCTTTGTCCAGCAGTGGCCTGCAATAGGCCGTGTTTATTTAGAGTAATGAGGGTTTCCGGACATGATCTTATACACGTAGCTCAAAGAGGTTGTTCTACTAATTAAACTAATGATGGCGCTGATTCTTCAGCGCACCGGATAAACAATAACAAGATAACAGTTTTCTTTTTCTTACAGGTGGAGAGAGAAAAAGATGGCGATATTTCCAACAGCTTATTCTGCGGTGTCGTCTAAACTTGTATAGACATTTGAGTTCTACCTAATTTGACAGCACATATTTTCTTACGTCGCTTGTTTTATCTGCTAAAAGCTTACTGCAGGTCAAACAAGGCAACTCTTTCAAGATTCGTGCATGCGGTGAAGAACAGAATAAAGCCGATTAACTAATTAGTACCTGTTCGAACGAGCTCTGCTCGGGTGAAAATAGAGAAAACGAATTATCCCAGAAATGAGACCTAGCTAAATCGATTTTGGCCCCCCGTAGTAAACCCCTATATTGCATCTTTAATCGAAATCGTTACAGCCGTTTTCGAGAACATGATTACTAATATTAGTAGGTACAGGATTATTGTAGCCCATAGGCGATTATCACACGGCACCGCGCACCGCCTCGGAGGGCGGTGGCGGTAAAGCGGATTTCGTAGCGGCGCGCCGCGCGGTAAGGCGGTTTACACGCCTGTCAGCGCGGATGGATTTTACGCGGATTTGACCAGTTTGATCACAGACACTGGCAAGAATGGACGCCGAAGTGGTGGCAATAATCTGGCTTTTATGGCGTAAAAAGAAAATAAAAAGAAGATATTGGGTTCATCCATTTTTACGAAGCAGAACTCTAAATAGAACATTCATGTTATTTTAACACATCCTGCACTCATGACGATCCGCGCGGTAGTGCGGCGCCCCGTATGTGATGCGGTGGCGGTGAGAGCGCCGCTCGAACGCGCGGTCAGGCGCTGTACGTGTGTTAGGCATCAACGGATTTAATAGAGGTCAATGCGACATGAGATCCGCTTCACCGCCTGCCGCGGCGGTGCGCGGTGCCGTGTGTTAATCGCCATAAGGGTAGACATTATACTGAAATATTTTACACAGTAGTTACAAAAATAACCTATAAGCTACAAAAAATATTGGATATAAAAAATATTTACTTACAAGATAAATGAAGCAAAATATTTAAAAGAACAAAAAGTTATACGGTTCGGAAAACATCCTCATATCGTTATGCAAAAACTCTAATAAAAATATCGAGGAATACGAGACCTCACTTTTATGAAAATATATATTATTATCTACGATATATTTTTGTAACTTACATAAACCTTAGACGATATCTACGTAAACCTTAATAATCGAATGATTTATCTTTTCTATACATTTTTATGAAGGCTAAGCAGGTACATCTGTGCTCATAAAAATTAATGATGTATCATTTTAGCTCTAAACATGTCGCGTTTTAGCGTGGCAATAGAGGTCATTGCCCTTTTCCTAATTTATTATTTATTATTAATTTTATTTATTCATTTAGTAGTATACATACATCTTTATACATATTAAGTTGGAGCAAACATAAACTCATTAGAGTTTTACCGTGCACCAAAATCATCGACCACATAATTTAGACAATTAGAACAAACTTAAGTTCTTAATTATAAAATTAAACAATAACAAAATCAACAACGAGGGTAAGAAGCAAAACATTTATCTATTACTAACGAGCGGATATCGATGACCAATCTGACCGTATTAAAACAATAAGTGAAGGAATGTTTTTTAGATTGATACAGGTTGTTCCTAAAAGTATGATATTAGTAATAGTTCTTTAGTTTTCCTATGATATTGCTGATTATTGTGTTTATTATTTGACTATAATATTCATTTATAGTATTTATTTTCATTCGCATAATATATATTAGATATTTATATTTTGTAAGAAATGTTCCTTTAACTTGTACTTTACGTTTTTATCAGTTATTTTGTCCCTCAATGATATAGGTAGTTGATTAATAAGATAAGGTATTATATACTTTAACGAGCTCTTGCCGTGTAAATTGTTGTACTTTGGAAGTAACAACTTAGCATTAATGACGCTACGGGTATTAATTTCATTCTTATTTATGATTTTTGTTTTCTTAAGATTTTCATTAAAAAATTCTTCCTTTAGTAGTATAAATTTTGTGTTTTCATGTATTGGTATTATTTTACAGAATTGAAAATAATAATATCTCTCCGTAGGAAGCTAAACAATAAACTATGTACTCGTATGTGTTTTCGTTATTGGAACATGTATAAGATGACGATAGATATTGATTCAGTATATTAACGGACTTTATTTCAGGGTTTGAAATAACAAATGTTAGAAAATGTAGGTGGGTCAATGACCGCTATTGCCAACAACTATAAAGCGGAAACTTTGCTCTTATCTAGTAGGTACCTACCTATTCGCGTCTAATCGACCTATTATGGCATTTGACAAGTGACTTGATTCACCGTATTTTGCAAGAAAAAGTAGCTAGATGCAGTAAGTGCAAGAAAGATTTGTTCTTAGCTTAGAAGATAAACAAACAAGGAAACTAAATATTCCAACTTCAACAAGCCGTAATTAACGGAAGCCGACGTGCAGTTTGTTTATATCTTTACATGCAGTAAGTGATCGCCCGGATTGTTCTTGTTTATACGTTGCAGTTGTATAGTGTTATCGTTTCTAAATTACGGCGCCCGAATCTACAGCTGAACCCGCAAATTCAAATAAGTTACCGAAACTGTCCACTGAAAGTTTTTTCATGGTGTTCTGTCTATTGACTATACAGGGTGGCAGGGACATCGACACGAGAACTGTTACCATGGATTCAGTACGTGATTCTGAATAAAAAAATCTAAATACGAAAATTCAATCAAATATAGCCAATAGTTTAGTCACTATAGCTAGTCAAAGATTGACAAAACCCATAGTCGGCCCGTCACTACTATTTAGTTTGTATGAAAAATCCCTTTTTTAATTTCGATGCTAGGATTTATTTGATGATTCCAAAATACTCTTATGCATTAGGTAGTATTGCCGGTGTTTTCTTTATTGTCGTATTGTTGTCTCCACATTGTATACAAATAAAAAAACTTTTCACACAGAAAGTTCACTGGCAGCACTGCGCAGGATCACTACTCCTCCCTTGCTACTTCTATTCTTTATTTCAGATATCTCTCCTCTCCTTATCACCTTTCTTTTGTTCTTAAAGTCATCTAAATACATCTATAATAATAATAAATAAAATAGAAGTGTCTGGTTGTAATGTCAAAATAAGAGCTTTTTACTAAATGCATATGAAAGTATATACCTACGGTACTTATGTATTTATTTAATTTTTTTGTCCGTCCATTTGTTCCGGCTAATATCCAAAACCGCTGGACGGTTGGCGGCTACACAATAGATAGCTGTTATTATAACGAGTAACTTAGGCTACATTTATTTTAGAAAATAATAATAATTTAGGGCCACGCGAGCGAAGCCGCGGGCAGCAGCTAGTGCGGAATAAATGTATGGTGATGTATCATATATATATACATCTCCTCACTAGCTAATTACTTAGTACTTATGTACGCCGTAAATACTGCAGAAACTTGTTGCAAGACTGTTTTACAACGATAAATGTCTGCACTGACGGACTAAGGGCAGCAGCTGCGATCCGCCCCGGGCCCCCGGTCTTAGGGGCACCCAAATCTCGTGTAAAGGCACAAAAAAGGCCAAAATATGTTAAATACGTATGCTAAATATAAACGTAGGGTGCTAAAATTGATGAGCATTAAAATTTCGAAATCGCTTCGCTCGCTCTTATATACTACTTCTCAAACTTTTTTGCATACCTAGCCCTCATTTAGTTTTGCCGCCCCAGGCCCCCATCAGGCTTAGTCCGCCACTGCATATCTGTAAACTGTAACAAGAATGTAACAACTGTCCAAGTTGCAACCGTTTCCTTGCACCTATAACTAGGTACCAATAACTGTCACAAAGAGTCGATTATCGGAAACTGCGTTTTGCATTGTTAGACAAGGAACTGTAGGAAACTGCTTTTAGTCTTCTTTTAAATAGGAATGCGTTATATTGGGATGGGTAGCTACCGTTGTAACTGTAAAGTTTATATTACATTATGTAAAGATAGGGAAATTAATTTATAGTTATTAATCTATAATTACTAGAAATTAGAGCGACGGTCTAACAACATTCGACTAACTCCCACTTATGTAAGTATGTGTCAATTGAACTTGATGTAGGGTGTCGACTTGCTTAAGAATTCATTTTCCTGACTGTGTACATCTTTAGGATATATCATACTACATAACCGTTACCTTTTTCTTCAACTAATTTTCAACATTGTGTTTTCTGTGTGAGTACCAAAAACACCTAATAACAACCCTAATACCTCCACATTTACATCAGACACAAAGGATGTTTAAGGTGGCTCCTCAATTCAGACTTTCTTAACAACTAAGTACCCGCGTTTAAATATGAGACATGGCTCCTCAATCCATACGGACACGATTTCTGCACGATAAGTACCTGTTTATTGGTCTACTGAACATGGTTTCAATTTTGGGTGTTTGTGCACGTGAGATTTGTGATTGTCTGAATTGAGGAGCCACCTTAGAACTCGAAAAATAACTGACGGATATTTTAGAAAATTTGGCAGGATTTAGTAGTACCTACTCATGTGTAATCTCTACAAAAAATATGGATATTGTATTGTACCTACTGTATGTCTGAATTTGAGATAGCTACAATGTTTTGATTTTTCATAAAAATCTATAAATTACACCGCGCTGTTTCTCAAACTCAAACTCAAAGCATTTATTTCCAAAACACCAAATTACAGGCACTCTTGAATTGTCAAGGGGTTGATCAGTCAGAAATATGAAGCTAGTTGCCCATTCCAAAGCGTAGTAGGTACCTATGGAGGAGAACGGGCAAGAAACACCACGGACAATCTTTTAAATCAAAATATGGTTACAAAATATTGGTTCCATCATTTATGTTGAAGTTATACATGTGAGAACGATGCAAAACATTAAAAGCGTCCGTAATAGAAATTAAAAAAAAACAATTAAAAAAATCAATTAAATTAAAATCGCCGTGGCAGCAAAGAGATGACTAGTCCCTACTGACGGCGCCCGCTCAACCATTTTGAAGGGAGCTAAATGATCCAACACACGCGCTACCGTCAGCGAGACATTAGAGTGAGTATGACACTCGAATGTGCCGCCAGGGCACATTCAAGTCAATGAAAGACATACCTAGTACCTAAATGGTAGCTTTATAGTCGGTACACAGTACTCTCACATGTGCTATGCAATTATACAATGCTAAGAGATTGAATTTATACAATGCAAAGATAGTTTTTAAAATCTTCAGCAGCTCCAACGGTATTTTCAAATGCTAATCAATTAGTTTATGCGCCCTTGTGGAGCAGGACCAGCGTTGAGCCAAGCATTTTTATCAGCGATGTAATCCCCCAACTTATAATATGCTTGGCTGCATAGTGTGCGTTTAATATAAGATTTAAATTTTGGTCCCGCCTGCGGAGGCCAAATATGGCTCTGATGGCTCTTTTCTGCAGAATAAAAATAGACTCGATGTCTGCAGCCCGCCCCCGTAGTAGAATACCGTACGACATAATATTATGAAAGTAACTAAAATAGACTAGCCTCGCGGTATCTACATCAGTAAATTGACGGATTTTTCTCACAGCATATGCTGCTGAACTTAGCCGTCCTGAAAGGGATGTTAAATGAGGAAAGAAACTCGGAAAACAATCAAAAAATGACAACATATTTTTTTTATAATTTAGAAAGAAAGAAAAAGTATTTATTGGGACAAGCACAGGTGATCTTAATTAAACTAAACACACACTCATTAAAAATAAAAATAGAAAATACAAATAAAGTTAAAATAAATGTGCAATTTAATAGTAAATGTGTTGTAATTTGTAGTATACAAATAAATAGAACATTTTATGTGACTCCTTAACTTCAGGATTGAGGAGCCACATAAAATGTCTGTAGAAAATATATGTAGTAGGTAGCTACTAAAGTAGTTGATCAAATCGGATAACAATAGCACCAATAGCACCTTGACGGCACGTTTGGCGCAGTGGTTAAGCGATTGACTGCTGCGTGTCGCGGGTTCGATTCCCGCACGGAACAAATATTTGTATGACCTACAAGTAGTTGTTCCGGGTCTGGCTGTTTGTGTATGTGACTTTAAATGTTTGTAAACGCACCCACGATACAGGAGAAATTCCTAGTGTGGGGCAACGTTTTAAAAAAAAAAAAAAAAAAAAAAAAAAAAAAAAATTTAGTAGAAATTTCTACTTAATATTGGCGTAATCCAACATCCTGCACATTCATTATTTCAAAATATATTTAATATTCATTATTGTTTTGCTGTTGTCACTAAATTAAAGTAAAAGTAAAAATTCATTTATTTGGAACAGGAACAAGTAACGTAAAGAATGTAATAGACAAACATAAGAAGAGAAATAAAAAATCGGTTAGAAATAAATGATAAAAACTCCATTAAAATGCTAGGGGGATGTTATCAGATCCTCTTAAGGTGGATCCGCAGTTATAACCCGCGAAATTTAAATTTTCTTAAGTTTTTTAAATTGCAGGTCAGTGTCATGTTGTATCTTGATCAAAATATGATTCTCGACTATAACAGATATGTATTTACAGAATTATAATCATTAGAATCATTAATACATCTCTTATGGAAAAGTTATTTTCTAACAATCTTCTTCTTTTTTTTTGTTTGGGATATTATCAAATAACTTCTCCCGCTCTGAGCGGAGCGGGAGGGCGTGCCAGACTCTTACTGACTAAAACCCACCCGTGTTCCTTCGGTTGCCTGTACTTGCCAGGGGCCACGGTATCCCTTTCGGACTTCCCGCGACTCCGGCAGGCATCGGTCCTAGTAGACCCCGCTGGTTCTGCTGACGTCTCTTTGAGGTGCGCGTGGAACATAACGCGCCGTTAAACCGGGCCTGGTCCTTATCGGACGGCGAGCTACCCATTGCTCACCGTCCGCAAGACCGCGCTTAAGGTGGCCGGCGGCGGCTAGGGATATAAGGGCTCGAAATTTGCCTCTCCCTCACGCGTTCCGCCTCCTCCTTCGCGAGCATTACTGCTTTGCAGAAGAAGGTGACGGTCTCCCATGCCCTCTCGCTCCGTACCATGGTCTGGACCAGGGCCGGACGCCAGAGATCTCCGCCACCGATCGCCTCCACGAGGACACGCCCCGTTGCTCTGCCCAAGCCGGGCAGACCTCCAACGTATGCTCCACCGTGTCCTCCGGGTGATCCACGCAGTGATGATACCCGGGCGTTTCCTCCCGCCTTATATGGAACAGGAACCTCCCGAAACAACCGTGTCCGGTGAGGACCTGCGTCAGGCGGAAGGTGAGGACGCCTTGATCCGTTTTTGATCCGCGGATCAAGAACGACCTGACCTTTACAACCTCCAAATTGCAAAAAACGTAAGAAAAAGTTAAAACTAAGTTGTTTAAAACCATTTTGAACGTGTTGAAAAATTCTACTGATCGGTAACATAGCATTCTGTCTGAAAACTGTTGGACATGATGAAAAAGGTTGTTCAGATGTAGAAAAAAATATCAGATAAATTTAGTGTTTCACATTACTAATCAGAAATCCTACTATATCCTACTATAATAAAATATAATAAAATGTAATGTGAAACTGTATTGTAATGTGAATTGTACACTTGGGAGCAAATAAATCGAGCCACTACCTTTTTTCACGTAAAATGGTAAATATTTTTGGTAATATGGAACGTATCAATTCGAACTATATATCGCCTAAAAGTTTAGTTAATAACCTTTACAATGAGGGTAAATTATTGAATAATAACCTTATTGAATGATAAATTATTGGCTCTGCAAGAAAAATGGTAATTTTGATAGAAAATTTAGTAGGGCTAAAACAGTCCATAAAAACAATAAAAAACAAAATTATTGCAAAAAAAATATTCTTAATAACTGGTATTACCCCCCCGGGCCCTGATACATTCTTGTAGCCTATTAGTCATCGATCTGATCAGCGTTACGATGACATATTGTGGTATGTTCTCCCACTCTTCAAGCACAGCGACTTTAAGCTCGGGAATGGATGAAACAGCGGGAACCCTGGCTCGGACTCTCCGTTTTAGCTCGTCCCATAGGTGTTCGATCGGGTTCAAATCGGGACTTCGTGCTGGCCATACCATTTGTTGAATCCCGATCGCAGACAAGTATTCCGTAACGATCTGCGCGGTATGAGGTCTCGCATTGTCATGCATAAACAAGAAATTTTCTCCGACAAAACCAGCATACGGCATTACGTGG
Organism: Xanthia icteritia; assembly: GCA_949128155.2. Lineage (NCBI taxonomy): Eukaryota > Metazoa > Arthropoda > Insecta > Lepidoptera > Noctuidae > Xanthia > Xanthia icteritia. The sequence continues at coordinate 17,357,575 of OX421930.2, forward strand.
TTTTCAAGAATGTCAGTTATGTATCGGTCAGCTGTTAATCCACGTCTACCACTGCCATCGTTGGCGGGGTCGACGAAGACAAGTTCCGTTTTTCCGTCTAGAGAAATTCCTCCCCACACCATACAAGAACCACCACCAAAACTCACCGTTTCTCGAATGCAACATTGGGCAAATCTTTCACCAGGACGTCTATACACTCGGTTTCTCCCGTCATTGCTAAAAAGACAGATTCTTGACTCGTCAGAAAACAAAACTGACCTCCAGTCTTCTAACGTCCAATTAATGTGTTCTCGAGCAAACTCCAAGCGAGATCGGCGATGAGCTACAGTCAATTTTGGGCCAGTTGCTGGTTTGTGTGATGTTAAATTTCGTTCTTTTAGTCTTCGTCTCACTGTCCACCTACTGATTGCGACTCCTCGAACGTCACGTAACGCTTGCTGTAGCTGAACAGCATTAAGTCCACGGTCGCGCAACGAATTGGTTGCAATAAAGCGGTCGTCACGTTCTGTTGTTGCCCGTGGTCGGCCAGTTCCAGGTCGCCGAACAAAAGCACCAGTCTCCAGATACCTGCGGTATACCCGCTGTACCTTTGAACGACTCAAATGAAGTCTGCGTGCCACTTCACGTTGTCCGTGTCCAACCTCAAGTAAAGCTACAACTTGGGCAGCTTCCGTCGGTGTAGTATCCATTTTATCAGGTTATTTTGATTACACAGACACAGATAAAGACAACAATAACAAGTAATATGGGTATGATTAACAAAAACCTCAAATTTAATCTTTTCTTAACAGAGTACAATAAAAATGTCATAAGCAAATTAAATGCGATAATTTTATTCTACCCTTTAAACTTTAATAAAAATGAAATTTTGACAACTAACTACCCTCATTGTAAAGGTTATTAAATACCCTTTTAGGCGATATATGTTTCGAATCGATGCGTTCCTTAATACCAAAAATAATTACCATAATGCGTGAAAAAGGAAGTGGCTCGATTTATTTGCTCCCAAGTGTATGTAATTCTGTATGTGTGACCGTGTGTATGTGTAATGTGAAAATTTGTATCTTTGTGTGTTTGTTACTCAATCAAGCAATAACGGCTGAATGGATTTAGATAAAATTTAGCACACCGATAGCTTATAACCTGGATTAACATATAGGATACTTTTTATACCGGTAGTACGTTCCCGTGGGATAGTTTCCGAGATCCACGCGGGTGAAGCCGCGGGCAAAAGCTAGTTATTAATAAATCGTATTGGGGCGTTTTTATGTACGATTAATGTATTTGTTTAAATTTTAAAAAACAAATAGTTCAAAATGTTTTAAACGAGTTTTTTAATTTTTTTTTTGAGCGTTTTATCAAATTTTTTATCAACACAAACCTATCAGGCCTACTAATATAATTCTATTCTAGACTATTTTTAAAATTACCTGAGGAAACATTTACAAAAAATCGATCAGAATAACATAATAATCACAACCACTTAATACTAAACTGAACCACCAGTACACTCTGTACGTTCAGAATTGCGAATTCCGATTTTCGTTCTTAGATGTACCTTACCTAAAAGTATATTTAAAAGTAAATTATTGCGGGGAATTACCTCTTTTCGACAAGCGACGAAGTATAGATATATATAGGTAGGACGGACTATATTCAAATAAGGGGAATCCCCAAAATACTTGCGGGAAATTACTTCATTTCAACCGGCGTTGAAGTATATAAAACTATCTGACCTTTTTAAATTCTTTTCCAACTATTTCAAGTCCTAAAAATTTCTAACTTTTCATTTATTTCCATTCATTCGCGATTTAAAACCATGTTTTTTTTTCTTAATGTTTAATTATTTGAAACTTGTTTTTTAAGGCTGCTGCTCCTGCTCCACGCCCTTAGTTTCGGGTCGCTGCTTCACCACTGCTATCAGCGCCGAGCGTCTCACGCCGCTACGACCAGCTAGTTCTACTTTTATAATTCCCTGTGATTTTAAATACTTAATAATAAACACTATTTTATTGCAAACTGTTTTAAACATTGTTTCAAATACGTGATATAAAACAACATCTTTGTTTTATGCCAACCCTGTCTCCCATACATCGATATACGTCACGGTCAATTCTCCAACTGCAAATGTAAGCTTGTAATGGCAAAAATATATAAATGTAATTAAACAAAAAATTTACGATGTTCGGCCTATTTTTTTTTGCAGAAATGGGTCCCGTAAAACTGGGACGTTTCTAACCGGTACTTCCCAATGAGTCGGGTTGAGAATCATCTAAACTAACGAGTTTATGCGGTTTTGTGATGTGAAAACGATGTGACATGGTTTTGGTCGTGGGCTCTCGTACCAAACAAAATTGTTAAGGAATGTTTATTTTATTAATATATGTTGAAATACTGAGTGTGCAGGATGTTGGATTACACCAATTTTATTTTAGTAGAAATGTCTACTAAATATTGGTGCTATTGTTATCCGATTTAATCAACTACTTTAGTAGCTACTACATAAATTTTCTACAGACCGTCAGGATTGAAGAGCCACATAAAATGTGTTTTATTAGCGAAATTATATAGCTTTTCCATTTTATTTTTATATTACAAAATAGAACACATTTGCTACTAAATTATACTAAAAATCTGTTGTAATTGGTTGATTTCTTTCCGAGAAACAGCGCGGTGAAATTTATGATTTTTTATGAAAAATCAAAGCATTGTAGCTATCTCAAATTCAGCCCTACAAACCCTTTTATTTTTGTACAGAATACGCAAGTACTACTAAATCCGTGGAGCGCACTTAGTAACTAGTTTAATCTCTAACACAGTGTTACTTCCTAGTAACACTGTGTTAGAGATTAATTTCTTCAGAAGGGTTTCTTGCATAATAATGTTTCTTGCTAAACACGGATCATAGAATAGTGTTATAAAACTAAGTTTACACATACTGGATATCACACTGTCATGTAGTACATACACGCCATACATCAAAGTTAGCCATCAGGTATAGGTACAACGTTGAATGTGGTATCCTCAATGACATACTTGCTTACAACTCAATAGAGAGACACAAGACGCTACCAACTATTTCTTGAAGTTCCTAACTCCGAAAGCCGCTCCGCTCCGCTTTAATTACTCTGGAGAGTGACAGCAGTACAATTATGCCACAGAGTATACTACAAATTATGCTCATGCTAATTATAAAAGTTGGACCACTGCAACGAAGCCAAGTAGTTTAGCGCAAATAAACATATTTTCTTTCTTTCTTCTAGGCGACTGAAAGAAGTTTAAAGGTCTTAAGCAGACTTTTGGACACAATTGAGAAGGTTTCCTCCTAACAAGAAAAGACAGATAAAAAGACATTTAGTTTGGTCCTGTGAGGCAGATAAAAACCAACCTACAAGTCATATTCTCACTCGAGCACCTTCCTATTCCGTGATATGATTATAAATAAATCACTATGACAACTAGATAATACAACGTAGCTACTAGCTAAATTAAAACCGACGTTGACCCGCGGACTCCGCAGCTTTCACAGCTGTCTCAAGACGTAACCGTCTAGAAACAGCTGTAGGTACGCATTTCACACTTTTTTGCCGCTTACTAAAGTAAAAAGAAGTGTTAAGCACTTTCAACTGTCAAACCTATCTGACAGTCAATAACAAAATCCTCTATTCACAATGCCTCTGTTTCAGAGGAAATTGTGAAACAGAGCTTCAACAGAATTGTCATATATTATTTTCCTGATAGTTTTCACGCTAATGTCAGTCGACGGCAAAATATCGTGCGTCTAGCAATTTCAGCACAGTTGAGCATGAAAATGCTTTTGCTTTGTATTATTACCTACTGCTATTATTTTTAGCAGCTATTTATACAATATTCTGCGTTTTAATCAGCCATATAGGTACAATTTTGTTCGTCTAGTCTGGCGAAATATTATATTTAGATTACATGAGGCTTGCATCTGTTCGCCGATACATTGTGACAGCGATAACACCGGTAGACTACAAAGGTGGTTTTTGCTGATAATTTCATGGGGGAACCCTGTGCGCCATTGAACAAGGTATTATAGCTTTGTTCTACATGATATGCGAATTAAATCCGCAAGGCTTTGTTCGCGATAAAATCGTATATCTCTTAGGTATAACAACAGCTATGAAATAATTTGTTCAATCTTATTTTCGTTGCAAAATAGGGAAACGCGAGTTTTTCGTCGCCTCAACTCCGCCTCGTTTGCTAGCATATTCGACATCTTACATGAATTTTGGTTATCTCATATCTGACTACCTCTAACAACTTTCTTACGTTAAAAATAATTTAAGCATGTGAAATGCGGAGGAAAACAAATATTTTTTTTAAGAAATTGAGACTAGGTACGTTTTCTTCTTTCTTCTTAGGTATATATGTAGGTACTTGCATAGACTTTTTCCCATAGATGCCAAGTCCAAACTATTTTTTTTAAGTATAAGGAACTCTAGAACTCACCCGCATGCCAATAGAACTCACATTTTTTTAGGCTCTGCTGGGAAATGATCTGCCAAGTTCACGCACAAGTGGATCCTTACCTATAACTACAGAGTTCTACTGCTTCTTCACGCATCTTGTTTTTAAAGTGTCTACAAAGTTAGTTAAACCTACTTCCACAATCTTAAAGTTATCTATAGAATTACGGATAAATATTTTCATATCCAAGTGGAATATGAAAATATTGCTCTTTAAGACAAAGTTTTGAGCAATTTACGAAATCCAAGGGCTATTAAAGGTAATAGGGCAAAATTTAAATATTATAACAAATCATATTATAACAACCAACAAGCAAGTCAAATCAAGTATCTCAGTTAGCATAAGGACGCGAAGTACGAGCAGAAGCCATAACTAGGTAACTTGGGTCTTAGATTTTAATGTAAAAAGGAATCGAAAACAAGTAGGTACTTCGCCAATCTTCGCCGTTTACCTATTTCCTAAGGAGGTCTCGCCCCGTTCCTAAGATTATTATTTTCAATAAGCAATCCATTTTCAGGATTTTCATATTGGAGTTTCCCATGCGTAATAAACGAAGTCAATTGATTAGAAAATTAAAGGACGTACTGTAGTGTATTGACCTGAAACGGTAGAGTACTTATTGATTTAGCTTCTCATTTTTTAGAGCATCATTTTTATGTTTTTTTTAATTTAAAACCATGTTTTCACTGGTATTCACGTGGACTGTTGTATGTTATCGAGGCTTCTGAATTTTGACATTATATTCATCATCATCTACAGCTATGCGGTTATAGCATCCCACTGTAGAGCTTCTTCAATTACTTACAGTTTATTCCTTATTTTTAAATGTGTCTGATTTGTTGGTAGTTATGGTCTAAATACCGACCTTTATCTAAATAATGAAACATATTAAACGTTATGTGCAGCTTTGAAACACTGCACGGCTTTATTACGCCTAGACAGGAATGGCCTGCGCCTGATGACGGGGTCCATCACGGGACACTGCTCACTAAACAAACAGTTCTACGCAATAGGCATAACGGACAATCCTGTGTGAGGCTCCAATGCTGAGGAAACCATCGCGTATGGGTTCTTTGAATGCACAGGCGCCACCCATATTAGAACAGAAACCCTCGGGTCACCCAGATCTTTCACAGATGTTCTGAACAGACCAGGAGACTTAATAAACTTCTAGAGGGAGTTGTACTGGTTGGAATAACCACCGATAGCCACCATGGCCCACACACAATGGTCCACCTGAAGGACTAAGTGTGGAAACCAAACCCTACAACATAGAACACTGCACAGCTCGAGTTAATCTCTTCCTGATAAAGAAAAACGCATGAAAAAAGTGGATATTTACAGTGAACTAAATTCCATTAAATTGTTTTAGCACTTCCCGTCACGTTCCCTAGATTTAGTTGTCAAACCTGTCTAAATAGATTTACGTAAGACCTGCAGTTCGCTCGGCGATCTTTTCGCTCTACATCCTGTGATCCCAATCCCGATTTTTTTTTCGCTAACCCTCTCTTAATCAAACACATACGATTCGACACTGTAATAAAATTTAGTTTGTGTATATACTTTACGTTTACGTTATAACTTGTAGTCAGAATAGGTGTTACCTGCTACAATTTTATACAAACTACAATGCTTTGTTTGAATGGTTCAAAAAAGTAAAAAAAAAAAACTTATAGTTGTGTTACCTAATTGCACCACCCGCTCTATGGAATTAGTTCCGTCTATAATATTTGAACCACGTCGTCAAACTGTTACGCAGTTTGGTGGGTTTATATTTTTTTCTAAAAACCCAGTCTGCCTCTCTGGTGAGCCAGTCTGGGCAGTGCCGGACTCTTACCGGCTAAAACCGTGTGGTTTTAGCCGGTAAGTGTGGATTTATTGTAAAGAAGGAGTGTTCCTTCCTTACAATAAATCCACAGACATGGCGGTCCGTGCTTTTCGTTACAATTTTGCATTTTTTTACATGTTTTTTTTTTGTTCGCTGTTACTGTGCTCCTACGTTGGATATGTGTCTGAGGTAGGTTAGTAGCCTTGGGCACGCCACTATTGCGGCGATAAGTCCCCTCTTTGAGGAGTGGCTAGAGAGGCGCCACGGCGTCCTCACCTTCCGCCTGACGCAGGTCCTCACCGGACATGGTTGTTTCGGGAGGTTCCTGTTTCATATCAGGCGGGAGGAAACGCCCGGGTGTCATCACTGCGTGGATCGCCCGGAGGACACGGTTGAGCATACGGTGGAGGTCTGTCCGGCTTGGGCAGAGCATCGCCGTGTCCTCGTGGAGGCGATCGGCGGCGGGGATCTCTCGCGCCCGGCCCTAGTCCAGGCCATGGTACGGAGCGAGAGGGCATGGGAGGCCGTCACCTCCTTCTGCGAAGCAGTAATGCTCGCGAAGGAGGAGGCAGAACGCGTGAGGGAGAGGCAAATTTCGCGCCCTCACGCCCCTAGACGCCCTGGGCGTCGGGAATCGCAGGCCGATTCCCGGCCACCGGTAGGCGCGGGCTTGCGGACGGTGAGCAATGGGTAGCTCGCCGTCCGATAAGGACCAGGCCCGGGTCGATGGCGCGTTGTTCCACGCGCGCCTCAAAAAGATGTCAGCACAACGGAAGGGGTCCGATAGGACCGATGCCTGCCGGGGTTGCGGGAAAGTCCGAAAGGGATACCGTGGCCCCTGGCAACGTAAAGGCAACGGAAGGAACACGGGTGGGTTTTAGTCAGTAAGAGACTGACACGCCCTCCCGCTCCACCCAGAGCGGGAGAAGTTATTTGATAATTTCCCACCCAAAAAAAAAAAAAAAAAAAGGTAGGTTAGTAGCCTATATACCAACTTAAAATCTACGTGAGTCCATCAATATTTTTTATTTTATTTACATGCATTTTATTGATTACAGGTTGATTACAGTTGAGTTAATGCATATAACCTGGCAATGCGAGCGACCAGCCCCGACCGACGGCGTCCGTTCACGGACTTGACGTACACATCCGCGCCGTTCAGCTCAACCATATTTTAGAGAGCTTAACGACCGTATATGCAGCGCCACCATCGGCAGGGCATTTGCGTGAGTATGACAGACTCGCTCTGCCATGCAGTTTACATATAACTGGTCGACAGAGCTCTGCTCGAGTGAAAATAAAGAATGCTCATTTAATAGTATAGCATAGTTCATACTAATTCTAAGGTAGCCATCTTGTTCTAAACTTTGGGCAACCGAGCTCTACTCGGGTTAAAATACCGAGAAGACGAATTTTCCCAGATATGAGATCTAGCTAGATCGATTTTTCGCCCACCTTAATTGTAACTTTTTTTTTCTTTTTTTTATTTGCATACAGTCTTAATACAGGTTTGTGTTTGTTTTGTACCATTAAACCAGAAATGGTTTGTATTGGTACTCACATTCGCTAAAAGAACACTCCTTAATCACTTAAATATAACTTGTATTTACTTATTATATATTATAAATGTATATTATCCATGTACGTACATTATTTGCCTATTATAAAAATAACCAAACAATGTAGGTACATGAACAATAATTTGAACGTAACCATTTAAGCCGTAAACATCTATCAGTAAGTACTAAGTACGTGAGTCATGTTTTGAATCTGAGTTGCTCGCTACTCGATCGGTTCTAGTCAACGTAACGAAATTCCTATACATGTTGCTTCGCTTTTGTTTATTTTATATTAGTATTGAAAATTTGAAAAATATTTTATGAAACTAAGTTAAATAAGTAGTTGTAACTTTCCCCTGTAAACCCCTATATTGCAGCTTCCATCGAAATTGTAAGAGCTGTTTTCGAGAACGTGATTACAAATATATGTATAATATATGCTTAAATACAAATATTGCTCGTTTAATAGTATAGGATGTTATTTTTTAGTCTACAGAGGGTTACAAATTGGGCGATGGTTTGGGTTAGGTTGGGTTGGAGTTTGCATGGGGACTTGTTAGGTGGTGATTAGCTGGGTTCTGCTGACCAGGGACTTCGCTAGCCTGAGCAATTTTTCTACGACTACTACGTCTCGATGCTACCTGGTCGTCTTCAGGTTGTAATCGACTACCATTTTAGTCGACGCATCCATCGTCGTTGCACATCGGTCCGTTGCATCGTCGGCGTCGTCGGAGTAATAGACGCAACTGACCGTATGTCTGGACACCGCCACTACCCCATGGGAGATGCTATCGTGAATTTGGAGCCTCCTGGACTTCGTGTAATAATGATTACGCTGTCGTAGTTCAACCCCTGAGCCTCGTGTTTCGTCGTGCGCGACTCTTCGCCGGACCTATATCCTTGGCTCACGAGAGAAGCTTTGTCCTCTTGCGTATGAACCAATAATAGGGTGTTTTGGGCCGTGCTTGGTATTTGCGCTCCTGTGTAACCTTTCAGCCATAGGGAGTGGACCCACGACTGGGACGACTGGAGGAGTATATACCGGAGTATATCTCGCTAGGCGCAAATGCCACATCCATCGGATTGCAGTGTGTGCAAGGCAGCTCCTGGGTGATGCCAGCCACCAGGTTTGGATGGGTATACCTTAATTCGAATAGGTTCTTTCTGTCCAAAATTGGAAGCTGGTTTACGCCTCCGATGAGGACAATGTCGCTTTCTCTAGACAACTTTACTAACCATAACTATGGCTGCACAGTGGTTCATAAGAGCCTCGTCTACTATGAGACGGTCTGGCCTGTACGACTTTGGGCTAGTGTAACGTCCTTTCCTGGCTTGCGGAGAATGTACACGTGGGCGACCTTCCACTGCTTCGGGAAGTGTGACAGCGACAAGCACCTGTTGGCTATCGCTAATAACACTTCCCTATTACAGTTGTCTGCTGTTAATCCGTCGGTACCGGGGCGTTTTTCGGATTTTGGTTCCAGAAAAACATTTCCAGCTCCGCGGTCGTGAAAGGCGGATCGTCGGTAGACAGACCTTGGGGGTTCTTCTCCTCCGCTAACCTCCTGAGGACTGTGTGGTATGGCTGTTCGGTATCCGTTGAGTCGTCGGGGTTCATACATATTAGAAATGTTATTTTCTTTTTGTGTTCACTGCCTATAGGTACCAGCGGCGAGGTGTCAATTTTTATGAGAGGGAAGCCGAAGCAGAGCCGGTCTTATCTTACTTTTACTTACGAATAAAGAAAAAAAATAAGTCTTTCTTTAACTGAATTTAACACCATCTATCGCCAAAGTAGCAGAACAAAAAGACGCGAAACAACTTTAATTTTTTTACTGAAATAAACTCAACTATATTAGGTTCTATCATTCCAAAATTATTAAAGGGATATAAAGAATCGAATAAAATATACTTGAACAGGTGAAAACTAAATAAAATGCAATGCAATGCAATGTTCCTCCATCTCATTCTTGCTGACGCATTTTTTCTATATCTGTCTCTATTGTAACCCGTTGTACACCGGCTTGCTCTCGTCCTTTATCAAGCGGTGCCACGTGACCTAAAGTGACGTCATGACGGGACCGCTATTGTATGAATGTTTAGTTCCCGATTATGACGTTTTGGCGCCGGGTTATGTTAGGACATTTTTTTTGTAGGTGTAATTTATAGCTAGAAATAGGTGTTTTTGTTGTTTGAATGTAATGCTGAATTAAATACCCATAGTGTAACTATATTTTTGGCAATATTGACTGTGCCAATTTTCAATACCGGTAGACTTGCTGGTGCGAACCTCGGAAGGGAAGCCGGTAGGAATCGTGTTCTATGGTGCTTTCGCCACTGATAGGTACTGAAATTCTTGTATTCTAAGGCATGTGAAATTCAAGCAATAGGTACTTACTTAAAATTAATTTCGAGCCATTTGATTGGTTGAATTGAAATTAGTTTTAAGTAATGCTTGATGTCTTGAGTGAGCTTCTGTAATACGGGCCAAAGTTCGAACTTAAGTTTCTCTAGTGATAGGTAGCAACAATCTATATATTAAGTATAATTACCTATCTGACGTACAGTTGAAAGCTATCTTAGCTATCAGCAAACCAAACTGCAATTAACATTTCAACAGGATAACTACAGCCGAGAATCCGTTAAACATGTTTTGCTATTCTGCCTTCAAAATGTTTTAATGTTTTCTACAATATAACATAGGTACCGGTTCCGCCATCTAGCGAAATAACACAGAGTCGGGAAAATTTTCCCGACTCTACCGAGCCTTTCAAGCTTGCAGAATTTAGTCTATTATTATTGAAAAATGACAAACAATTAAACGCAATGCAATTAAAACTTTATAATAATAGAAACTTTATTTGGAAATATAGTAGGGAAAAAAGTGAAGGTAGTAGAAAATATTTAATTTTGGACGCACCGAAAATATTGATCATCCTCGTTCGAACTGCGCATGCTCGGGGATGAAGATGGTTGAGGGTTGGAATCAGACAACCAAGCGCTGTGAAACTGCTTCAAATTAGATTTTCATATTTTGCTCTATAAACTTTCCATTAGAGCTCATTAAAGTTAATAAAGTTTATTAAATGAGTGTTATAGAATTCGTTAAACCATGGGGAACATTCAAACCAACGAAAAACAATCCAAAACTGGAAAATCCCCTGCTAAGGGTAAACATTTTATGCGAAACTTGAACCGAAAATCACCGGGAAGAGACAGCAAAAAACATGGACGGAAGAAGAGCGATGCCAAACGTGACGCCATCGACAGGGAGTTTAATAAAACGCCAGATTCAGATATCAACGAACCGATCGAAATATCAGATAACGATACGGTCGAGTGCGTGTTCAAAACATCGCGGCAGGGGGAGGGCGCAGAGTCGGCGAGCGTGCAGTCGGAGGTAACGGTGACCAGGTGCGAGCCGCGCGCCCAGCCGCGGTCACCGACCCGCGACCAGTTGCCCGCCGCTCCGCAGCCGGCGCTCTCGCCCGCCAACGACTCTACCTCCGAGTCAGTGTTTACAGACCCGCTCACGCCGCTTGCCGTCGAGCTCAACCAGTGCTACTACTCCGCCGAGAGCGATAGCGCGCCAGAGGAGCTGCCGCGCACCCTCACGCCCTCCCTGCCGGCCGTGCAGCCCGAGAGTGTAGCCATGACCGTAGACATGCCGCACGACGATGCTGCCTCCTCGCTCTCCACCGATGACTTAGAAAAAGAAGAAAAAAATGACGTATGCGATGACAGTGGTGACAAAAGCGAGAATGAAAAGGTTATGGGCACTGCATTTTCGGGCTGGTGTGGCGTCCACCAAGCGGAACGGAATATAGAACGAGCCACCCACGAGTGCAATCACGATTTCCTCGAAAACCGGGTGAAAGCTTGCCCGGGACAGACTTCGTTCACGCTGTCGAAGCATCGGAAGGTGGAGCTCCCTCCGGTGGCTTGCGAGCCAGCTCTCACGTTACTAAACAACGGTCAGTTTACTAATAAACCATTACATTCATCTGTACTTCTTGAATGGTTCTCTGAAAGTCATTGATCAACAATTACTATTGTTCATCGAAACTGAGAGATCTCCAAATACATATAATATTACATAGTACCTATCTACCTAAGTAGCCAACATGCATGACGAGTATTGGCACACAAGATATTTCATAACAAAATAAATTAGTTCTGAAACGTTATATGTAGGTAAAACGTATCATCCTCGTACAGCGTACGTATCATCGAGCATACAGATAAAAGTTTATCCACGTTGGTTATCTATTTGCGTTGTTGCTTATCGCAAATCCTCGTACAAATCAATCAATGCTCCTCAGTGCCCCTCTTCACCTACATACCTAGATGCTATTCGTATACGAGCCGCCTCTATTCTCTTGGGTACCTGTTGCTGACATACAGTGCTTACTTTTCACAATGGGCGAGCAAACCAGTTTGTTGGTGTTTTTACGCACCGGCCTCGACGGAGACCAAGCCCGAAACAATCAATTTTCAGCTCTATTTACAGCGATTCAACGTCGTTACGGCAAATCGATGTGTAACCAGCATCTACATAACAACAACTAACAAGTACTCACTTAGTACTTACATAAGACAGTTTCCCGCATTTGTAATGAAACATGATTACCTTTGGCGGGCGTAACCTTAAATGTATAAAGGTACGTCTAAGACCTCATCATGTGGGCAATTAGTTTTTTTTTTTTGGCGTTTTTCTTTATATTCGCCTGATAGTGTAATTATGTTACGATGGGAATAAAAAACTTACATAAAGTTGAAGTTTGGTATACTTACCTAACTTAACATCCACACGTCACACATACCTAATGAAAACATTATTAAGAAAACTGCCTACTGCTAAGAAGAAGAACTAACATGTAGGTAATAGAAGCTATAGTTTTTGCTGATCAGTTTCTCTCTCTCAGTGTAGTTTTGCCTACAGTGCCCTACCCAAGTTTATTTGAATTGATGAAACTTATATAATGTAATATCGACCCTATCTTGCTATCCACAATAGCTATCTAATTTCGTAACATATTTTCGTAAACGATTTCGACCAGGGTCGTAGGCATTTTTGGGGGTGCAAACCCCCCCCGAAATATGAGAAACCGAAATCTCAATCCGGAGTTCGACCCCCACTAGGGTACCTCCGTACTCTAATACAGATATCTAATTGTAATCTATTTGGCATTAGCGTATTTTATAATCTACTAAAACAGTAAAGTACGCTTAAATACCGTATTTTTATCGACTCTGACTTTGTATTGAATCAATTCCTGCAACTTTAGCAATCACTGAGAGAGTTTTATCCGAGGCGGGGTTGCTAATATATAGTCATAAACTTTCTTCTATTTCTGTATGAACGGTCAAAGAGAAAGAAAGCCTAACTTATTCGAAGCGGGATGCAAAAAATGTCGAGCTCTTTCGAGCCATTATGCTAAGGTGGCCTTATAGTTTAAAGATGTCCGTCCCTGTTTTTGGTCATGATTGCAAACTGGTGGGAAGAGAGAAGATTTATTGAAATTTATAATCACTAAGGTCTTCGTCAATTTGAATTCTGACTTAGAATGTCTAAGATCGTAAAATCCTTTTTTTTTATGTGATTTTCCGCACTAAGAACAATAAATGCGATTAAAAAAAAAAAAAACTTTTTTATAATTCCACGCTTTTTCACTGAAATCTAAAAAAAAATATATACTGGCAACCCTAACCACCCCCGAAATGAAAAGGCTACGGTCCTGACTACGACTAATCTGTTTCATTTTGATAGTTCAACAACATTCATTGCGTTATTTACGTTGTCGAGCAGATTTTTTTTTCGAACTTATGAAGCAATTAGCAATCTGTTTCAAAACGATTCAGATTCTGATCGATCGTGTATTACGCAATTAGGGTAAAGTTGTAGATACAGACAAATCATTGACGTTTATACTTACTAACAAGAGGTGCGCTCTGATAGCGCTACATTTTTTATGCGTAATTATCAAAGCATTGATTGAATAAATCTTTCTACTCTATTCCACTCAACTTACTCATAGAACAGCTGTACTGCTAATACTGAGGTAGAAACTCAAAATCAGTGAGAGAGTGTGTACTCTACGGTTTATTCCCTGGATAAACTTGCATCGAAACTTCCAAAGAGACTTTCCACCAAAGCTGAGCTCAGAGATGTCTCATAAATAACTAACAAGGTTGGTGCGTTCAAAATAAGTAGACCGATGAAAATAACGCAAACCTATCGGTTATTTGGGCATCTCTTCGGCTCCTCTCCTCACTCCTGGAGCCTGGTGGAACAAAACTGACTCTCAAAGTCAACCAAAATTTTACTGTTTCTAACATTTTATAAATTCACATAACCAGTAAAAAATTTGCATGATTATTAACATAGTTGTTTGTTTTCGTTTCAGTTGTAACAGAGAAAGATCGCAGCAGTTCGATTGTTAGTGATAACCCGATGTCCGATTCGAATGTGCTGAGAAAGGTGGCATCTCTCACACTCGACAAACTGACTGAGTCCCGGGTGGTGCGCCCCAAATTCGTGCCTGATAAACTGAACTTCAAGCTCTTGGAAAAGTTTGAAGGTAACCACTAACCAGTTGATTCGTACGTATTGCTAGCTTTTGCTCGCGGCCCGCTAGAGGTCGGAAATTGTCCCACAGGAACGTAGGTACTACCGGGATTAAAACTATCCTATATCCTAACCCAGGTCATGGTCTACCTGTGTGCCACATTTCAAAAGGTAACAGCCAGACAGAGTTACTTTCACAAGGATCGGGTTCTTTTCTTAGTGGTCGCAATTGAGCTGCTGCTAAGCGTGCATGGGGAATGGGTTCAATTCCCAAGTAAGACAATGCTATTAGGTTTTCAGTTAGGAGTTTTAGCAGCAGCTGGAGTCTGGATCTGTGCTTGATTAAAATTACACCTCTGGTTGGCAGAGGTGTAATTTTAGAAGGTTATTCACATTACGCCAGTTAGGATTTTTTAAGTTCTATGTAAAAAACCAAGACATAGCGCTGTCAACAGTGACATGAGGCCGGTTTCGTAAACATGTGTGCACTTAGTGAGGTGTAGTTTGATTGTAAATGGTTGTAAATGTGTGCGTGTGAGCGTGTATGCACAGAGCGCAGGTCTAGTTTTGGCATGCTTCACTGTATTGTTCGCAGCGCTGTCTTGGTTTTTTATTTGGTCTGAATAATAAACATCAATGTTACATTATTGACTAATGTATGATTTGATTTCCATTCAATCACAGGTCTCTTTCTGGACTTTGACTAGCGCAAGCTCCGCTGACTATAATAGGCGAGACTGATTTAAAAATACAATCTAAAATCATCTGTCTATATTTATTAAGGCGCTAACAGGTGAATGAACATCGTGACAAGAATTTTATCTCTTATTAACAAATAGCCCATAATTTCTTATCGCTGTTAATCAGTAGCCTTAGCAGAGATACTAGCCATTAGTAACTAGTGTGCATACGTGACATAAAGAGCGCGAGCTGCTCTTAATATCTAAAGCTATGCAATTGTCAACAAATCGTGTGAATTTCACCAACTCCTCAGTAGCACAGTTCAATTATGTTACGTTTCTTAGTCAGTTTCGGTCGAGGAGAAAAGGGGTGCAAGACATCGGAAACATTGTACGTTTGCATAACGATGACTTTGCGCTGTTAAGAGCGGAAATTACACCTAAAATTAAATTACTCCGTGCTGTTTCAAAGTGTCTAATATACAATCGTGCTCTAGTATTATATGTGCCACCGAAAAAGTTAAGAATGAATGTGCCAAAGATGTTGCAGTGGTATTGTTTTCAGATGTTTGTTATAAATAGAGAAAATTATAAAGTTAATTTTGAGTGCGACTTGAAAATGTCGGTAATTGTGATGCAAGTTTATATTCATAGTGAAACAACTGTGTTGTGTACAATCAATGTGTTGAGAGAGTGTCTTATGTCGAAGGAAGTGCTACACAAAAGTACGTTTTAGGCCCAAAAGCCGCCTTTCATACTAAACTTAGGATAAGTACCTACAGTACAAACTCAATCTCAACTCCTTACGTAAAGGTTAAAATCCGGTCATGGCGGGAGGTTATTAAAGTAGACCAATTTATTATTTAAATAATGCTACTTACTTGCCTACTGGACTTAGAACGTATGCAGTGACGTCATTTCTAATTAGTAACGAATGAGTACCAATTGTTATTATCGTATTCTATCAACAGAAATGTAGTAGTTGGAAAATGAGGGGAAAACCAATCAATGTGCGTTTACAAAAAACATCGTTAGATTCCCAATAGATAAAAATCTGTTATAGGGTACATAATTATACAGGTGAAGTTTCAAGAATATGAGCGTTCATCCAAAAAGTTGGCAACGTCGCATATAGCTGTCAAATATTTACCTGTTTTGAGTAATTTTGGCAATATTACTGTATGGAAATAAGAAATATGGCTAACTAGCGAGCTAAAATATTGATTACGAAATGCAATAATTAATATCGTAACACCGAATCGTACCTATATATGTTATAGACCGGGGTACATAGGTACCTACCTAACGAATTAGAGAAGCATGTCGTTGAAAACTCAGATTCTAGGTACTGTAGGAAAACGTATGCGACGTTTTTTGTTGAATCAACACAAGCCTCAAGCTAGGAATGCAGCTGTTAGAGAGTAGGTAATGGCGATCGGGCTTTACAGTGTTCCACAATAAGCCTTTAGAGAGTATGAAGAACAGGGTTAAAGTTCACTTATCCTCCATAGAAAAGGGAGGATACTCCGACCAGACGGGTGTCCTGTCTGGTGGGCAACTGTCCGACGATTGATGTCGGGGAAGTTATAATAAATGCTGATCGCGCGGTAAACTCTGTTTGCGCGATGCAGGAATTTGTGTGACGTCAGAAGGCCAATTCTCATACATTAAAAACGTTCACATTGAAGTCGCGAAATAATAAGAAAATCAAATTAATGCGACAAGTATCAAGCGTGCTGCTTCTTTCAAAACAAGAAGGCCATTTTTCGTACTTTAAAAACGTTCACATTCAAGTTGCAATCTGTCAAACTTGTCACAAATTTTGGTAAATTGATTGTATTTTTGACAGATTGCGAATGAGAGTAGAATGCGAAAGTTCTTAAAAATTACGAGAATATTGCCCTCCAGGTATTTGATGCGTAGTTCGCATGTGGCGATGTAGATGCCGCTATGTAGATGCCGCTACAATCCTAAAAAATAAACGTTAGGTACCAGTCTACTGTGAGCACAGAACATATACATACTCTAACCGTGAGTGTAGGCATAATGCTAAAAAATCCAGTTACGTTCCCGTGACCCACTAATTGATGTTACGCGTTATACATATTTCCATTGGCAACAAACAAACAAAGGAACCCACGTGTACGTGAGTGTTTATAACGTAGGCGCCTACCTACATAGAATTAACGCGGTTTCCCAGAAACAGCATATTATCTTTATGGGACCTCACAATATATATGTACCTACAAAATCCGATGTAGCCATTACAATGACATGTGACCTAAACCTATGTAACTGTCAAAATATGCGTGTACAGACGCCAGCAGGTCAACCTACCCGAAACTGTCGGAATTTTCCCAATCAACTTTGAACCTTATGCTTTAGACTTTTGCCATAGGTGATAATTTGATAAAGTTAATTATGAAATGCAATAATTAATTAAAAATTAATTACTTATTGCATTTCATAATCAATATTTTAGTTCACTAGTTAGCCCTATTTCTTATTTCCATACAGTAATATCGCCAAATTAATCTAAACAGTGAAATATTTGACAGCTGTTTGCGACGTTGCCCACGCGTTTTCAACGACATGCTTCTCTAATTCGTTAGGTAGGTACCTATGTACTCCGGTCTATCACATATAGGTACAATATGCACACTTATTTGTGCAATGCTTTGTCAAATCGCAAATCTAAAAGAAATAGGGTGCAAGCCCAACTCGAATGCAACTATAGACAGCGGTTAATCTACATCAATTTATTGTCGCCTCAAAATATTATGTCACGATGTTGTCGATAGACCAGTCTGCGGAGTAATTGCGTAACGCACAAAGTCAAAGTCAAATAATTTATTTCAATAAGGCCCAAAAAAGGCACTTTTGAACGTAAAAATTTACAATAAAACACATAAAATGACAATTGATCGCAATGGGTTTCATTTTAAAATTTTAAAAGTTCATCCACGTTCATTGGGATATTTACGTTGTTGAGCAGAGGAATTTTTCAAACCTTTGAAGCAATATGGATTAGCAATATCATACCGCTATCAATATATAATACCAATATCATTTAAAAACTCTTGGATTGTGATTGAAAGTGTGTTACGCAACGATCAAAGTCGCTGCGTGTGAACTTACTATTAACCATTCAATCTTTGTGTGACAAATATTTTCGCACATTTTTAGCTCCCCGTATAAATACTTGACATTTGAAATACTTAGTGAAATTTTCGAATTGGTTTTGTTACATTTATTTTTACAAATTCGTTTTAGTTCCTACCTAAAGTATTGTTTACAATACTCGATGTAATACAATGCATATTTATCGATATGATCATGATGCAGTTGCGCCGCGCGCCGGTTGCGCGCCACTAGTTATTAGCTGTCAAAGTGTCAAACTAATCTGGTTTTTCTTGTAATAGCATGGTCACAGACTACAAATTATCATGGTAATAGTTGTAATGGTTGGTGGGTGGCCAACCTTGTTTATGTTCAAAGACTACTTCTGCATTTTGTTTTGTATGAACATAAAAGCAAAACGTTTGTGTTACTTCCAGGTCAGATGCTCCTGAACTGGTACGTATCATCAATAACGGAGAACAGTCACTTAAAAGCCTTGTTAAGTGTTCAAGATCAGAGGAACCTTGGGATACAGTACTGTACCAATCTTCTGGCCGCTGGCGTCCTTAGGCAAATATCTGACAAGGATGCGCCCACGGAAAATATATTTAAGGTACTTACTTTCATAATTAGAGAGAATACTATCTTAGTGTGGCACATAAAGCTAATTCCTAACCAAACATGGTCTGCTCTGTTCTAGATTTGATGAACGTTTTTTGTGCGTTTTAATAGTACTTACTTACAATTTATTAATAATAATTGTGAATTCAATTTATAGTCGATAAATATGTTTTGAAAGATAAAAGACAAAGGTAAAACAAAAGAAATGCTACATATGGTATAACACAAATTAGTCATGCAAACTATTCAACATTATAAACTGACTGTTATACCTATAAATATGTTTATCATGTCAGTTTTACATAATGTATTCTCATTCCAGCCAAATTTGATGTACTACTGGGCTCATATGGAGGTGCCGGCACTACAACCAGTCACACCAGGCAGACTTCACACATCTGTGTGGCCACCTGACAAGGACTCGCCCTACTTCACACAGGACAACCAACGGGATTTAGAAAACAATAAGTTCTTTAGCCAAAACAATAATGAAGAAATAAGTGACATTGATGAAGCTAAAGTAGTAATATCTCAACTAAAGAAAAAACTTCAAGAGCTAGAATATCAAATAGAGAAATTTAGAATAAACACACAAATTGAATCACTCAATAAGAACATAGAGAAACGTTTTGATTCCATCAATGAATATAATCTTTTAAAAACCAGAACAGAATTAACAAACAAAGAAGTACAGACTTCAAGTTGTGCCAGTGAACTAAATAAGCTATCAAATAAACCTGTGATAAACATACCTGAATATGACCCTCTAAGAACAAATGTAAATATTGAAAAAACATTAGATTTAAGTAGTTTAGAACATAAAAGTGAGATGGCTATTACAAGTAAACCTGATGTCAGATCTGAAAAAATAGTAAATTATTGTAAGTTGAATAAAAGTAGAGATTGTAATAAGAGTTATCGTAAAGATGATCTATCAGAGCTCAACACTACAGAAGATATGAAGAAGGATATAAACCAATACCTTCACAATGTTGAACAAATCAGTGCTTGTTCATCGGATGTATCATTTCGCAGCACCTATGAATCCAATGATTTAATTACATATAGTGCAAAAAGTTTTGTAGACTTAGATAAACATGAAGAGCCCCCAGTGTTAGGGAATGCAAATACCTTTCATGTTCCACATACTCAAGTTTTGTACACAGTTGAAAAGCAACCAATATCAACTAGTCAGTCATCACTGGGAAATTCAAGTACTATCTCTTTGGACCATGACAATGTGAGCAGTGTAACTGATTCAGATGATAAAACATGTTTATCAATATCTGACAGGTCCCCAGAACTGACCCTATCAGCGAAATCTGTACAGACCACAGAGACATCTGTTTTAGCGCAAGTTTCGCCCGTGAGAGCTAGCCTACCTAGTCAAATTGTACCTTTCCAACCTCCCCCTTTACCAGGAATGCCTCCTCCTCCACCTCCAATGCCAGGAACACATCCCGCTTCGCCTGAGTTGGACTCGTCTTCCTCTAATTGTCCAGAACCAACCGAACCACAGTTTACGCCTGAAATAAGCCCGTCGCCACCTGCGACAGTGCCCTGTATGAGCGCACCTCCTCCACCAATGCCCGACATCGGCCCCACACCGCCTCCAATGTCTACAAAGGGTCCTCCGCCTCCTCCTATGCCCGAACTAGGTCCGCCACCTCCAATGCCCGAAATGGGTCCTCCGCCACCTCCAATGCCCGAAATGGGTCCTCCGCCCCCTCCAATGCTCGGAATGGGTCCTCCGCCCCCTCCAATGCCCGGAATGGATCCTCTGCCCCCTCCAATGCCCGGAATGGATCCTCTGCCCCCTCCAATGCCCGGAATGGATCCTCTGCCCCCTCCATTCCCCGGAATGGGTCCTCCGCCCCCTCCAATGCCTGGAATGGGTCCTCCACCGCCTCCAATGCCCGGAATGGGACCCCCTCCTCCACCAATGCCAGGAATGGGACCCCCGCCTCCACTAATGCCAGGGATGGGTCCGCCCCCACCTCCTCTGCCGGGTATGGGTGCCCCATCTCCTCCCGGTATGCCGGGGCTAGGCCCCCCTCCCCCCCCGCCGCCCCTTTCTAGCGGACCTATACCATTCCCAGCGCCGCCTGTCGGAGGATGGAATGTTCAAAGAGCAAGTAAGTAGCGGCCACTTCTATAAAGTGATTTCATTTTAAATGCAACCCTTTATTCATAAACATATTTTCGCTAAATTGGTGTTGGTCTGCTTTTCATTAACTTAATTTATGTGAAAAGACTAGAAAAATAGCTGTATTTATAAGATAAGTGGTTATGAATAGGGGGTAAGGGTTTACCAAGATTGTGAATAACATTCTGCTTGTTTTAGCTTTAAGAAAAACTCCAGTGAAACCTGCTGCACCCATGAAACCGTTGTATTGGACGCGAATACTAGCCGTTCCGCCAGCGCCTGCTGCCCAGGCAGAGTCAATTTCAAGCAATTTTAAACCCTTGTGGTTGGAAATAGAAGAAACCAACCTAGACAATATTGAGGAATTTACTGATCTGTTCTCAAGGCAAGTTGTGAAGGCGCCAGTTAAGAAAAAGGTCGAAGTAAAGACGAAGATTCAACCAATCAAAATATTGGACAGCAAGAGATCTCAGAACGTCGGCATTCTTGCACAAAGCTTACATGTTGAGTTCGCAGAGATTGAGAATGCTATTTACAATTTTGATACGTCGGTAGTTAGTCTAGAAGCGTTGAATCAGATTTACGAATTGGTTAGTATGTTGTATTATTCAATATGGGCATTTGTAAAGATTGAACATGGATGTGTTTTTAATTTATTATTTTCTTTTTAATTCCAGCGAGCCACTGACGAGGAGGTATCAATGATTAAAGAACATCTAAAGAATAAACCTGAGATACCGCTGGACAGACCTGAAGCTTTTCTCCAGGATTTATCTGGTATACCAAATTTCGCAGAACGAATATCCTGTTTTATGTTCCAAGCAGAGTTTGAAGATGCGGTTAGCACAACAATGCACAAACTAGATAATTTGAAACATACCTGTGAGGTGAGAAAACCTGGTTTTATAATAAAAGTTTTTTTTTGTTGTAGCTACATTAAAAATACAATCGGATTTGTAGAACGCCGTCTCCATACCAGTGGTTACTCTGAAACTCGATATGCCATATTAACGGATGGACACCTACTGTACCTGTTATGAATATTATTATTTCCTTTATTTCGTTATATACATAAAGATTATATTTTATAATTAGAATATCTGATATCTATACAAATAAATAAAAATTGATTTCTGTTTGTAATATCACAGTTCGCGTCAAATAACTTTGCCGCTCTGAAGTTAGGTTGCGCAAGCGCGCTACTGTTTTCTATGTAAGGTTGACTACTGCGCAGTCATTTCACCGTTTAAACTTTCCCTGGCCTACGACAAAAATTACAAAACCAAAATCAGCTAAATCGGCCCAGCCGTTCTCGAGTTTTAGCGAAACAAACGAACAGCACTTGATTTTTATATATTTTGATTAAAAAATAGTAGCCCACCGGTGTCGGGAACAGGTTCCAAACTACCGGCGGTCAGGGCTCCAGAGAGAGGAACCTCCTAATACTGCGAGCTGTGTCCAGAAGTACCACTTTCTGAAATAAGCTCCTAATCCAGCTGCCCAACGTGAGCATATAGTAGAGCATTATGAATATTATTGTTAGAATAAATTATTCATTGTTTTTTTTCAGTTTCTGACGACCAGTGAATCTCTGAAGAGATTGTTTGCTATAATCCTGACTCTCGGCAACTATATGAATGGTGGGAATGGTCAGAGGGGACAAGCTGATGGATTTGGTCTTGAGATTCTTTCAAAACTGAAGGATGTTAAGGTAAACCTTCCTGATTTATCAATACTTTTATTTTAAACTATGTCTACTAGCAAGTCAACTTGCAAAAGAAAACTTCAGTAGATATCATGCTTTGACTTGAAAGGGTAGTAGAATGCCTAATTATAGTCCCATACACCTAGATCGAAGAGGGGGTGTGGCTAAGTAATAACAGCCGCACAGGTCGATAAATCAGGTTAAACTACGCTTGCCGCGGGTGGTACGGTGATGGGTGACCATCTTTACATACAACGAAGACACCTCCGTATCTCGGAATGCACGTTAAGTCGTTGGGCCCGGCTGTCATTCGTAGATCTTTGACAGTTGTTACGAGTCGTCAGAAGCCCGAAAGTTTGACAACCAGTCTTACCAAGGGGTATCGTGTAAACCAGTAACTGGGTTGTGGAGGTCAGATAGGCAGTCGCTCCATGTAAAATATTGGAATTCAGCTGCATCCGGTTAGACTGGAAGCCACCCCAACATAGTTGGGAGAAGGCTAGGCAGATGATGACACCTAGATCGACGATTTCTTAAATTACAAACGTCAGGTATTTATTAGATTTCAAACTTTTATGTTTCATAAAGCATATTCCTACTAATGCTACAACCTATTTGGACCTTTATCATGCACCCAATATAGATAACAGCCATTATAATGTTATATTGCCAGAATACATATTTTACTATACTGTCATGACTCAGCCCAGATTATTTGTACTCGTATATACCTCTTTTTTAAGAGGGAACAGGGGCTGCGAGGAATTTGAAAAATAGGTATTTGAAGAAATTATTGCCGTCATCTTACCTCAAGTCTGCCTCCGTAGAGTGCGATAGGGACAGCTGCAGCTCAGACCGTTTATATCACAAAAAAAATTGACGAGATCGACGCGGACGTTTCGTATTCCCCTTTTTTCTCCTCGAAAACAGAGCCGATTCAATTATTTTTTACATTTTTTTTTTAAGAATGACTGTGTGGGTTCCTATCATTTTCTTTTATTTTAAAAACTTTTCGAATTTGTCTGGTAGTCCTCTAATCACGGCGGCAAAAATGGGGCATTTTTTGTAATTTTTGGAGGGTCATATTTTCTTTACCAATAAGTTGCTGAAAAAAAGGAAATAACAGTCTACAGCAGACCTTAATTTTAGGAAAAAAAAAGAATGATCTAGAGGCATTATTCAGGAAGAAAAAAGGGGAATAAATACATTTGTATGGAGATTCGTAGGCCCTGTTCCCTCTTAATAACCGACGAAAAAATTTCAACGGGGGGGTTCAGAATCATGTACTGAAATCCATGGTAAAAGTTTTCACGCCGATGTCCTTGCCACCCTGTATAGCTTGGCAGGTTGGCTGAAAATAGGCTTACATAATAAATATCTATATCGTATACATATTCTATTGTATATAATTATATTTGTAATCACGTTCTCGAAAACGTCTCTAACGATTTCGATGAAAGTTGCAATATAGGGGTTTACGGGGGCAAAAATCTATCTAGCTAGGTCTCATCTAGGAAAATTCGTTTTCTCTATTTTCACCCGAGCAGAGCTCGTTCGCCCACGTACTTATTATAAATTTAAGTCGCTTTTCGTGTCTTTCTGTGTGACCACGTTCTTCTAAACTCCACAACTGATTTGTCTCATATTTCACCATAATTTAGAGAATTTATTCCGGAATATTTATGTTGTTTGTTGTCCCAGTGATGCCTGTTGTTTGTTTGATATATTTATATTAGGTTGGGGAAAAAGTTTCTTCGCATTTTTTAAGAAAATTCAAAACATTTTTTAACATAGTATGTTTACATTTAACTAAAGTATGTAGGTACCATTTTGTTCGATAACTTTTTGCCATCTTGTAGGTAGGGACATGATCCCATTGCTATAGAAATTTTGGGACTTCTGATCAAAATACCGCGACAAGTGGTTTTGGCAGTCCTCCCGTGATGTTAACCTGACACTGCCTAAAGAATTCTGAAGAGACCGAAACAGGTGGAAATCTGAAGGTGCAAGGTCAGGACTATACGGCGGATGCATTAACACCTCCCAGCCAAACTCTCTTAATTTTTGCTGAGTGGCTAAAGATGTGTGAGGTCTAGCGTTATCATGATGAAAAACCACACCCCTTCTGTTGATTAATTCCGGCCGCTTTCTCTCAACTTCTTGCTTTAATCTCATCAGTTGTTCGCAGTAGAGTTCAGAATCGATGGTCCTGCCTGGTGGTAACAGCTCATAATGAATAATGCCCTTCCAATCCCACCACACACACAGCATCACCTTGTTGCGAGTTAACCCGGGTTTTGCCACAGTCTGTGAAGCCTGACCGGCCTTTGACCACGACCTTTTTCGCACGTTCTTGTCGTACGTGATCCACTTTTCATCACCAGTTATCAGCTTCTTCAAAAATGGTTCGGTTTCATTACGTCGTAATAAAGAATCACAAATGAGTACACGGTTCATTAGGTTTCTTTCAGTGAGCTCGTGAGGTACCCAAATATCGAGCTTTTTTGTGTACCCAGTTTTTTTCAAATGCGCCAAAACTGTTTTGTGGTCAATTCCCAGTTCTTCAGCTACGTCGTAACTACTAATATGCCGATCTTGCTCCACTTTTTCAAAAATGGCATCCATTTTATCCGTAATAGGGCGACCAGAGCGACGTGCATCTTTGACATCAAAATTTCCGGATTGAAAACGCTTAAACCAAATTTGTGCTACTCTCACAGACACTGCACTAGGTCCATAAACATCGCAAATTTTTTTCGCGGCTTGCGTTGCATTTTTACCTTTTTTGTAGTAAAATTTTAAAATGTATCGAATTTCTTCATTAGATTCACTCATCTTGACAGTACGAAAAACAAATAAAAATCACACATTTTCCTAATTTGAATTTGGAATTATGTTCTTTAAAATTTAAACTTTCAATGATACCAAAACCAGCCAGATACACATAGTATAGCCAAAGAGATTTTATTACAAGTTCATACATACTATAATGCGAAAAGACTTTTTCCCCAACCTATTATTACAGTAATATAATTATAATAAAGATGTTATGTCAAGTCGTAAAAAAACTGTGAATAAGGGGCGTGCTACTAGTATACCTAATAATAATAATTTATTTGAACTTATGGATATTGTCCGCAGTCAAAACAGTCGAACGTGACGCTGCTCCACTTCATAGTTCGCACGTACATGCGGTCGAGCGGCGGCGCGCTGTCAGACGGCTGCGTACTGCCCGTGCCCGAGCCCGGCGACGTCGCCCGCGCGGCTACGCTAGACTTCGCCGATGTGGCCACGCATCTTACCACCCTTAGGAACCAACTTGATGGTAAGCAGTGTTACCATGTTAAAGGTTTGTTTTTATAGCGCCGAATGCATGACAATCACAACATTAATTTATGACATTCCTTTCTAATTTCGACAGGAAAATTAATAACGAATTTTTCTAACAGCTTGTAAGGATAAAATGAAGAAAGTGATAGATACCGACGCTCAAAGACGTAATCTCAACGAAAATTCCCCGACAGACGAGGGGAAGAGAAGGCTAGAGGTTTTCAAAGACAAAATGACCGTATTCCTAAACGCAGCCGAAGAGAAACTAAAGACTGAAAACGAAAACTTAGACGAATGCCGTACGAAATTCATCGCGACTGTGAAGTTTTACCAATATACTCCTAAATGCGGCAAATTGGAAGACTGTGAACCGAAAGAATTTTTTTCACTGTGGACCTCATTTTGTAGCGATTTCAAAGATATTTATAAGAAAGAAGAACAAATTGCGATTAAAGAAAAGTGAGTATTGCCGCGATTATTCAGCGGTTTTTTTTTTATTTATCGTGTCTCGTGCCTTTTGCGACATCCCACGTGAACTAGGAGCGAGATGTTTTATCATTTTCTTGACAGAAGTAGACGTAACGACAAGAAAATGAGCATCAAGCACCAAGGGAACGCCCTTGGTGCTAAGGAGCACGACCACGTACGACGCGTCTCCGCAAGTTATGCAAGATGTTTTATACAATATCAAAACTGTATTGTTTCAGGTTAAAAGAAGCCAAAAAACTTCAAGAAGAAAGGAAACCTCTCACTCAGCCTAAAAAGGAAGGCGGCTTGAAGGCGCGCTTACAGAAGCTGTCTAGTACAAGAAAATAATACTTCGACCTAATTTGTTTCTAATGCACAAACCATGTATTATTATTTATTTGCATTTCAAACATAACAATTCGACGAAATGTTATAACACGAAACTAACAACAGTAGATACATTCCTTTAATAAAAAAATGTTTTTGTTATGTAAGATGGGTTTTGTGTAATATATGATAGTGTATTGAAGAAAGGCCTAACTTTCAACTTAAGGCGGTTATTGCCTATTATGGAACTATTCCTGAAAAAAAAATAGTTTTCTTTTTTTTGAAGGGTTCTTGGACATTCACTAAAGCCTAATAATTAAAACTTTTAATGGAGTTAGTGCTTTTATCTGCTTCAAGCTTGCAGAGCCATACAAAGTTGGTTGAATTTAAAAGGTTGCAGGGATGAAAAACACTGCAAAATGTCTCTGTGTGACCTCTTAGATCTTCTAAACTCAACAGTAGAATTTAATGCGGGTTTCATCAACATTTAGACCATTCATTCCAGAAGTATATAATACATTTACTTAAATATAGCACAGAAATCT
The DNA here is from genome assembly GCA_949128155.2 of Xanthia icteritia. NCBI lineage: Eukaryota > Metazoa > Arthropoda > Insecta > Lepidoptera > Noctuidae > Xanthia > Xanthia icteritia. The sequence continues at coordinate 17,384,966 of OX421930.2, forward strand.
CGATATTTTGACCATTAGATCCGTGCGAAGCAGGGGCGGATTGCTAGTGTTGTATATTATATTATAATACACAATATAGTTATTGTACAAGACTTACTGTGAGGGAGGGAACTCGTAAAAATGAGTTATTGGTGACAGGTTCCCTAAAAATCATATTCAGAATATCATAATGTATTCCTGCACATCTGTAATTGTACCTGATATACTGTTTTTAATGCATTATGTTAATTTAAATGCCTGACTATGTGCATAGTTATTCATCTAAAAATGGTGCTGTAACAATTGTTGTATCTGTAAATATTATTATTTAAACAATATAAAACTCAAATATTAATAATAAAAGCTTTTATTACATGTAATCTAAACATTTTTGTTTCCATATTTTATAGAACTTCTTATCTATTTTCCTGTTGGTGAGAGTGTCACTAAGTTTGAGTAAAGCATTTTTGAGAGCATGCCATTGCATGAGGCTCAAATGGCTTGTAAGTGATTTACTATCAGATTCACTTCTGAACTGTTCCTCTCTTTCAATAAACTTCTTTAAAGAGCTAGAATTTGTTATTTTCTCGTAAGAATGTTCAATCACTGTGACAGCTGGTAGAGGGTGTGGTGTTTTATTGTCCTGTGTAATATTTTTATTAGAGTTAAAAAGAACTTTAAAACTTTCTCTAGATAACACTACACCATGATCTATTTTTGTTACAGTTGGCACTGGTAATGGGCTCTCAAGCCTATTTTCCAACAATGGTAATGGTTTAATAACCTGTGCCTGATCTGATTCAGCTTCATCTTCATTAATTTGGTTTACATAGCCAAGTATATTATCAAACAGATCATTTTCATCACTATCAATCAAGGTATTATCAATGTCAATATATTTCTTTTGAGCCCAATCAAATCTACCAAAGTCATCAACATGCTTCAGGTCCAACCATTTGTCAAAGTCTTCAGGTAGTTTATAATTGTCTGGTAGAAAATTGAGTCCTTTCAATTGTAATTTAATCAAATAGGGATACAGGTTTGAATACCAGGTTGTAGCATGCTGTAGAAGCACCATACTCATAGACCACAGTCTACTCAAAAGGGCATATGGTAACAAGCTCATCCAGTGACTCTCACCTCTCTTTATCCTGTCCAAATAAAACACTGCTGCTTGTTTTGAGCAAACACAAACCCTCAACATTATCTTTGCAAATGCCATAATTCTTAACAAAACATATTCCAGCATTTGCCTTGTTGGTAAATAAAGATCATCATCACTTTCTGACGGCAGAGATAATGAAAAGTTTTCAATCTCTTTCAAGACGTTTAAAGCCAGGTACTTCTTCAGAGCTGTATTTACTTTTCTTAAATTCCTGTAGCCTATATCATTGCGGAATTTCTTATCATATTTGTATAAAAATCTTGAGCAAATAGCACTTTCTTTGTGTAGAGGTGACTGCTTTGACAACACTTTGATAATGTTATTAAATATATGTTTTAATGCTGAAACATCTGGAAAAGCAAAAAGACTTTATTGGAACTATTGATACATATGTTCTGCATCAGGTAATTGAGGCGCTGATTAAATAGTTACTTAGTAAATAACTAAAAATGTTGATGATCCACCCCAAATAAAAAAAGAATCAAGGATAGGAAGATGATGAATACTGTGCGATGATGATACTAAAAGGAATTAACGAATGCCTACCAAATTTGGTTACACATAAAAACATGTTAACTGGTGGTGGTAAGAGTGTAGCACAGTTCCATGGCTCTAACATTATAGTAACAAATTGTTATCCTAAGACTTTATTCTCGAAAATACAAAAAAAAATATTTGAAAATTGAAGTTCATAACATAACCTCGAAATACCTTTTGACGTCCCAACGTCGGGCGGGTCAGGAATAAAATCATGGAATTAGTAAGTACTATACATACGTTATCGATGGTCTTTAAAATAATAGCGTTTTCACATTTTCTGATACGGTATCGGTGTCGGTTGATACGATATCGGCGCAAGTAACATGTATAAATTATGTACACACGGCTACACATCAAGCTATACATTTCCAGTATAAACTGACCTCGCATTGTACGGAATTACTATAAAATGCGAGATCTTTCAGCATAGCCTTTCAGATAGTCCGATCCGATGTCGGATATCGGGACCATATAATTCATACATTTTACTTGCCTACTTTGTACAGGGACTACATCGTGTCAAAAAAAAAAAAGGCCTGATTTGACATTTGAGAAAGACCCGAATGTAACTTAGAACGAAACTGAAAGAAACAATAAAATAATAATTAATTACATAAAGGGTTCGAAAAAAATACATACTTTTTTTTGCGCGTTAAATAATACGATGGAATATAGTGCGAGTATTCTTTTCGCACCTACTATATATTATAGTAAAATGCAATTTCTAATTATTACGAAACGTCTCAAAAACAGTTACGTTCTCAGTCTTGTTTTTTTAAAAGAGGATGTCCAGACGCCAGCAGGTCAACCTACCCGAAACTGTCACATTTTCCCAATCAACTTTGAACTTTACACTTTAGTGATAAAGTTGAAAATCAATTAAAGAAATTTGACAGATTGTAGTAGGTTGATGTGCTGGCGTCTGTACAATCAACAGCCAGTCACGCGAATTGGTTGTGAAATTAACCGAATACTTCGAACGCGAGTCAGTTAATGGTGGACCTTTATTGCCCGTAACGTAAGGGCAAGATCGCGTCGCAGAAGCAGTACTGTTAGAATCAGCAAAAAAACTATTCGAACCATCTAGAAGGAAAAGTATGGCCCTTCCGGTACTGAAGAAAATTTATTACGTATGCCTAAAAACAGGAAAAAAAGCAAGCCTGTAACAGGTATTATTAACACATTTGACGCAGACGCTATTCGAAACCACGTGTATGCTTATTACACAAGAAATGAATACCCAACTGTGAGTAAATTGCTGATATCACTACGAGAGTGTGGCCTGTTTAGTGGCAGTTCCACGTCTTTAATAACAATTATGAAGTAAATTGGATTCAAATACAAGAAAACCGACAAGAGGAAAATTATGATGGAACGATATGATTAAATTTTGCACAGAGTATCATTCTTTAGGGAGATGAACAAAATCGATGAGACTTGGCTGAACTCGAATCATACCGTGCCGCAGTTGTGGACGGACGATACAATTTTTTTTTTTTTGTGAATGTGAGGACTGGATTTTTTAATTATTATTATTTTTTCTTTCTTATTTAGTTTTAATGATGGTCTGGCAGTTTGAGTAGTTTATGAGGCCTACCCAAATGTCCTTTCTTTGGTATTGTTCGTCGAGTTGAGCTCCTTAAGTTCTGGGTTGAGCTCCACGATTACTGACAAATGCTTGCACTGACAGGACAGGTCCACTCAAATCTATGTAATGTACATGGTCCTCATATGGCCTGACCAAGATTATGTCTGGACTTTAAAAGAGACTGTGGCCTCTGAGTTTGTTTCGGCCTTTCTTCTCAGAGATAGGAAACGCCGAACTCAACTAGCTAATTTTTTTTTTTTTTTTTTAAGATTACGTGTAAAAGTGATTCCAATATCTTATTTACAGAATAAACCATTTCATTTCATTTCCAAGACATCTTGCTTAAAAGTGCCAATGGGAAAAGGTGGACGCCTAATAATCTGCCACGCTGGATCAGCCGGGGGAGTTTTTGTGAGTGATGCCTTACTCGCATTCGAGTTTAAAAGTACAAAAGAATATCACGAAGAAATGGACGCATATAAATTCACAGAGTGGTTTACTAACTTGTTAACAAACCTCCCTGAATAGTGCATAATCATTATGGACTATGCATCTTACCATTCAGTTCAAATAGATAAAGCACCTACTCAAGCAAAGAAAAAGGCTTATTTAGTGGCATGGCTACAAAGACAAGGCGTTGAAGCTGACATGAAATTGTTGAAAGCTGAATTGCTGAAACTGGTAAAAGAAAATAAACTTGCGAAACTAAAATATATAATTGATGAATTGGCACTTCAGCATGGACACAAAGTGATAAGAACGCCGCCGTACCATTGTCAGTACGATGCTATTGAGTTGATTTGGGCTCAAGTCAAAGGATACGCAGGTTGCCACAATACAAAGCTGCCATTCTCCACTAAGAAAATGAAGACATTGCTAAAAGAAGCTTGTGCCAAAATTACTAAAGAAGATTGGGCAAAAGTGGTATAAAACTCGAAAAATAATAAAAGAAGATTTTGACAGAGACGTCAATATTGATAATAAAATTGAAAAAGAAATAATTATATTTACAGGTGACGATAGCTCAAATGATTTTAGCTCATCATCCGAAGAAAATGGTTGAATGAAGATTCAATCAGTTTCGCTTTTTCTTGATTTTTTTGTGATTGAGTGAATGTTATTGTTACTAAAATTATTAAATTAAAGATTGACCTTTCGTACCATTGTATCATTTCAAAATACCTACAATATTAAAGTTTAAGTTAAATTTTCTAATCAGAACTTTAATCCAATGCACTTTACAATACATAATCAAATCGATCAAATACTCTGTATGAGTAAAACTTGATTTGATTCATCGTGAGTATCGAGTACCGAGTCGTATGGTTACTTCACTAGTTACGTCGCGATGACAAATATCAAAACGGGTCTTTTATTTTTTGTCAATTCTAGTCCCTGTACAAAATAAGTTGTTTAATTTTGTTGGATTATAATCGTAGAAGTTTTCACCGATTAGAGATAAGAGATGGCAGCTCTGAAGCAATGTTTACTATAATAAATTCGCCTTGGTGGTTTTCTTAACATCGACCGCGTACGGCGCTTCGATTGGCCCTTCGAGTTTAACGGTGGAGTTTCTTGCCCATTCTTCTCCATACGTAAACTACCTTTTGGAAGGGGCGACTAGAATCAATTCTTTTTTTTTGTAAATTTTACGTTTAGGTGCATAATTGAAATAAATTATTTGACTTTGACTTTGTCAAAACGAATTCTATTTGGTCATAATCTTTTCTATGAGCTATGGCTATGACCCTGTATAATTGTAGTCTGTGGTATGTTCTGTGTCTGTGGCTATCTATGACTATAGCAACACTGAATAGAAAAAGTTTGCTGAAGTGAGATTGACCGGCAACCTAATACTGCAACGCTTAAGAAATATTAATTTTAGATTAAAAATAAGTTTGTATCGAATCTTTAACTTTATTTCGTTGCTAACAGAAGATACTCTAAGGCGCAAAGTATTCATTTTCAATAAAATACTGTTTTAGATAAGCTGTGTTGACTACAATATGCCCAAACACAAGAAGCAAGAAAGCTCCAGCAGTTCTGATAGTGATGATGGACCTGTCGACGTAAGTTTTCTAGTCTAATAGGTTTTATTTAAATCTGGTTAGGTAGTACAGAATACATTTTAAATTTCTAATATTTTGTTAGGTACATCCACGTTTCTAATCACGTGTAAATGCAAATGGCCAGCAAGCAGGTTAAAACTAAGCGACCCTTTCGCTTTCGCTATGACGCCTTTCTGTATTGTTCTAAGTTTTATATTTTTCCCTTATTAGCAAAACTAGTGAATAGGTACCTACTTGAGTAGTTTTCATGGCTACGAATTTAAAATTGTGTTCATAATATTCAAGCAGTCAAAGACAGTTTTGCAATATAAAAAACACTGTCTGTATAAGAATATTGGTGTTCCTATTTATGAATAAAACATAAAAATTGCAAATAATTGTGTTTTTCATGTTTCGCCTCAGTAGTACAATAATTTATTGTACTCAGTAGTAAAACTGTAATCAAGTACTTATCTATTTTTATCTCCGAAGTTTACAATTTTGTTGCCATAGACGTATAAATATACGTCTATGTTTGTTGCCAACTCTGTTTATTGAGGAGTTATTTATAAAACAAGTGAGTACAATTATTCCAGTCACCAATATTAGTAACTACAATAGTAAATTACAACCAATCATTTCATTTAGAAAAATGGTGCCTGTATTCCATAAGAAATTACTTCAATTGGACAAATTGTATTATTATGTCTAAATATAGAATAATGCTCTTCAAAAAAATTGATTTATTTTTTGCAGAGAAACCCTCCTGCAGAAAAGAAAGCCAAAATGGGCAGCAGAACAGCGGATAAAGAGCCAACTTGGGTTATACAAGGAAAGAAATTACTTAAAATCAGGGAATTCAAAGGAAAGGTATATGTAGATATAAGAGAGTTCTATGAAAAGAATGGTGATCTGTTACCAGGCAAGAAGGGCATTAGCATGACACCTGAACAGTGGAAAAAACTGATGTCATTGAGTGATGAAATAAATGAAACGCTTAATACCTTATGCTGAAAGCAAAATATTTTATTGAAGTTCCTTTTAATAAATGTGTGAGTTATCCTAAAACAATTGCTTGTTTTAATTTATGAATAGTTGCCTGCTCTTTTAATAAAGGGGTATCTTTTTCTGCATACTGATTGTTTATATTATGCATGATAATGAGAATGAGTGTTTTATTATAATATATGTATTTGGTAGTGTAGTGGCTTTCGATGTGATCAAGTTAGATTAAAAGTTATAAATAGCTAAAGTAGATACTGATTTACAATTTATTTACATTTTTCTGCAGTTACTATGTAAAACTACAAATATTATTTTGTCTTACACTTTTGTTTACCCTGAAATAATGATCACTGCAGACCCACCGTACCCCTGGCCATACCCCTGGTGGTATGGTGGGTGTTTTAAAGTTAAACAATACCACCAGGTAATAGTGTTGTATCACTAGTGTTAAAACCACTTCTGACAACAATAATTTTATTTAATAATTTTATTCATACATTTTTATTGAACAAATCTTAAATACAATATCTACAATCTAACACTAAAATATATACATTATGTACAAGTATACAAAGCCTATGTCCAGCAGTCTGAAAAGCAGTCTATCGGCTGAAAAGACGATGATGATATAACGCTCATCGGGCATCAAAACATTCGTCCGCGTCGCTGTCAGCGGGAAAAGTGCCCATAAGGCTGGCTGTGTTGCCACGTTGAATGGCAATGCTGATACTTTGATCTAGAATTGGCCAGGCCTCTGGTCACGTGAAGTGTCAACCAACCGCTTGGCGATGTCACGAAATACTCGATGAGCACTCGGACCCCATAAGCCTAGTGTTACGGCCCCAAACGGCTCAAACATATAACTCCCAATAAGGTTACTATATTCGCGCTGTTTGAGGTTTTCTACACCTGCAGCGGCCGCCCCAGCACAGCCCGCCGAAAAGGAAAGTTGCTAGGAAAATAAAATATGAAATGTATCTAATAATAATAAGTTATGTGCGCAATTTTTCTAATGCGTGACCAATTGAAATTTCCTTATTTATAAATTGTAACTGTACGTCAGTAATGAAGTCATCATTGATGATTTGGCCCTTTCTTCTTTTTTTTGGAATCATCTCCAATGTATGGATATGCTCCAATACTTTGAGTAATTGCATCAATGTAACCGTATTCTTGTTGACACGTTTATTAATTTTGGAGTGAAACGTCTCTAATATGTTGGTGGTTCTATGGCGTTCACCAAATACGCTTATTACATTACATGAATGCGTCTTAAACCAATATTGTTCTAAGTACTGTATAAATTTTTCCATTTGTACTATTCCAGAGGATTCCGATTTCACATAATCAAAGCCATGTTGAATCTCGCAGTCAGGAAGAAGTGGCAAGGCACTTGCCAGGGCAACTATTCTTCGTCCTGGTTTATTTTTTGTACATCCAAAAGACTTCCCTTTCTTCCATATGTTGCGAGTCCAATGGTAATAGCACCCTCGCAATGTGATGTTTGGGAATACTTTCAAAATGGCGTTCATCGCTGCTCTTTCGTAGTCTGTGTGAACTTTACGTGGGTTCCATTCGGGTATTTGAGACTTTATCATGCTAAACAAAATAATGTAACTTTTTTCTTTTCGGTCCGACATAAGTGCGAATATTAAGGGCTTCGCTTTAGTATTTTCCACACCACTTCCCATGTCACCATGAATATTATATAATTGTGAAAATGGTTTTGGGCAACTATAAAAAGTACCGTCAAGAAAAATATTCCACAATATTTGGAATTACTTGTCGCGATTCTTTCGAGCAAAAAACTATAATACGGTTTTGCTTGTCTGACTCGTCACAGTAATAATCTGCCAAAACGAAATTATGATATTGAACTGGAACTTCTATTTCACTCAAATCATGGGATACACTTTTAGACACTTGTGCAGATTTGTTCCTAGCGTTCTGAAGGAAGTGCTTCACGCCTTCATACCGAGGATATTTTTTCCCAATTGCAAAATTCATCCCCATGTCTTTAAAATCGCTCTTTTTCTTGTCATATAATTGTTCAATAGGTTCATCAGATGAAACCACTATTTCTCGCAATTTACACTTTTCCTTCAATAATTCATTAGGTACTCGATGGACCTACTTCGCAGCTATGATCTTTATTTTTAATAAATTTATTATCCTAAAAAAAACTAAATTTGATTAATTAAGTATTTAAACAAAATGACAAAGATACCAAATAAAAAAATATATATCAAAAACTACCTTTCCAATCGTTACAGTGCCACAACATTTACTTTTACTGTAGGATGAACACCGCCATAGCATGGAACCGTTTGTACCTATATGTTTTGTGGCGATGATAACGGTATTTGCCACAAAGAAGGGCGGTTCCACCATTTATTTGGACGAAATCTATTTCAGTATCGTCCATTATAGGTAGGTACTTGCCTAGTATTTTCAACAATAATTCAATACAACTTAATTTTTATTTTTACAATAAATTCTTTGTTTCTTTGAGTTGAATGTAATTGTCAACTGTCATGAACGCTGGATTTTTTTTATTATGTACGGTTTAACTAAAGAGTTCGATTTGCGCAGTACTTAATATGCATTATGTACCCTACCTAACTAATGAATGAGTAGATAACTGTTTCTGTATAATTTCCTGTCCGTTTAGTATGTACATCAGCACAGCACTACAATCACTTCATACAGTGGTATCGTTTAACTTTAAAACACCCACCGTACCACCAGGGGTACGGCCAGGGGTACGGTGGGTCTGCAGTGATAATGATGAGCTAAGTGGTTAGGTTTTCCAAATAGCTAGAAAGTGATTGTTATAGGTGGTCAGGAGTGTATTTCCAAGGCATATGGTCCTTGGTGTAGATACAAGCATCTCGCAATTGACTGACGACAGCCCTCAACCTCATAAAGGGGGAAAATAAATAAACACAAATTAAATAAAGTCCTTTATTGATAATAATACAAGACTTGAAATGTAGATGAGGCAGAGTCGCTTTACAGTTCCTACCTTTTGGTTTAAAACCTCTAGGTGTACGTAATAACTATAAAAATAAAACAGGTACAATATTGAGCAACCCTCACTTTAAATACCAAAGACCCCTTAGGGCAAAAACATTATAATTCTTATCGTGCTGTTTTGTGCTTTTACCGTAAGATAATGCGATAATTCTGCGTGATTTTTCAGTGCATTGTACATTTTATTATAGCCCTGTGAGCTTTAAATTCAGTTATGTGGATAGTTGACTTTATAAAATAGTTTTGCCCTAAAAATGTACAACATTTACAATACATAGTCGTAATGCTTGAAAAGTATAAATTATTGAGTATAAACTAGCGAGAAGCAAACTAAATATGCTAAATCCATCACAAAACATTGGAATATACTCACCTTTTCCCACAAATAAAACTAACAATATTATATAGAAAGGAGGAACGCGTAAATCAACCTGAGATTTAGATTTCAGATCATTATCAAGTGTATCTAACAATATAACATTACATGCTATCAATAACAAGTTAATAAGACAAGAAGATCAGTATATAAATATACATGTACACTAGACAAGTATTTAATTTGATAAAATTGACTAAATTTTAACCTAAATGGAAACATTTGGCATGAAATTACACAACTATTGTATGACATTATTATATGGCATGAGTAACAATTTATTACCTAATAAACATGACTAGCGTTACTAGTAACGTTTCAATTTAGTCTTATTCTATGAGGACTAAAAGTTCTTAAATTAATTTTTCAATAAATGCCCACCCATCATTATTACAAACAGTAACACAATTATGAAACTTTACCCTGGACTAAAGTTATATTTACAAGACTTAGAAAGAAAAAAATAGAGCAAGAAAACCCATCGTAAATAATGCATTATAATCAGTTGATTTCGTTTGTTGGTCCTCAGGTTTGTAGAACTAATATATTTGAAATATCACTCTGAAAATAGTATTGGATAAATTAGTATTAATAGTTAATAGTAGGTATGATAAATGCTTGCTTCAATCGGCATATTTGATTTAAAAAACCATAAGTAAGTATACACATATCTAAGGGCCTAAATTTTTGCTACTCATAACTTACTGAAGAGCTGCTTGTACTACGAAACAGTAGTTTTTATTAAAGGTACGCGTTCACAATAACTCATGAAGTCATGATACATATACAATATGTAACATGTCACTCAGTTCGAATTAGATGTATTGAATGTGCATTTTATTAGTAATCGGGCAAGAATTAACAAGCCCAAAAATTATTGGCAGTACAACAATAAACGTTTTTACAATAAATAACTAAAAACAATCCACTCAAATTCAATTGGAAATAATTGTCATAAATTATTGATACAACTTTCGTGGAAATTCGCTGAGTATGTGATGGCATACCTTTATCTCTAAATACAACCACAATAAAAGAGTATTAGGTACCTACTTAATTTAAATTTCTGCTATAATTTCACAACTTGCAGTCGGAATTTATTTTATAAGTAACTTATTTTATCTTTGGTTTGATATGGAAACATTCGATCTTGAAATGATCACACATTTCTTGCACCTGAAAAAAAGAATAAACCATTTTTTTTAGTGAAAAGGTAAATATTAATTGCAAAATGCGCTCATTTAAATATTTGTGGAAAACATAGCTAAATAGCAAAATTAATCACCTATTAATTTTGTTATTTTTTATTTCTGCTACACACGGTTTACAACGACAACTTGGACGTCGGACAGCACCCCGATTGAATTTTAGGACAGTTGACTAAACTAAAAGCGATAAAGCACCAACCAAAACTAAGCGTATCATACGCCTAGAAACTGCAGGGCAATAAAGCGCTATTGAACGCACTTTAAGCAGGAATTTTGGTATAAAGTGAAAAAAAAACTGCTATTGGGTTATTCTTTAAATCTCACTTACCACTTTAGTACCATAATAGATATGTGCAATGGAGCTGATGACACAGAGCGCAGCAAGCAGCAAGAGCTCCGTCCCAGGCGAGACCACGGTCCAGAACACCGCGCACAACACTAGCGCGTAGGGGATCAGCAGAGCGTTGAACGCCTCACACCGAGTGTCGCTCATTTGTGACACTATTAGACGACACTGGAAAAGTAAGCAAAAAATATCAGAATGTAAAAGATTTGATCATAGTATTCATAACTTGCTTGGTAGAAATTGTCAATTTTGATGATTATCGCACAGCAATAAAAAAATTCTTGAAATAACAAAAAAATGCAAACTGAAATATGCATGTTTACAAGATTTCTGTTTGAGATTTTTTTATACAAAGTAATGATGAAATCTGAAGAACAATGAAATGAAATTGTTTATTCTGTAAATAGGATATTGCATTCACTTTTACACGTCATATTAAAAGAATAATAAAAAAAAATTGCTAGATGAGCGGCGTTTCCTATCTGACTACTCTGAGAAGAAAGACCGAAACAAACTCAGAGGTCACAGTCTCATTTAAAGTCGAGACATAATCTTGGTCAGGCCACATGTGGACCATGTAGATTAGTGTCTGAAATGGTCTTTTGAGGAAAGAACCACACAGATTTGAGTGGACCTGTCCAGTCAGTGCAAGCATTTGTCAGGCCGCATAAACTACTCAAACTGCCCGACCATCATTAAAACTAACTGAGAAAAAAAAAATAGAGACAGGAAAAGAAAAACCACGTAGTCCTCACATTCACAATAATTAAAACAATATAATACTTTACAAAGTAATCAGTTCATTTTGTATATAATTTTCAACAATGTCAATATGTACATAAAACTGGTATATTTTAATGATTTTACATAATAATTAAAATGTAAAATTGTATGGCTCCATCACAAGGCTTAGCAGAGCGAGCAGCTCAATCCCACGCTTTTTATCTTCTAAATATTTTGAAATTTTATAGTACCCTTTTTTACAGTTTGGTTTTATTACAGCTTTCAAATCGTTTAGCGGGTAAGTTTCGAATGTCAAAGGGAAGTTTGTCCGGTCTAGTACGATTGTGCGACATCTCACACAGAAAACTAAAAAAAGCGAAAGCATTGACCCATGAATGAGTTGCCTACTCTGTGGAGACGTGTGCGATGTGCAGCAAGGTTGTGTTTATTCCTGGTATTTAAATTATGAATATCGGTCATTTTCTTGAAATTTGATATATTTTTGTGTACATACCATAGGTTTTCAAAAATATATTGTGAGGCTACAGTCACAATGGGCACGCCACTATTGCGGCGATAAGTCCCCTCTTTGAGGAGTGGCTAGAGAGGCGCCACGGCGTCCTCACCTTCCGCCTGACGCAGGTCCTCACCGGACATGGTTGTTTCGGGAGGTTCCTATTTCGTATCAGGCGGGAGGAAACGCCCGGGTGTCATCACTGCGTGGATCGCCCGGAGGACACGGTTGAGCATACGGTGGAGGTCTGTCCGGCTTGGGCAGAGCATCGCCGTGTCCTCGTGGAGGCGATCCGCGGCGGGGATCTCTCGCGTCCGGCCCTAGTCCAGGCCATGGTACGGAGCGAGAGGGCATGGGAGGCCGTCACCTCCTTCTGCGAAGCAGTAATGCTCGCGAAGGAGGAGGCAGAACGCGTGAGGGAGAGGCAAATTTCGCGCCCTCACGCCCCTAGTCGCCGCAGGAGACGCCCTGGGCGTCGGGAATCGCAGGCCGATTCCCGGCCACCGTAGGCGCGGGCTTGCGGACGGTGAGCAATGGGTAGCTCGCCGTCCGATAAGGACCAGGCCCGGGTCGACGGCGCGTTGTGTTCCACGCGCGCCTCAAAGAGATGTCAGCAGAAGTGAAGGGGTCCGTTAGGACCGATGCCTGCCGGGGTTGCGGGAAAGTCCGAAAGGGATACCGTGGCCCCTGGCAACGTAATTCCCAAAAAAAAAAAAAAAAAAATGCTACAGTCAGAATGTTTATTTCTCTGAATTTGTCTCGAAGGGAATCTCTTGGATCTAGGTTGTAAATGGCTCGAACAGCCGTTTAAAGAAAAAAAAAGGCTATATTCAATGCGTATCCGGAAATTACGCAAGCCCTGTCCTCCCTCGCCAATCAGCCTAAACCCTATAATGGATAAAGCCATCATAGCCAGATTTAAACCCCATTCTCTCATGTTAGGTCTTTTCAATGCCAATGACATTCAAGGTCAACGCGATGAGATGCATCTTTCCTCCGCGGTCATCAAATTGACATCCTTCTCTTACAGGAACCCTTCCTAAAACCCAATAAACGAAATCCGTCTATCGCCTACTACCGTATAGCTCGCAATGGCAAGAATCGATGTCATATGGGCGGCACTCATCTATTACAAAAAGGACCTATATTGCATCCCTATGGATCCTTCCACTCTTACGATGAGAAGTTTCCGTCTGCTGACTAGACATGTCTGGCCATCAACCGATTACCCTAGTATCGGTCTACCTCCCTCCCCAAAACGCTTCAGAGGACCTCCGAGTCTTCTCTAACGATCTCACTATCCTACTTGGCCTGAGTGTCTCCGTTATCACAGCGGGCGATCTCAATGCCAAACATCCTGCCTGGAATAGTACCAGGACCTCCACCAGAGGGCAACACTTGTTTGACCTCTCCACTCTGAAGTTTGACGTCATTGCTCATATGACTACCAACCCCTTCCCCCATGACCTTAACCATACCTCTGACGTCCTCGACGTGCCCCTTAAGAACGTCAACCTACGGTTAAGTTCAATAGAGACGGTACATGAGCTTAACTCTAACCACCGTCTAGTAGTCATAAGACTGGCCCCGCGCATAGTTCTCTCTGACCCGAACCATCCCCCTCTCACCAAAAGGATAACGCACTGGAGGAAAGTAAGCGCAATTGGACTTCATCCCCGACCTTTTTGATTCAATCGCTGATACGACGGCCGCGATCGACTCACCCACTGATCACGTACAATCCGCCCTGAACGATTATTCAAGGGAAATTCCAGCGACGGATGACCATCGCTGGAAGTTACCGGACGATGTGCGTGATCTGTTGTCGGAGAAGAACGCGGCTGTCCGCGTTACTTACAGAGATCTGTAAAGACACGTGTAACGGAGCTTGAGCCTACCCACCAGCTCCCTACCGGTAAGTACCAAACTCACCTCACATAGAGAGGCTGACGCAGAAGTCGAACGAAGAACCTCCCTCCCTCCCGTAGCAGACTCTGATAATCCTCTGCCTCCCGTCACTCTAGACAAAGTGCACAATATCATCAAAGGTCTTAAAGACCGCAAAGCCCTCGGCTCAGATGGTCTCACCAATAGGGTGATCCAACTCTTCCCTGCCCACTTGATAATGCTACTGGCTACCATATTCAATGGTGCCCTAAGCAACAACATCTTCCCACAAGCGTGGAAAGAAGCCACCGTCATCGGTATCCCTAAGCCCGGCGAGCCCTCGAGTTACCGCCATATATGCCGCTATGCCGAGACCAAGGGCCTTCTTCCCAACGAGCAGTTTGGCTTTTGAACTCAGCATAAGCGCTGGTTTCTAACGAGGCTCGATGACGGGTGCTATATTCTTCTACATAGCGAAAGCGTTTGACTTTGACATAGTCTGGCACAACGGCTTATATAAGCTTTACAAACTCAGTGTGCCAGATCGTCTCGTACTCATCTTACGAGACTTTTTGTCGAACCGTACCTTCCGCTATCTTATCGAAGGAACGCTTTCCTCCCCCCGCCCCATTCGCGCAGGAGTCCGTCAGGGCTCCGTGCTCTCGCCCCTCATTTTCACGCTGTTTATCAGCGATATCCCTAAAGTAAAAAGGCGCAGTTGGCTCTGTTCGCAGACGACACGGCCATTTACTATAAAAGCATAAGCTCTGACTCGATAGCTCTCACTCTCCAAACCGAAAACAGTGAATAAAAAAAATGCACTTTTAAATCACTATTTTGGTGTTTGAATTTAGAACACACCAATACATTCGACTTCCATCTCAATGCTATACAACCTCCTTGCGAAAAAATACTCGATACAAACTCCTTGTGCAAAGAATACTCGACATACAAACTCCTTGTGCAAATAACTCCTCGAGATTTGATTGGTCGACATTTTCGACAAGGACTTTAGCATTAGAATAAAAACTGTTGTGTTCTTTGCTGTCATTAGTAAATTGGCGCTATTTTGAATACTGTAAGTTGTACGAACACAAATTGCTCCAATTTTAATTTGCATTTTAATTAATTTAACCTTCCTTTTTTCTTCATTAAATGTCTATTTTCGCTTAAATGTTTCTTTTCCTCGTAGTCATGGTATAAAGCATAGTATGCAACTCTTGAATAAAACAGATTTATATCGAGGGCCATGAATCACTCGCGTCGCTCAGGATTCTAACACTTGAATCATTCGCTACACTCGTGATTCAATCATCGTCATCAGTCGTTAGAATCCTTCCCTTGCTCGTGATTCATCTATGGCCCTCGCTTTAAATCCGTCCTTTTTTCACTAATTGCATAATATACTATTATATATACGAGATGCCCTATAAAAATAAAATAAAAACAATCGTAAACACATCTTTTTTTCAGCCAAAGATGTAAACAACGATGGCCGCTCGAAATTGTTTATGGTTCAGTGATGCGACAAATAATTTCCGCGCATAGAATAGATTGAATCATTTGAATTGCGATATTTTCCGTCTGTTTTTGATTATTTTCTTATAAAAGTTTACTTCATATTAGTAGATAGACTAGTTAATATGTTAAAATTATATTTTTATGAAAGAAAATTGCAAAATGTCTACGCCAAAGGCTTCTCCGCTCTTCTATAATTACCCATTCTTTCCAGACGCTAAAATAGCCACCCACATACGACAATTTTTTTTTTTCAATAAATTTGTATTAAATACCCTTTGTATATAATGTCGATAACTATTATGTCACATATTTCAATGACTGATGAAAATAAATTTAGCCATGACAAAAAGGATGTCAGTCGTTTGACGTTTTGTATGAATTCAAAAATCGACCCAGATTTTCGCTATTATTGATGAATATAAATTATATTTTAATTTTTGTGGTGATCCACAGGACGAAAAAGTGATTCTGATTATATGTGTATGTAGTAGGTGCGTATTTAATAAGCGAATCACAGACGGGTATTTGACTTTAAAACGCGGTCAAAAGTCAATTTCTAGGAACGTCAGGGGGTCGAGTGTTGACGCGAATGGATATTTACAACATGATCCATAATCATTCTGATGGATTTACGACTAAAAAAACTTGATGAAGTTGAAGGACAGTTAATAAATGACTTCTTTTGATGTCGAAAAAAAAGGTTTTCGACGTAAATTGCGACATTCAAGCATGATTTTAAGTCAAGATGGCAAGCAGCAAACAGGACTAAACGTATTTTTTAAATAACAACGAACAATGGCTTCAAGGCACTCTTGAAATACCTCGGAAAAGACTTTCTAGCGGTAATACAGGGCGCCCAGAAAAAAACTGACGATTTGTCTGAACGAAGCAAACGCAGAAAAACTGAGAATCTCCGTGAAAGCCACGAAGCTCGAGAGCTATTATATGCCGGTCAAATGGCACTTCGAGAGCGTGAAGATACTGATGGAGCAAATGTTGTGAAGGAAATTACAGAATCATCGATTCGTGGCCGTGGACATGAGCTCCGCATCGCCTTGCGCAAAAGTGACACGTCATTATTACCAGCAAAACAAATAACACCAACTGCAGCGTTATCCATGTTTGTCGAAGCTAATTTAACAAGGAGACAATACGATATAGTGCGTGAGACAAATAAAAAGTTCTATCCTTGCTACACCATCCTCCAAAAAGAAAAACAGCAATGCTGTCCAGATCCTGAAAGCATTACCATATCTGAGACCTGTGCTGAAATAAAACTGCAAGCATTGCTGGAACACACAGCTAAGCGATTGTTACTATATTTAGAGGAAGTTATAATTGGTCTTTACCTATGAAATTGCCGTTTTGTATGAAAAAATTTAAACGAATTTTTTTTCATGTATTTTTTATTTGTTTTAATCGAAGTAATCACCCATGCAATCAATGCATCTTTGCCAACGCAGTGGCAGTTTATTGATGCCCTTCTTAAAGAAATCAGGTGGACGGGAGGCAACAAATTCTTCAAAGGCATTTTGTACTGCCTCTCGGGTATTGAATTTTTTTCCCGCCAAGAAGTTATCCAAATTCTGGAAAAAGTAGTAGTCTGTAGGCGCAAGGTCTGGTGAGTAGGGCGGATGACGGAGAGCTTCCAACCCCAGTTCTTGCAACTTAGAGACCGTCTGCTGTGCGTATGAGGTCGCGCGTTGTCGTGCAGTAGCAGCGGAGACGAACGATTGACCAATGCTGGTTGGAGATGTGCCAGCTTCTCCATCATTGTGTTCAGTTCTTCACAGTACACATCTGCAGTAATGCTCACCCCGTTTGGTAAGAAGCTGTGATGAATCACACCGGCGCTAGACCACCAAACAGTGACCATCACTTTTCTAAGGGCAAGTTTTCGTTTAGGGCATTGTTTAGGTGCTGAACCAGGATCCAACCAACTTGCTGAGCGCTTGCGGTTATCAAACAGAATCCATTTTTCATCGCAGGTAATAATGTGGTTCAAAATTCCTTCATTTGTGTGTCTGTTGAGCAGTGCAAGGCACGTCTCGACGCGTACTTCGCGCTGGCGATCATTGAGTTCGTGGGGCACCCATTTGTCAAGCTTTTTTACCTTGCCAATTTGACGCAAATGGACCAATATTGTTTTGACTAAAATCATCAATCAATCGCCTTTAATTCGTCATTGTCGACCAAAGTTTTCGGACGACCGCGAGGTTCATTTTTCAGGTCGAAATTTCCAGAACGGAAGCGAGCAAGCCAATAACAGGTGGTGCGTTGGTTTGTAGTGTTAGCTCCGTAAACTTCGTTGATGTTGCGTGCCGCTTGTGGCGCGTTGCTGCCACGACGGTACTCATATTCCATAATTACTCGAATTTTTAACGTATCCTTGATGACGAAAAAGATTGAAATGCGATGAAAATGTAACACAAATCAATAAACAAATGACTACTTTTGGAAAAAAAAATCCATGCCATGTTTGTAAAATAAAATTAATTTGAAATTAGAATTCTTAGCCAAACAAAAATTATTTTGATTTGAAATGGCCAGTACTGCAGAACAGCAATCTCATAGGTAAAGACCTAATATCTACTTTATCAGTAGAGGAGTTGTCATCACTTGAACTAAGTGGGGATGTGATGGATCACAACAAGCTGAATATAAGCAAAAGTTTGAAAACTCAAGCAATACAGATGCTAATATATTTCAGTCAAGTTTGGTCCCTGTTCAATTAGTTTGCAAGCGCAACAATGACCCTAGTTCTGATAAGATAAATGCAAATGTCATTTGGCGCAACAACTCTCCATCTTCACACAGATTCAGCTTCCAAAAGCTGGTTTTGGCAATACCAATGATGTTAATACGACTAGGAGAATTTTTGAATGTTCTGCGGAAGCTTTCGCTATAACTGGTATCAATGAGGAATTAATAAAAAGTTCGCAACAATTTTGAAAGTTATTTCGAGTGGATATGACATAAATATTGAAAGTTTTCTTCATATTGTGACAGTACAGCAGAACTTTATGTTAGCTGGCATCCGATGACACCCACTGTACACAAAGTGCTGATGCACGGGCCACTCATCGTGAAAAACGCTCTGATCCCAATCGGAACTTTGTCAGAAGAAGCTGCTGAAGTTAGGAACAAGCATTTTCGAGATTATAGGGAAAATTATTCCCGAAAGTTTTCCCGTGAAGATTGTAATAGGGATATTCTGTATAGGCTGCTGCTCACATCAGACCCGTATCTTAGTTCAATTAGGCCTAGACCTAAGAAAAGTTTTAAGCCTTTTACCTCTTCCGCAAAAGAAATGTTACTGCCATTTCACGACAGTGGTGACTCTGACAAGTAAAATAAAGATTAGGAGTACTTACCATACCGTTTTATAGTTGTTTTTTAATATTTAATAAAATAAAAATGTAAGAATGTGACATATTTTTCTGTACCTTTTCCCAAAGACCTAGATTCCTTTACAATTAATATTTTGCCATCAACTAGGTTTTGAATCATGATTTTTCAATAAATTAAGCTATATAAGCACCGAAATATTCAAAAAATATTATTAAATAGTTTTGTTTTAGGGTCAAATACCCGCCTGTGCGACGCGCAGATATCGTTTTGTAGGCAAGTTCAATGCTTTTGGCCCCCGGGCACCTCCTCAGTTATAGGTCAGTTGAGGTCTACGCGTCATATCAGCATTGCAGTTGAAAAGTCCAGTGTGTCCATTAGACCGGTCACATTATTAGCCTGTAATTTCACCGGTATCCATACTTCCCAAACAAAAAACATGGTAGTATTTTCCCTACATTAATTATTTTACAAGGATCTGATATTTCTGATATTACTCATAACCTCATTCTACTCAGTATAATAATTAGCAGAAAAAAAGAAATGCTTACATTAATATTAGAGAATATAGTTCCGGTGAGTATGTAGAAGATCCTGGGCGCACGGTTGATGATATCGTTTGGTGAGAAGATGGCCCACAGCGAGCTCAGCGCGAAGAATATGAACAATGGCACCAGTGGCCGTACTGCCTCGCTGAACGAACGCAGCTTGCCGGTGCCGTCGCGATACGACCTGGGAATAACATCACGTTTTTAGGGTTCTATACCGCAAAAGGAAAAAACGGAACCCTTATAGGATCACTTCGTTGTCCGTCCGTCAGTCTGTCTAGACCCATTTTGTCATGAACGCGGGGAGGTATCAAGTTGAAATTAATATCAAATACGTAGACCTTCCCTTGGAGCTCTAAAAAAATCAAGCTCCTAAGTCAACGCAATAAAAAAAAATACGGCCATTTATGTGACATATTTTGTTGCTCGCAAATAAATCTAAACCTACAGGGTACTTCTCGTTGACCTAGAATCATGAAATTTGGCAGGAAGCAAGGTCTCACAGCAAAAGTAAAGGAAAAAATATGTTTTTGCGATTAGAAACTTATATTTGCAGTTGGAGAATTGACCGTGACGTATATCGATGTACGGGAGAACATGTTTCTCAACTACTAAGTTAAGTTTGTTCTTGGGATAAATTCATCCCAACTACGGAACCCTTCATTTTTTTGTGCGTAGTCCGACGCGCACTTGGCTGGTTTATTTTTACTTATACTCATTTATTTATTCTTCAGAAAGCTTTAACAAGCTTCAACAAATTAAAGACTATGTTCTTCATTCTTCAGAAAGCTGCTTATAGTCCATTCGGTATAGTACAACGTCACTTAGGTTAGTCAGAGGTGTACACCCAAATTTCGCCGGTTATGTTTAAGTCCCATGTACCAAATAGGCGGCGGGCCTATTGCTATCAACCAGGCACAAATCCAGACTGGGCTGTTACTGAAAAATCCCTGACAGAAAAACCCAATAAAATATATGTATACAAGATGTAATTTTAATAACTCAAAACCCTAAAAGCGGTCACTCAACTCATGTTTATGAACAACTTTTACTACCAGGGACAAAACAGAAATCGCGAACAAAAATCAGCTGTTCCATACATTTATGCTCACCTGGCGCGACAAAATGTATGGAACAGCAGTTTTTTTTAAACCTTTTATGAAAAGGGTCGTCGATGAAAGCTCTCGACATCTGGAAGAAGATATTGTTATTAATACCTATTCTTAAAATCGGTGCAAGGATTTGACGGGATAAGATGAAATAATGCCGCCGAGTGAGGAGTGGTAACCCGATTAATAGTTATGAGGCCTTGATGTTGCATCTTTATTTGGTCGGACCTTCTATTTAATTGAAGCCTACCAACGCCAGGCAGTAGGCGATATTACTTATTTATTTCTGCCTTAGTAATGGTAATCTCTGGAGAATTTATTGTGTCGCTCTGTCCTACCAAATCACTGGTAATCGATAAAGGACGGGTGATTTTGAGTATTGGCTAAACAACTGTAACAACTGTGTCACTCACTTATAAATATTCCACAAGATGACAGTCTGGCTGGTGAGCATCGCAGAGAAGTACAGCACGAACTCGAACACGACGCCCGGTGTGATGCCGCCCGGCAGTGGGATGTGCCACGCTTCCGGCCCGAACACAGATGTCACCAGCAGTAGGATACAGGAACCCTGCGAGAAATCGTAGTTATTTAACATATACAGGGTCAAATTAAATTAACCAGCCAAACTGAAGTCGTAATTGGTATCGATATCTAAACACGGAGCTTCGCCCTTCGCCCGCGGAAGCCGTACAGTGGCCCGCTAATACCGGTACCACAAGGTATGCGCCTATAACGGCATGCGGAAATGACGCAGGCAAGCTGCGTCTGTGTGTTTGGTTGCTATGAGTATTTCTGTAGGTGCGCCACGACGCATCCTATAGCGCCGCTTTCTTCAAGATATCTCGGCAGTCGGTCCGGGTTGCCAGGTGAGATTACCTGAGGGAGGCCCAACGAGGACGATAATCATCGTTGGCAATGAAAAAGGTTTTGTTTCAGGTGCACTGATGTTGCACAAATGTATTGATAGTGAAAAAAAAAAAAAAAAAAAAAAAGAATGGAAAAAAGTGAGGAAGAAAAATGTGAGGGCGAATATAGAAAATTTGAACCATTGTTAGATTCAAACTTGGAAAATTTTACAATAAATACCTGTTCGAGCAATGAAGAAATTTTCTGACTGAATCAAAAATAATAACCTGATAACCGGATATATATTTATTTTAGTTACATACCTACATGTCGAACATAAGAACCTCCTCTTTTTTGGAGGTCGGTTGAAGAAGTATTTTATTTTGTTTATATTTTTATTAATTTGCGGCGGCATCTACATCGCCACATGTGAACTACGCATCAAAGACCTGACGTCATGCAAATCCTGCATCGCGCAATTAGAGTTTACCGCGCGATCGACATATATACAAGCTCCCGTCTGATCAGGGCCAGGCACGACACCCGTCTGATCGGAGGATCCTCTCTTTTCTATAGAGGATGAGTGAACTTTACACCCTGTTCCGTTCCGTCCTATACATAATATTTTAAAGGAGTAAATGTTATTATAAATACAGAACCTCCTTTTTTGAAGTCTGTTAAAAAGGAAAATAGTTTTACAGCTCTATATAGTTTACACGGAAATCAAAACAAAACTACAATAAAGTACTTAGTACTGAATTCAAATAATTATACACATGCTCACATGCCCGATTGAATTTAACTTTAAGCATATTAACCCCAGAACAGTAATAAAAGCTTTTAAGCAAATCAAGATCAAATTGACCGAAGATCTTTGGGGAATGTCCATTAAAATCTGTACCTCCATAATTGAGACCATAGCGCCTTACTTAGCCTTAATATTTAATTTGTGTGTGGATCAAGGAGTCTTCCCGGATTTAATGAAATACAGCAAGGTAATACCACTTTTCAAATCCAGGGACAGTAAAGACACCAATAATTATAGACTCGTATCCGTGTTGCCGGTTTTCAGCAAGGTGTTTGAAAAGGTAATGCTTAATCAAATGCTCAATCATTTTAACACAAATAAAATCCTCCACGATCAACAGTATGGTTTCACCAAAGGACGCTATACGACCGACGCCGGTGTAACCTTACTAAGACACATTTTTAACGCGTGGGTGAGGCCCAAGACGCAATAGGAATTTTTTGAGACCTCTCCAAGGCATTTGATGGCATCAATCACGAAACCTTACTCTTGAAATTTGAACATTACGGACTTGGAAACTTGCGCTCAATTTAGTAAAATCTTATTTAAATGATCGATAACAGCAAGTTCACATAAACGGTATTAATTCACTAGGTTTAAAAGTAAAAATGGGTGTGCCACAAGGCTCGATATTGGGTCCATTCCTCTTTTTAGTGTATATTAATGATCTACTCCATTTATTAAAAAAACAACCACAAATGGTGTTATTTGCTGACGATACTTCCTTAATTTTTAAGGTAGATAGACGTGCTAAAATTTTTGACGACGTAAATAACGCCCTACTGCAGGTCCAAAATTGGTTAACAAAATTATTAGCAGTGGCTAATAATCTAGTATTAAATGGAAAAAAGCGAAGGGCATAAAATTTTCTTTACTAAATGTTAAAAGTAGTAATTGTGAGATAGTATTGAATCAAGAGAAACTAGAATTTGTCGATAAAACTGTTTTCCTGGGGATCACGCTCGACTCAAGGCTACAATGGGGTCCTCATTTAACATATCTTGCAGGACGTCTAAGTTCAGCAGCATATGCTGTAAGAAAAATCCGTCAATTTACTGATGTAGATACCGCGAAGATAGTCTATTTAGTTATTTTCATAGTATCATGTCTCATGATATTTTGCTGTGGGGACGGGCTGCAGACATAGTCTTTTTTTATTCTGCAGAAAAGAGCTATAAGAGCCATATATTATCTCCGCAGGCGCGATTCTCCAAGGAAACTGTTTAAGAACATTAACATCATGACGGTACCTTGGCAATATATCTATGAAAACATCATGTACGTAAGAAAATAATACATCTTTTTAGTAAAACAGGTGATAGATATAATTATAGTACAAGAAATAGGGACCTATTAGTTCAACCAGATTTCAGACTGGCTAAAGTAGACTCATCTTTCATGGGGTACTGTTTAAAATGTTACAATAAAATTCCTCCCCACATACTTCAACTATATGAGACGAAATTCAAATCTTGTATAAAACGCACACTATGTAGGCAGGCATATTATAAGTTGGGGGATTACATCACTGATAAAAATGCTTGGCTCATTGTTGGTCCTGCTCCACAACCACAACTAATTGAATAACATTTTTAAAAAACCTGTTGGAGCTGCTGAAGATTGTAAGACCATCTTTGTATTGTATAAACTCAATCTCCTTCGTATTATATAATTGCATAGCACAGGTGTGAGTACTATGTACTAAAGAGCTACCATTTACCGGGTAATATGTCTTTCATTGACTTGAATATGCCCTGGCGGCTGTGAGTATGTCATGCTCACTCAGATGTCTCGCTGATGGTAGCGCGTGTGTTGGATCATTTAGCTTCCTTCAAATTGGTTGAGCTGAATGGTGCTGATCCATGCGTCATGTTCGTGAACGGGCGCCGTCAGTTGGGACTGGTCATCTCTTAGCTGCCATGGCTTATTTAAAATTTTTGAATGGTTATTTATTTATATTTTTTTATTACGGACGCTTTTACAAACGTGCACGTCTTTCTACATTGTTCTTACATGCATAATTTCAACATGAATGATGTAACCAATATTTTGTATCAATTTTTTTATTTAAAAGAGTGTCCGTGGAGTTTCTTGCCCGTTCTTCTCCATAGGTACCTACTACGCTTTGGAATGGGCAACTAGCTTCATATTTCTGACTGACCGACTTCTTGACAGTTCAAAAGTGCCTGTAAATGTTTTAATTGAAATAAAGGCTTTGAGTTTGAGTTCATGGTCATGGCCATGGACATGGAAATTAGCATTCGTTTGTATTCGGAAATGCGATGATTCCCGAGGGACATTAAGAAAATAGTTATACTTGTACGTTCCTGTGGAATAATTTCCGACCTCCACGCGGGCGATACCATGGGCAAAATCTAGTATGAAATAAACACACTATACTCTCATAGGTTTAGGTATTTAAAAACGTAAACAAAAAAAAAACACGTGACGAGACCGCTGTCCAGTAACCGACTAAAACCTTGCACTTCAGTTGTCATGCTACGTCACAGTCGTACTCTTCAATTTAGCAACGTTATACTTCGTTGAAGTTTAAGAGTTTGGTCTCTTTACAATAGACAGATTACAAAATATTATATTACTAGCTGCCCGCCCCGGCTTCGCACGGGTACTAAGTACTATCTATGGCGCACCTACCTATCTACCTACCAACCCTACCTACCTCCCTACCCTACCTACCTCCCTACCCTACCTACCCTACCTACCTACCTACCCTACAAACCTACCATACCTACCTACCCTACCTTCACCTACCTATCCTACCTTCACCTACCTATCCTTAGAACCTTGTCTTGAGAATAACGAACACAACAAACAAAGAATTTGCGAAATCGGTCCAGTCGTTCACGCGTGATGCCGTGACCAAGGGAAATAGGGATTCATTTATATATATATATATATATATATATATATATATAGATTATTATAAATCTTAACAAAAGATGTGCTCAAGCAGTTACATCTAAGAACAGTAGTTTATGAATAAATGATAAAGTTTAACATACAAGACATACATAAAAGAGGAAATTATTATAAAAATCGAAAATATCGTATTTTTAAGCAAGAATGTGTCATCTATAAATACCCTATTTAGGGTTCCGTAGTAAACAAGGAACCCTTATAGTTTCGCCATGTCAGACTGTCCGACTGTCCGCAGCTTAGCTCAGAGACTCTTAGTACCAGAAAGCTGTAATTTAGCATGGGAATACATATTAATCACGCCGAAAAAGTGGTAAAATAAAAATCATAATAATAAAATATTATAGGGTATCTCCTCTCACATAAAGTGGGGAAGTTTTCTTTTTCTCATCTAACCCTTGGTGTGGGGTGTCGTTGGAAAGGTCGTTCAAATTGGGATTGGGAGTTTGTGAAAACCATTTTAGGATTCAGGGATTGGTTAGCGAAATATTAAGCTTTAAAGTGCTATGTTTTGTTAGTCTAGTGTCTCCCCCCCCCCTGCCAGCTAAATGGTTTGTATGGGTTTTGGATATGTGAAAAAATTCACAGCAGTAGTATATATAACGAAAATAAAAGGAAAACTATCACAGTTAAACACACAAAAAGATGTTCTCCCATACATTCCGTATGGGAGAAAATATTTTTAAACTACAAAGTTTAGTTTGTTCTTGCGATAAATTCATCCCAACTACGGAACCCTTCATTGTGCGTGGTCCGACACGTACTTGGCCGGTTTTTTACTATTTGTTTACCTTTATTCAACTACCTAAACCTATGGAGTACTTATAGATATGTTGTGTCTACGCTCGGATTGTGTTTACTTTCAATATCGGCGAGACATAAGTAGTGCATAAATAACATTTCATCAGGGCACAGCTATTTACATATCGGATGGGGTAAACGTGCTCTAACTACGCTGATTAAAAAAAAACGTATTTAGTTCTATTAGTGCACCACAAAAACAAATTAATGTGTCAAGTATCAAGCGTGCTGCTTCTTTAAAAACAAGTTATTTCTTCTGTTGTCAGATGGCATAAAAGCATTAAGACCAGAAGGCCAATTGTCGTACTTAAAAACGTTCGCATTTAAGTCGCGATCTGTCAATTGATTAGAATTCGGATATTTCTAAAAATTATGGGAATTGACGGTTTTCAGACGGGTCGCTGTCACCGCCGCCCTATGGAACATCTGAAAGAGACAAGAACCATCGCAGGTGCATTACAACCCCTTAGAAATGGCTGAAATGTTTAGTGTCTCTAATTATACAGGCAGTTACCTCACCCCTCAAATCACATCACAGCAAACTCAAATTCAAAGCATTTATTTCAAAACTGGTCTGATCGTTTTGGGTTGGCGGTTAATCCTACCAAGTGTCAGGCTATCATTGTAGGGAGCACCCACAGTATGAGGAAGCTGAATGGCTTAACTGTGCCACCTGTAATTTTTGATAACTCAGTCATCCCGTTTAGCTGTACAGTCCCTAATCTTTCCCATAATAGACTATGGTGATGTGTGTTACTATGACCTGAATGCAGATCTCATCAATAAACTTGACAGCCTTCTAAATAACTGCATTCGATTTTAATCTTCGGAAATATGATCATGTGTCTACGCATTGATTGCTTTTAAAATGGATACCCATACGTCAGCGCTGAGAGAGGGCATTGTTTATGTTGTATTCTATACTCGACAAACCCACTTCTCCTTCTTACCTGACTTCCCATGTTCAATACCTATGCTCTGCCCATAGTAAATATCTTCGTTCTATCAACAATCGTCTTCTACGATGTCCTTTTCACCGCTCTGGTTTTATTCACTCTTCTTTCTTTATTCAGGCGGTATTTCTTTAGAATGCGCTCCGTCTGAACATCAGGATGGCAACCAGTCGTGCATGTATGTTATGTTATGTTCCTGTATGTTGTGGTTTGAGAGCTTTTGTATACAAAATATGTCAAACTGTCATAATTTAAATTCTTCAGATACAAGTTATCTGACGATTGAAGATTGAAATAAATGATTCTGCTTTGGCCTGGTTGGCGGTAAAAATGGTACGTTAGTATACCTACTACTCCTGGGTATTACTTCTATAAATGATTCACTTACGATCATGGTGAAGTCATATCCCCAGGGCAGGAACATGACGCCAGTGTTGTACTTCTCCCAGTGCGTCAGGTAGAAGTTGAAGAATATGTTCCAGATCAGAAACAGGAACCGAAGCGTGCTCACTTCATCCCTGAAATTAAACAATATTTTGATGTTATTTATTACATTACAACTGAGTGACTGACGTTGATGACTCTGTTCGATTTTTTAACGATAAAAATCATTGAATCAAAAGTCTAAAATTGATAATACAAACTAGGTATTATCAATTTTAGGCCGTATACAGAAAGAAAGCTGGTAGCCGGCGCCGATCTACCAGCGCTTACCGGCGCTGGTCCATTCTGGTAACAGTTACATATAAGCAAGCAAGTTGTTCATTAATTTTAAATGGCAGGTGGCGCCAGCGCTGACCGGCGCGTGTCGACGATTTTCGGAACTTGTCGGCGACGTTCGGCGCTTATCGGCGCTTGTTCATATAAATGCCTGCGCCGGTTACCTGCATGGACCGGTTCCTGTAAGCGCTGGTAGGCTGCCAGCTTTCTTTCTGTATATGGCCTAAGACTCTGATCCAATCGATCGGATGATCATAGTAGCAAGTTAATTAGAATGACAGGGTCGGCTTCTATTACATTAATGTGGGTTTAAAGACACAACTGGGGAAATGTGGGTTTATGAGCTTGAGGTTTATTCTGAAAGTGGGCAACGTCGCAAATAGCTGTCAGATATTTCGCTGTTTTGATTAATTTGGCAATATTACTGTACGGAAATATGAAATATGGCTAACTTGTAAACTAAAATATTTATTAAGAAATGCAATAATTAATATCGTTACACCGAATATTTAGTTTTAGATGTAATAAAAGTATTTGAAACCTTTCCACGTGCCTTTTTTGCCTAAAACGGTTACAACATCAAATTCAGTGTTATAATTGCAATTCATAATTAACACACACAAGTTAGCGACATTTTATATTAACATACAGTAATATTGCCAAATTAATCAAAACAGGAAAATATTTGACATCTATTTGCGACGTTGCCAACTTTTAGGATGAACGCTCATATCTACCTTATAAACTTACCTAACAAGCGACCCGACTCTGCTTCGCAATAAAGCGAGATTTATTTATATAAGTTTAATATTTATTTTATTATACACATAAATCTTTCGTATAAGTAATCGCATAATAAATTCTCCAAATGATGGTAAAATCCGCATCAAATCCGTTGCGTGGTTTAGAAGAACAACGCGGTCAGAAAGCACGAAAAGCGACTCTCATTTATAATACCTATGTATAATATAAATATGTATGATACATAATACAGCTCTGCCTACTCCCCCGGGAAATAAAGAATGATGTTTATGTTGTATCTCACTATTTTATCTAATGTTTCATTCATAAAGCTATTGAAACTGCAATCATCCAATCAGCATTTGCTGTTGACAACATTGATTGTTGACCACACACTCATGTGTTATGGCTTTGTAAATTTAACTGATAAGGGAAACGGCCATGGGGACATATTGTCACACCACCGCCATCGCCACCGAGACGATTTTTGTTTGCATAATTAGATAATTAGAAGTGTCTATCTAGTGATATCGTAGATTCACAGTCCACTATTGTGTAGCTTCTCAATAAGTGGTACTGTTCATAATAGATATAATAGCCTGAAAATATCTAATTAATAGGTATTTACCTACTTAACCTTTAACCTTTATTTACAAAAAAATTTAAAGTTAAAGGAATCTTCATAGATTTATATACATACTCTATTTGAAATAAGATTTAACTACTAAACCTTATTTACAGTCCGTTCAACCGATTTTGACTTCTATCGTGTTGGTGGCATGACAAATGGCAGCTGCAGTAAACAGTTGGTATTGTAACCACTTTTTTGCTTTTAGTGCCATCCTTATGCCTACGGTATAGAAGTCAGAATAGGTTGAACGGACTGTAAAAAAGGTTTGTTTAAATGTCTAATCTATTTCACATGGAGTAGTATGTGAATGTATGTAAGGTACCTAACCTATCTAAATATGTTATTTTCATAGAGCCCGTTTTACTTACGGCATGTATTTGACAGTTAAATCTTACAAAGTAATATTAGTCCAGTAGTTTTGGGAGACTTATGTGATAGAAAAAATGTGGTTTATCTACATTACTCCGTTAAATTATTCTGTAAATAACCAATTATTTACAGGATAGTTAGCGTAGAATTATAGATACTGAATAATATAGTCAAATATACAGTACGTAGGTATTTGAAAATACTCAAGAATTGTCAATAAAATGTCAAGCAGACCTTGGAGTAGTTTTTTTTAATTAAGTAGGTTTTTTATTTTTATAGTTCCAGTCATGTTGGCTTGCTTATTAACTATACATGCACGTCATATGGAAATCTCTTACCATGCCAGTCATCACTCTCAGCATTATTTAAAATGATCACTAATTAGTAATTTATTTTTATTTTTTCTAATTATTTATATATAGATTACAACCTTACGCCCGTTGTACACGGCACGGTTCCTTTACAGTACGGCCACAGTAATAGCGTAAAACTGCGCCGTGGAAAATAACTTGTCTGTCAATAAGCTTCCTTAGTGACCCATACAACACTGACGACCGTGGCTACACATGGCGGCGGCGTATAAGCCGCGCCGTAGAAAAAACGTGTTTATACCATCCCCCCTCTAAAAAGCTTATTTTATGCACTGAAAACAGTGTATAAAAAGCACTTTTAATTACTATTTTGGTATTTGAATTTATAACACACCAATATATTCGACCTCCATCTCAATGCTATACCTCCTTGCGAAAAAATACTCGATACTAACTCCTCGTGCAAAGAATACAGGACATACAAACTCCTTGTGCAAATAACTCCTCGACATTTGATTGGTCGACATTTTCGACAAGGAGTTTAGCATTGGAACAAAAACTGTTTTGTGTTCTCTGCTGTCACTAGTAATTTGGCGCTATTTTGAATGCTGTAAGTTGTACGAACACAAATTGTTCCAATTTTAATGTTTTAATTAATTTAACCTTTCTTTTTTCTTCATTAAATGTCTATTTTCGCTTAAATGTTTATTTTTATCGTAGTCATGGTATAAAGTATAGTATGCAACTCTTGAATAAAATAGATTTATATCGAGGGCCATGAATCACTCGCGTCGCTCAGGATTCTAACACTTGAATCACTCCCTACGGTCGTGATTCAGTCGTTAGAATCCTTCATTTGCTCGTGATTCATCTATGGCCCTCGCTTTAAATCCGTCCTTTATTCATTAATTGCATAATATACTTACTATTGTCAACAAGCTTCCATAGTGATCCATACAACACTGACGACCGTGGCTACACACGGCGAATAATTTTTTCACGGCAAGAATAAAGTGTGTGTACAAAGGGCTTAAGGCCTTTCCTCACGTCTGCGGTGCGGGATCGTTTCGGTACCGCGTGACGTCACGCGTTTTACTGCATCGGTACCGAAATCTTACCGAGCGCCTTATACATATATTATACTAGCTTTTGCTCGCGGCTTCACCAGCGTGGATGTCGGAAAATATCCCACGGGTACCTACCGGGATTAAATACCTAATAGCAGAGGAAAATAAATCATTGACTCCTACCGCTGCGCCCGCGTTGTCGTCAACCATAATTATTTTGTTACGCGTAATTTTGAATCTCTGATATAATATTATAAAGTATTCATTTTAAGTATATGAAGTCAAGTCAAATTTTAATCTAAATTAAATGCCCAATTTAAATAACATATTTTATTGTATAAGGATAAATATAATACCCGACAAAATACCTTCGGAAATAACGATGAAATTTTTATCAAATTCTGAAAGATAAAAATGGTTGCTGTAGGTCATCCTTAGAAGATAGACATATGCTATCGCGGACTTTTTTGTTGAACTTTTTAAAATCTACAATTCTGTAGAGCAGCAATTTTATTGTATCTCTTACGGCTTACGCGGCAGCTCCCAGTCGGCAAGATTTTTTCGGACATCTTCGACAATAATCGTCATTATTTCAGCCAATTTACACAAAACCTTAATGAATTATACACAAAAACCTTCCGCATGAATCACTTCGTCCATTGGTGAAAACCGTTTGAAAATCTGTTCAGTAGTTTTTGAGTTTATCGCATTCAGACAGACAGACAGAGGCGGCGGGACTTTGTTTTATGATATGTAAGGACAAGGAAGGATAAGGATAAAATTATAAATGCGAAAGTAAGTTTGTATGTTTGTTTCTTTGTTCATCTTTCGAGCTAAAACAACACAAACACATACAGTACACACAGGATACAGGGACGGGGAGGATACAGAATACTTTTATCCCGGTAGTACATTCCCGTGGGATAATTTCCAACTTGCGTTGACAAAAGCTAGTAGATTATATAGTACGAGAGCCCACGATCAAAACCATGTCACATCGTTTTACGACCAAAATCGTAAAAAATCGTTAGTTTTGGTGATTCTGAACCCGACTCGGTTCGACTGATTCTATTCCTTGGCAGTACCCGTCAGAAACATCACAGTTTTATGGGAGCCCATTTCTGCCATGTCAAAAAAAATAGGCAGGCGGTTTCATCACAATATGTCGGATATTAAAATGTAAATAGGTTTCGTAATTTTATTACGAAAGTTTGTTTTCAAAAATTTTGCGTGTCAAATGTGACCTGAGCGTATTTTAAAAAATGACAAAAAATTTAACCGATCTGTCTCATAGCAACCTGGTTCAATTTTTTTTTTAAATCTCTTGTTTACCGTCGAATTAACAAAAAAAAATCTTTCTTTATATATAAACAAAAGAGTTAAATCATAAATATTCATAATTTTGATCAATTGTCGTTATTTACCGGTATCTACTTACAAATGCGTGTGGTGATAATTATGCTAACTAAACATAAGGCCTGATTTGTGATAACAGTATAATTAGGTAGCGTCGTAGTTTGGTAGATAATCTTGTCCAGATAATGTCATTGGAGTTACCGGATCTACTTAATTTTACACATTTAATGACAAAAATAAAATGTTTTTTTGTCATAAAATGATTTTATTTCATTGTCATCTGGCACTCAGCAAAATAATAACCAAATAGTTTGACCAGTAGCAGTGATACCGATGTCCAAGCGTTTCTAATACTAATAAGTACCCATCAATCAAAGTCAGAAAGGAATCCTAACGACAGAAAAATTCCGGTCCCGGTACGATAACGCATTATCTAGCCGAGTGCAGGATATTCTATCGGACAGCTCTGGCCTTTAGCGATATCCTATCTAATTTGTTACGAAGAGTCTAACATGACTTATCTAATCTAAGTTCATAAAAAAAAAAAAATTACCTAATGATTCACCCACGCTGTGTTCTAATTGACATGATTGAATGAAGCTTTTGGCCCTTAGTTCCCTGAGCTTAGGTACCTAAAGGATATTTTTATTTAAATACTATGCTGAGTAACGTAGTAACAGTAACAACTGTACGAAGGACGCACAAAACCGTGGAACCTGGCGGAAAACAAATGAGGTAGGTAATACCCAGCAGCAAAGAGGTTCATCATCTCAGTTCAGGGTGATATTATATAGGTATTGAAATTGTGAGTTTACCAACACATTGCTAGCAATCTATTGAATTGGTAAACTCACAATTCGTCTTGTTTGATTTTGAAAACTTGTGTTTTGAGATAAATACTTAAGGCGCGTTATGGAAATCGCAAAAATAAATAATAACACTTAACATCGCGTTATTTGATTTAAAAACTATCACCAAAATAAATAAATGTCGCAAACGATTCAATTTCTGTCCTTTATTTTTATTTACGTGTATAAATGTACCGACCCTATCTATCTGAATAAAAGATTATTATGTAACCGTCTGTGCGCGAATCCGACTCGCAGTTGACCGATTTGAACTATATGAATAATTAAAGGAGCATTGGAAGAAGAGGACATTTCGCCAAGTGGTCACTTTGCGAAAGAGACATTCTGAGAAATGGACATTTTCCGTCCGGTACAGACATTTTGAGAAGTGGTCATTTTGCGAGTGAGCCATCCCCTAGACTGAGATGATGGACCTCTTTCGGAGCCTTTTTTAGACTAGGTATTATAGAAGTGTCACGTTTCCATCCGAACGTTAACGTTTATTAAGATACCTACCCATTATTTTCAAATAAACAGCTATTACAATGGATGTCTCGTCTAATATCATGTTTCTTCCGTACACTTTGTACCTACTTACAGTGTGATTGCGCACAAAAAGTCAACAGTCAAGGACGAGCATTAAAGTAATCACAGACAACAATTTTTACTCAATTTGTAATGTTGATATTGTGGTGAATTATTGTCTTGTTTCGACTCGGGAACTTAATTGCGTAACACACGACAAAACATAATCTGAATAATTTTGAAGGATATTTCTAAGATTTCTCAACAACGTAAATAATACAATGAATGTTGTTGAACTGTCAATATGAAACAGATTGTGATCGATCGGCAGTTAGGGTGCAGACTTATAGGCCCATGTTTCTTTGGCCAACTATAGGCATGGCGTGACAATTACCTTGCGTGACCATGAAGTGTCAGCCCAAAAAAAAGCATATTGGGCTCACCGTTTCTGGGCAACATTTTCTTAGTTATTTCAGTTTAGGAACTTCATCAATCGCGTGCAACCTTCGCCGAAAATTCTGAAGCTTCGTTTATCGCCATCATAATTAGGCAGCTACCTACTTGTTTAAGATTGTTCTGGTCTTTTTAGTATAGGTCTGCTCGAAGTAAGAATGAGCTAGCTGATAAAAATACCTAGGTAAGTAAGCAATTAATTTTCTAACCAATATCCTAACTGATATTATAAATGTGAAAGTGAGTTTGTTTATTTTCACAGTAAAACGGCTGAAGGGATTTGGATGAAATTTAGCACATGGGTAGACCTGTGTTAGGACATAGGATACTTTTTATCCCGATATTCCCACGGGATCGAGACTTAAGCGGGTGAAACCGCGGAGAGCAGCTAGTTATTTCATAAAGTTAGGTACTGACTGGTCAGTACATAGTACTGGTCATAATGTACTTTATAATATATTGACAAATGCTCGCACTGACTGGACAGGTCTACTCAAATGTGTGTGTGGTTCTTTCCTCAAAATACCATTTCAGACACTAATCTACTTGGTCCTTATATGGCCTGACCAAGATTATGTCTGGACTTTAAAAGAGACTGCGACCTCTTGAGTTTGTTTCGGCCTTTCTTAGAGTTGTCAGTTAGGGAACGCCGAACTCATCTAGCTAATTTTTAATATTTTTAATATTATTTATTTATTTTATTATCTTAAGAAAACTTACAGCTAGGTTATGCATATGTGCACAATAGCGAAAGAAGGCCAATTACAAGTTTTTACTGACAAAATTAAGAGAAAGTAAGAAGTAAAAGAACTCGGAGCGAATAATAAAAAATAGAACATGAGAAGTGTCAGTGATCGTCGAAGAAGCGGTTACACATCGTTTTTTTAATTTACTGACACTAATGGTGAATAGGTCCAGATCATCAACATTCTGACACATCGAGTTGTATGATCTGATAGCTCTAATAGTATAAGAGTTTTGTCGATAAGTATGTACACCATACAGAGGGAACATACAGAGGATCATGATTCCTAAAGGTAAATGATGGAACACGTAGCCTAATTCTGCCAAGCAGTTCTGAACTATCGGTTGAACCATTAGCTAAATTGAACAGAAAAGCCATGTTAGCAATTTTTCTCCATATGACGTGTAAAAGTGATTCCGACGTCCTATTTACAGAATAAACAATTTCATTTCATATGATAATGGGTAGTTAGTAGGGTACCTATACCTACTTACTCAGATTATATTATGTTCGATTATAAATAGCTACATTCAGGTTACTGGTACTATGGTCTGTTCCAAAAGTATCTGATTAAAGTGTAAACAAATGGATCAGGGAGTGTATTCGTGGATTCCAATTTGTAGTGCCACTTACAGACTACTTATTTTTTCTTTTTCCCTAACTTAAACTAATGTTTATTTTAAAGATCTGACTACCCACACACCGTGTCAGAGACGTAAGCGGGTCATGACCTCAAAAATGTATTCAATAGATGATGTACCTGCCAAATATGCTGTAGAGGAAGGTAGGTATGAGGACCGCGGAGTAGGAGTCGAGGCCGTGGTCGAAGAGTTCGCCCAGGGGACCGCTAGTGCCGGTGCGCCGGGCTTGCTTGCCGTCGATACCATCTGGAACAGTGAGTGACTTGTATGGATGATTTATATTATTAGAGAAGCCCGTGTGTCATTATTCTGGCAATTGTCTAACTAGTGGTTTTGTTTCGTAACTGTCGTACCGAAACATCCAGGGTAATTGAGTGACACACTAAAAGTAGCATTGGCTTTCTTTTTGACAGTTCAACAACAGTCGTTGCGTTATTTACGTTGTTGAGCAGACTTTCGAACATATGAAGCAATAGATTAGCAATATCCTTCAAAAACATTCAGATTGTGACTGAAAGTGTGTTACGTAATTAGGGCTTATTCTTTGAATGGTCTGAAATTTAAATTGTGACACGTAGGTAAATAGGTAGCAAGAAAGCTTTTGCTTATGAGCTTGAGACCCCCTGCTCAGTGGTCAAATAAAGGCCGACGGTATGAGAAAATATGAGAGAAGCCTTTACATTTAAAGTCAAAGTCAAATAATTTATTTCAATTAGGCACAAAAAAGGCACTTTTGAACGTCAACATTTAAATAATAATTGATTCTAGTTGCCCCTTCCAAAAGGTAGTTTTCGTATGGAGAAGAATGGGCAAGAAACTCCACCGTTACTCTTTTAAAATGTTTTCACAATATCTTGTCTACATCAATTATATAATTATATGTGAAGACGATGCACCTAGAATAAGATTACTATACCACGTTAGGTAAAAATAATGAAAAATTAAGGAATGACAGATAAATTAATCATGTGATAGATGCATGGTGCTCACATATTTACAAACATTGTAAAATTATACGATATTCCTAGCATTTTTACAAGTAATATAACTCAGTGTGTGAGTTCGAGTAATCACAGAATGTAAAACCAATATAAAATATATATATATTATACAATTTAAGAACCAGTAGTAAGACATTTTCGATCATTTTTGAGATGTCATATCAAAGGACCAAACGACGTCTTCAATGGATTTTACTGGCGCGCATGGCGACACGAGTTGCAATACTGACATTAGTCATCCTCTTTATATAGGTACAACATCGGGGCTAAGAAGCTGATGAGAGTCCATTTTTTAAGAACTTCGTGTAGATGTAGTTATAATGTCACATATTTATGTTCCTATTGGACACCTATAAAGTTGATGCGAAAACTTATGGTTTGATTTTGAATATTTGATACCAGAAAACAGAATGACGACATAATGTGTAGCTTGCGACTTTGCGAGTGATTTCCGAGATAGGAACTGAGAAACAGATTCTTATTGGCACCTACCAAATTTGAGGGTTCATTACGTCCGAATGAAAAAACGGAACCCTTATAGGATCAGTCGTGTGTCTGTCTGTCTATCCGTCTGTCACATCAATTTGCTCCGAATCTAATGGACCGATTTGGTATACATATGAATTTCTGTGACCCAAACACGGACGTGTAACGTAAATAAATGAATTTTGAATAAGCAGTAACTTTTGGGAGGCAAACAAGAAAAGTAAAAAAAAGTTTTGCAAACTGCACCGTGTCACATTTGTGACATATCAAATGAAAGGGCTTACTGTGACGGTCTCAAACATATTTTATTATTGTTTTAAAATAAATAGTTTTATAGTACCTAATTTAAGAAAATATATTAAAATTTATCATCCCCCTTATCTCAGAAACTACAGAACCTAAGCTTTTGAAAAAAAAAACAAGAGTTCTTTTTTTTATACTAACGACTTTAAAATAACAGGTCAAATAACGCGTACAACACAACTTACATTTGCAGTTGGAATGTATGGGAGAACTTGTTTTTCAACTAAGTACAATGTTAAGTTTGTTCTTGGGATAAATTCATCCCAACTACGGAACCCTTCATTGTGCGTGGTCCGACACGCACTTGGCCGATTTTTTTGATTACCTACGTAAATTTTTGTGATTAAGAATTACAAATTTGGTAATTAATGCGTATCATTTGCACACACGCTGATATACACAGGAACGTATGTAGGTACGGTTCCAAAAAACAAGGTCAACGTCTTTATAACTGCAGGGTTAACACAGCCAATATAATTACTCGTGTTTGATGTCGGGCACTGCCGGCGATCGTCTGCTATGCGCCCGCGCCGGCCGACACAACCACGTGTAGTGCACGCCCACTACTGTACAGATAAGTCTTTTGTACTTTTGAACTCATCGCGCCACTTTCCATTGAGGATTAACTAGATTGAATGAATAGCTAGATATGCTCGGAATAGAATCGAACACAGAAAGCCACATGTACCTACCTGTCTACTAACAAACGTCAATAGAACACTTTTATAATGTGTAAAAGTTTAGTATTTAAATTCTTAACAAATTTTTAACTTTTGTTCCCATTTGCTCACTTATAGGTTTTTTCACAATAATGATTTAATATTTTTACACAAAACCAGTTTGCCGTAGTCGAGGGTCAACTGACAGAAACAAATAACGGGGCTGAGATTTTCCTTTTTGTTAATTGACTTTATAAGCATAAAATTATGCCTACTCTTTACAACATGTCCTGGAAATAACGCACACCAGAAATAGAATATTAAATATGTTATAATCATACATTCATAATTCATACACAGAATTTTTAATATTATGTGTAAAATATTGTTTATCTACTAAATTAGTTAAATATACTGATTGTGGAAGAAAATTGTGGTCACATTACGTACGCACACGTCTATGGGTCTAGCATAGTAGGTAAGTACTTCGTCCACATTGGTTTGTTTTTGACTCGGCGAAAGTGTGACTGAATGAAACTGAAATTACGTACATAAAAATGACAGAAATCGATTCTTAAATAACAAACTACTTTTATAATACCTTATGCATTAATTCAATTACACATTGAGGAATTAAGTTGTTACCCACTTAAACTTACTCTGTTATTGTAAGTATGTTGTCGGTTAACGACCAAATTATTTTCCAACTTTTGTACCTAGTTAGTTTTCTTGTAACTTTGCGCGAAACCTACTGCGATTCACCTATATTAGTGCTGGCTACTAACGCGCCAAGTCAGGTAAAATACATATACACCGTGGCATTTTAATCGTCTTACAAAAGCAGTCCACTTCATAATGTCCAATGACTACTAAACATTCATGTTTATTTTTATTTATATATATATGAACATTTGAATAATTTAAATAATGAAAATATTATTCAATATGAAGACGCATGACGTAGTTTCAAACACCCTGTTGCGAGCGCGGTCCGATCCTCGCTTTCAAGGGCAGCGCGGATTCGAGGAATCATGGAGCGGCGACATCTTTAACAGATTTCATTCAACCCGGGGCGGGGCTTGGCTTGCGCCGCACTTCTCAAAGGATAGCGTTAGAGCATCTCATTTGATGAAAGTCCACGTGGCTAGTCCACGTGGACTTGGTACGCTAGAATGGCTTACGACATTTTGTCTCATAGAAAATGGAATGATCTACTCGATGTGCGCTGGGTAAGTATGTTCTACCGTTTGATACGTAAACATTATTAACAGGATGTTTCATAATTCTAATGCATTATTTATTTTTCTTTGTAAGTACCAATTTTCATAATTAATAGTAAAAAAAAATGGACCCTCTTTTTAAGACGACTAAAATGTCACGGTGTATATTAGGTTAGCAGCACGTAGTGGCCTTAGAGTTATATTACACTGGAATATGATATTAGGTATGTATCATACCAGTCATGATGTCCCATTATCATATAAGCAGCTGCTAGGTATAGGGTTAAGTAACTATGTATGTCGGTACTTTGTTTCGGCTGGGACGCGCCTTGGACAGAGTC
This sequence comes from Xanthia icteritia, assembly GCA_949128155.2. NCBI lineage: Eukaryota > Metazoa > Arthropoda > Insecta > Lepidoptera > Noctuidae > Xanthia > Xanthia icteritia. The sequence continues at coordinate 17,424,669 of OX421930.2, forward strand.
AAAACGCACATAAGTAGAAATGGGGCGCTGGTATGGTATCCCGCATTTCACTGGGGATCTCAGATCCCCTTCTAAATGTGCTGAGGACAGCTCCGGGGTGATTCAATCGGTAGGAAATTAGGAATACAAGATCAGTAGGAAGTTCCACGGTACAAATAACATTTTAATAAATAAATAAATTTTGATTCTGGTACTTATAAGCGTTAGATAATTTCAAAGTTTTGGCTACCGATGCCAAGACAATAATTACGTGGCGTGTGAAGATAAGACAATATTGTATCATTTAAATTACACTAAACTTATTAATATAATTTCAGTGACTGAAAGGAAAACAACTATTAGGTACATTATCTAGGTGGATGTATGTATGTAGATACCTACTACTCATGAAGGACTTTTGACTTTAGGAGTCAACCGAAAGATTTCATTTTAATCTTATTTGTATTATTTACTTGCTCCTACCGCTACGAAAACAATATAAATATTTATAATCATCCATCTATTAATACATACAAATAACGCATAGTTAAGTTTGAATTTTAGTAGAACGAAGATGTGATGAAACGTCTATTATCGCACGACACATTAAATTTAACATTAGATAAGAAAGGGCAACAATAAGAATGAGAGATCAAGCAGCCATCACAATCGCACTTAGTTACTGCTTGTTTAGTCTTGATTTGTTTTATAAAACACAAAAACGCTTTTATTAAATGATGAAGGGGTAATCTGAAACGAAATGTCGTTTTAACATGGAAGGTGTTATTTAGCCCCATTTCGATCTCAACTTCAAATTGCTAGGAGGATGTTAAAACTACAATGCTATCCCCCAACAAGGCCACTTTTTTCGTTTTGAGGGATGGTAAGTACCTACCATTGCGTGTCCTGTCAGCTAGACGTTACAGGAATTGATGGACGCTAGTGATGGACAATCTTATGCAGTCGGAGGAATTTTATCTTAAGAATAAAGACCTATTGCGGACTGTTGCCTCCGCCTGCAGAAGGTTGTTCTAAGTGGGATTGGAGACAGAAATAGGTCATCTTGGTTTTCACCAATGGACGGAGTGGGAGGAGGAAGGTTTGGGTGTATAATTCATTATGGTTTTGTGTAAATTGGTTGAAATATGACCAAAAAGGAGGAGGTTCTACCTCCTCTTTTTTGGAAGTCTGTAAAAAAAAATAGGCATTTAGGTAATGCTCTGCTACCCGGGGCGGGTTGCTAGTAGTTTACAACGTAATAATGAGAAGTTAAATAACATAAACAGAGCAAATGAGTGATTAATTTAACAATTATTAACTAGCGCCACGACTCCCACGACTTTACAAAGTTACATGTTACTTAATAATGCCTGTTTTGTCTAAGGATACAAACATTTTCAATTTCAGTGTCAAGCTTCCTAATATATTAGGTCTTTACCTATGAAATTGCCGTTCTGCAGTACTGGCCATTTCAAATCAAAATAATTTTTGTTTGGCTAAGAATTCTAATTTCAAATTAATTTTATTTTATAAACATGGTTTTTTTTTCCAAAAGTAGTCATTTGTTTATTGATTAGTGTTACATTTTCATCGCATTTCAATCTTTTTCGTCATCATGGATACGTTAAAAATTCGAGTAATTATGGAATATGAGTACCGTCGTGGCAGAAACGCGGCACAAGCGGCCCGCAACATCAACGACGTTTACGGAGCTAACATTACAAACTAACGCACCACCTGTTATTGGTTTGCTCGCTTCCGTTCTGGAAATTTCGACCTGAAAAATGAACCTCGCGGTCGTCCGAAGACTGGTCGACAATGACGAATTAAAGGCGATTGTGGAAGCTGATGATACACAATCTACGGCTGAATTAGCAGCAGCATTCGACGTTAGCGTCAAAACAATATTGGTCCATTTGCGTCAAATTGGCAAGGTAAAAAGCTTGACAAATGGGTGCCCCACGAACTCAATGATCGCCAGCGCGAAGTACGCGTCGAGACGTGCCTTGCACTGCTCAACAGACACACAAATGAAGGAATTTTGAACCGCATTGTTACCTGCGATGAAAAATGGATTCTGTTCGATAAACGCAAGTGCTCAGCAAGTTGGTTGGATCCTGGTTCAGCACCTAAACAATGCCCTAAACGAAAACTTACTCCTAGAAAAGTGATGGTCACGGTTTGGTGGTCTAGCGCCGGTGTGATTCATCACAGCTTCTTACCAAACGGGGTGAGCATTACTGCAGATGTGTACTGTGATGAACTGAACACAATGATGGAGAAGCTGGCACATCTCCAACCAGCATTGGTCAATCGCTCGTCTCCGCTGCTCCTGCACGACAACGCGCGACCTCATACTGCACAGCAGACGGTCTCCAAGTTGCAAGAACTGGGGTTGGAAGCTCTCCGTCATCCGCCCTACTCACCAGACCTTGCGCCTACAGACTACTACTTTTTCCAGAATTTGGATAACTTCTTGGCGGGAAAAAAATTCAATACCCGAGAGGCAGTACAAAATGCCTTTGAAGAATTTGTTGCCTCCCGTCCAGCTGATTTCTTTACGAAGGGCATCAATAAACTGCCACTGCGTTGGCAAAGATGCATTGATTGCATGGGTGATTACTTCGATTAATACAAATAAAAAATACATGAAAAAAATTCGTTTAAATTTTTTCAATTTTTTACAAAACGGCAATTTCATAGGTAAAGACCTATTTTCATTTATTTCGGATCATACATAAAGAGTAAGTACATAAAATCCATACCATATGGATTTTATGTACTTACTCTTTATGTATGTAGTAACAAAGACTTAAAACGATGTTAGTAAAACTTACAAACTAACCTAACATTAACTAATATCTACGTGGCTCAACATATGTTGGCACGTGCCTCCGCATCCAGTGCCTAATAAAGGGGCTGTCCACTTTGCCAAACAATGTTTTTAGGATGCTGTTGGGGCTTCCGCGCAAACTACCCATTATGGACGCCGCCCGCTTTCTCATTATGGCATGAAAATCATCAACACGGGCTTCCGCGAACATCTGCGAAGCGCTGCAGAAGCGCGGAAGCCCCATCAACGTCCTAAACCCATTATTATACTGAACGCGTAGGACGTTATAGGCCCTCTGCGGTTTTAGGTTTGGCAGTAGGCCTTAAAAAGATACACCTTCACATCCCCACTACAACGTGCAAACCTGCGGGCTAACATATTGCACCGAACCGTCAACGCCCTACGCTCTCTATCCAAATCTGCATCATCAGATAAGTCCTCCGTAACCAGATGTCCTAGGTATTTAACTTGAGCCACACGCTGCAACGGTGTTCCGCTTATAGTTACTGGAGGAACGTTACCTAGCGAACCATGTCTGCACTTAAAAATCACCATCTGTGATTTCTTGACATTGTACGTAAGCCCATGCGTCGCCGCATAAGACTCACATACCACAAGTAATTTCCGGAGTGCACTGATTGATGGGCTCAGCAGCACCATATCGTCTGCATAACTCAGATTGTTAACCATCACACCATCTATTGAACATCCGACATTAGTTCTGCTGAGCCCATCAATCAGGTCATTCATATACAGGTTAAACAGAGCAGGCGATGTCAACCCACCCTGTCTAACACCACACTCCAACAAATATGGCTCAGAAGACACATTATTAAATAAATAAATAAATAATTATTCCATCTAACGCGATTAGTTTGCGAGCTGTACCAGAACTTCAACAAGTTAACTATCTCTGTAGGCAAATTCAAAGTATGGAGCTTAGACCAAAACTTCTCATAGGATACGAGGTCAAAAGCCTTGGAAAGGTCAAGAAAGGCAGCATAAACTAGCGTCTGTCTGTCCGTATAATACCTCACAGTCTGCTTGAGCACCAGGATAGCACTCTCCGTCGATAGTTTGCTCCTGAAGCCAAACTGCGCATCATTCAATGTTATGTGGCTATTAAGCTGACGCTCAAGCAGACCATCAAGTACCTTCCCTACTACCGTAGCTAAGGAGATAGGCCTGTAATTGTTTTTATCGGAGACATCACCGGTTTTATTTTGATTACAGGTACTACCACACTTTCCATTAAATCCGCTGGAAGATAGGTGTGACGGACGCAAAATGTATAAAGCATCGCAAGTATGCGGTATATATGAGGTCCAGCGTACAGCAAGTGCTCAACACCTATTCCGTCATGCCCCGGAGACTTCCCCTTAGATAAATTAGTCACTACTTGCTTAATTTCCTTAGCAGTGAAACCTCGGGGAGCCTCCGAATCAGACAGACCTACCTCTGCCGCACTCTCCTGAGGCAACGCGGACTGCACTCTAAAATGCCCTTTAAAAATATTCGCTATACATTTCATTCATTTGTATAGAAGGTACCTACAATGGAATGTTGTTAAGTTCAGCACATGATCTTTTCAGATGATAGCTTATCACAAGGAAATGAGGGAAGTGCTCTCTATGGAGAATACTTAGTCACCACGGAATCACCACCTGACATATTACATACTGTCACAAAACTGCGCCAGGGTATTGTTCAATGGGATCAAGGCATCGTTAGCATGGCACACTTGGTCAGATGCCCTATTTGTTTCCCTATTATTTAGCAGTAAACGACAGGCTGTTGCAATAATGATCCAGATTCGATCTTCGTATCGTCGCACATTATTTTCTTCTTCACTAAATGATAAGAGAGGACAGGATGCTTTTGCCCACATTTTTTACTATTACATTTAACAAGATGCTATCAGCATCCTGAAAACTATAGCTAATAGGTGGGACAGCCTCATACTGGGACATTGGATACGCCATGCCACTGTGGCGTATTAATTAATAGTTTGTGTTGTTTTTCTGGTAGATGTAAGTACTAACACTAGTTTTTAAGTCGTATGTATACTAACCAAATGGACTACTCATGGGTCCGAAATAAAACATTTTAATTTAAACATAATATATCATATTATATAGGATATCTAGGGATACTTATAGCTATATACCGTAGTATAGTTATATGAAAGAGGTTCATAACTACCTTACTAGGAATATAACTATGATACGATCACGATCTAGTAATATAACTATTAGGGCACTCTGACCAAATAGGTTAGGTTAGGTTACAACTGTGACCAAATACGTCGAAATTGGTCGCAGTAAAAAAATTAGGGCACGCCGACAGTTATGAACCGCTTTCATATAGCAAAATCCCTAGGGATATAACTAAATCACGGCTTCAACCATCTCACTGCGACTTATGTGACAAGCGACTTATACATGTTTCTCTGAAATTCTGAATTAACTATGCCGGCCGAGCCGAGCCTAGTTGGTTAGTAAACAAGGTTTAATAAAGTTTAATTGTCAAATTGTTTTGCTACTTTTAAATGCTTACTTTAATTTGGATTCTACTACACATCTAGTGTCTCCCTATCTCTGTAATGTCATAGTGCCATAGATACCATAAGTTGTTCTTATTAGCGTAAGAGCCATACATTTTATTTGCGTTAAAGGTCAAGTTAAAAGCAGGTTAAATAAAACTTAGAGGGATGACGATATCTAGCTGCATTAAACTTATTATTTATGTGAAATGAATAAGGAAATAAATAATGTTTTTTTTCATCAAATGTGTATGTAGGTATTAGGTACGTTTTACCTGTGTGAATTTGAGCTCAGCAACTCTAATAGCATTTAATAACAGGTAATGGTAATAAAAACCCACAGCACAGCCGACCATTAATAGACGCAACTAAGTAGGTAAGTAATGTGGGTAGTTAAAATTGTAACGTGCATTACGAGTTAGTTTTCAGGAAAATATTACATTTGAATATTTTATTTACCCCTATGTCATATTTCGGGAGACAAATAATTCGGTGCGTTTAACCGACTTCCAAAAAGGAGGAGGTTCTAATCTATGTTCGCCTGTGTTTTGTATATATCTATCCATATTTTCTTCAATTGGGAAACGATTGTGAAAATTCTTCTCTGGTACCATATACATTTTATTAACTTGGCTTGGGTAGTTTTTGAGTTAGCTTCAACAATACGTATTTTTCGCATTTAGTCTATGTGGATGATGTTACAATAACTTCCTCTCTGTTATTTACATAGCAGGTAAAGGTATTCGAATGTGTGTGGGGTAGGTACCACAACTAAAAGGTGCTTTTTGTTTTTTTTTTACAAAAACGACACAAGAAATACACCAAAAAGTGAAAAATAACCTTGTGTTCTTGTATTTTCTTTGGAAGTCGGTTGTTATTTTTATCAACTAGTGACTCCGTAATATTATCGTGTCACTATCGTAATGCGTTGTTTCTAAATCAGCGATGTATGTGATTAAATAATTTAAAGATTTATTGATATTTATCTTCACAAATATGGTTAGATTTGTTTTTAATTATGTTATTTACACGATAGAAAACGCATAATTACGTAATAAATATGCTCAATTAGAAATTAAATATTATTTCTGTAGATTGAAATTGCCGGCTAGATTAGCGCAGTCTGAAACCAGGCTCCGGGGGGCTATAGTTCGCCGTTTCGTTTTTCGTACGGAATGAATATTTTCGTCAAAAAAAACCTGTTTCAGGAAAAATATTCAGCAATTGGTTTACGTTTAATTTAATTATCTGTTCCCTGCCCGTCTAAAACTCGCGCACATCAAGGTTTTTGCGTCGCATTACACGCGACGCGATACATGACTATGAGCACTAAACATTTTCATGATTTTTATGTTTCGGCGTGGCGCGAGATGATCATGCGAAAAGATTTTGTCTGCGGATGTTAGCCAGGCTGGTATCTTCAAATGATAATTATAAAGAGCATCACAGATTCACAGACTTTACACAAAAAAAATCCTGGGTAATGAATTTTATTCCACCCTGACTCTTATTTGCAATTCGGTAGTTAGTTTGGAAGTGTTAATTAAACTATTTTACATAATTATACCTTATTTCTAACTGCTAGGATTACCTAGCAGTAAGTAAATTAGGTTTTATTTAATTTATTATTATAAGCCTTTTGTGTCCCACTATAGGGCAAAGGCCTCCCCTTCCCTCCCTAAAATAGTTTAGTTACAATTGAATGCTATACATTAGTCAGGTATTTAATTCTACGGCATATCAGTACTTCATTGAACTGACTGAGCACTCACTTTAAACATCAATATTTTGTAAAGTCAACTTTTTGCTACATGTATTTTTCTGCCATAAGCCAAGGCCAAGATTTTTTTTTCTGTCACTTTCCTGTTTTATATTTTTACAAAACCATAATGTAATTTTAAAGAACTTACATAATAGATAAATAAAATGCTTACCTAGTGTGTATGCGACAAACAAATTCACACCAGAAACAGCCCACACCCATGAAGGTATAGAATCCTTAGCGGCATTGTCTCTGGTCAAGGTATAGAATCCATAGTCATAATAAGAAAAGACAAAGAAATTGAGCACCGTGAGCAGGAACCCCGCAAATGTAAGCAGATTTGGTGCCACCCATACCGGACAAAACTGAAAAGACAATGGTTCAATAAATTGTTTTTGATTTACCTGATATGCTAATAGCTATACTGAATAAATAACTACATGTGTTGGAAAATGGCATGAGCTTTGAATGTGTGTAAAAAAGCCAAGTTCAATAATTATTAATATGTTTTTAATTTAAAATGTTAGGAAACTAGAATCATAGTAAGTAGGAAATATCCTACTCCATAATGAATTAAGATAAAAAGAATAAAAGAAGCAGGAAAAACAGTGTTCAGCATATTAAAACAGGTTTTTTTTTTATATATGAAAACAGGGCTGGACTAGGAGGACTAACTAAGGGAGGTAACTTGGGCTCAGACACTTATATAAATGATCAATATTTTAGTATTTGTAACTGGAACCTTACCTGAACACACCAGTTCCAAAATGGGTGCATAACATAGTTACTGAGGACACTGGTATCCACCGAGTTGTACTGTAACAAAAAGGTTTTTAAGCTATTTAAATTATTTTTTATTCACTTAAAATAATTTGACACTTCAAAATAGTAATGTATCGATGAAAACAATTATGATTGCTTTTATTTTCGTCTCATTGGCACATATACATTACAATGATATTTATTTCAAGGAACTCTTACTTTGTATTTTTCGAAACCTTTTAATTTATCCTCCGACAGGAAGCGAGCCATGACGAACGTTGGTGAATTATGTTTTGTTATTTGAAAGTAATGTAAATTAAATTCATTCTTCTACGATATCATATTTTTTTAATATTAAGTGTTGATCAGAACTTTTGTTATTACTTCTAAAATACGCCGTATTCTTTTATTTCAAACAGCGTAATTTCTATAGAAATCACAAGAAAACCACACTCCCACAGTTCAAAATGACAACTAAAATTTACTTTGACGTTGTTGACATTTGCATTCAGCTGAAAAATTGCGGTAAACCAGAGACAATAATAAAATTATGCTCTGTGGAAAAAGATTTGTGTAAACATATTTGGGGAAACATATTTCATGAATGCTCTTAAATATTTAGACATGAATTCATAAAATGATATGAAATCTTATAAAATAAAGAGCGGGATTTTTTTGTTATGTTTCGAGTGTTGTAATGTACAAGCATGTCGAGAATATCAGCCTTCACTATTCCTGCTCAGTGGTCGATGATGATAATATCATAGTATGATGGTTATAACAGCACCCACAGTGCCTGTGCATAACGCAGTGTTTTGCAGCTGCGATCTATCTTTGGGGTTGGGTGGCACCCAGAGCACGGAATAGCCGCGTCCGCTGAGGTGTGCTCTGTAGGCGGCACTGCTGCACTGCTGCTGCAGTCTGCGGTCTACCGTCGCCTTCGAAACCTATACCTGGATGATTTTGTTTATTTTGTATAGAACACGAGTCAAATATTACATGGTTAGCTGCGACTTCAGATGGTATGATTGCTATAACAATTTGACTAGGCTTAGAAAATGTTTTTTTTATATATTCGATGTTATAAACATAGGTAGTCGTTTAATCACCTACAGGAGGATAACCCTAATTTTGCAGGGAAAAGAAATGAGCAGGCACATTTAACGCACTAGTTATTGCCTACTTTGAACAGAACTACAACTTTGTCTGGGCCTACTACTGTGATTTTATATAAAGTTCGTTTTAGATTTTTTGTTTAATGCTGAAATATGTATGTATGTATAGGTAGCTAATACTTACGAATCTCTGAGTGCCTGAGAACAGTAAGTACCTTAGTATCAATTACCGATTAAGATTTAAGGTCAATTAGGTAGGTAGAGGTACAATGTGCTTAGGTATATCAAAAGATTCAACGTATGTGAAAACAAAATCATTACCTATTACTTCTAATTAAGCTATGAAGCAGTTGTACCTACTTCAGTACACTAATTACTAGTAATTCGCACAGAACATGAAATAAACACCTAACGACTTAGGTACCTACTTAATTGAAAACTAATCATATTTTAAAGTGCTGAAATAAAGTAGCTATAATAGTTACTTATCTATCTAAATAAAATAAAAAGGAAGTTTATTAGACAATAATTTGTGTTCGAAAACAATGTGTGATCTTGATACGCAAGTAACAAACTAAATAACAAATGTGGTATCACTATCACTAGTGATAAAACGTCATGCCGATTGTAATGTTTTCTCAAAGAAGCTTCGTAATTTAGTTCGGAGCAATAAATAGATATCCGACACGCCTCGTAAGAAACAGAACGCTTTCATTTTGTACACATATTAAGTTTTAATTAATTTAATTAAGTACACTTTCGTTGTTTGTGATATTTTAGTTAATATGTTGCACAAATCTGCGGCTCTCCGTACGAGGAGCGTGTATTTGAAACAAGTGGTTTACTTTTCTTCCGCTAAGGTGAGGTGTTTTTTTTTTTTGTGAATTCTATTACTTACCTAATGGAAAAGTGACAGACAGTTTTCATATATGTACCTATGTATCTTCAGGTGATTTTTGTGAAATTTTGTTTGTAGATGAATGTTTTTTTTTTTCGTACTTAACTAATTACTCAATCAATTTGATTAATTTTGAAAAGCCAATGTTTAATTTTAATTTCATTTTATTTATTTATTTCAAAAGACTAATACAAAAGGAAAGAAAAAGGGTTAACAATGTATTACTTATGTAACTTATAAGTAGATCCTTATTGTAATTAGACTAAGTACATGCTCGATTTTGTGACATCCAAACCAGGACGTGTCCTGTATCTCAGGTGTCAGAATGATGTTATTATAGGTTAGGTTAGCGAAAAAAATCTGAGCTTGAAGCTTTCATTCATTATCTCACCGTTAGGTTAAGTAAGGTTATATACCAATTAAAACGTCATGTTAACATCAACATTTTAATTCGATTACTGAACAAAATGTTTTTTTTGTTTTGTAATATAAGTCATTCTAACTACCTAATAGTTAGAATGACTTATATTACCTAGTAGCAAATTGCTACGGCCTACGAAGGCATGGGCGTAGCAATGAAAACATGTTTCTAGTTTTACCTAGCATGCAAAAACTGTTAGTTACTATTTATGCGAAGAGTCGTAAGATTCATCATAATATTCCAGTAAGGAAGTGATCCTCATAATATATTTTATTACGATTATCCTTAATAAAATATGAGGATCACTTCCCGCTCCCCTTGAGTTGGATCTTAAGATCGCGCTTGCCTCACAGCTTGGGCTGCCACCTGTAAAATAATAATCAAATGAAAACACTACAAGTAGGTGTAAATCTTTCCACACGCTAAATCCGAATATCTGAGAAAACACGTGCAGAAAAATACTATACGGACATTCATTTTAGGATATTTATTGACTGGCAAAACCAAAAGATTCGAAGTACCTATATTTTTAATCTACATAAAACAAATCTAATTAAAATTAAGTCATACCTTCACATGATAACGAAAGTAACATTGAAGCAAGGTTAATATTGATTTAAATTGGCTATTTGTTCGCGTAGGCCTGACATACTGAGTTATATTAATTCCTAGGTAGCAACTGATAACGATAGTTATTGTTATGATGCCCGATATGCGTATTTATTACTTAAGTTTAATTGAACACACATTAATAGAAGATAACTTATCTTAATGTTACCTACATAAAAACTTCGCTTGTACCTTTAAGTAAACCTCTTTACTCTACTCTTCATGCAAAATATTAATTTGATCATTACAAAAATGTAATAGGTTTTTATTTATTTTACCGTTAATGATCTAGTGACAATCTATGACTTAAATATGTAAATAAAGACTAAATTTAACTGCAGCCCACATTCCTTCCCAATTTGGGAGACCTCAAGGTGAAATATTGCTACATTGTTAGTGCTACGAGCGTTCGTAGCGCTCGCTACGAACTACTAATTATTATTTTTTTGTGGTTGCAAACTTTGGTTGCACGCTTTTGCACTAAATTGGTAATTTTTACTTTTTCCTTTCATCTCTGTAGTCCACAGTTTAGTTTCGGGTAGGAAGCAAGTGTGTTGAGTATTTTCGATGTTTGGTAACACGCAAATTAATTTACATGTTACCCATGAGGCAAAAAAACAAAAACAGAATGAACTACATATTACAATGTCGGGGGCAAGTTCCATTACTTCTAACATATCTAATGAGATAAAAATATATAATTTTCCTATTGCATGATGGCTATCAGTCATTTGTTCTATTATCGTTGTTTGACACCTTTAAAGTTGTTGACATCCACTATCTTTAGGGTGTGTCAAGAACTCTTGATTTATTTAGAATCATAAGCTGTAATAACAAACGGTCTGATATTTTTTTATATGAGCTCCCTCGTTTAAATATTAACAAAGTTGACAAATGTAATGATAATCATATTTACTTACCTTTGTACGTACGCTCAATGATGCCAGTCTGACACGTATTTTCCCCTGTGTAAAAAATTACGTCAAACTAATATATTTTGTTTGAGAACCTAGTGTTTTAAATTAATCCAATTAAAATAGAGAATGATAAAACGAAAGAATAATAACGTTACACTGAAAATTTAATACGACATCTTAAAGTAACTACTTACCTAACAAATTTTCTTGACACTGAGGTTGAGGTACCTAATGGTTCATAGGTTACCCCTTTACCAGTTATGGTCCTGGGTAAAATTCTCAGCCCATCCAAAGTCTAATTGTATTTAGTAAATCCAGATTATAAACTGTATGAGATTTTTGGGTCAACCTAGGGTTGCCATCCGTCCGAGTTTCACCGGATTTATCCTAGTTTAAAGGGCGTCCGGGGAGCGTCCGGACGAGGTTTAATTACATTTGTAGTCCGGGTTTTAGGCTGCTGACACATCTACCGAAAATACGCAGCTGAAATTAAACTAAGCTAATTGTTTGTTAAAAATTTAAGAAGATTCTGTTTAGTTTCTTTAAAAGACTAAATTTAGTTTAAAATTTATTATAACAACGTAAATTATTCTTTACAAAAAAAAAACTGTTGATATGTCCAATCCGGGATTTTGACCATTCTTGTCGTGGTTGATAGATTTCAGAGATATCAACCAAGAATACGTTTCCAAAGTTACGAGGGTTTTTAACGTTTTCTAAAACTAAGATAAATAAACACAACTTAAACTATGACATATATTTCTATATTTAGCAAAAACGATGCCAACACGTTTCCGCGTTTAAACAATGACAAAGATCTGCGTATGATCCGAGTGCGCTGTACTGAATGCAAACGTTTAAACATTCATGATAAAAGTATAATCTACGTAATTGTCCGCATGAATAAATGTATTGGAATGAGATATATGTTTGACTTTAAATATTAAGATTAAGATCCTCTTAAGTAGGTACAGCAGCTTGTTTTTACTCGATAGGTTCATTAGGACTCTACAAAGACACGCAGCGTGCAAGATCATGATGAGTTTGGAACTCGCACACCTCGCTCGAGGTGTGCTACCGGCGTCAATGCTGTCGAAAGCCCGATCTGGAGCAAGAGCATGTTACTAGATAGCTAGTGCATGTTTTGCGATTTACCAATTAGGTAGGTAGGTACTGGGGAAACCCCGAAACAAGCACATAGACAGTGAAACAGAGACATAGATAATAAGTAGATATAATAATACAACAATAGGATAGGATAGGATTATAGGTGCACCTCAGCCTGTATATCTGTAGAACATAAGTGTTAATACAAAAATGAAAATCAAATCATTTATTTGTTTGCTTTCCTTGTTCCTACCTAATAATGAGATGATACATATTGTAAGAAAAGTTCCTTAAACCATATACCTTAACAGGCAAGTAAAGCATGTTTAGGTGACTTTATATTCTTCAAGCTCTTCTGGGATTTTCTTTTATTGTCCACCATTTGGATTATACAAATTGTCCTTTTTAAAGTTACATAGGGTGACACAATGGGCGGTCTTATCGCTAAAAGCCATCTTATACGGACAACCTGTGCATTTGGAGGGACTTAAGAAAGAAGGAGAAAAGATACTGCAGGTAGTCCGTGGTGTACTATTTACATAAACTGTACATAATGTACATAGCTATTCCAATATTGTTAATCATATTTATATTATTTTTATTCAGAGTGGACGTATAATAGCAATACGCAGAGAAGACCAGTCAGTATGGGAGAGAAGAGCACCATTCTCACCGACGAATGTCAACCGACTGGTGCGGCAAGGCGTCAAGGTCATCGTGCAGCCTTCCAATCGTCGAGCCTATCCGATGCAGGTAAGGAGTTAACAACTTATAGACCTGTCACCTGATATTCCTTCCCAAGAAGAAACTTGTGTGACCTTATGACGTACACATGAAATAGTATTTTTAGCATACCTACTTGTATAAAAAGAAACAGGCTGTGCATAAGTTAAACATTACAACCTTCGTTTAAATCAACGACACCAATTAGCCTATAAGTTATTTTATGTATCCTTGGATAAACCGCTATTATTCCATTGCAGTCGTACATAAATGCAGGAGCAATAGTCCGCGAAGACATCAGCGAGGCCAGCGTGATATTTGGCGTGAAGCAGACGCCCATCGACCTGCTCATACCGAACAAGACCTACTGCTTCTTCTCACATACAATCAAAGCACAAGAGGCGAACATGCCAATGTTGGATGCTATTTTGAAAAAGGTAAGAGTGCATATGTACTGAGTCGTGTGAAATGTAAAGTGTTACTACTATACTTTCTGTGCTTGCTCATTTACTTTGGTTTGACAGTATAGCACTGTCTAAGTAATTGTTAGAAAACCACATGTGCACATGGTGGTTCATTGCTTTTTTTTTCAATGTCTTTTTGATGCTGTTACGTATTTTCAATGCCACGCTTGGCAAGAAGTTGCAAGTAAAATATAATTTTTCAGAATATCCGACTGATAGACTATGAGAAGCTAATGGATGACTCCGGTAACCGCGTGGTGGCGTTCGGTAAATACGCGGGAGTGGCCGGCATGATCAACATACTGCACGGCATTGGGCTAAGGTTGCTCGCTCTTGGCCATCACACACCTTTCATGGTAAGTGACCACTATAAAAACAAGCTATTATAAATTTGATGTACTGCGAGAAGCACAGAACCAGAAGTGGCGGTGCTTGGGGGAGGCCTATGTCCAGCAGTGGACGTCTTTCGGCTGAAATTATGATAAATGTACTTAATCATTATACTTAGTTTAAGAAGTTTAGTAGGCTTATAGTTAATTAACAGACTTGTCTGAGAGAATACAACCACCATACCTAGATTTCTGCCCTAAGCTGCTCTGATCTTGCTGCTTATAAGCCCTAAGCAGTCTAAGTATGAGCGCCGGCCCGAGAATTCTTAGCGCCCTAGGCGAAAGGCTGGAACGGCACCTTACCGACCGGTAATGGCCCTGGACTGGTGTTACAATGACTGTAAACCGATGATTGAAATTATGAGGCACATGCGATATTTCAACTTGGTCCCTCATAGTTTGGCTATGTAAATGGGCGAACACTTTAGCCAGTGTCTGGCGGTTAGGTAGTCCGCTGTCATATACGACTGCAACAGTTTACCTGGTGTTCAAATGAGTTCCTTTAAATGTACGACTCTCTGCTATGACTTCTTCGCCTCAATCACTAGGCAATGAAATAGAGGAACGAAGTGGGTGTGAAACCTTGAGCTGGTACGGAAAATTTGATTGGATATCTTTTAATTCGTTGTGATTGTGATTATAAAAATAATCTCGTTGGTGTATTAACTTTATCTGATATCAGAGGACAGAAATAAGATAAATGAAATTAAAGTATACATATAACATTTGAAATACTTCAGGTGGGGTCGACGGAATTTTACGATTGTTTTTGTAGAATGCGATTGAAATAATTAGCCTTCAATTACTGATAACAAACATGGAACTCCCTTTTTATGTTTGGGAAATAGATACCTGGGTTCTTTTTTAAATAAAAAGATAGTACCATTACGAAGATCAATCACTCCTGAGCCAGGATTAAGAATCAGAATCCACACTTAGCTTAACAATTTCGACTCCACCCACTTTTCAAAGACCTCATACGCCATGCCGCCATACATATTGGAAGGCATTGCCGGCATTACCTTTGCGCTCAAGTTAACAATCGCGAACGGTCAGCGGCGTTTGGTTTAAAACCGTGTTATAAAACATTGTAAAACGAAGTAAAATTGTGGTTTTAAATATTTTGTGAATATTTGTAACGGTGAAAAAAAAAATTTTAAAAAAAACTTTTTACAATATACATCAGATTTTATTTTCACGGTTTATAATGCAGTATTCGCTAAGAAAAACGAACATTTAAAATGAACCCTCCAGGAGGGCTCCCGGCACTGAACGTGTTAAGACTCGTTAAAGTGTAGGTGAGTAAGTGACGATGCCACGATGGTATTTAATTAAGACGAGTTTGACGAATAAATGAATGCCTGACTGATGATTTGTTCCTTTCTAGCACATAGGCCCTTCACACAACTACCGCAACTCGAGCATGGCGCGTCAAGCTATCAGGGACGCGGGCTACGAGGTCGCGTTGGGCATGATGCCCAAGTCTCTAGGACCCCTCACCTTCGTGTTCACTGGATCCGGAAACGTGTCGCAGGTGAGATAGTCGGAGTATGCCAAAAACAGGGTTTAGATATTGGCCTTTGTACAAGGTAGGTGTATCAGCTGCTCTTAAAAAATAGCGTCGCCTTATCAATCAAAATGTATGGAACAGAACTTTTTTCGTAAATCCAGGGCTCCTTATCGAGTAAAAGTAACATACGAAAAATGCGCTTATTTTTGGCATTAGAATAATGCCAAAAGGACCTCAGCTCAGGATAATGTCAGAATTGTCATTGTTGCTTTCACCCATTCAATCCTACAGTTTTCTGTTTCGGTTTGCATGTCTTGTTGAGCTGGCCTTATTCTAAAAGAACTTTTATAATCTTTATGCTGTATGTAACATCTTCCTATTTTATTCCCAGGGAAGTCAAGAAATATTCCAGGAGTTGCCTCACGAATATGTTCCACCAGAGATGTTAAAGAAAGTGGCTGAGCATGGAAGTAAGTGTTTTCCTATCACCACCAAATCTTACCTACTTCATATTAAAACCCTTTTAACACGATCTGTTTTTCTCAGGTCCGAACAAAATCTACGGCTGTGAAGTGCGCAGGAGACATCACTTGGAAAGGAAAAATGGCGGAGGATACGATGCCCAGGAATATGATGAGCATCCTGAACGATACATCTCTACCTTTGCGCAGAAGGTATCTAATATTTCTATAAACTTTATGGATTACGAATTACGATGATTGTTGTAAGTACGTCGCTATCCAATTTTTAGGGTTCCGTACTTTAAAAGGAAAAAACTGAACCCTTATAGAGTCACTCGCGTGTCTATCTGTCTGTCCGTCTGTCACAGCTAATTTGCGAATGTAATGGACCGATTAAGTTGAAATTTGGTACTCAATCATGTTTTTCTGCGACCCAAACATGGACGTGTAACGTAAATAAATTAAATATGGGGGTCTATTTTGGGGGAAAAATAAAATAATTTAAAAAAAAAGTTTTGCTAATTGTATCGTGTGACATATCGAATGAAAGAAGTTGTTGCAAGGAATTAAGTTTTTTCTTTATAATAATAATACATTTTTAAGTCATTGTTACTAACACTATGTGGATTGTATGTACTTGTATGTGTAGTCCGAAATAAAGAATATATATATAATTTTAAAGTAATAACTTTTAAAGATATTTAAGAAAATTGATGATTACCCCTCTATCTCCGAAACTACTAAGATTCAAATTTTGAAAAAAATACATAGAATGGTTCTTTACTCACAGATTACAGGAAAACCTATAAGAAGTCTATGGTATCTCAAAATAACATCTCAATATTGTGCATACAAACTTACATTTGCAATTGGAATGTATGGGAGAACATGTTATTCAACTAATGTTAAGTTTGTTCTTGGGATAAATTTATCCCAACTACGGAACCCTTCATTGTGCGTGGTGCGACACGCACTTAGCCGGTTTTTTATTGCCTAAAAGGTAATTACTAATCAAATCAGATTAGGTAGGTAGATACACGTATAGGTCAGGTACTTTAGGTGATTTAGATAAAATTATTACCTATTTATAAGTAGGTACTATACATACAATTATATCATTTCACGTACATTTTGATTACATAGGAACACAAAAAATATAGGCCGCAACGCAAATTATAGTGTGCTGGCAATAGTAACGTGACGTGTGGTCACATGGTAATGATAATGTTATCATTTTATCTTCTTCGAGTGTTATCTTTTATTAAGATTGTAATTAATAAGCTGAGAGAAGTTGCAAAAATGTTTTTGTTAGTTTATCTAATCAACGAATGGAAATAACAAAGCAACTGATTGCAAATTACCTATAATCGGTCAATATAAGCGTCCAAAAATTTCAAAATTCAAAAGTCATTTATTCAAACTAGGCTGAGAATCAGCACTTTTCGAACGTCAAAATTACATAAGACAGTCCCCCAAAACACCCACCCTTCACCACTTCCTAGTGCTTTAGCTGGGAAGAAGAAGTGGCGCAACAAACTCCCCAGCAGCACAGCTGTCTGTTTAGTTAGAAAAAATTGATTCTATATAATGGTATGCAAAATGATTAACATTACGCAACACAAAACATAATTTTGTTATACCAACCAAAAACATCAAGAACAGAAATAAAAATAACTAAACGAAAACAATATGTAAATAAAAGCCTCCAGGCATAAAGGGCGTGCCCGCTTACAAATAGCTGTAACTAGAAGTTATAATTGATAAACTAAGACCATCGAGGTAAAATAAAAAAATTGTCGAGGTCGCTAGGTAACTACATATTGCAATAACATTGTAATGAGTAGATTATGTCAACAATAAATTAAAATAAAATTAAAATAAATTGACTTATAAAGTAAAATTATAAACAATTATATAAACTCATATAACCTGTCAGTAAGTAAGCTAATTCTGGAGAAAGAACATTTAAACATTGTCTTGAGTTAATCACAGCGACCAACTATTCTTATCATTTAAGTAGTCGTTGATAGAATAGTATGCCTTTGAACAGAGGTTGGATTTTACTTTAGTTTTGAACGCATTAAAAGGCAAATCTAGCAAAGAAGAAGGTAGCTTGTTATAAAAGGTTATACCAAGCCCAACAAATGAGTTATGAACCTTATGAAGCCGGTGAAAGGGAGTACGTAGTTTGTCCTTATTTCTAATGTTAAAGTGTCCGGTCATTACATATATTTTTCCTATTATATTCTTTTTATTAATTATAAACACTTGTGTCTTAATGTTAATACTTAATGAAAACAGTTTTTACGAGTATGAACCAGATGTATGAAAAACGTGGTCTTTCAACAAAAGGAAAATTGTAGGTTCCAGTTAGGTAATATTAGGTTCTATAGTTTTTACGGACCCCCAATGGAAAAACGCGTGATTTATGTGGATGCGTGTTAATGACAAGTGTTAACAAACAGGTAGAAATACCTACGTTACCGTTTTGATGAAGATTATATTTGATTAATTTATGGTTGACCTTAACATCCACCAACAAATCATCATCAATCATTTAAGATTTATTTATTTACGGAGATTTTCTGGTACTAGCCAGCATTTCATCTATAAGTAGACTTCAATTAATCGATATGCTTATTTAAAAATATTTGTTCCTGACAGATAGCGCCATACACATCGGTTCTGGTGAACTGCATCTACTGGGCTGTGGGCAGTCCCAAGCTGCTGACCATACCAGACGCGAAGCATTTGTTAATTCCCTCACATACTCCGTGGTTGCCCAAGAGTATTGGTGCACCGGCGTTACCACACAGGTAAAGAAAAATAATTAATTTTCAAAACATCTGTGACGGACGAGCTACGGCTACGCTCTCTCTTGGAGAATTCTACGAGCTACAAGCATGCTACGCTCTACGAGCATGTTACGCTCTACGAATATGCTACGCTCTACGAGCATGTTACGCTATACTAGCATGCTAAGAGCGACGAGTATGCAGAGTATGCTACGAACTGACGCTGATTTTGAGAATTTGAATTAACATAAAAAATCACGTGTGAAGTTATTGCTTCTATTTTGTTTTCCTACTTGTCATGAACACTTTGAAACGCCGAATAATGTAGTCTGATAATGTGATTAGTGGCTCGTGTTTGTAATGCAGGTGCTTAGGTATTTTCTTTTGTTTTTTTTTATCTTAAGATGACTTTAGTTTAATTATCCTCAAAAAAAGTGCAGAATAGTTTCAGTATCCTATGCATATGATGGCGTGAAATTCGTAAATTATTAATAACTATTTACAAGGTTTCGGTATCCCTAAAGTTAGTACCAGATCACGTAAAAGATTCTTCGGTCAAGAATAACGTTAATAAAGCTGAATCTTTTTAATTAACGGTTAATTAATTTTCAGAATGCTGGCTATCTGCGACATATCGGCGGATCCAGGTGGCTCTATTGAATTCATGAACGAGTGCACCACTATCGACACTCCCTTCTGTCTCTACGACGCTGATAGAAACAAAGACACTAAAAGGTTTAATGTTTTTTTCAAACTCAAAACTCGAACTCAAAGCATTTATTTCAATTAAACCATTTACAGGCACTTTTGAATTGTCTAGGGGTCAGTCAGTCAGGAATATGAAGCTAGTTGCCCATTCCAAAGCGTAGGTTCCTATGGAGAAGAACGGGCAAGAAACTCCACGGACACTCTTTTAAATCATAATATTGTTACAAAATATTGGTTACATCATTAATGTTGAAATTATACATGTGAGAACAATGTAGAAAGACGTGCACGTAAAAAGCGTCCGTAATAAAAAGATAAAACAATTCAAGAGATGACCAGATGACCAAATTAAGAGATGACCAGTTCCTACTGACGGCGCCCGTTCACGAACATGACGCATGGATCAGAACCGTTTAGCTCAACCATTTTGAAGGGAACTTAACGATCCAACACACACGCCACCACCAGCGAGACATTTGAGTGAGCACGGCATATTATCAGCATTCAAGTCAATGAAAGATGTACCCAGTAAATGGTAGCTTTATAGAAGGTACATGGTCACAGTGCTCACACATGTGCTATGCAATTACACAATACTACGAGATTGAAGTTATACAATTCAAAGATAATTTATGCAATCTTCAGCAGCTCCAACAATATTTTCGAATGCTAAAATTAAATTAGTTTATGCGCCCTTGTGGAGCTGGACCAGCGTTGAGCCAAGCATTTTTGTCACCGATACAATCCCCCAGCTTATAATATACTTGGCAGCATAGTGTGCGTTTTATACAAGATTTAAATTTAGTTTCATTTAGTTGTAGTATGTGGGGAGGTATTTTATTGTAATATTTTAAACCCCATGAAAGATGAGTCTACTTTAGCCAGTCTGAAACCCGGTTGAACTAATTGATCCCTATTTCTGGTACTATAATTGTGTCTTTCACCTCTTTTACTGAAAAGATTAAGATCTTTCCTGACGTACATAATGTTTTCATATATATATTGACAAGGTACCGTCATGATGTTAATATTTTTAAACAGTTCCCTTAGAGAATACCGCCTGCGGAGGCAATATATTGCTCTAATGGCTCTTTTCTGCAGAATAAAAATAGAGTAGATATCTGCAGCCTGTCCCCATAGTAAAATACCGTAAAACATGATACTATGAAAGTAACTGAAATAGACTAGCCTTGCGGTATCTATATCAGTAAATTGACGGATTTTTCATACAGCATATGCTGCTGAACTTAGCTGTCCTGCAAGAGATGTTAAATGCGGACCCCATTGTAGCCTTGAGTCGAGCGTGATCCCCAGAAAAACAGTTTTATCTACGAATTCTAGTTTCTCCCTATTCAGTACTATATCACGTGATTAGCAAAAATGTAATTTAGTGTTAAATACACTAAATTATCAAATAATAAACAAATACATAATATCAAATAATAATTAGCAAATAATTTAGTGTTAAATACACTAAATAATTTGCAGTAAACCAATTTTGGACCTGCAGTCTGGCGTTCTTTACGTCGTCAAGATTTGATGCACGTCACGATTATCTTAAAAATTAGGGAAGTATCGTCAGCAAATAACACCATTTGTGATTGGTTTTTTTAATAAATTGGGTAGATCATTAACATAAACTAAAAAGTGGAAAGGACCCAAAATCGAGCCTTGTGGAACACCCATTTTCACTTTTAGACCCAGTGAATTGACACCATTAATTTGGACTTGCTGTTGTCTATCATTTAAATAAGATTTTACTAAACTAAGCGCCAGTTTACCTAGTCCGTAATGCTCAAGTTTCAAGAGTAAGGTTTCATGATTTACGCAGCCTTGGAGAGGTCGCAAAAGATTCCTATGGCATCCTGAGCCTCCTCCCACGCTGTAAATATGTGTTTTAATAAGGTGACACCGGCGTCAGTCGTACAACGTCCTTTGGTGAAACCATATTGCTGATCGTGTAAGATCTGGTTGGTGTTAAAATGATTAAGCATTTGATTGAGCATTACCTTTCGAATACTTTGCTGAATACCGGCAGCACGGATACTGGTCTATAATTGTTGGTGTCTTTACTGTCTGCAGATTTAAAAATTGGTATAACATTACTGTATTTCATTAAATCCGGGAAGACTCCTTGATCCATTTTAATGCTAAGTATGGTGCTATAGTCTCCATTATGGATGTACAAACTTTGATAAATAATTCCCGTAGATCTTCGGTCAGTTTGATTTTAATTTGCCGAAAAGCTTAAATAACTATCATAGGATTTATATGTTTAAATTCAACCGGACAGCCTGGGACGTTCGCTCTTAAATGAATTAAGACATTTGGTGAAGAATTTATAGTTTCCGTCGTTTTAGATGGTATATTAGTAAAGAAATGTACAAATTCTTGAGCTACTTCTAAGTTAGAGCTTATTGCACCACGTGAAGTCTCCAATGTGTAATCCAGTTTCGTACTTTTTTCCTATTAGTTTTATTACTTATAACTTTCCAAACTGTTTTTATTTTATTTTCTGCTGATTTGATCTTATTGCTAATGTACAGGGCTTTAACTATCTTGCAGGTATTTCTAAAAATTTTGGAATATGTAGCAACATACTTGTTGAAAGTTTCAGTGTTAATGTAAGGCTTAAGGCCATACAGCTGGAAAAGCCTTTCCCTACTTATCCTAATACCTCTAGTGGCCCAGTCACTAAATATAAAATTAGGGCAAATATACTTTGTTTTTTTTTCAAAAGTTTTATTGAATTCAGTGTGCACTACTGAAGTGAAATCCTCATACAATTTATTTGCATCCATATTTGCGTCCATATTATAGCCCAGAACATTTAACTCATTATTTAGGATACTATTGAATATATTTAATTTGCCATTTGGTATTGGTCTATATTGTATTTGCACTTTTTGCAAAGCTGTTTTAAACTTAAAAGTTACAGTTTGTCCACTATGATTTGACGGCAAAAAAAATTGCGATGGCTTTAGCTAAATAATCAATCAATACAATCAAATCAAATACAATCGCATAAGACATTATCGATACAAGTAGCAGAAGTTGAAGTTACTCTAGTTGGTTCTTTTAAAATATTAGATAAATTGAACGATTTAAAAAGGCTTAAATAATCGACTGCTATTTAAAGTATTTTCCAGAATATTAGTATGCAAATAAAGAAAAGTTCTGATAATTAGGGGGTCTGTACACGCACACTACAACATGCTTCTCCAGCTCAACACAGGACAGTTCGATGCAATGTTCAACTAATAAACCAACTATGTCATTACGTTTCTTCGTTTTTAAACAATTTTTAATCAAGATTAGAGAACCTCCACTCAGCATAGATTTACGGTTAAAACAACTGCACATACTATAGCCATACCATATATATATATATTTGTTTTATTACTTTCACATAATTATAACTGGCTGTTTATTTTTAAGTTATACCTAGGTAAGATGTCAATAATAAACAACAAACGTTATTGACTTTTAAGAACACTTGTAAGACAGCTAAAGCCTTATACATTAGCAACAAGGTTAAATCAGCAGACAATAAAATACAGACGGTTTGGAAAATTATCAATAATTAAACGAACAGGAACAAAAAGCATAATTCGGAGTACACCCTGAAGACGTCATGTGGTGGTCTCATTTGCGATAGCAAAGAAGTTGCTCAATAATTTGTAAATTTCTTTATCAGTGTCCCACTTAAAATCACTGAAACCTTAAATTCCTCGCCCTCGCTCTCTTTTGATTTAGTAAGGCGAATGTTTCAGCATGCCCGATTGAATTTAACTTTAAGCATATTAACCCCAAAACAGTAATAAAAGCTTTTAAGCAAATCAAGATCAAATTGACCGAAGATCTTTGGGGAATGTCCATTAAAATCTGTACCTCCATAATTGAGACCATAGCGCCTTACTTAGCCTTAATATTTAATTTGTGTGTGGATCAAGGAGTCTTCCCGGATTTAATGAAATACAGCAAGGTAATACCACTTTTCAAATCCGGGGACAGTAAAGACACCAATAATTATAGACCCGTATCTGTGTTGCCGGTTTTCAGCAAGGTGATTGAAAAGGTAATGCTTAATCAAATGCTCAATCATTTTAACACAAATAAAATCCTCCACGATCAACAGTATGGTTTCACCAAAGGACGTTGTATGACCGACGCCGGTGTAACCTTATTAAGACACACTTTTAACGCGTGGGAAGAGGCCCAAGACGCAATAGAAATAATTTGTGACCTCTCCAAGGCATTTGATTGCGTCGATCACGAAACCTTACTGTTGAAACTTGAACATTACGGACTTGGAAAACTTGCGCTCAATTTAGTAAAATCTTATTTAAATGATAGACAACAGCAAGTTCAAATAAACGGTATCAATTCACCAGGTTTAAAAGTAAAAATGGGTGTGCCATAAGGCTCGATTTTGGGTTCATTCCTCTTTTTAGTGTATATTAATGATCTACTCCATTTATTAAAAAATCAACCACAAATGGTGTTATTTGCTGACGATACTTTGTCGACGTAAATAACGCCCTACTGCAGGTCCAAAATTGGTTCACTGCTAATAATTCAGTATTAAATGGAAAAAAAACTAAGTGCAAAAAATAAAATTTTCTTTACCAAATGTTAAAAGTAGTAATTGTGAGATAGTATTGAATCAAGAGAAACTAGAATTTGTCGATAAAACTGTTTTCCTGGGGATCACGCTCGACTCAAGGCTACAATGGGGTCCTCATTTAACATCTCTTGCAGGACGGCTAAGTTAAGCAGCATATGCTGTCAGAAAAATCCGTCAATTAACTGATGTAGATACCGCGAGGCTAGTCTATTTCAGTTATTTTCATAGTATCATGTTTTATGGTATTCTGCTGTGGGGACGGGCTGCAGACATCGAGTCTATTTTTATTCTGCAGAAAAGAGCTATCAGAGTCATATATTATCTCCGTAGGCGTGATTCTCTAAGGGAACTGTTTAAGGACATTAACATCATGACGGTACCTTGTCAATATATCTATGAAAACATCATGTTCGTAAGAAAAAATTTACATCTTTTTAGTAAAAGAGGTGATAGACATAGTTATTGTACAAGAAATAGGGATCTATTAGTTCAACCAGGTTTCAGACTAGCTAAAGTAGACTCATCTTTCATGGGGTACTGTTTAAAATGTTACAATAAAATTCCTCCCCACATACTTCAACCGAATGAGACGAAATTCAAATCTTGTATAAAACGCACACTATGTAGACAGGCATATTATAAGTTGGAGGATTACATAATTGATAAAAATGCTTGGCTCATTGCTGGTCCTGCTCCACAAGCATAAACTAATTGATTAGCATTTGAAAATACCGTTGGAGCTGCTGAAGATTTTAAAAACTATCTTTGCATTGTATAAATTCAATGTCTTAGCATTGTATAATTGCATAGCACATGTGTGAGTACTATGTACCGACTATAAAGCTACCATTTAGGTACTGGGTATGTCTTTCATTGACTTGAATGTGCCCTGGCGGCTGAGATTATGTCATGCTCACTCTAATGTCTCGCTGGCGGTGGCGCGTGTGTTGGATCATTTAGCTCCCTTCAAAATGGTTGAGCTGAATGGTGCTAATCCATGCGTCATGTTCGTGAACGGGCGCCGTCAGTAGAGACTGGTCATCTCTTAGCTGCCATGGCTTGTTTTAATTTTTGAATTGTTCTTTGTTTTTTATATTTTTATTACGGACGCTTTTAACATGCACGTCTTTATACATTGTTCTCACATGTATAATTTCAACGTTAATGATGTAACCAATATTTTGTAACAATTTTTTGATTTAAAATAGTGTCCGTGGAGTTTCTTGCCCGTTCTTCTCCATAGGTACCTACTACGCTTTGGAATGGGCAACTAGCTTCATATTTCTGACTGACCGACTTCTTGACAATTCAAAAGTGCCTGTAAATGGTTTAATTGAAATAAATGCTTTGAGTTTGAGTTTGAGTTTTTTTGAGTTTGAGTTTATTATGAAACAAAAGATTATTGAATGAAGGATTATCTCTGTAATTATTATGAATTATGATAACAGTTCAGTAATAACTATTGGCCTACTAATATCAGTTTGAACGCAAAGATTTGCTTGGTTTCAGATTTATTTTTGCCTTAGGTACTACCACATTTAGCTGGGTGTAAAATAATGTTACGAACGTTACGATATACTTGCGTTACGATTTGTTGATGACCAAAGATAAAAAGAAAGACCAAAAACAAGTTTCCATTTAAAAAAATATATAACAATTATAAAATTTTGTAAATGCAAACTTTATTTTTGGTCTTTCTTTTTACAATATTTAAGTAAATGTAAATATTTTTATAACTTATTCAAAGATTTTTTTTTTAAGATGGACATTTGTATATTTTTCAAGATGTATAAATCCATCTTAAAAATTATAATAAACAAAAGGAAGTTTCCCGTACCGGGAATCGAACCCGAGCCTCCTGGGTGAAAGCCAGGTATCCTAGCCACTAGACCATACGGGAGCATATAATGTTATTTGAATTTTGTGACAGTTTCAAAGGGCCAGGAGTTCTGGTGTGTTCCATAGACAATATGCCAACACAGCTACCGAGAGAGTCCACTGACTTCTTCGGCGATTTGTTGTACCCGTATTCAGAGGACATTATGAAGTCTGATGCTACCAAACCACTGGATGAACACAATTTTTCGCCTGTAGTTCAAGGAGTAAGTTAATAATAGATCTATACTACGTATTATCTATACCAGTGGTCGGCAAACTCATTAGTCAACAGAGCCAAATATCAATAAAGATTTCTTATGAGAGCCAATCCTTTCTGTGTTTCCAAAATGTCTCAATACACTTTTCTTATTCCTTAAAACTCCCATAGTCTTACACTCCACAACGCTTCCAAAAATTAACTAGCTAAGAAATAGGATGCCTTCATCATCATCATCATCATATCGGCTGATAATAATATGATGAACATATCTTACTTATTAACAAGTTAACCTTGGAAAACTGAAAAGTACCTACAGTAAAAGATTAATTTTCGATGTTCTGCATATTTTTGGCGGAAACACTTCGGAAATAAGTCTTTGAAGTATAGTTTGGATTTTGAATATAACTTGATAGCTTGCTTAATTACCGAAACCCCGACCCCCGCTCGTATCTGAGCCATTGAGAGAAAAAATTGAAAAGCTGGACAAAATGAAAATCAAAAAAATAAAAATAAAACTGCCCATTATCACGTTATAACTGTGACTATAGTGGACTTCTTGTTTTACTACCGTAAACTGCCCTAACTTTGCCTGTCGTCCTAAGTTTGCCTATAATGAAAATGATGTAATATCTTTTTCATTTTACTTGTATGGCAAAGGAAACTTTGAGATTTTATAGACAGCTTTAAGTTTCGATTGCCATACAAGTAAAATGAAAAAGATATTACATCATTTTCATTATAGGCATACTTAGGACGCCAGGCAAAGTTAGGGCAGTTTACCGGTACCTATAGTTTATACGCCTTTCGTCACCGATTATCGCGTCACGGTTGCCGGATGGGTTGATCTACCATTATAACGGTACCATGAAAATAAAATAACTTGTCAAAATAACAAGTTATTTTTTCTTTGGCTTTCAATAGTACTACTATTTAAAACAAATAATACAGTAGTGACTAAAGTGGAATGTCCACCTTGGTGCTAATTTGATTATCATTATTTTAAGTATTTTATTGTAATACAATAAGATTTGTTTATAAAATTAATGTTATAATTTAAAAATAAAACAGTATTCTTTAAAACCTTACAAAAAATACTGAGACGTGTCTTAAAAAACCATGAACATCGGTTAGTTAAAGTAAGCGACAAGAGGTGAGACACGCTAAAATTGCCTGTTTTGCTTTAGCATAATAACTAAAAAAACTGCATTCAATAGATAATAAGAATGTCTTGTAAATTGTTTGTAAATGTTTGTGACAGTGCTTTTTTGGTTCATCTACGCTCGCACTTATTGACATTAGTACAGAGCCGCACTCTTTAGGCCAAATCGTCGCATGCGGCTCGCGAGCTGCGATTTGCCGACCCCTGATCAAGATCCACACATGCAAAAGTAAAAGAAAAGCATAATATTATATCTATAAACTATGATACGCAAAAGTAACGTGATTGGTTGTCCCCTAGCTTGATCAATGGGCTAACAATGATAATAAAAGACACGAGCGCTGCTAGCGAAAGTGATTGTCATTTGGTAGATTTAAATTAACGAGCCAGGGAATAATAAAACACAAGAGTTCCGTTTTAAAATTAATCTGTACTTAGTACGACCGAACTTTATTGTTGATAAATCTTTCAGGCTATCATAACAAGCAACGGCAGATTGACGCCCCCTTTCGAATACATCAACGAACTCAGAATGGCTAACACGTAAGTGAATAGAACATTATTCTGCTGAAAAATCTAATCTTTTTTATCGAACTGCTCTCTTTGGTACCTACAGGTACAATTAGCAACGAAAGTCGGTTAACACTGTTACTTTTACATAATATCTACGTCATCATTTGCCTAGCCTTTTCCCAAATATGTTGGGGTCGGCTTCTAGTCTAACCGGATGCAGCTGAATATCAGTATTTTACATGGAGCGACTGCCTATCTGTCCTCCAAAACCCAGTTACTGGGTAGTACGATATCCTTTTGATAAGACTTTCCGGCTTCTGACGACCCGTACTGTCAAAGACGAATGACAGCCGGGACCAACGGCTTAACGTGCTTTCCGAGGCACGGAGGGGTCTTGGTATGTAAAGATTGACACCCATCCACGGACCAACCGCCCGATCGACCCGTGCGGCTGTTATTACGTAGCCACATCCTCATAACACATAATATCGACGTTCGAAAAGTGCTGATTCTCAGCCTAGTTTGAATAAATGACTTTTGAATTTTGAATTTTTTTTGAATTTTGAATCTACGCAAACACATAGTTCCCGCAATTCATATGCATAATAGAAAATTTTGTGTTATTTTAATTGCTATTCCGACCGTGATTCGGACTGTTTTTTTCAACTGGCATGCTAATCGACTTTTGTTGCTGACTGTAACGTGTGTAATTAAAAGAAGTATCAATAAACGGTTTGTTTCTTTCAGTCGTTCCCGTCATAAGGTGGAAGGCAGTGACCAACAGGCTCCTATCCTGATCCTTGGCAGTGGCCTGGTGTCAGCCCCGGTTGTGGAATACTTGGCTAGAGATAAGAATATTGCTGTCACAATAGGTTTGTATGAAGATTATTGTACATAAAAGAAATTGAGGGTAGACATTTTTCAGTTAGTCCACATCTACTCTTAATGAAGATAACAAAAAGTCTTTGGTTTGGATTGGCAATGATTAAATCATTTGCATATCATATAGAACAACACGACACTCATCTGAGTAAACTTCGCACTATATATGACTGAATTTTGTATTACGTAGACCTGACGAATTTAATTATTTGGAACACGTAACATACTTTAAAAAAATCACTTATTAGGCCAGCAAATTGGTCTCATAATACGTATCCTTCTTAAACATTTGCAGCATCAGCAGTAAAAGAAGAAGCGGACGCTTTAGCCGAGCGCTACGGAGTATCTTCAGAGTACTTGGACGCTAAAGACAAGTCAGCTCTCCAGTTATTAACCTCTCGGGCTCGAGTAGTAGTGTCACTACTGCCTTACGACATGCACGGTGATGTGGCGAAGGCTTGCCTTTGTACCGGAGCGCATATGGTCACGGCTTCTTATGTGAGGCCCGAAGTTCAGGAGTTGCATCAAGCGTAAGTATCCATCCTGGCTTTGCGAAACGTGAATCGATTCAAAATTCATACAAGGCATTTTCAAAATAATTAGTATGAGTGTGGCATCTACATCGCCACATGCGAACTACGCATCAAAGACCCGACGTCACACAAAATCCTGACGTCACACAAATCCTGGATCGCGCAATTACATTTTACCACGCGAACTACATATATAAGACTATCCGACATCAACCATCGGGCAGTTGCCCGCTAGACACACAAGTCATGTCGGAGGATCCTCCCTTTTCTATAGAAGATGAGTGAACTTTACACCCTGTTCCTCATACTTCTAAATGAGAATCAGCAGGTTTTGAACTTTAAATCTACGAAGACATTGCTTCCTTCAGGAACTTCTTGCTTGTCTGTGATTAAATAATCTGTTACCTTATTAAGTAGGAATCCAGAAATACAATACAGTGTACCTTCTAAATTAATCATTTGTCTTAGATAATATTTCCATACCCTGTTTTTAGTGCCAAAGACGCTGGCGTAACATTCCTAAACGAGGTTGGTTTGGATCCTGGCATCGACCACTTGCTCGCACTCGAATGTATTCACGACATACAGAACCATGGAGGAAGAATCGACTCATTTGTTTCATACTGCGGAGGTAATTGACCACTTAACGGTTACAAAGTACGATTTACACTTACTGAAATAAATAACAGAAAATACTTAGAATTCATTTGCCCCAAGTATACTGAAAATCATTTAAATATATGTATAGTGCCAATCAAAGGTGTCTATGAGTTTTTTCCTACAGAAAACCGTCTAAATTTCTTGTTCTTTTTAGGTTTACCAGCGCCAGAGTTCAGCGATAACGCTCTTAGGTATAAATTCTCATGGAATCCTCGAGGAGTGCTACTCAACACTATTTCTGCTGCCAAGTATCTGAGTAAAGGACAGGTAAATAAATTAGCCTCACGTATACTAAGAAGCAACGAGATAAAATTACCTATACTGAAATCTACATATATAATCTTGAAAATACAGCTCGCATTAGCCAATAGAAGATTCAAGGACGTTGTAGAGAAACTTTATAGATAGGTCACGAATTCAAGAGAAGAGAAGTAGTAGAAAAGCTTACTTATTTTGTCGAGTTATTAAAATATTATGGCATAATCAAAAACAAAATATTCAGTTTTAGAAAGATAAAACATTTTTCTTTATTTAAAAAATACATATTAATTTAATAATTTCTTAACTCTGCGAGAGAGTCGAAGAGTTAAGGCGCGTGGCGACAACCTGTCCGACCCCGCATTAGATGTTTCACATAAATAAAAAACCTTTAGTCTGTTCATCTGTTCCTCAGATCGTAGAAGTATTAAGCGGAGGAGAGCTGATGTCAGTAGCACGTGACCTGAACTTCCTGCCTGGCTTCGCATTCGAGGGCTTCCCCAACAGAGACAGCACCATGTACTCCAAACTGTACGGCATCGAAGACGCCCATACCATGTTCAGAGGAACTATTAGATACAAAGGTATGTTTAGGACTCCCGTGTAAAATGCTTGGCTGAGATGGTTGTCATTTATTTTTAATCTAGCTGCTGCCCAAGGTTTCGCCCGCGTGAACCCGAATTCTATTCTCTTTTTCTATAACACAAGTAGGCTTAGTTACTCTTTTAACAAGAAATTCATTAAACGGTCACAGAGAGCAATCAAAAAACAAAATCTCTTAAAATTTAATCTTTCACTTAGAAAGGAACGTGTTGTCTTATCTAAAAGTTTAAATTCTTGTACTATTGAGTTAGATAAATGTAGGGAAAAATATGACACTGATATCCAGCTCCTCTATAATGATATACTACACAAGGAGCACTTGCTGAAGGATATTTTTGAAAAATATGAGAATTCACAATAGCAACTAAGTGACCGCTTGCTTGAGGCTGGGGAACTACTTGACTTGGTGAAGTGCAATGCTGAGATGTATGAGTCTCTTGCTAATAACGTCTCATGCAGTTGCGCCAACCAACCACTACCTCCTCAGTCTCAGCCTAACTTGCCCCCTCCGGTGTTGGCTCTTCCAGCAGAGACCTGTGTTAATACACAGAAAAATAAATCAATATTTTTTTGTGACGAATTAGGTTCAGGCTTTGGGAAAATTTTACTCAATTACCTTAGCCATAGTTTTACCAATCATAGCTATCATAACATAAGTTTTAAACAAATGATTAAAAGAATTGAAAACACAAACCTAAACAATTATTCTACTATGGTTTTATTATTAGGTAATAGTACTGGTATTACCAGAAAGGACATAATGGATGGTGTGGACACCTTATTAAAATTAAATATAGGAAAGTTGATGTTGTGTGCTTTTCCTTATTCTGATACTTTATCTTATGATGAAAATAACAATATTTTTAAGTTGAATAATGCTATTCACAGGCTGACATGTTGTCATAGTGACAAATTATTGTATTTTGACACTAACAAGTTTGTTAGTGGTTTTAAGTTAACTCAGAGAACTTTATCTCTGTCTTGGGAATGTAGACATCTGATTGCTATGTTGATAGCATATAATATTAATGAGGTTATAGCTAATATAATAAAGTGTAGTATTAGTGACGAGTCTATGTTGTCTAGTTATACTAACAACATAGTGAGTGATGTGACATGTTGTACGAAGGAGGATCCACCTACAATGCCAACATACTTGGAGGCCTCTACCAGTCAGACAGGGTATTCTCTTCCTGCTGGAACTCATATGGGCACTTTAGACTCTTCGCTTGTAGTTGTGGATGTTGCTCCGGATAACTCTTTAAACTAGGCAGTAAGACAACAGAAGTTACCCCTTCAATTAACCAATTATTATTAGAGAATAATAAAAAGGTATCTTCTGGCAATATATATAACTCATAATATTAAATCAAAGGGAGTGCAACATACTTTAAAATTATTTAATCAAAACATCCAAGGTTGCTCTTCCAAATTACTCGAAATAGAATTGTTTTTGGAAAATACCAAGTTTGATATCATTTGTTTAACAGAACATTGGTTAAAAGATCATCAAGTGATGTCAATTAATTATGAAAATTATTGTGTAGTCAGCCATTTCAACCGAAAACGTATGATACATGGCGGGTCATTAATATTAATTAAAAATTCTATTAAAACGAAAGAAAGAAAAGACATCATCGAACTGTCTGTTGAACACAACATTGAATTGTCCTGTGTTGAGCTCGATAAGCATGTTGTAGTATGTGTATATAGACCTCCAAGTTACCAGAATCTATCTGTGTTTGATTCTGTAATGGAAGATGTATTAAAGAAACTTAGTACTAGTAGTAAGTCAATAATCATATGTGGTGACTTTAATATTAACTTGTTAGAAAATAACTCGAATACTGTCAGATTATTAAGTCTTTTTAGGTCATTTGATTTGTCAAATGTTTTTATTGAACCAACCCGAGTGACAGCTTCTTCTGCCACCTGTATAGATAATATTTTTTGTAATTGTGATTACTTACACAAACAAATTGTAAACAAGTTGCCATCAGATCACAGTGGACAAACAATAACATTTTGCTCCTACATACCTTTACAAAAAATTCAAATAAGGTTTAGGGCAATTACATGTAAAAGTTTAGAGAAATTGAATAATTCTTTGGCCAGTAGATTATGTGTTCAGAGTTTTAATAATATAGGTGACCCAAATGAGTTCTACGCCGAGTTCTTTTCACTATTAAACACGCAATTTAATGACACTTTTCCACTAAAGACTAAAAATATTTACACAAAGTTCTTATTTAGTGATTGGGCGACTGCAGGTATTCGTAAAAGCAGGGAAAAACTATTTGAACTTTATGACCTAAAGCAACATACGAATAATACAAGCTTTCATAAGTATGTTGCAAAATATTCAAAAACTTTTAAAAGTGTGTGCAAAATAGCCAAAGCTCTTTATATTAGCAATAAAATAAAATCAGCTGATGATAAAATAAAAATTACCTGGCAAATAATAAATAATGAAACAGGTAGGAAAAAACAGCGAAATACTGAATTTAATTTAGAGACTGCACATGGCACTATCAACTCAGATGTAGAAATGGCTCAGGAATTTGAAAACTTTTTTGCTAATATTCCCCTTAAAACTACTGAAGCTTTAAATTCCTCACCAGCGCTTTCTGCTGCCTTACTTAGACAGAATGTGAAGGCATGCTCTTTGGAGTTCAGGTTTCAGCATACAAACCCCAAGGCTGTTATAAAAGCTTTTAAAGATCTTAAAATTAAATCAACAGAAGATCTCTGGGGAATGTCTGTAAAAGTCTGTAGATCTATTATCGAAACCATTGCGCCCTATTTAGCTTTCATATTTAACACCAGTGTAGACCAAGGAGTCTTTCCGGATCTCATGAAACACAGTAAAGTAGTTCCATTGTTCAAATCCGGTGATAGTAAAGAACCCAACAATTATAGGCCTGTATCAATTCTACCAGTTCTCAGTAAGGTGTTTGAAAGGTTGATGCTCAATCAAATATTACGTCACTTTAATAAAAATTCCATCTTTCATGAACATCAGTACGGTTTCACCAAAGGGCGTTGTACCACTGACGCCGGTGTCACCCTAATAAAGAACATTTTTAATGCCTGGGAAGAAGCACAAGATGCCATTGGTATCTTTTGCGACCTCTCGAAGGCGTTCGATTGCGTAGACCATGAGACACTTCTGCTGAAACTGGAGCACTATGGGATTAGAAATACAGCTCTTGATTTACTAAGATCATACCTGAAAGATAGAAAGGTTAAAGTTCAAGTAAACGGCGTAAACTCATTGGGGTCTGAAATGGCAATGGGCGTTCCTCAAGGTTCAATATTGGGTCCATTCCTCTTTTTAGTTTACATTAATGATTTACCCCAATTACTTCAAAATCAACCGAAGATGGTGTTATTTGCAGATGACACATCATTGATCTTTAAAATCAATCGACGGTCACAAAATCTTGACGACGTGAATAGCTCTATTCTTCAGGTCCAACATTGGTTTACGGTAAATAATTTGGTACTAAATAAAAAAAAAAACCAAATGCATTAGATTTAAATTACCTAATGTTAGAAGTAGCGAATGTGACATCATATTGAACGGAGAAAAACTGGAATTTATTAATCAAACTGTTTTCCTGGGAATCACATTAGACGAGAAATTACAATGGGGACCTCACATAACATCTCTTGCGGGGCGGCTAAGCTCAGCCGCTTATGCTGTTAGAAAGATAAGACAGTTAACAGACGTAGAAACCGCGCGATTGGTCTATTTTAGTTACTTCCACAGTATTATGTCGTATGGCATTTTACTGTGGGGTCGGGCTGCTGACATTGAATCCATCTTTATTTTGCAAAAGAGAGCTGTCAGAGCCATTTTATAATCTACGTCACCGCGAATCTCTCAGGGAACTATTTAAAAGGATTAATATTATGACGGTACCTTGCCAGTTCATTTATGAAAATATTATGTATGTTAGAAAAAATCGACATCTTTTTAATAAAATAAGTGATAGACATAATTTTAATACTAGAAATAAAGATAAAATAGATCAACCATTTTTCAGATTATCTAAAGTACGTACATCTTTTATGGGGTACTGTGTTAAATGTTACAACAAAATACCTTGTGATATTTTGCAATTAAATGAAAGAAAATTTAAAGCTCATATATTAAAAGTACACTTTGTAAACAAGCATACATATTACAAATTAGAGGATTATATCCAAGATAAGAATGCTTGGAAACATGCTGGTCCTGCTCCATAGGATAATTTAGAATCAAGACAAAATCAAACTGGTTGCAAATTTAAGTGTATATTTTATTATTATTTTTTATTATATGACATTGATTTTACTTTCTATGACCAATTCCTCGCACACTGACTTATTAATTGTGGAATCTTAGGAGGATCGTCTACTTTTACAATGTTTGTAAATATGTGAGCACCATGTATCTATCACATAATTAGTTTATCTGTTGTTGCTTCATTTTTAATTCTTAATTCTTTTTACCTATTGTGGTATAATAATTTTATTCTAGGTGCATCGTCCTCACATATAATTATATAACTAATGTACTTATACAAAATATTGTAAAACATTTTTAAAAGAGTAACGGTGGAGTTTCTTGCCCATTCTTCTCCATACGAAAACTACCTTTTGGAAGGGGCAACTAGAATCAATTAATTTTTTTTGTAAATGTTTGACGTTCAAAAGTGCCTTATACGGGCCTACTTGAAATAAATGATTTGACTTTGACTTTGACTTAACATCAGCTATCTGCCAATGAAAGTCCCGTCAAAATCGGTACAGCCGTTTCGGAGATTAGACGAACAAACAAACAGACAGACAAATAAAATGTTTACAGTTTATACCTTCATATGAATTTAGTAAAAAGCTGTTATTTTGACATTACAAGCAGACCTTCAATTTAATTATTTTTTTTATCTAAAAAAATAAATGAAATTATACCTAGTTTCAAAGTCGTAGACTTTACGCCCAACGTGAGACTTTTGTTGCATGAAAAAAAATTAAGGAGGATATTATTTGGTTACTTATACATATTTTGTTTCCGACTAGGTTTCGCTGAAAATATGATCGCTATGCAGTTGTTTGGCCTGGTGGACCCCAATCCTCATACGTCTTTACATCCTGATGGACCTAAGATCACATGGGTACGACATTACATTTTATTTTTCTACTTCCAATACAGTTCATTATAATTACTTACTCGTAGTTTTACTTTCGGTCCATCTTGTGGGAGGCCTTCCAACGCT
Organism: Xanthia icteritia; assembly: GCA_949128155.2. Taxonomy (NCBI): domain Eukaryota; kingdom Metazoa; phylum Arthropoda; class Insecta; order Lepidoptera; family Noctuidae; genus Xanthia; species Xanthia icteritia. Next base: position 17,461,258 of record OX421930.2, read on the forward strand.
ACGTCTTCCGGTACGCGGTCGCCACTCCAGAACCTCCGATGATCTTGCAAAGGCCGCAGGAATCCGCTGGATGCGGGAGGCACAGAATCGGTCGAAGTGGCGGTGGTAGGGGAGGCCTATGTCCAGCAGTGGACGTCTTTCGGCTGAAATGATGATGATGATGATGAGTTTTACTTTCATAGTGGAAAGTATCTATTTTAACGGACATATGTAAATATTTACTATTCCTTGTCCAGCGTCAATTCGCCTGTGAACTCCTTGGACTGATGGACTCATCGATCTTCTTCGAGAACCTTAGGACCAGATTATCTGAGCGCATCGGTCCTTCGGGGGCGCAGTCCTTAGAGTCCCTGGGGCTACTGGACGATGTGGAGATAGTCAAGTGCGGGACACCTCTCGATACTGTCAGCCATTATCTTAGCAAGCGGTTACAATTACGTAAGTTGATGTTTTGATATTACAGTCAGTGTAGGAATGCACTGTTTTTTCTATTTGGTTTTCCATGCCCACATAATCTGAATCGTCACAATCGATTTTTTATTAAAATCTAAAATCTCACATGCGAACTATGCATCACATGACGTCACGCAAAATCCTGCATCGCGCAAGCAAAGTTATCCGCGCGATTAGAATGTATACAACTTCCTGACAACGAAGACGAGCAGTAGTCCCCTTGACACAACACCCATCTGGTCGGAGGATCTTCCCTTTTCTATGGTGGATGAAAAGCTTTCCACCATTTTCCATATCACCTCACCTCTATATACGAAATTTCACTGCTCTTAACTAAACAAAGCGGCTTTAGGTATATTTTTGTCACTCTCATGTGAGTCGTTTTTAGAATGTTTTTCATTTTAAATACCCATTAATCATCCATTACAGAAAAAGACGAAACAGACCTCGTGGTACTCCGCCACGAGCTCGGCGTGACGTGGAGTGACGGCAAACGAGAGCGACGTGAAGTGACCATGACCGTGCGAGGAGATTCCACCAAACACACTGCCATGGCCTGGACCGTAGGCCTCCCTACCGGAATCGCCGCTAAGATGGTGCTAGATGGTAAAGACCTTGATGTCCATAGATTCATTCTAAACTGTACTGTACCCTTAAGACAAAAGATATTTAAAAAAAAACCCGGAACTGAGTTTTAATTCATACGTTTTCCCCAACTTTCAAAGATCGATCGACATCTGAGGTAAAGATATACAGTGCTTCTTGCCACTCTGGTCCACTTAACATATAATTTCCTTTGTTCTCACCCCCGACTCACACGTAATCAATTTTGTGTAACCTTTTTAAAACTTGCCCGGGTTTCTGTAGAATACTTAATAACTCAATGGTAGAGTCAAGTGTCAGCTGTCAGAGCAGTTCTGTAGAATCAGCTTAAAACATTTTCATTTTGTTTTTAGGTGAAATCCAAGAGCGCGGTGTTGTTCTACCTTTTGCTCCTGTGGTATACAAGTCACTGTTATCGCGACTCAGAGCAGACGGCATCCACGCGAAGGAAACCACCACAACTCTCAACTGAACCTCATTACGATAGTGAAAGAAGTATTGATAATGTACTGTCGTTTAGTGTTTGAATGTGTTCAACTGAATCCTGTATTGCGCAAACGAATTCTTTGTAAATATTTTACATTAGGAATGTAATGTAGTACCTAGGTATGTTAATTGAGTCATTGTTAAATATTCTGCTAATGTTATGTCGTGTGTGGTTACAAATGTGGCAGCATTGTGAAATAATTATTTTCTTATTAAAAACAAAATTTAATTGTATTGTTTTTTCATTAACCCTGGCTAAAAAGTTATAAACTTTAAGTATAACCTCACACTCAACACCTTCATACATGAACACTTTGGACGCCGTTATCTACTGAAAAAGTATCATTACGTTTTTGATTTCAGCAAGACAACCGCTGAAAATGAAAATATTATTGTCCAGTAATGTCATCTGGAAAAAAAAGGTGTGACATGATTGTCATTCTTATATCATTTTTTTGCTAACCTAAAATGTTTTATCAAATGACTTGATTCTGCTATTTAGGGTTATTTTTTACGGTTGTTTTTATAAATTTATTGAGCCAAATCTCGATTGTGTCGAAACGTCCATTTTACACTTAAGATTTTTTTAATGCGTGACTATTTAATAATGATGACTTTACGTTAAAGTCACTCTGAAATGGAAAACGACCCGAATAACACAGTAAGTACTGATGTAGTAGAGGCGAAGATGCATCGCCCCCCGTACGCAGCCGTGACCGCGGCAATCACAAGAATCAGCGGGCATGATGCAGAGGTTCCGCACACGATAAACATAGCGTCCCTTGCAATGTGCATCCAATTCTCGAACCTCTAAACGTCTGAAATGCATGCTTTAAAAGATCGTTAGCCATGCGCAAAATAACAGTAATAAACACACGGCATTCCGCTCTCGTACTTTAATAATCACACGGCATAGCGCTCTACGATAGAATCATATTGAGAGTTTTATTTTTATACATATTTTTTTGGTTTACTTATACATTCGCCCCATGGAGTCACCGTGAATTTTTCTGGCATAAAAGGTATCTTAAGTCACTCGAAAATGGTCAAGCTTTCATCAGTAAAAAAAAGGTCTGGCTATCGTTTCAGTTTTTCCAAATTTTTTTTTAACTGTAATTTAAAATTCACAAACAACTGTACCTATTCGCCAAAATAAAAAAAATAAGACCTCTAGAAGCTTTCACGCATTTACATCGATTCTCCTTTTCATTTTAATTAATCTTGTGATAGTAATTTGGTTTTGGTTGTGGTACCAGACGGCGGGTCGCGAGACTGGACGGTGCATGTCGGTGGCGGCGATGCAGGCGCTGCACCGACTCCGCGAGTGCCGATTGCTCTGCGACGCGATAGTGCGCGCGGACGACGGCGCCGCCTTTCCCGTGCACCGTGCCATACTCTCTGCCTGCAGCCCATACTTCCTGTACGATCTTTGCTCTTTACTAGTAGCTAGTACTTAGTTAACAAAGCGATTAAAACTCTCTCGGAAATTTCGCAACAATAGATAATTAATTGGGGGAAAGTAGCCCTAAAAGAGGTCAGTGATCACGAAAAAGTTTAGACGGACACATCACGGTGCTGTGAATTGGACAAACAACTGAAGGACGAGGAGGTGTCTTGATAGGTTAGTTGGAGTGTAACATCATCATCTTCGCATCTTTCTAGGATGAAGAAGAAAGGGGTCGGTGTTGTCACAATTTGGATGAGGTCTTTGTGCTGCTGTGAGCAACTTACTTGCATTTACCTAGTAGGTCTAAGAACAAGTGGTAGCGCTGAACGTGCCGATTTTTTTTTTCTATTTTGTCTGTATTTGACTACTATATCTGCCAGTGAAAACTGAATCATGTTAAACACTCAACAGGGCACTATTTACAACAACACTGCACTCTCGCGAACAAAGCGACGTGCTGATATCAGGCGTGCGCTCTGAGATCCTGTTGCTGCTGATCGAATACGCGTACCTGCGCCGCATCGACGTCACCGACACGAATGTTCACGAGCTGCTGATGACTGCCGATTATCTCGCCTTCCTCGGCGTGTTGCAACTTTGCTGCGACCATCTCAGAGTCTCTCTTAATCCGAAGAACTGTCTCGGTATTATGATGTTTGCGAGGTTAGTGGGATTTTGTTGGATGGTTATTTTTTCAGCGTGGTAACATAACATCCTATAGAAACCGGCGTGTCCTGGAACAAAATATTCAAGATATGTGACATCCAACCCACACTGGGCCCGTGATTACGGATCGCTCTCTCTATCTTTCCCAGCAATGAGAAAATTATACGCTGGTTATATGGCACTACCGTCTGCCACTGCCAGACAATCATCATCTTTTTTGGGATTATTCAACTGGAGACGTACTGAACTGCTGGCCTACTGACCTAGTTATAAAGACACCAAAAGTAGAAGACTTAATAAATAACACTTGATTGCGAGCTCGTAAATTCTGTCTATGGTGTTGGTTGGCAGATTTATTGTCTAATGCTGAATCTAATTACTTTTTTTTACTTAGGTTGCTCTTGTTTGCTGAAATTACTTTTCTAAAGTAAGCTAACTAACTAACACTAGGTGGCGTTGTTTCAGACGCGTGTTTTGTTACAAGCTCGAGGCAGACGGTAGACGTTACCTGCTGCGTTATTTCGTGACTGTAGCGACCCAAAGCGATGAATTCCTCCACCTACCTCTCGAGGAACTCAACTCTATAATCCTGGAGGACGAACTGAACGTGAAGAGCGAGGAAGTGGTCTGGGAAGCGGTGCTGCGCTGGGTCAACTATGATCCGGACAGCCGCTGGCAGCACACCGTCAAACTGATGGGCAGTATACGACTCGGACTACTGGACACACAAGTAAATATTAGTTCCTTAGACAAATCCTTACATAGATATAATCGGTCATCATAGCTAGAATAGTGAAATTAGGAGTATGAACAAGCGAAGCTCAGACGTAGAAATCGATACTACGCCTTGTCATCTTGTCATTATAACCCTTTTGTGATTCTAGATGCTTTTTTATTTTCAGTCACCTTCGTTGCAGGAAAATGATTAACGTGCATTTTGTTTCAGTTTTTCTTAGAAAACGTAAAAGACCATCCATACGTAACCGGTAACGAAGGTTCAAGACCCATTATTATTGAAACCTTGAAGTTTCTGTACGACTTGGAGATGATTGCTCAGAGAGACGGTGAAGTCGCTACGCCGGAGATTGCCCGGCCTAGAGTTCCACACGAAGTAATGCTGTTCCTCCTTTCTAAATTTATAACTATTTTATAAATCTTCATTATTATCATCATCATTCAACGTCAGGACCTGATCCTCATGCAGCGGATACCCTCCACCTTGGTCATCACCAGGTCATCGGTTCCCCATAATGGGGGTCGACCCGCAATACAATTTTGTAAATCTTACTACTAATTTAAAAGAACTAATTGCCGTTTGTTGATCTAGGTTCTATTCGCAATTGGAGGATGGAGCGGTGGTTCACCAACAGCTTTTATCGAAACTTATGACACAAGAGCGGATCGCTGGATTAAGGTACTATAGCCTTAAGCCTATGTGATTTTGATGTTCATTGTAAAACAGCGGCAAAGTGACTCGGAAAGTAAAGAATGAATATTATGCAAAATAACTGCATCACATCTAAAAGGTTGTGCAAATGAACTTCTATAATATGATAAAAGAGCCAATGGCCCATCTGGTGGTAAACTGAGGTCATCACGGCACTGCCTAAGGACATCAGCAATACAAGAGGCATCGTGGATGCGATGCGTCACCATCCCAGATAAAAAGGCCTTACAGCTCTACTATACTACTATTCAAAAGCCACAGTAGCAAGTTTTCTTTTTCTAAAACTAAGTACTGGTATTCCTTAGGTTGAGGAAGTAGACCCTGCAGGTCCTCGAGCGTATCACGGCACAGCTGTCCTGGGCTACTGCATCTATGTTATCGGTGGCTTCGACGGCATGGACTATTTCAACTCTTGTCGCTGTTTCGACGCAGTTACCAAGTCTTGGCGTGAGGTAACACTTAACTGGCTGCTGTTTTTTTTAAATTGCGTGTTCATCTTTTATGAACACGCAATTTAAAAAAAACAGCAGCCAGTTCACGCAGCAGAGGCAACCTGATGGTTAAAGTTAACATCTGCAATATGAGAAGGAGAGGTAAAGCTGAAGTGTCTCATTTGCACGCGAACACTCATACCCTTCAAACCTGAACGAAAGCTTTCACAAAGAGCTCTACCACTACATTGCGGTCCGCTATGACTGACAGTGGTAAAGTTATTTGATCTAATAAATGTATATTAGTTATCAAGTTGATAAAACGAGCTATAAAATAAATAAATATTGTTAAAAAAATATTTTCAATTTAAAAGCACGAGCTGAATATAAATGAAAATCAATATCCTATCTCTGTGCCTCGGCTAACATTAATTAATTTCCACACAAAAACGAACAAGCAGATCGCCAATAAAGTCATGAAATCCTGCTGCTATGCTAGCCTGGCCCTACTTTCCTCTCTTAAAATCTTAATCGGTGTCTTTAAATCACTGTTTAATGTAGATTACGCGACATACAAAAGAAACTTTGTTGTTTGTCATTGCGGCGTTAGCATATATTGTTTTTCCATACAGGTAGCACCTATGAACGCACGCCGTTGCTACGTGTCAGTGGCAGTGCTAGGAGAGACGATATACGCGATGGGCGGATACGACGGCCATCATCGACAAAACACGGCAGAGAGGTTCAACCACCGCACCAACCAGTGGTCGCTGGTCGCGCCCATGAATGCGCAGCGATCCGACGCAAGCGCAGCTGCGCTAGACAGTGAGTGTTCATTATGTTTTGAATCTACCTGGACAAGAAAGAAGTCAATGTCAAGGCATAACCACACATCCAGATACTGTGATCAGAAAGAGTTCATGAAATTTACAATCTAGTTCTAGCCGAACTATAAGTAAAAATCGTTTAGAAGTCCTTAATCAGTCAATAAGTCCCGTGAAGAAATTTAAAATTCTGTTATCGAATATCCAGGCGTCTGTTGGTCTTCAGAGACTCATTTTCGGTTTTCCCCGTCGCAGGGCTCGGGTAACGGTATAGTTTTCAAAACGGTTTCGTCTTAAAAACCTAAGGAACGATTTGTTTCGGTTACGTTCGAACGGAACGTTATTAAAACGTTTTTGAAGAAGAACAAAATTTAAATCGTTCTCGGTTAATAAAACGTTTTTAACCATTTTTGGGTTGATTGATAGGAAACTTGCAACACAACCCTAAACAATACGTTACCGGCAAGCGCATTGGAATCAATGATGTAATGAAATGAAGATAAGGTACAATATAACTAAACAATTTCATGCTTATCGGCGCATGTATAGTTGCGTCTTGAGGAATAAACCGGTTTTTGTAAACGTTCTCATTTCGTTTTCGTTCCGAACAAAATGTTGTACAGACACCAGCACATCAACCTATCCGAAACTGTATACAGTTACTGTATAAAGTTGAAATCTATTTAAGAAATTTGACAGATTGTAGTAGGTTGACGTGCTGGCGTCTGTACAAAGAAGAACGAGAACTGTTGAAACGTTGTTTTAAATAACGTTTCCGGGCCTCGCCTCGTCGGGCTCTCGAATTGCCCATATAATAATTTAAGTAAGCAGAACAGAACACAAAAATAATATGATTTTCAAATACATCCAAGTTGGCAAAGATGATAAGAAGAAAATTGTGTCTCAACCAAATACGAGAAATAGGTATACCTACAACAATTGTTTTGTTTAATAGGTAGGTAGGTCTTAATTAATTTGAACTTGGTTGTTTAAGATAAGATTTACATAACGGGTGGCTTCAACGGGCAGGAGTGCATGAACAGTGTGGAGGTGTATGATCCTGACACGAATCAATGGACGAACCTGGCGCCCATGCGCTCGCGCCGGTCCGGTGTCTCTTGTATCGCTTACCACAACAAGGTATTTAGGTATTGCTTGTAATCTTATTGTTCTTTATTTAGTTCACAACGCTTTGGACCGTTTTGGTAGTTTTTTGAGCATTTTTGCTGTGTTTTCATAGCCTGTAGTAAAGTCTTTTCGAAAATAACATAAACGTCTTTCATCTTCCAATATCTGGGGGATTTATTACCCATGCTCAAATTATTTTGGGGTACGTCTCCGTGATTATCTTTGAGTATGACAGTTCTGAATAAAGGGTAGCTGTATACTACTTAGGTACTTACCTAGTAATTAACAATTACTTTGATACGGATCAAATCTTGGTAGCTATATTTACATAACAAAAAGACCCTACGCGCACAGTCAAATAGTTATTATTAATAAGCAAATAACAAATCTTATTAATCACATGTTTGAGCTATTAACTCAAAATGGTTACTTAACGCTATCATTTCAGGATCACTGTAGGTCATAATATTACGCCGTAGAATTATAATGTTATCAATATCTTCATATTCCTTGTGAATACCGGTTTGGGGTTCGAATTCGTTGATAAAACTGTTTTCCTGGGGATCACGCTCGACTCAAGGCTGCAATGGGGTCCGCAATTAACATCTTTTGCAAGACGGCTAAGTTCAGCAGCATTTTTATGCTGTAAGATTCAATATATTATAAGTTAAAAATATACGATAAGTCAATTTACTGATATAGATACCGCAAGGCTAGTCTATTTCAGTTACTTTCATAGTATCATGTCTTACGGTATTTTACTATGGGGACGGGCTGCAGATATCGATTCTGTTTTTATTCTGCAGAAAAGAGCCATTAGAGCAATATATTGCCTCCGCAGGCGCGATTCTCTAAGGAAACTGTTTAAAAACATTCACATCATGACGGTACCTTGTCAATATATATATGAAAACATCATGTACGTCAGGAAAAATCTTAATCTTTTCAGTAAAAGAGGTTGAAAGACACAATTATAGTACTAGAAATAGGGATCAATTAGTTCAACCGGGTTTCAGACTGGCTAAAGTAGACTCATCTTTCATGGGGTACTGTTTAAAATGTTACAGTAAAATACCTCCCCACATACTACAACTAAATGAAACTAAATTTAAATCTTGTATAAAACGCACACTATGCTGCCAAGCATATTATAAGCTGGGGGATTGTATCGGTGACAAAAATGCTTGGCTCAACGCTGGTCCAGCTCCACAAGGGCGCATAAACTAATTTAATTTTAGCATTCGAAAATATTGTTGGAGCTGCTGAAGATTGCATAAATTATCTTTGAATTGTATAACTTCAATCTCGTAGTATTGTATAATTGCATAGCACATGTGTGAGCACTGTGACCATGTACCTTCTATAAAGCTTCCATTTACTGGGTACGTCTTTCATTGACTTGAATGTGCTCTGGCGGCTGAGAGTATGTCATGCTCACTCAAATGTCTCGCTGGTGGTGGCGTGTGTGTTGGATCGTTAAGTTCCCTTCAAAATGGTTGAGCTAAATAGTGCTGATCCATGCGTCATGTTCGTGAACGGGCGCCGTCAGTAGGGACTGGTCATCTCTTATCTGCCACGGCTTCTTTTAATTTTTGAATTGTTTTTATTTTTTTATTACGGACGCTTTTTACGTGCACGTCTTTCTACATTGTTCTCACATGTATAATTTCAACATGAATGATGTAACCAATATTTTGTAACAATATTATGATTTAAAAGTGTCCGTGGAGTTTCTTGCCCGTTCTTCTCCATAGGATCGCTTTGGAATGGGCAACTAGCTTCATATTTCTGACTGACTGACCCCTTGACAATTCAAAAGTGCCTGTAAATGGTTTAATTGAAATAAATGCTTTGAGTTGGAGTTTGAGTTTGAAGAAAGCACTAGTTTTTACTAGAGAAATTACATAAAAAATTTAAAAGGTTGGAAACTACGTATATTTTTATATTATATATGTTTATTATGTATGTTTATATATATTATATATGTACCGTTTTTTTTTTTTTTTGGCTGGGAAATTATCAAATAACTTCTCCCGCTCTGGGTGGAGCGGGAGGGCGTGTCAGACTCTTACTGACTAAAACCCACCCGTGTTCCTTCCGTTACCTGTACGTTGCCAGGGCCACGGTATCCCTTTCGGACTTTCCCGCAACCCCAGCAGGCATCGGTCCTATCGGACCCCTTCACTTGCTGACATCTCTTTGAAGCGCGCGTGGAACACAACGCACCGTCGACCCGGGCCTGGTCCTTATCGGACGGCGAGCTACCCATCGCTCACCGTCCGCAAGCCTGCGCCTACGCTGGCCGGGAATCGGCCTGCGATTCCCGACGCCCAGGGCGTCTCCTGCGGCGGCTAGGGGCGTGAGGGTGCGAAATTTGCCTTTCCCTCACGCGTTCTGCCTGCTCCTTCGCGAGCATTACTGCTTCGCAGTAGGAGGTGACGGCCTCCCATGCCCTCTTGCTCCGTACCATGGCCTGGACCAGGGCCGGACGCGAGAAATCCCCGCCACCGATCGCCTCCACGAGGACACGGCGATGCTCTGCCCAAGCCGGGCAGACCTCCACCGTATGCTCCACCGTGTCCTCCGGGCAATCCATGCAGTGATCACACCCGGGCGTTTCCTCCCGCCTGATACGAAACAGGAACCTCCCGAAACAACCATGTCCGGTGAGGACCTGCGTCAGGCAGGGAAGGTGAGGACGCCGCTGCGCCTCTCTAGCCACTCCTCAAAGAGGGGACTTATCACCGCAATAGTGGCGTGCCCAGCAGTGGGTTGCGACAATCGCACTCTCCATGACGCCATTAGATCCCGCCGGAGCTCTGTCCGCTGTGCCGCGAGTCGCGGCCGCGGAGTTACCCCGGCGTTTCGCCTCCTCGCGCCACTCCCAAATGTGCGCGAGGTTATATATATTATGTACCCTTAGACAGGGTGAATCAGTTTAAATGCCTAGGAAATATAGTCACGGTTGACCTCAGGGATCATGCTGACTTGAAACGGGAGCGTAGGGCGTTATTTAAAAGAGCCAATATGCTGGCCCGCAGGTTCGCGCGTTAACGAAAATAACTCTTTTCCAAGCATATTGCACGTCAACGCTTTCAGAGCGATGTTGAGTCTGCCTCGCTACTGCAGCGCTTCGGGTACGAGTATGTTCGCATGGGCGCGCACGGACTGTTTTCATGCGACCATGCGGAAGCGCGGCGCGTCTCTTAAATAAATAATAAATAATAAAAATATTTATTTCATAAAAGAAGAAACACATTGCACTTTAAACATTGTAGTTTATGCGTTTAACATTTGTCACTCTATAAGCACAATTATATAGCTCTATCCCTTAAACTAGGTCTAGCCTGTATCTTAAGAGATAGGGTTCTGCCATAAGGGTACAGTAAATAATTTACATTCTGCAACAAGTGAAAGTGTCGATGTCACATACTTATGCTAAAGTTATTCTATGAAATAAGTATGGGTAGGTTACTTAGTTAGTGTTTTGTGTATGTGAGTGAGAGTTGGTGTATGTACGTGTAGGTGTGAGTGCGTGTGCATGTATGTAGGTGTGAGTGCGTGTGCATGTATGTATCTGTGCGTGCATGTGTGTGTATATAGGCGTAGATTTATGATTGTGTTTTTAAGAGATGTAGACTAGAAGATTTTCCGTTGTGAGGGAGTCCTGCAGTGCTATTCTGTAACCATCTCACCGAGAATACTTATGTGAAGTGAGCACGGAGTGAGCTGTCAGTCCCTAGCAGCAGGTGGAATGACAGCTCACTTCAAGCTCACTTCACCTGAGTTTTCACCGTGAGATTATTACAGAATAGACTGGCTGTTGTAATAGCCATTGAGTGATTTCTTGTTTTAGCGTGTGTCTGTTTAAATCAAGTATGTTTAGTATTTTGTGTAGTTTCTTATATATATAAGTACCTATGACGTAATATTGGCGTGCGGCAAATTTAGTTTTATGTGTTACACCTGATGGGACATTTGTGCATTTTTTTGGGTTGGATCTGGGCATGCCTCTATGAGTTCTGAGGACAGATTGCAAGATGAACAGCTGTCTAACTGTTAATACCTTACATTAATCATAAAGTTGTTTGGTTGGATATAAGTACGGTTTCTTAGTCATGACTTTAAGTACGGCTCTTTGAGCTCGCTCTGCCCTCAGGAAATTTGTTTTAATAGCACCACCCCATACAGTAATGCAATATCCGATAATCGACTGACACAGTGCAAAATAAACCATTTTTAATGTGTCTATGTCAGCCGATTCTCTAAGGGATTTAAAAACATATAAATAAGACGCATTGTCCTGCTGGTTATGATTTCTAGCTGCTTGTCCCACCGTAGGCCGTCATCTTGTGCGCAGAGTGCGGGCCAGCTCCATGATAGCAAATAGGTTGGACTGTCCTTATGTATGACACTACTGTGACAACCAAGTTACATATAGTGTCGCACGTAAGAGACTACTGTAATTAATGAATATGAGCTAATTATGATGATTGATTGAACTTGAATGATTTAATTTGTGTTTTTGTGTGTGATTAAAGATTTCAGGTACCACATAACCCATATCAGACCCCTTTTTTTGGGGTAGGGAACTATCGAATAACTTCTCCTGCTCTGGACGGAGCGGGAGGGCGTGTTCCTTCAGTTGTTTGTATGTTGCCAGAAGCCACGGTATCTCTTTCGGACTTTCCGTGACCCCGGCAGGCATCGGCCCTAGCGGACCTCGTCAGTTGTGCTGACATCTCTTTGAGGCGCGCGTGGAACACAACGCGCCGTCGACTCTGGCCTGGCTTTTATCGGACGAAGAGCTACCCATTGCTCACCATACGCAGGCCCGCGCCTTCGGTGCTCCTGCGGCGGCTAGGGGCGTGAGGGCGCGAAATTTGCCTCTCCCTCACGCGTTCCGCCTCCCATGCCCGAGGTGACGGCTTCCCATGCCCTCTCGCTCCGTACCATGGCCTGGACCAGAGCTGGACGCGAGAGATCACGAGAACGAGAGACCCCCTGAAAACACAACTTTACTTCGTTTTACAGTGTTTTATAACACGGTTTTGAACCTAATGCCGTTGACTGTCCGCGATGGTTAACTTTGGCGCAAACGTAATGCCGGCAGCCGTCCCGGAGGGCTCACTTCCAATATGGCGGCATGACTTATGAGTTAGTTGAAAGTGTTAACACATGTTATACGGTTTCGCGTTTTCGTTTTATGAAGATATTTTAATTTCATTAAGTTATTATTTATTGATTTATTTTCAATTTTCTAAAATATTGGTGCAACCTGTACTTAAAGAACTGTAGCGCAAAAGTATTTTACCGGGGTCACGGATCATAAAATCGCATCAGCGAATTTAAAACGAATAACGTCCAAAGAGTAGATCTATTGAAGGAAAGTGAGAGCCCTAAGGAAGAAAACGCGTTCAAGAGCAAAAAGTCTGTGTCAAAATTGTTAGGGAATATTGTACACTGACAGCTCTTGAACGCGTTTAGATCTGCTGAATGCGTTCAATTTTATTGGTGAAATTCGCTTTAAGTCGGCGAGCGTTTGAAAATTTGAATTTTTCTATTTACAAGTTGTTTTATATATCTTATTATTATTTTTATGATTACTGCAATGGCCACTAGCCCTACCTGTGTGATAAATTAATGGCCGTTGTAGCGGCACGTTGTGTCGTATTCATAATAAGAATAAGTAATCACAAGAATTATTATAATTATGTAATTGCATTATTATCATAAAATATCAACCAGTAAATGCCATACAGTGCAAATACTACTTAAAGCTTATTTCTTTTCCAAATAGCACGCCTTTTGATTATGATGACACTAATAGTTAAAACTGCAGAAAATGATATCGACTAGAATCACCTAGTCCTGGATCCATTCCACCACAACTCACAGCTGCTGTTAAAACATTGCCTTTTTTTTAATTTGGATTTTGGTTTCACGATCTGTTGCCAAATTTATATTATTCTTTCTTTTTCTTTCTTACCATTCCCTACATTAACCCCTTACATTAAAACACATTCAAGATTTTTTCCCTCATACTTCATTTTTCTATTCTAGATCTACGTGATTGGCGGTTTCAACGGCATTTCCCGAATGTGTAGCGGCGAGGTGTACGACCCCGCCGCCAACACCTGGGCCCCTGTCCCTGACATGTACAATCCTCGTAGCAACTTCGCCATAGAGGTCATTGACGACATGATCTTCGCGATCGGAGGCTTCAACGGAGTCACCACCATATACCACGTGGAGTGTTACGATGAGAGGACCAATGAGTGGTGAGTTTAAGTACTTACTAATATATGTACGGAGGGCTTTTTGTGAATGGACCTGCTGTTCACGCCGATCTCGCCTGATAAAAAGCGATGGAAGACGAGAATACAGGGTGGATTTTTGGGATGTGGCAATAAGACAGCTACCTTAACCGTTGAAGATACAGGAAAACGGTCTTACGGGACTGTCCTTTACTTTTTGAGACATTTTGATCTGCATTCACAGATTTTGAAAAACAAATTACAGTCAGCAAGAAAATAGGCAGTTTTCACAGAAACTTTTTTTGATGCCATTCAATCCTGTTTCTTATAAGGATGAAAAAACTCTAGCTGACCAACTGAGGTTTGAGTACTAGAAAAGTCAGAAATCACAAAAAACTTTTCCCATACATTTCGTGGGAAATGACTCCAACCTTACTGTTCACTGTGCCCCCGGTCCGTCTGCTGCGGATCGGGTTAGCGGAAGCAATCTCCCGCTCCCTTTCCGCAGTCTCCTTCTGCGAAATAACTGTTTCGCAGAAGGATACCACCGCGTCCCAGGACTCCTCGCTGCCGACACCTGAGATGAGGACACGGCGCGGCTCCTCCCAAGCGGCACACTCTGCCAGCGTGTGCCGAGCCGTGTCCTCCCAACAGTCGACGCAGTGGTGACACCGAGCGTCCGGCTCCCTGTTTATGCGACACAGGTACTTCCCGAAGCAACCATGCCCCGAGAGCACCTGCGTCACCCGAAACGACAGGGAGCCGTGCCTCCTCCCGAGCCAGCGCTCGAGCACCGGCCGGACCGCCCCGATGGTGACGGGGCCGGTGGTAGGGCTCAGGGCTGCGCAAAGCTGTGACCGACGCAGCTCCAAATGTCGCTGCGTCAGGCTCTCGCCTCGCGCCCTCGAGTCCTCGCGCCATCGATACAGTGACGCGAGTACCTTCACCTCGAGGTCCCAGGGCGGGGATCCGGCCAGTACACAAGCCGCCTCGTAGGAGATCGTGCGATACCCCCTGATGACTCTGACGGCCATCGCTCGCTGCGGCTTCCGCAGGATAGCGATGCTGCCGGCCGTCAGGTCAGCCGCCCAGATCGGGGCCCCATACAGGGCCATTGATCACACGATCCCCACGTAGAGCCGCCTACAGGCGGCTCTCGGGCCCCCCAGATTGGGAAGCAGCGTTGACAGCGCCCCAGCCTCGCTCAACAATTTGGGAGCCAGCCGCTGAAAATGGAGGCCGAAATACCACCGGCTGTCGAGCACCAATCCTAAGTACTTCATGGTGGACTCGACAGCGATTCGAGACCCCCCGACCACGATATGTGATCCCAGCGGCGGCGCCCACCGGGGGCCATGAAAGACCATGGCCTCCGACTTGTTGAGGGCCACCTCCAAGCCTAGGCGCCGTATGCGTGTCACGACTTGTGACACCGCAGCCGTCGCCAGCAACGCTGCCTCCCTGTACGAGCTCCCCCAGGCTGCGACCAGCGTGTCATCCGCATAACACGTCAAGTTTACGCCCGGCTGGATGGAGCTCACCCTTCAGCACCCAGTCGAACCCGATGTTCCACAGGAGCGGTCCCACGACCGAACCCTGTGAAACACCGCACGACATGCGGCGCGGTACAGGACAACCTGCGATAAGTGTTATATTATAAGCAGACATTTCAGGCTTTACGGAAAAGTCATCATCATTTCAGCCGAAAGACGTCCACTGCTGGACATAGGTCTCCCCCAAGCACCAGCACTTCGACCGGTTCTGTGCTCCTCGTATACAGCGGATTCCTGCGGCGTTCACTAGGTCTTCGGTCCACCTTGTGGGCGGCTTTCCGGTACGCGGTCGCCACTCCAGAACCTTTCGGCCCCATTGACCATCTGTTCTGCGAGCAAAGTACCCTGCCCACTGCCACTTAAGTTTGGCAATTCTTCGGCTGCGTCGTTAACCTTGGTCCTCCGACGGATTTCTTCATTTCTGATTCGATCACGTAGTTTCATTGGATGGTCGATACTTTTGGGTAGATCTTTAATGTACAGTATAAAAAATTGTGGGCCTACGACATTACCATGCGGTATGCCAAATTTAACAACACGCTCTTTTGATTTATGGATTACTTCAAGTTTATTTATTTAATTTACAGCCGAAATTTCTGTAAATTGTCTTCTGTTGCTTAAATAAGATTGAATAAGGCTAGAGACATTACCTCTAATGCCATATGCTTCTAATATTTCAACCAGTATGTCATGACGGACATGGTCGAAGGGCTATATCGTGTTATAAAAGATGGTACATGTAAGGGTATTGAGTCTACTTTTGTATTTAGTAATGCGCAAATATGAATAAACCAGTCAGCTATCCGTCTCCGTGTTTAATTGACGTTCCATTCGGCGACAAGAAATTTGAATTCTAATTGCGTGTAAAATTGTTTTTTTAACAATGCCGATCGGTCGACTAGAACCATATGACATTAATTCGAAGCAGTGGCCGTCGTATATTCGCCGTAACAAACAGTACATATAAGGAGATAAAGGATAACTTGTGTGTGCCGTTGTTAATTACGGTTGTGGGTGAAACTACATACTCGTTAATGTGCGATCTATGTGCTCCGGCGGATCCAGAAACGAAGAAATTTGACGAATTGGTACGTTTGGTGACCGATCATCTAGAACCACAGAGATCGGAGATTGCCGAGCGTCACGTTTCGACAGCGTGTTGGGGAATCCAAGACGGACTATCTATAAGTAAATATCTCGCGACCACGTGTAACTTTGGAGCAATGCTAGAAGAAAACCTTTGCGATCAATTTGTTTCGGAACTATCAAACAGCGCGATGCAATCGCGTATTTTTGCTGAGAAAAATATTAAATACAAGGAGGCGGTGGAGCTGGCTCTGGCATTAGAGGCCGCAGAGAGGCACGTGGAGGTGAGTGTGGCGACCGCCACCGCAGCCACGACCTTAGATGCAGGCGGCGACGCGGATGAAGGACTGCACAAGACCGACGCGAGTCGAACACGTAGCGGAGCAGGCGCAATCCAGGTGTTAGGGCTGACGGCGGCGGCGCGGCGTCGAGAAGGGGCAACCCTGCGGCGCCGGTGCAGGCCGCGTGACTCAACTGTGCTGGGGCGGTCTGAAAAGCCGCATCGGCAGGAAAGGAGCCATTCCGAGAAAAAATTACACGTTACTAAGCTGGACAAAATGGACAATTTTAAAATGCCACTAATATTTCTCGACACTAAACGGACGTGACGAAAGCCCGCTTTACTAACAACAGTGACGACAAAACCAATATTCTTTGTTCTTTTAGAGGGAATCATTATTTCATGACATACGCAGATATATAAAGTATAATTCGCAAAAGAAAGAATGTTTTAAGCACTTCCCAGTATCA
This sequence comes from Xanthia icteritia, assembly GCA_949128155.2. Lineage (NCBI taxonomy): Eukaryota > Metazoa > Arthropoda > Insecta > Lepidoptera > Noctuidae > Xanthia > Xanthia icteritia. The sequence goes on from OX421930.2 coordinate 17,478,389, forward strand.
CATTATAACCGTGACTATAGTGGTTCTCATGTACTCATCTACTACCTGTAGTTCGTACGCCTTTCGTCACCGATTACCGCGTCACGGTTGCCCGATGGGTAAAAAGAAATGGCTAAAAACTACCATAATAACGTTACCAAAATAACTTGTTATTGTAGTTTTGTACTATTGAAAGCAAATAAAACAGTAGTGACTAAAGTGGAATGTAAGTGATTATCATTATTTTAAGAATTTTATTGTAATACATATTTGATTATAAAATTAATGTTATAATTTAAAAAAAACAGTATTCTTTAAAACCGCAAAAAAAACGCTGAGGAGTGTCTTAAAAAACCATGAACATCAGTTAGTTAAAGTTAGCGACAGGAGGTGTGACAGCTAAAATTGCCTGTTTTGCTTTAAAGCATTAGCAATAAACAGTACATTAAAAAAACTGCATTCAATAGAGAATAGAAATGTCTTGTAAATTGTTTGTAAATGTTTGTGACGGTACTTTTTCCTTAGCGTATTTTTTTCTCGGAATGGCTCTAAGATGTCGTTACATCTATTACAACTGTGATGAGAGTAACCAACGTGGGCATTAGAAAGTGATGTCAAAAGAGGTGCGTGTTAGTGGTCGGTCTGGTAGGCAAAACTACGTAAGTGAAGATAACTCTTGGGACGAAGATTTGTTTAGCATCGAACAGAGGCCCTAGTGTGAGTTTCTTTTAACCATCTCGATTTTACGCATCGACCGAGTTTGGCGCTCCGATTGGCCGTTCACTGGTGAAGGCCGGCCGGCTGCCAATCGGTTAAAAGAAACTCACACTAGGGCCTGTGGCGTCTAAAGGTAAGAAACCCTACTTTATTAACGTGAACATTGACAATTACGAAATTAAATGTGAAGTCGACACTGGAAGTCGCATTTCGGCGATTAGTTAAGACTTTTATAAGCAGATGTTTCCAAATATAACAATTCAATCGGATAATCTAATGTTACGGTGTTATGCAGGTACGCGGATTGAGTCATTATATAGATTATATATTAGTTAATGTTAAACTTGGGAATGTTACGGCAAACAACTTGTCTTGTTTTTTTATTTAAAATGGTGGACGCCCAGTATTGGGCAGGGATTGGTTAAAGTCCCTCAATATCAAACAAATTAATTTCAATGATATTATTGCATGATTGATATTATTCCATGTATAAGTAAGTTAGCTACAGAATTTCCCGGGGTGTTTACTGATAAATTAGAAAAATGTGAAAAATTGCTCCAATTGCAACTGACAAATTTTAATAAAGAGCCAGTGTACGTGCGGGCGGGCCCCGTGCCGCTGCGCTGGCACTACACGCGCGTGTGGAGCGCGAGCTCGAGCGGCTGGAGGCCGAGGGCACCATCTACCGGGTCGAGCACTCGGACTACGGCACACCCATTGTGCCGGTTATCAAGACGAACGGCGATATACGAATATGTGGCGATTATAAAGTTACCATCAATTCTAAACTTAAACGTTAATTTTACCCACTCCCACGCATCGAAGAACTGTTTGCCACTCTATGAAAAAGCCTTAACCATTTAACTCATGCCTATCAACAGACAATGTAAACGGATCATTCACAACTGTGTACAGCTATTACTACACACATCGGTACATTTGTTTATCGCCGTACGCCATTCAAATTATCTTGCATTCCGGAAAAATTACAAAAATAAATGGAGGAGACATTGTGCGGTGTGCGTGGAAAAATAACAAAAAATTATGGAGGAGACATTGTGCGGTGTGCGTGGCACGGTTGTGTTTCTTGACGATATTTGTGTCCCGTCACACAAATGTGAAGTGAGCTGTCATTCCACCAGCTGCTAGGGACGACAGCTCACTTCGAGCTCACTTCACCTAAGTTCTCACGGTGAGATGGTTACAGAATAGCACTGCTGTAATCATCATATGATGATGCTTTTGTGGGTGCATCAGAGGCATCCAGTGAGTTGGAGACGGAGGCGGGTAGCGCGGGTCAGTCGAGCCCGGCCGCACCAGCGGCGCCGCGATCCCCGCCGCCGCCGCCGCCGTCGGGGGCTTCGGCCCGAGCAATACGTGCGCACGTGCGCGCCGTTAATAAAGACTATAGTTGTTTGGTGTTTGTTTTTAATATACCTTGTTATGGTATTTTCTGTTAGTTATTAGTTCTTAATCTTAAGGGGAAAAGGGTAAGGTATTGTGTCTACTTTTGTATTTAGTAGTGTGGGTATGCACAAATATGAATAAACCAGTCAGCTATCCATCTTCATGTTTAATTGACATTCCAGTTTATACAGGTATATTCACATCTACTTTTGGCATGACATTATGTAAAAAAACATATACCGCCAAATCTGAGATGCGCATTTCTCCTGCTACTGATTTTATAACTATTGTACTCGTGGATAGGCCATCGTATTCTAAGTACACTATTCGTATTTTTTAATGTTTTTATGATATGAATATTTCTAGTGTAGATATTTTTTGCCTTTTGAGTGAGTTTTACAATTGTTTTAAATTGTTTGGAGTAATGAGTAAGTTTTCTTTTATTAATTTGATTTGGTTTAAGCCAGCATTGCTATAAAAGTTATGTATTTTTACTACACAGTTTAATACCACGTGACACCCATTTCGGTTTTCTAATACTAATTATAACATTCATTTTGGGAAAGCATATATATATTATAAACGGAGTATTTTTTGGGCTAATTCAACAAATAAGTATGTCATTTTTTAAACTCAAAAGAGGCGCCTTAGAAATATAATCTATATATATAAATATAGGTGATAGTTTAGTTCAGTGTACAAGAGAATCGGCACCAGTGCTTATGTTTTTAATGTTTCGAAAAGGAGGTGGTATATAGTTCCAGATCTTAGATGCTACATACTTGAAGCTGCCCTTATACCCTTTTGTTCTGTGTCTCGGTATCATTAGCGTTCCATTCACCTTTGATCTGGTATACAAGCTGTGTGTGTCCTTACACCAAGATAACTTATTGTACATGTATGTCTTATGAAGGACTTTTACCTGCAATAATCCTCTTTGTGAAACACAGCAAATACAGATTGCGTCGCGTTAAGTCCGTCATGTTTTCATGTTGTCTCTTCTCAGTTATAATAGGTGAGATGTGCCATCTTCTTGGAACTTTATAACAGAAGCGAATGCATGCGTTTTGGACTCTCTGTATGCATTGTTTGGTCTTTTGAAAGAGTCTGGGTCCATATACGACATCACAATAATTAAATAGTAAGAGTACTAACAGTTCCGAAAGTACTTTCCTAATATCCTCGGAGAGGTACTCGCGGATTCCTTAAGAGAACTTTCAACCTATAAAAGGCATTCTGAATCCGCCCATTAATGGGCTCTTCAAATCTAAGCCCTTCGTTCCCATAACCAGCCCTAATTTTTTTGCAACTTTGACTCTTTCCAATAGTTCTCCGTTAACAATCATTGGTTCGTACAAATTGTCAGCAGCTTTAATCTGGTATTTGGTGCCCAATATCATGCATTTTGTTTTAGATGCGTAGAGTACCAGCGTATTTTTTTGAGACCAGTAGAGGATTTGCTCAATATTTCCTCGATATACTGTTTATGGCCTGGCTGGTTTCAATTGACTTAAATGATTTATAAATTTGGGTGAGGTTCATCTGTATGCGATGAACCTTACAGTATTTGAAAATACCTGATAAATCTGCCGTAAAAATAATAAATAAAATGGGACTCAAAATAGAGCCCTGCGGGACACCTCTTGGAACGAGCATCCTTTTCGACTTGATTATATTTTCTTTGTAACGACTTGTTGGTGTCGATTCGTAAGGAAAGATTTGAACCATTTGCAGCTATCTATCGAGATTCCGTAATGAAAACTTTGGCGAGTAGTAGTTCTCGATTCAAACAATCAAAAGCCCTCGAAAAATCTAATAAAACAAGCATTGAGCAATTACTAGTATCTGACTCGGATAAAATATCATCGGTGTCATGACCCAAGGACCTATCTTTGGGCTTCATGTTACTGAGAGATGCCCTGATGAAACCCTTTAAAAAAAAAAATGATTGAAATAGTACATTTTAGAGACCGTTATAATTGTCAAATGGAACCCACACCTATTCCCACTATTATCAGATATAGTAACTCGGAATAGACGCGACAATAGCAAACTTTGCATTCCTAGATCCAGGACAGCTCTATTGCGTAAAAGCATAATCTGTAAGGCACCAATCCTTTATAATACTTTGCCAAAATATTGGAAGTAATATACATACAACAGAAAAATTTTGAATTACGTTAAAAAGCCTTCTATGAGAGAAAGCCTATTACAGCACTGACGAATTTCTGACTGATAAATAATAATTAATCTGACTTGTGTGAAATAATATGTAGACTTTTATTCCTTTGACTCTTGACTGGCTAATTTTATTATACGGTACATTTCTATGACGAGTTCATGACACTATTCTGTAGTACATTTATTATAATTTGATTGATGAAGTTTTAATTTGATATTTTATATATAATTACTTTGAATAATGAATTAATGGACATATTTGTAATTATTTGATGTCCTACTAGTTAATGTTTGAGGGACAGGGCTCTCGACCTTCTGACTTCTTATCTGAACAACAGAATTCAGAGGGTCGATGTTAATGGCAAGAGATCTGCAGGATCTGCGGTCACCATGGGCGTTCCGCAGGGTTCAATTCTAGGTCCTTTCTTGTTTTCATTTATATAAATGACTTACCTTATCACATAAGGGATAATCATAAGATCGTATTATTCGCAGATGATACTTCCCTTATTTTTAAAATCAAACGTCAGTTAGTCAACTTTGAACAAGTGAACGATGCGCTCTCTAAAGTTGTGCATTGGTTTAATGTAAATAATCTTCTCCTGAATGAAAAAAAGACTAACCTCATTAAATTTGCAACGCCAAATGTCAGGCAGCTAAATACCAATGTTCAAGTTAATGGAATAGAGCTGGACCCTGTTGAGTCGACAGTTTTTCTTGGAATCACTATTGACAGTAAATTACAGTGGGGCCCACACATAGAAAAATTGTCAGGAAGGCTAAGTTCAGCCGCGTACGCTGTTAAAAAAATTAGGCAGATAACTGACGTAGATACAGCCCGAATTGTTTATTTTAGTTATTTTCATAGTCTTATGTCATATGGAATTCTTCTCTGGGGAACTTGTTCGGAAATTAATACTATCTTTGTTCTACAGAAAAGGGCTGTTCGAGCCATTTACAACCTAGGTCCGAGAGATTCCCTTCGAGAAAAATTCAAAGAAATAAATATTCTGACTGTAGCGTCACAATATATTTTTGAAAACCTATTGTAGTTACACAAAAATATATCTAATTTTAAAAAGATTTCCGATATTCATAGTTTAAATACGAGGAATAAACACAACCTCGCTGTACACCGCACTCGTCTCCACAGAGTAGGCAACTCGTTCATGGGTCAATGTATACGCTTTTACAACAAACTTCCCATCGACATTCGAAACTTACCCATTAAACGATTTAAAAACTGTATTAAAACCAAACTTTGCAAAAAAGGGTACTATAAAATTTTAGATTATTTAGATGATAAAAAAGCTTGGGATTGAGCTGCTCGCTCTGCTAAGCCTTGTGCTAAAATCATAAAATCAATACCAGTATTATATAAAAATTACATACAAAATGACATTATTACTTTGTAAAGTATTTTTTTTATATTATTTTTAAAATTTTTGTGAATGTGAGGACTATGTGGATTTTTTAATTAATATTATTTTTTCTTTCTTATTTAGTTTTAATGATGGTCTGGCAGTTTGAGTAGTTTATGAGGCCTACCCAAATGTCCTTTCTTTGGTATTGTTCGTCGAGTTGAGCTCCTTAAGTTCTGGGTTGAGCTCCACGATTACTGACAAATGCTTGCACTGACAGGACAGGTCCACTCAAATCTGTGTGGTTCTTTTCTCAAAAAACCATTTCAGACACTAATCTACATGGTCCTCATATGGCCTGACCAAGATTATGTCTGGACTTTAAAAGAGACTATGACCTCTGAGTTTGTTTCGGCCTTTCTTCTCAGAGTAGTCAGATAGGAAACGCCAAACTCATCTAGCTAATTTTTAATTATTTTTTTAAGATGACGTGTAAAAGTGATTCCAATATCCTATTTACAGAATAAACAATTTCATTTCATTTCATTTCATTTAAATAAAAATAACCTACCTGTTTATATTTGTACGCCGTTAAGGCAAAATATGATTGTGATATAATTTAATGTAACATCTTGCATGCCATGTGTGTGTATAGGTACTTATTTTTGGGACAAATAAATGATCTTATCTTATCTGATCTTGATCTTATCTAGGTAAACTCCAAGCATAGCCCTTTTAATTGCCCTTTGGATGACTTTCAGCCTTCCAATGAGGCCCATTGTGAGCGACGTTTCAGTGCCATATGTCATCACTGGCAAGACGCGCTGTTCAAAAACTATCGTCTTGAGACACTTTGGTATTTAAGCCGAGTCGGATTCGACGATTGATCTCTTTCTCGAAGTTGATTGGAGAGACTACAGTATAGCCCAAGTCTCAGTCGAATCGAAGGCTTTCTCGTAGTTCACAAACGCTAAGCAGAAAAGTAGGTTATACTCTTCGGTCTTCCATAAAACCTGCCACAGCATATGTATGTGGTCTGCGGTGCCAAAGCCTTTACGGAATCCGGCTTGTTCGGGAGGCTGGAAGTCGTAAGCCTGCGCGCGAGACGGTTCGTGGTGACTCTTGAAAACAGCTTGTAGACATGACATGTACAGAAAAGTAGTCCCAACATACTTGTTGACATCTTACTTAAAGCTTCTTTTCTGCGTATTCCACCCCGCGTCTTTAGCGTGAAATTGTTTTCTCGTGATCGCGTGAACAGCTCTGAAGTCAGCATTATCTTAAGTTAATTGTGCCTTTTAATCACGTTATTCACAACAGTTTGTATAATTTCATTTAAGTATAATATAATCGTAAATAAACACACGTGGCGTGAGCATTTGATAGAGTAATCAGCCGGTTATCTTTCTCTCTCAGAAGGCTAAGTTATACATAATCTAGACAAGCTCATGTCTAGATTATTCCCTATTGGATTAAATGTGAGGTACTTATTGTAAAGTTGCATTATTGAGAGTTGTAATAATCTACCTAATTGGCCATATGTTTGTTATGTGTTCTGTTGCTATCTATTAATTAGTCTCTGTTTATAACTTGGAGTTGCGTATGCGCTAAGATAATAAACTTAGTCGCTCAGTCAGCTTGCGGTAAACCTGATTGTTCCAAACATTTCTCCTACTTTCATAGCCTTATCATATTATTATGTCCTTTAGTTAGTACAACAAATGTTAACGGATATGCACAAATCACATGGATATAGGTATGAGAACTAGTCGCATAAGCATAGACGCATTCTAACTTGTTTGTCAGTTTTAATCTTTATTTTATCTGTATGTTATCATAACAAGAGCAGAGTTCGATTTTCCTATTGATTTTCAAAGGCCAAAAAGTTGTCATATACCACAACCACCACACCACCACATTAGGTAGGTACCTACTTACTTATTACAGTCATTTTCTATTTTGTCTTACATTGGAACAGTTGATGAGATATCAAGCTTGTAAGAAATAAAGAGATGATTCACGTGAATACTCAGATGTTTTGTAAACTGAGAAAAAGACTCACTGAGACAACAGAAAGATGACCGTCTGATTAAATTTCCATTTCTATTCATCATCACATTAATGAGGGATCAGTATGTGGGTTATCTGTCAATTATAATACATCGTGATGGCTGCGTGAACATGTTTTTCTGCTGCGGGTGTTGTATTCTTAGAAAATGTTATGAATATCGGGAAATATTCGTATTCGGAGCATCTAGGTATAACCGATGCCAGACTACCACGTAGCAGGTGAAGCAAATGTTACAGGGCTGCGCTTAAACATACAAATGACAGAAGTCATGGTACGTATACCACCGGTAGACCCAATGGAATATTACGAGTATGTATCAATGGTGAAAAATATTTAGGCTGAATACGAAAAATTTCAAGATTGCTTCGCTTATCGCCATGCATTTTAGTGTATATGTTAATTCTCTAGCGTTTTTTCATAACTCACGAAGCAATTCCTACTTCTGTATAAATTGTCTAAGGAAATTTAACCTCACTGAGGTTGCTATTCAGAATCAGTTTCACCGTTCCATTTCTTTGCTTTGCTTTTACTTAATCCTATCTTCCTAACTAATATATCCATACTATCCACACAAATATTATAAATTTGAAATTATTAACTGGTGCATCTCCATTAAACTTTTAAGTAATATAATAGACATCTTAGCCCCCTGTTAGTTTTACTTTGTGTTGATTTAGGAACTTTTCCCGACTTCATGAAGAGTAGTAAAGTCATTATTTAAATCAGGTAATCAAAATGACGTTGGCAATTTCAGGCCTATTTCTATCTTACCAGCATTTAGCAAAATATTTGAAAAGTTAATACTCAGGCAGACTTTGCTAAAACATTTTAATTTAAATAGCCTCCTTCATAATGAACAATATTGCTTTACAAAGGGTCGTTCGACTACAGATACGGGTGTTGCTCTGCTGAAACACATTTAACGCATGGGAGAACTCGTAAAATGCTATTGGGGTTTTCTGTGATCTCTCCAAAGCCTTTGATTACGTGCACCATGACACGCTTTTGCGTAAACTGCGTCATTACGGTGTGCAAATCGAAGCTCTCAACATTCTAAATTCTTATTTACATAATAGGTCCCAATGCGTAGATGTTAATGGTGTGAAATCTTCCGGGCTACCAGTTCAGTTAGGTGTACCTCAAGGCTCAATACTGGGTCCATTCTTTTTCTTAATGTATATTAGACTATAATAGACTTACCATCCTATTTAAAGGGTATCTGTGAAGTTGTCCTGTTTGCAGATGACACTTCGCTTATTTTTAAAGTAGACTAGAATTGATTTTGACGATGTAAACAGTGCACTCTCAATGATTACGGATTGGTTTTCGACAAATAACCTAGTTCTCAATGCCAAGAAATGTGTTAAGTTCGACCTTCCAAATGTTAGAAATCTAAGACCCAGCATCGTCTTAGATAAAGAGTTGCTTGAAACTGTAAACTCGGCAGTTTTTCTGGGCATAACAGTAAATGCCAAACTTCAGTGGGGCCAAAATATATTGAGCTTAGCAGGAAAGCTCAGTTCGACCGCGTACACAGCAGGAAAGTAAGACAATACACTGACGTTGATACAGCTCGGTTAGTCTATTTTAGTTATTTTCATAGCGTTACGTCCTACGGTATTCTACTGTAAGGCAAAGCTGCTGATATTCATAATATATTTGTCCTTGTAAAACGAGCTGTTCGAGCTATTTACTAGCTAGGTGCCAGAGTTTCTCTGCGAGATTTTTTCAAAGATATCGGTATCCTCACAGTAGCACCACAATTCATCTTCGCCAACGTCTTATATTATATTAGGCAAAATATACACTTATACACTAAAAATAGTGATATTCACAATGTTAACACTAGAAATAAAGACAAACTACGTGCTCCCTTTCACCGGCTTCATAAGGTTCAGCTCATTTGTTGGGCTTGGTACAACCTTTTATAACAAGCTACCCTCTTCTTTGCTAGATTTGCCTTTTAATGCGTTTAAAACTAAAGTTAAACCCAACATTTGTTCAAAGGCATACTATTCTATCAACGACTACTTAAATGATAAGAGACTAAGACTTGTTACAATAAAATTCCTCCCCACATACTTCAACTAAATGAGACGAAATTCAAATCTTGTATAAAACGCACACTATGTAGGCAGGCATATTATAAGTTGGGGGATTACATCACTGATAAAAATGCTTGGCTCATAGCTGGTCCTGCTCCACAACCACAACTAATTGAATAACATTTTGGAAATACTGCTGGAGCTGCTGAAGATTGTAAGACCATCTTTGTATTGTGTAAACTCAATCTACTTTGTGTTATATAATTGCATAGCACAGGTGTGAGTACTATGTACTAAAGAGCCACCATTTACCGGGTAATATATTTTTCATTGACTTGAATTTGCCCTGGCGGCTGTGAGTATGTCATGCTCACTCAGATGTCTCGCTGATGGAGGCGTGTGTGTTGGATCATTTAGCTCCCTTCAAAATGGTTGAGCTGAATGGTGCTGATCCATGCGTCATATTCGTGAACGGGCGCCGTCAGTTGGGACTGGTCATCTCTTAGCTGCCATGGCTTATTTTAATTTATTTTAAATTTTTTAATGGTTATTTGTTTTTTTTTTTCTATTTATTACGGACGCTTTTACAAACGTGCACGTCTTTCTACATTGTTCTCACATGCATAATTTGAACATGAATGATGTAACCAATATTTTGTATCCAATTTTTGATTTAAAAGAATGTCCGTGGAGTTTCTTGCCTACTACGCTTTGGAATGGGCAACTAGCTTCATATTTCTGACTGACCGACTTCTTGACAGTTCAAAAGTGCCTGTAAATGGTTTAATTGAACGAAATGCTTTGAGTTTGAGTTGAAGAATGGTTGGTCGTTGTGATTAACACAAGACAATGTTTAAATGCTTCCAGAATTAGCTTACCTACTGATAGGTTATATGAGTTTAACACAATTATATTATTTTTAATTCTTTATATTATTTTATTTTATTTATATATTTATATTATGTTTATATATTTATATTATTATATATTTATTTATTTATATTATTTTTTAACTAGACCGCGTAAGCTCTAGTGTATTTTTAAGACCAATGGCTGAAGAAGAAATATTTAAAATAATATATTCACTAAATAACACAAGATCTGTAGGTTTAGATGGTATATCAACACACGTATTAAAATATTGTGCTAGCACACTTTCACCCATCCTTACACACTTAATTAACCTGTCCTTTACAGAGGGAACATTTCCGGAGCAACTTAAAGTATCTATAGTCAGACCGCTACACAAAAAGAACTGCAAACAGGAAATAAAAAATTATCGCCCAATAACCCTCATAAACATTATATCTAAAATATTTGAAAAGGCCATGCACAAACGTCTTACAGGTTTTCTTGACAAACATAACGTTATAAAAGAAGAACAAAACGGTTTTCAAAGGAAAAAGTCAACTACTTTAGCAGCCTTTAACTTAATCAAGAACATAACGCAGACTATCGATAAACGAATCCCTGTTTCAGTCATATTCTTTGACATGACCCGTGCTTTCGATTTTGTTAACCATGACATTCTAATAAATAAATGTGAACTGTATGGCATTAGAGGACCTGCATTAGACTGGCTAAAAAGCTACCTGATAGGACGGAAACAATGTGTAGAGATTAAAAGAATTGATACAGACTTCAAGTTAAGTGCGTATAGGTCAGAGTTTCAACCCAATAAAACCGGGGTACCTCAAGGCAGCATTCTAGGACCTTTACTCTTTCTGCTATTCATAAATGACCTGCCTAAAGCTTCCAATCATCAATGCGTACTGTTTGCTGATGATATATCCCTTGTTGTGAAACACAATTCCAATGCAATCACTCAAGAGGCTCGGTTAAAGCCTGCGGTGGAATCTGTACTGAATTGGTTGGATAGCAATAAATTATGCGTCAACCTCTCCAAAACGAAATACATGAACTTTTCAAACTATAATAATTCAAAAACAAGCCAGGGTGTTTCAAGTTTAACATGCCGGGGGCATAATATTGAACTAGTTAATGAAATGAAGTTTCTCGGCATTGTATTGGACAACCATTGTAACTGGAAGGCACATATTAACCATATATGTAAAAAAATAAACAAATTTGTATTTGCATTAAAAAGGTTAAAACTGACTTCATCACAGAAAACTGCATTGTTAGCGTATCATGGCTTTGTTGCCTCCTCTTTAAGGTATGGACTTCTTTTGTGGGGAAATTCAACTGATATTAAACGAGCGTTCATTATTCAAAAGAAATGCATAAGAGCAATATGTGGAGTGGGACCCCTAGTATCATGTAGACCACTATTCAAAAAACTTAAGTTACTCACTTTAACTGGTCTATACATCCTGCAAGCTGGTATATTTGTCAAAGAACAGCGTAGGCTCTTCCCACAAATGTCCGATAAATTAAACTCGATTGTAAAAAAAAGGGACCCCACTCTTCTAGTGATGCCACCGTGTAAGACAGCCTACTGTAAAAAGAACTGCTCTATAATGACCGTAAAAATATTTAACAAAATTCCAAAATGTATCAGAGAGCTGCCTTTGAATCGGTTTAAAACTAAACTATATAGGTGGCTAATAGAACAGAGTTTTTACAACTTGAATGACTTCTTAAGGTGACATTGGAATCTACTATAATTTTGACATTGAATAATAAAATATAGACATTTTTGTTGTATACTTTGTAAACTTGACTTTCATAATAACTTGACTACTATGTTAATATTAATTTTTCTACTGGTATATCGGTTTGTATTTCTTGTGTTTTTGACATTGAATTGTTTAATTATCCTGCGCATGTAATTGGTATTTTATTAGTATGTACCCGCCTCATGATACATTTTTGCATGCCATTTATATTTGGCGAAGTGTGAAGTTCACTGTTTAGCTTTAAGATCTTTCTGTACCATGCTTCTTGCAAATAAATCTATTCTATTCTATTCTATTCTATAACTCAAGAAATGCTGGATTTCCTATATAAACTAAGACAAAGTACTCCTACATCTTTTTCCAGGATGCCCCTGGAAAAAGATGTAGGAGTACTTTGTCTCAAAAATAATCCTAAAGGGGGTGATATAGGGGATGAAAGTTTGTATAGGAAATCCAGCATTTCTTGAGTTAGGGATATGAAAATTCAAATGTATTTGGTAAATCATCAACTAAAGGGGTAAATAGGGGATGATTTTAAAATTCACATGCAATATTTATTTTTGGTGCCTTCTTTTCACGAGATTTAAGGGATCGGAAATATGGTCATAGCCCGTGTTTTAAATTAACATTTAGTATTTATTTCATTAAAATCGGCCCAGTCGGTCAAAAGTTATTACAATTTAAAGTCATAAACTAACCTGTCTAGCATGTAGGTATTATATGTTCAATGGCGGCACTAGAGTAGGTATTACAAATTAATGGTGATAATAATATTTAATTGAATATGTAGAATCATATAAACCTTCTAAACTACTCAAAAGAAAATAGGGCCCACCAAGTTTTTAGGCTGTTATTTAAAAATATTAATAATTAAGTGGTTTTTATGGATATATGTGTTTGGAGTAGGGATTTAAAAAATGTTTAAACTTAGTCAATGGTAAAAATTGTTTATTTTGATCGATTTACACAAACAGAGCACTTTTTAAGGAAATAAACTCAAATTAACTTGAAAAATAAACTTAGTGTATCGCCTATTTCCTGTAAACATTTGATGAGAAATGTTATGGTTAGTAGCGAGTGGAACCTTCTCTGCTCTGCATGCACTCTCTGAGCCTATCTGGTACATTTTCAATAAGATGGGTAATATTTTGTTCCGGAATTCTTTCCCAATAGAGTTTTAGCGCATGTCTGAGCTCCTGTTGACTGTTAACATGGCTGTAGTTTTCTTTAAGGCTTATTTTCAATTGATCACATAAGTGCTCGATGGGGTTGAGGTCGGGACTCATAGCTGGCCATGGCAAAACTGTGATATTGGCCTCAGACAGTGCTCTTTGTGTGGCACGAGCAGTATGTGCGCGAGCATTGTCATGCATAAAAACAAAGCCAACGCCCACTCTTTGTGAAAATAGGATGACATAAGGTTGGATTACCCGCTCAACGTAACTGGCGGCGGTTACAGTACCCTCATCCAGAATTACCAGCTCTGTTTTGCCTACCAAGCTTATTCCCGCCCATACCATAACACTTTAGCCCCCAAATGACCTTGTTTTCTCCACATGCGGATTCGTTTATCATCACTGAAAAACTTGACCTTACATTCGTCTGTAAAGAGTACAGTCTTCCAGTTATCTATTGGCCAGTTCAAATGCTCGCGAGCGTATCTTTAGCGCGCTGCTCGATGGACTCTGTCTTGTCAGTTTGAGTAGAACAGCACGCACTCGGGAACGTTGACTATCTTCATGGAGACGATTACGAACGGTTTGATCACTGACTCTAGTACCAGTAGATTGCCGCAGTCGGTTTTGTAAGGCCCGGGCGGTTATAGTAAGCTCTCGTCGTGCAGTTAACCTGATATACCGGTCTTCCTAGGAAGTTGTGGCTCAAGTTCTTCCTAATTCAGGCCTCCTAGTTACACTCCCGATCTCCTGAAAGCGTTCCCACACGTTTCGAATATCTTGACGCGACACATCGAGTAGTATTGCTGCAGATCTCTGAGAGCCGCATAGCAACAGCTCTTGCTGCGCTTTCCATGTCCATATGACGACAAAAACCAGCCAATATTAAATCATGATTAACATCGAAATAAAAAAAAGATGTGACTGAAAGTGACGGGTAACGTCAACGCTTGAATCGTGCAACAAGTGTTTTTTTCAAGCACTTCACAATTTTTCTTTCTACCCACTTGAATTCAACGCTAAAATTGGCGCTCGAAACATTGTTAAGGACCCATAAACATGACATGAATAAAGTTTAGTGCTTTACTTCACAAAAGGCTTACCTAATTATTGATTGTTAGACAAAATTCTAAATTAACTTAGGATGGGCCCTATTTTGTTTTGAGTAGTTTATAGAATTACACAACACATTTTCGTAAACGATTACGACAAATTTGTTTCATTTTGACAGTTCGACTACATTCATTGCGCTATTTACGTCGTTGAGCAGATTTTTTTTTCAAACTTATGAAGCAATGGATTAGCAATTTGTTTCAAAACGAATCAAATTCCGATTGATCGTATATTATGTAATTAGGGTACTGTTTTATTTTTTTTATAAAAACCGGTCTAGTGTGACCCCCTGAGGGTTCTGTCTCAAAGCTGTGCTTGCTCGGCTGCCCGAATTTTTAAATCCGGATTGAAGGAAGAACTTAACTGTTCAATTGCGTTTCATTACAGACTAAATGTTACTTCACTACAAGGCCTATGAATTTTTGATCCCAGATTGAGGAACAAACTTCACTTTGCTATAAATTACATTTTCGGATTTTCCTCTGTACTTGACCTTACTTCTCGCCAAAATTCATGCTGCTGGGCCAACAGGAAGTACCAAATAGACTGGTTTATTTGTGAGTGTCAAAATATGCTGTATAAATGAGCGTATTTTTTTATTGCGTTGACTTTGAAATTTGATTTTCGTTACAGCTCCAAGAGACCGTAGATCTAAGTTTTTGATATCTATTTCAACTTGTTCGCGTCCACGCGTTCCTGAGAAAAAGTGTTTTGACAGACAACAAAGTCATCCTTTAAGGGTTTCCATTTTTCATTTTGAACCCTACAAACCCTACCTTTTCACACCGTAACGGCTCAACGGATTTTGATGAAAAGTATACGTATATGCCATTTAGAACATAGGATACTCTGTGACCCAGTAACACGTTCCTGTGTGATATTTTCCCACATCCACGCGAGCGAAGCCGCGGGTAAGAGCTAGTAATATTATAAAATGCGAAAGTGAATTGTTTGTTTGTTACGCTTCTACGCTGAAACGGTTGAACGGATTCCGATGAAATTTAGCACATGGGTAGACTATGACCTGGAGAAGGACATAGTATACTTTTTATTCCGATATTCCCACGGGATCGAGACTTATGCGGGTGAAATCGCAGGGCACAGCTAGTATAATATAACGATAATTTGATGTAATCAAAATCTTTAATTGCCACTAATCTTTTTACTTACAGAACTCGGTGTAGGTAGGCTAGGAATACGATTTAATTAAAAAGTAACAATTCATTAATTGGTACAAATAAAAGTGCATAATTATATGTATTATCTTAGCACGTTTTAAATATATCACGTTGCTGCAATATCTACCCCTTTCTGTAATCTACCTACCATTGTTATGAAGAAATGATGTCTTTGTTTTTATGTAAATCGATTCATCGGATTTATGTTATTAACCTACTGCATCAATGTCACGGACATTCTTAGTCTTAAATAATAAATTAGGTAATAAAGAGTTGGCGCAATCAAGTATTTTGTCGCCATTTCTAAATATTATAAAATTCTGCGGTAAAATTACCTACACCTGGAGAAAAACATACCTTCTCCAAGTATATGAGATAAATTATAACTAGATAGAGTTACCAAAACAACAAGTGGCAGTCCTCTTACTCTTGCCTCATCCGACGATGACAAATAAGGTATACAAAACGATCAATTTGTAACAAATAAAAAAGTTTGATAAAATCGCGCGATGTTGCTATTCTGTGGCGATGTGTTGCTATACCGTACACGTGATAGGATAGAGATTTATACCGTAAACTTCTTGTTTTTCAAACCGTATAAGTATTTTTTGCTGGAACTTAAGTTACAGCTGCGAGAACCCAGGTATCCTGTAAACAAGGGAAATAAGGGAATGATAGGTACGGCTTTTATTTAAAAGCATTCTTTGCTTTAACAGCTTAAAATATAAGTAAGGTTTAAGTTAAATCTTCTACGATTGTTAGAGATAGTCAAACATCATAAGAAATTACGAACCCGTCCGTAAATGTCACCTGATGAAAACAGAAATTAGACATAGATGGTACTCCGTTAGGTAGTGGCCGTTGCTGGTTTCCATTTTAAACCTATTTTATGAAACACATGGGGAAAAAAACCATTTGAATAATTAGCACTAATCACTTGATTCTCTAGGTATGAGGCAACAGATATGAACATCTACCGGTCGGCGCTGTCGGCGTGCGTGATCATGGGCCTGCCCAATGTGTACGACTACATACACAAACACCGCGAGCGGCTAATGGAGGAGAAGCGCCAGAAGATCCTGCTCTCAGAGACGGCGAGGCACGGACAACACCGCACGGCGTTGCCTGATGTTAGTAGTCCTTTTATTCATCTAAGCGAACATACACTTGACCATGCGAGCCGTTCGGTTGATCTTAATTCGCAATTTTTTTAATAGTACCTCTAACTTGGTCTATGACTAAACAATAATCAGTCTAAATACTGTGTTTACCAAGCCGTAGACCGCTACGCCAAAAAAAATAGGTTTTCGTAGCGGGAAAAGCGTACGATACATTATTATGTTTAGTTATAGACTTCTATGGGGCAGGTAGGTACCGAGGTAGGTACGTATCGGTGATATATGCGCTATTAAAACAAAGTGATGTGCATTGTGCAAAGTTATTTGTTCCTAGTACCCACTCATGATTCTCGTAGACCCCCGCTACGACCGTCGTGTCGACGCGCTACGAGATTACCTATTTTTATTTATAGTCGGTTACGGGCGCTGAATGTTATGTAGCAATAACCTAAGAATGAATTACATCACACTGATGTTACTTGATCCCCCAAGTTATTGTAGAGGTCAATACGCTAATTTTACGCAGTGGTATTTAAAGCCGATAGGCTACGGTGACGGAATCAAAAGCTACTGTTTAAAGTCGTTATCAGCATAACATCAGCCAGTTCAGGTCAAAGTTAGAAATAACGCTCGATTACCGAACTTTGTCATGCGCATGCGCTTTTTAGATGCGCAGTATTTGCAGCGATCTAAAGCGCAATTTGTCTACGATCGAGAATAATCTACCTTAAACCAATATTTTCTGTTTGTAAAACTGATACCGTAACTACACTGATTTGACCTTTATACGAAAAGGAAACAAGTAAGGGTAAGCGCACACAGCCACCGGCCCACTGCTGTTTATGGTATGTATCGATCAAGGGATGCATTTATAATCCACGAGTAAAGCACCCACGTGTCCATTTCAAATACTTCTTTTTCTTGTCATGAAGTTTAGGTGATCTTTTCATTTAAAAAATTAAAATAAATTCTG
Source organism: Xanthia icteritia (assembly GCA_949128155.2). Classification (NCBI taxonomy): domain Eukaryota; kingdom Metazoa; phylum Arthropoda; class Insecta; order Lepidoptera; family Noctuidae; genus Xanthia; species Xanthia icteritia. The sequence continues at coordinate 17,496,346 of OX421930.2, forward strand.
AAAACGTAACTGTCCAAGATATTTATTTTATATAAATATAGTCTCATAGAACATCTTTGGGCGCATATTTTCCAGCTTTTGAAAATCACGTCCGGATACCGAGTATTTAATTTTTTTTTTCTAGCTAAAAACTCAAAAGCGCGACTTGACACTAGCACAGAAATATTGCTCGTAACAAAACCTATCAATGATTTTAAAAAAAACATGCCACACGCAGAAGAATACGCCATTCCGTTCTATTGTCAAATAATACAACATAGGGTCAAAAGGTAAAAAGTTTTAACTTAATTTATAATTGTTGTGTCTGTTAAGTACTAATAAGTGTTTCTGTTCCTGAATGACTGTTAATATTGTTACTAACCGCTTGTGAACAAGAAAAACTAAAACTAACCCACAAAATCACTCCCAGATAGTCAAAATGTTACACATAAAAAAAAGAAAAGGTCTTCCAAGCATGTCATTGGATTTTATGCCTAAATGAGATAAGCTATTGTAATATAGAAAAAAATTTAGTTCAAAACAAAATAAAATGATTTAAGGTCAAATACAGTGACAACCCTAACACTATATTTTGAAATTCAATTCCTTCTAAAAACCGCGATAGTGCGACGTGACTTTTTTATCATTGAAAGGCTTTGTTACGAGCAATATTTCTGTGCTAGTGTCAAGTCGCATTTTTGACTTTTTAGGGAGATAAAAATAAAATCGAAAATCTAAAAAAAAATATTACTCGGTATCCGGAGGTGATTTTCCAAAAATAAAAACTGGAAAATATGCGCCCAAAGATGCTCTATCAAAATATATTTATATAAAATAAATATCTTGTATAGTTACGTTTTCAGAATTAATTTAATTTTTTTTTAATGAAAAGGTCATCACCTACACTTCCCCATAACAATAAAAAAAGTATTTGAAATGGACACGTGGGTGTTTTACTTATTATAAATGCATTTTTTGGATGGGAAATTATCAAAAAACTTCGCCCGCTCTGGGTGGAGCGAGAGGGCGTGTCAGACTCTTACTGACTAAAACCCACCCGCGTTCCTTCAGTTGCCTATACGTTGCCTATACGGGCCACGGTATCCCTTTCGGACTTTCCCGCAAACCCACCAGGCATCGTTCGTATCGGACCCCTTCCGCTGTGCTGACATCTCTTTGAGGCGCGCGTGGAATACAACGCGCCATCGACCCGGGCCTGGTCCTTATCGGACGGCGAGCCGTTGCTCACCGTCCGCAAGCCCGCGCCTACGGTGGCCGGGAATCGGCCTGCGATTCCCGACGCCCAGGGCGTCTCCTGCGGCGGCTAGGGGCGTGAGGGCCAGGGACGTCTTAAACTAGGCTAGTTTTAGCGAGCATTAATGCTTCGCAAAGGAGGATCCTGCCGGAGCTCTGTCCACTGTGCCGCGATTTCTCGCGGCAGCGGAGTTAAGCCCCGGCGTTTCGCCTCCTCGCGCCACTCCCAAATGTGCGCGAGGACTTTTGCCTCCAGATCCCATGGCGGCAATCCGGCAAGGAGGCTCGCCGCCTCACCGGAGACCTTGCGGTATCGGTAGTGACCCTCTGGGATGCGTTCAACCGGCGGGCTGGCCGCCGCCCCGTAAAGGGCCATGGACCACACGACCCCCGCGTAGAACCTCCGGCAGGAGGCGTTTGGACCCCCTAGATTGGGCAGGAGCCGCTTCAAGGCAGCCCCGGCCCGCTCCAGTCTGGGAGCCAAACGTCGGAAATGCTCCACGAAGTTCCACCGGCTGTCGAAGACGAGTCCTAGGTACTTCATCATCGACTCCTCCGACCGTTATTTGGGAACCCGACGGTGGCGCGTTCCGAGGACCATGAAAACACATGGCCTCGGACTTGTGCAGAGCCACCTCGAGTCCCGATTGCCGGATTCTGTCCACGATCATCGCAACCCCGTGTGTCGCTAGTTCGGCCGCCGCCTGGTGCGACCTCCCCTGCGCCAGGACCAACGAGTCATCAGCGTAACAAACGACGCTGACGCCGCTAGGGAGGTCGGCACGCAGCACCCAGTCGTGTCTGATGTCCCACAGATGCGGGCCCAGGACCGATCCCTGTGGGACACCGCATGACATCCCTCCACGATTCCATTCTCCCTGGTGACCGGGGTAGATGACGGCTCTGCCCGTCGAATAGGCCTCGACCACACGACAGAGGTAGGTCGGCATCCGGTGATACCGGAGTGCCTCCCTGATGCAACTCCAGGGCAGGGTATTGAAGGCATTGGCGATATCTAGAGACACCGCCAAGACGACCCCACCCCAGGCCTAAGCATCACCCGTCGTGAGGGCTCGCACGCGCATGATGACGTCCACTGTAGAGCGCCCCCTGCGGAAACCAAACTGGCTCTCTGCCAAATCCGACCCCACCCGCACCAGCCGCCCAACGAGGCGGTCTGCAATGACTCTTTCAAAGAGCTTGCCCACCTCGTCGAGCAGCACGATGGGCCGATAAGCGGACGGAGAGTCCACAGGGCGCCCCGGCTTCTTGATGAGGACCAGTTTCCCCGTCTTCCAACGAAGTGGGAACCGGCCACTCTCCAAGCATGCGCATAGGAGCCCCCTTAGTCGAGGCCCGAGAGCCTCCAAGGCCTGGTCCCAGGCTTTCCCAGGTAAGCCGTTGGGTCCTGGGGCGGTATTTTTGGCATTCAGCCTACGTACCACCACTCTCATCTCTACCTCGGTCACCTCCGGAGCATCGTCGTCGTCGACGGCGGTGTGCTCCGCATCGGGCACCGCAGTAGGCGGAGCCATGGGCGGGGAGGCATTTTCCCCTCTCGAAGGGGGCAGAGCGCTCACCACGTCCCCCACAAGCTGCGGCCAGAGACTCTGCGTCAGCGGGGGAGCCTATGGGCGGAGTTTCTCCCACACCATCTTGTATGGGCGTCCCCACAGGTCCCTGTTCAGAGTCTCCAGTGACTCCTCGCGGGCCAGTCCGCTGGCCCGCAGGGTCTCCGCTTGGATAAATGCATCCCTTGATCGATAAATACCATAAACAGCAGAGGGATTTTTTTAAATCAAATGGAACACTAGCCACAACCAGCGGTGGCTGTCGCCTCTTTCTTACGTTTTTTTGCCATTTACAGGTCAGTATCGGGTTGTATGTTGACGACCGTAACAAATGTGTTTTTACAGAATTATGATCATTAGAATTATAAGTACAGTCACGAGCTTTAATTTGGGACCCACCTAAGGTTGAATATCGTGTAGCAAACTTTCGCCATTTAGAGCTATTATGTTAACGCTGTCACTGCACAAACAATAAACGTCATAATGTTTACTATCGACAACTTTACGTTTCTAGGGGCTAACGTCAACTGGAGCGAGGGCAAACGATCATTACCGATTTCCGAGTAATAATTACTTTTTGGTCCTGTGGTCCCATAAGAAAAAAGAAACAAATAAAAAAGAACAAAATTATATTGTCAATATATGATAGCTAGTCAACTAACCCGCTTATTCTTCAAACCTATATTAGTTAAAAAGTTTTGTCTCTTTCTCAAACATAAATATCAAAGTGACGGACCAAAACAACATATTTAAAATAAAATAGGTTTAAAGGCCGTTTATGATTATGGGGGCTTAGAAGATTTCAGCTAAAATATTGATTAATAAAATCTTTAGAAAAACAAAGTTTTTTATTCTTTATATTTATTAAGACATTTATGACACAAACCTCAATGTTAACACAATTATATAGAAAGCATGGTTAGCGGTGCACAAAATAAACACTTATCACCGAAGGCTACGACTAAATTAATTTAAATCTCTCCAGTAATTTTTTTATCATAAATATTCAAAACCGCGTATATCCACCTTCATTGTCAATCACAGCCTGGAGCCGGTTACGCATGGATCCAATCAATTTGTCACATATGTCAGTACCCCTTAAACTTTCCCAGACTGTGAGGCAGTGATCCATAAGTGCTTCTCTAGTTCTTTCGTTTCTATTTGACCATTTTTGAACCATTAAGCCCCATAAATTTTCTATAGGATTTAAATCGGCACACTTTGCAGGCCACGGAATACGATTTAAATTTGCTCTAGTATTGTCGAACCAAGTTCTAACGATTCTTGCCGTATGAATTGTTGCGTTATCTTGAACAAAGTTTATTGGAGCAACATGTTCTTGTGGATAATATAGTTGCAATGTTGGAAGGACACTCTCGTCTAATAAATCGACATAATCTTGAGCAGTGGCCCTGGGTGGTAAATTTATTAGTTCTCCAATGCCGGCTGAACTAATCCAGCCAGACATGTTAACTGTAATGCGACCAGACGCGTTGTTAGCTATGACGTGGTCTTCCGTGTATCGCGTCCTGTCAATTCGCCACAAATGTAGTCTGCCCGTTTGGGAAGATTGAAAAGTCTTTTCATCGATGAAAGCCGTCGTCGTCCAATCAAAATTTAGATACTGACGTGCGAAAATAAGTCGAGCAGCTTTATGGGCATCCGTCAACGCAATTTTTTTTGCAGGCCGCCTGTGATGCAGTCCCATAGCTTTAAGATGCCTTCTAACTGTTGAAGGGTGGACTTCAAACGCTTCCGCAAAATGCCTCGTTGGCGTAAATCCATTCATCAGGTATTGCCTTTGCATCAAGCGGCTCTGCTCTTGTATTATAACTTGCGGGTGATGGTTGTTTCGTCGTAAGTCAATAATATTTTCCTCGTTCCCGTGGCGTCGAACCCAGCGGCGAACTGTGTTTCTTGTCACATTTATTCGTCGCGATATCTCGTGAATGCCTACTCCTTGTTCGTGCAAATCAATAATTTGGAGCCTTATTTGGTCACGATTAGCCGCAAGCATTTTATTAATTGGTAAATTATATTTTGTGAAAATATCACATTAAACTATTTTCTTAAATGACACTGACACGACACATGTTCGTAATTAGAAAATCGTAATGATAGCTTTTTGCAACGAGGTTATCATTTCATAGGTCGATTAGATAAGACATTTTATGTCTTAACTTGACATTCAACATTTCAACCTTAAAGCAAAGTTTCAAAGTTTCGACCTTATTGCATTATGATTGTTCTAACAACATTTAACGGAAATGGGTCCCAAATTAAAGCTCGTGACTGTACAACTCTTTTATTTGAAATTAGCTTTTGCCCGCAGCTTCGCCCGCGTGGATGTCGGAAAATATCCCACAGAAACATACTGCCGGGATTAAAAAGCAGCGAAGCGATGATTGCTTGTCTAATAGCCGAAGAAATGGTCATTGACTCCGCTGTTCTAGCGTTGTGCCGCCGTCAACCATAATTATTTTGTTATGCGTAATTTTAAATCTGTGATATCATAAAGTATTCATTTAAATGATATGATGTCCAGCCATATTTTATTCTAAATTAAATGCCCAATTTACATATTTATTAATAAAATACCGGTCAAAATAGCTTCGGAAATAAAAAGGAAATTTTTATCATATTCTGAAAGATAAATGGTTACTCTTTGTCATCCTTAGAAGATAGACATAATTATGCTATTACGGACTTTTTGTTGAACTTTTTAAGATGTATGTACAATCCTATAGAATATTAATTTTATGTAACTCTTACGGTTTACACGGGGCACGCCAGTATACGTCCTGGTCGATGATTGCTGATGATTTTTTTCCGATATCTCAACCGTCATATTTCAGCCAATGTACACAAAACCTTAATGACCCTTCCCTATGAATCACTCCGTCCATCTATGGGTGAAAATCCATTTGGTAGTCTTTGAGTTTATCGCGTTCAGATAGACAGACGTGGCGGAGGGGATCAAAATATGCATGTAAGGATTAGCCTCAACTCAAATGTCATGAATTCACGAAATATGTAGTCATTCAATGTAAAACTTAGAGAGTTGCATCCACGCTTTTAATCATTTTGTTTAACTCTATGAATTGAATACATTTTTGTTACAGTCGCAAATCATATTTTGATCAACATATAACCTGCAAATAATTACAACCTGCAAATTACAAAAAAGTTAAAAAAGTTTTTAGTTAGTGGTTTGCTGAAGAGACAGACAAATCTTTAGGTCAATGTAAGCTACGTTTTTAACTTTGACTTTGACATAATCAGCATCAAAATAATATTGTTTATTTTTAGATAAATGTAATGTTTTTGGTAGTTTTATCATGCGAAACAAGTTTAAAAACAGTTATGTTCATTTTGCCGCAGGGTTCCTTCGGTACACCTAGGTGTTTATGTTTTATCTTGAAAGAAAAAAAGAAAAACAATGCCTCAACAATATCCGAGCATTTTTCAGTTCGTCTGTAACATTCATTTGATTCGTTTTCTCCTTTAACTGAATAGTGGCAATGACATTTATTCAGCGTATTGGCGAATGTTTCGAGGTTTACGAAGAGTCGAACGGGGCCTTAAAAAGTGTGATATCCGAAAGGTTAATGGTCAGCAAAAAAAATGGCGAACTCATAATAAGATTGATACTACAAGTTAGCAGTTAGCCCCGACCGTGACTGGGGGGGTCAACACTTGGGACATTCCGTACATTGATATTGTGAATCTTTTTACAGAACAGAACTCTTTATTATTATGATTCACTATTGCGTAGCTGCAATAAAAAAACATGACGCACCTCTGCCTTATTTTTCAGCTTTTTTATCTAATGTACTACGTAGGTTCATATAATTGTTTGATCTGACAACACTTATGTAGTTTAGCTTACACAGCAGCAGCAGCTTCTGTATATCTATATATAACATTACGGTTCACAGAGTTTTTTGCTAGTTTTCGCTTTACACCTGAGAAGTATACTCAATACTCAATACATTTATTGCATTCCACAATGTGAACTTAGGTGGTAGGTACATAAAGACATACATTAGTTTTGGAGCATTGTGGGCCCTGTCGGGCATAACAACATAAAAATTAGGAGGAGGGCTATTATAGATATTTGTACAATTTTAATATTAATCTACTCTTTCGTTTTGTGTAGGTAGGTAGGCTGATAACTAATTGTGTACATATAATTTTTACCACTCATATATTGGATTTAAACATTAATATTTATTTAAATTATACATAATAATATATTATTATTATCATTGGTAATTATAAATATTTTTTTTGATATTATTGTTTATTTATTAAATTTATCATTTAAATATTCATGTACATTATAATAACATTTACAGATTAGAAATTGTTTTAATTTATTTATAAAGATATTAAATTTTTGTTCATTTTTAATTTCATCAGGTAGTTTATTATATATTTTAACTGACATTACTAAAGTGCTTGTGGAGTGGATTTTTAGCTTAAGTACCTATATTATGCTCATTTACATCTACTTTTCTTTCTTGGATATTCAAATTGTTCTTTGCAGAGTAACCGGCCGTGGTTGGTGCAGGTTCACCTGATGGAAGACAACGACGATATGCTCGAGCAACTGGGATTGATGGAGAACCAGGCCGCCAACAACGATGCGCCTGCGCCTCCTCCGCCTCCGCCACCACCCCCGCCTCTTCCCCCGCAACCTATGGAGCAGGACTAGTGCACTCCAAGGTAGCATACAAGAACATGAGTAGGTGTTGCATGTGGAAAGTAGTCTACTTGTCTCCTACTTGGGACCTTTGCATCGGTACACAGGTCTCTGAAGAAAAGACATTCGACGAGAGAGGCAATGGAACAATTATTTTCGTTTCAGACACATGCAGGACGGATGTGCCTCAGTTCTTATCAATCAGGTATTATTATCAAGTAAGTATTATTTGGTAGTCCTTAGGTTTTCTCGTATCTTTGTAGGTTTGACCCCGCGCCACATGCCAATCAATAATACTGACCGGGTGATTGTATATGACAAAAGGGGAGTGGGTAAGCAGAGTTCTATACACCTAAAGCTGAAAATGCCAACTCTAGTGGGTGTGCCTAACTACCTATTTACTTATTTAAACTTCTCGCACTTTGGTGCAATTTCACAATTCGGTGTCTTTGGTTTTGTATTTTTGTTTTTTTGCCACCGACTTCCGAAATTAAATTTATTTTTCACTTTGCTTCGCTTGTTTGCGTCGTGACGTGAAATAACCAACAAATTGTTTAGTTCACGTGCATGACGTCTGCAATGTTTCAAACAAACAAAACACGAAGCACTCAATCATGCATGTCAATAAATAACTATGCAATCTCTGTAGATGTACAATGTGATTCATTATTTACTTATTATAGGTCCAAGTCAATAAATTCTACTCTCAATTTACAATGTATTGTTTGTTATAATAATACCCTCTTATTTTTCCAGGTCTCACAGTAACATTTCTGTTAATCGAAAAGCCCACCCTACTATAGTGAACTACCTAATCAATAAGATGAAGAAATAAAAATCTTAGGAAAAAGTATAGTGAAGTTAATATTATGTAAAATTATTATGTTACCGTCCTTTATTTTTAAAAATATTTACCTTTATTATAGCAATTTTGGCATATTTATAATGTTGTGATATTTTCATAATGTGAATCATTCCTGTATTTTTGGAATATTTTTGAAAATTATATGAAATTTTTCAGACAAGTATATGATACTTAATAAGAAAGAAGTTCTCGTTGTTTCAATTATTTTATCATCATATTAAAATACTTCCTGGTACATTTACATAATGTAAAAGATTACATTATAGATAAAATATAAATTTCGCGCATTGTCGCAGCAAGCGTAGCAGACTTTATTTTATTGTGTTCTGGATTCAAATTTAAATTAAAACCTTGAAATACAAAATAAGTTTCCGTTCTATCTACTATTAAAGGCTAGGTTAAATGTATCTGTCGCAGTAAGATGGTTAAAACCGTGATATAGTTATATTCTTAGGGACATAGCTATATATCGTAATATATGAAAGCGGTTCATAACTGTCGGAGTGCCCTAATTTTGTTTCTGTGACCAATTTCGACGTAGCGTAGTTGCTAACCTAACCTAACCTATTTGGTCGGATTGCCCTAATAGTTATATTACTAGATCGTGCTCGTATCATAGTTATATTCCTAGCAAGACAATTATGAACCGCTTTAACCATCTTACTACGATATATATATACTTTCAAAGTTCGCTGGAACGCATTGCATGTGTGAACATAGATTAAAAATATTCTCAACGGCTCTGTGTGGGAATTTGAATATCCAAGCTACTTATTAGCCTAAAATCTAGAGTATTCTGGAGCCACAGTGGGTTAGTAGGTAGTTAGTACAGGTAGGTATGTAAAATAAGAAAAACAAGACAAATATATAAATAACAACATTTTATTTTTGTCTCCTATAATGTTATGTACAAAAACTTTCTTTTATCAATAAAAAAGTATTTAATAAAGCTTAATAATTCGAACCTGGTTTAAACATCAAATTGGCGGTCGTTGTTCTCACAAACTGATTCACTGATGGCAGTGGCCTGCGCCAAAGTTGTAACACTAGAGTCTGCAGCCATGCGCTGCCACACGCGCTCTGTCCACACCACCGCCGAGAAACACGCACCGTTGCTTATGAACGCGCGCAGCGTGACCGCACCCACTCCGCGACCCATGCTCCGCCAGCCATCCGCGCGTACAGACTGCACAAAACAGTCCCATGCACCCGCGTACTTCCCTAAGACGTCTCCTTGATACCTCGATTTCACTACATCAATAGGATATAAAACCACCCACGACAGAGCTCCTGCCGTACCTCCCGCCATAAACACTTTCATCACAGATTGATCTCCTCGAGTCATTGCCTCGTAAGAGGTGAAATAGATCGCCAACGCAGGGCTATCGCGAGCCATCGTCACACCGAGCCCCCGGAAAAGTGCTTTGAAACCTCCAGTTCGTACGATGTGGCGGGCTCCGGCCCACGCACCAGACGGCATGCCATCTCCGGGCTTGGACAACTGCTGCCGTGTCTTAACTAACTCCACGGGAGCACACGCAAAGCTCTGGAGCAGTCCCGCGGCTGCCCCGGCCGTCGCATGTGTCCTCAAAGCATCTGGATTGGGCAATGCCCGTCTCGTATTCCCATATGCCCCAAAAACTATAGCATTAACAGCCGCTATTCCACCCAAAGGAGCACCTACTCCACGGTAAGCGGTGGACAACGTTCCTCCTTTCAAAAGAGCTTTCGTGCATTGCATCGCACTACCTCTACCAGACTGTATGTGCACTTTCAACGTGTCCAAAGGATGACCAGCAATGATTCCCGCACAACCTGAAATCCAACACAATGTATTAGTATCAATATCATCAGATTAATGTGTGTTTTAATGTGTATTATATTCATCTCACCCCCTATACATCCAGCTACGAAATCTAGCGCCATATTTGCAAGCGTACAAAATTTCTTTCACTAGATGTGCCTGCAAAAAAAGTACATGTTAATCGTCCATTCATAACTTACTTATTTGACACTAAAAGTATGAAAGAGTGCTTTACCTAAGAAGATAAAGCTATGATGTAAGTAATTCGTTTACATTAATTTAAAAATCATGTTTTACATGGATGGTAGTCTTCGCCGGGGACTGTACAATGAATAGCCATTCTGTAGGAGATTACACGTCATACTATCGGTAATCACTTATTTACATAAACTTTTGGGCTGACCTTCAGTAAGTTCATTATCTGAAAAGAGAGTTAGTTGTGCTTACCTTCGGCGTTCAAATAAGGTAGTCGTAATGAGAATTCACGTTGTCTCCACTTGAGGTGACGCCAATGAACATATTGGCAAAGACTAGAGCAGCAGGAAGTGTTCGCACGGCGGTCCAGCCTCTCGGGTGAGTAGCTTGAGTATGCGCTGCGCGGGCGCCTACCCGCGGTCCCGCCGCACAGTGGGCTGAAAATCGCTATATATTGCCATTTTGATAATTTAAGAGATAGCATTAATCCAAGCGGCTTTAGGGGTGTAAAGGTTTCCTTGCCAGCCGGTTTTTTATCAATTCGTGGAATCTATTAACTGTTTCTGGATTTTTCATTATGTATTCAATCACAGAAGCAATATTATCTCTTCCATCGTCCTTCAACTTGGTACAAGCAGCATAAACAAGTTCACTGCAATCACTGTTCAAATTATCACCACTCCGTCTCTTCTTCTGCTTCGTTCCCAACTCTTCAAAAGGTTTTCTAGGGAGTTTCCTTTTGGTCATAGTACCAACTGACGATGTTGTTGGCTCTTCTTCCCCTTGAGCGACAGATGTCGAAGCTTCCTGAACATTTTCTTTGATGCAGCTAGGCCAGTGACATTTTTCTCAAGCCAGTTTCTATATTCCTTTCCGAATTACTCCATTTTTCGGCTTGCAGAATGCCAACGCTTCTCTACTGCTCTCGTAAATTTCCGGCAAAATTCTTTGAACGTCACACGATCTTCACCAGATAAACTACATCTCAATCAAGATAACACTGTCTCAAATAAAAACTGATAATAGTTTTTTTTTGACTGAACCTTTTAAAATAACGAACATATCCAGATTTGTTACGATGCTTTCCATGTTTACGGTGATGTGGTATTATTACTGTTTGTACTTTCAATGCGTAAAGCGAAATGAATTGATTTTATTTTGAGTTCTCCTATTTATTGAAACGATGTTAATTAGTGTGATCAGTAAACTAATTTATTCACAACCCTCATTAGCTAACTCATAGAATAGATATGAATATCAATATTACTTAAACTCATAAAATAATGACGATAAATAAGATCGTTACATACTCGTAAATAGGTATTTGAAACTTAAATTTTATGATCATGTGGCGTGTTTATACAAAGTAGTGGTCGGGTTCATCGTTTAAGTAGTCCGTGTAGATTTTAAGCTTAAATTAAGTTAAACATCTGACTTTTTTTTTTTTTTGAAAATATTATATCGAAAGCGATTTTTAAAAAAAAGGTCGATGCTCTGGCCGGTTCGGAGAGAATGCCAAAATATTCTAAATCATTCAAGGTTTAATTACCTGCAAGGAAATTAGGTTCAATTGAATGATGGGGGAGATATGACTTTTTCATGCCAGCTCCATAGTAATTTTTAATGAAAAAATTCTGTTTGCGTTGTTTGCAATGCTATTCCATAATGTTGTTATTTTTAGGCATGTATTTAGTCTCCCAAAACATTTTCAAGTCATAAAAGTGGACATTTGGGAAAAAAGTATTATATGTCTATGAGAGTTTACTTTCAGCCCACTGTGCACCGCCTGCCCGCTCGCTCACGATACTTCCATACGCATTATCTTCTCCTTTGGGTCACTCTTATCACAAGGGTCAAAAAACGTCTTTGAAACAAAATTATTACACCTACGCTAATAGTACATAATTCATGCTGCAAATTTTTCCATTTAGGTACATGTGAAAATAATTGTAATTTTATTACTTTGTAATTTATTTGTGCTATTTTTATACTAATTGATGCCTGACAATAACAACAATGCCAGAAATCTTAGCCCCGAATGTAACAGAACAAACGTTACAGCCTACTGGTTATGTAGGTACTTACCTATAAGTACCTACCTACATAACTTCTAATATAAGCAAATTCAAACAAATTCTTCAAGATATTGAATGGTCTCAACAACTATATATACACCGTGAAATCTTTATGGTTGTTTTCCCGCGGCAGAACAACTCGAAAACGTGAAAATCAATAGTAACAGCCTGTTACTATTGATTTTCACGTTTTCGAGTTGTTCTGCCGAACAGGTAGCTTGTAGGTACTACTCAAATCGCACGCGCCGCCGATAAAGGGAACAGCGATGCACAAATGTTCAAAGCAAAATAAACTCTCGTGCGTGGTGATACGGCATAAACTAGTTTGCACGCAACAACACAATTTGTTTTCAAAATTGTTTCTAATATTTTATTTGTTTATAATGTTTCGCTGCGGGAAAACAACAATTAAGATTTCACGGTGTATAGGTACCTATTACCTAAAGAACAAGCTTAAATCTATTAATAATTTTAATTCCTAGACGAGTGGTTCCCAATGTTGGCTGGACTGCGACCCAACTAACAAAAACTTCCAAATTAGGAACTCTCCTCTTGGCTGTCATGGTGAAATAGGGGCATACCTACTTAATGAATGAAGGTTGTTCAAATAAGAAAAAACATTCAGTTACAATTGAAAATATGAATAATTAATTAAATACAAGGAGTGCTATTTTAATTACAAGGATGCATTTGTTTCCTATTTTTTGTCATTAGTATAGCTTTAATATATATATATATATAATGTATAATAAAAAGTATATTCAGGTAAAAAGGTAAAACACTAAATACAAATTTGCTTAAATCTACGAAAAATTCAATTATTTTATGTGCCTGAACTAGGTCATCCTGTGTTTCAGGCGAGGCAAGGTATAATATTTCTAAATAATCACATTAATAAAAATCAAGTCATCTAATAGGTATGTAAAAAGGTGTAAATAGTACAATAAATCCTACTTGCTAAAATCTTAGTACCTATCCTAACTTAGCTAAACTTAATTAGTACAAATACAACTTTTATTTAAGTACAACTAATAATTTCTCTGTATCTTCATAGGACATACTTTGAAGAGCTTCCTTGACGGTTCTTTTGCAATTATTATAATTTAGAGAATAAATTTTGGCTTTCGCATTTAGTCTGTTATAAAGTAATGGTCCTAGGAAGACAAAACATTTGGCTGCGAAAATATGTTTTGTACTTTTTGTAGGGCAAACTATGTCTTTCCGTCTCTTTTTAGTAGTTCCAGTGCTATAGAGAAGGGCTGCGTGTTGTTTTAATACGATGCTCATTATGAATAACTGTCGAGCTGTTAGTACTTCACAGGATTTATAGAGTAGGTTAGTGGGAAAAAGGAAAGGGTGGCAAGTAGATACCTTGAGAATCGCTCTTTGAGCTCTCTCTATAGGTAATAGCAGACTTTTACCCACTCCACCCCAAGAGGTAATGCAGTAAGTCAAAATTGACTGACAGAGAGCAAGGTAAACTCGCCTAATTAATTTTGGGTCTGCAATATAACGTAATTTTTTGAAAACGAATATTATCTTAGGCATTCTATTATTTAAAGCTTCTGTGTGTTGTTTAAAAGATAGGGTTTCATCTATTATAATTCCCAGATATTTTATTTGATTAGTTATATTAATATTAGGACACGTAAGAAGGCAATCTGCAGGGACCATACAACAATGAGCAAACATCGTTGAGGGCAAAACAGATCTTTTTTTGCGCATTGAAAACTTAATATAATTTGTCTTAGCCGCATTTAATGTTAGTGAGTTATATTGAAGCCACTTATTTACAATATTAAAACCGTGTTGCGCAAACTTGTAGACTTCATGTTCCGAATCAGCAGAAAAAAGGAGGGCAGTGTCGTCAGCGTAAGATATTATAGTGCCGCGCTCAAGGTTTAGATTACAAAGATCATTTATGTATATCAAAAACAGAGTGGGCCCTAAAATACTTCCTTGGGGCACACCAAAGGACGTATTTTTTTCGTCTGCGCTGAGAACATTGCCTATTTTAACGCACTGTGTTCGGTCTTCTAAGTAACTTTTGAGAAGTTTCAGTTGAATGCCTCTTATGCCCACTGTCTCAAGCTTGCGCAACAGAATAGGAATGGAGACTGTGTCAAAAGCCTTGGCGAGGTCCAGAAAAACTCCTACTGTGTGGTTACCCTTGTCAAGTTCTTGGGCTAGATAGTCAGTCAGATGATGTACGGCATCGGCAGTTGAAACTTTAGGTCTAAATCCATATTGACGTTCCGACAAAATTGATTTATCCTCCAAGTATTTAAACAATCTTTTATTTATGATTTTTTCCAAAATTTTTGACATAGAAGGCAGTAAAGAAATTGGTCTATAATTTGTTACTTGCTGTTTACTACCTGTTTTGTATACAGGGATAATACCTGCTTTTTTGAGGCACTCGGGAAAAATACCCAAAGACAGGCACATTCGGAAAATATAAGTCAGTGGTGGCACTAAAATATTTTTGAATTGTTTGATGATTTTATTTGATATATTATCCCAACCAACTGCACAGTCGTCTTTCAAAGTCATGATTATTCTTTCTAACTCAGTTTCGTCAGTATCTAACAGGGCGAAGGATGTTAAGGTGGGGTTACATGCAAAAGGCGTGCTAGTTAGATAGTGTGATTGAACCCGATTTCTTTCAGCCAGATTCTTTCCGACGTTAACAAATAAATTATTTGCTAAGTTAGCAGATGTCAGCGGTGTCGAGTGCGCTTTTAATAAACCTGAAGATGACTCATTTTTTTTCACGGTATATGTTAACTTTTTAACATATTTCCAGATCTGTTTACTATTTGTTCCAGCCTTTTCCAGTGCAGTTTTATCGTAGTTGCTTTTAACCTTTCTGAGGAGATCATTACAGAAATTACGATACCTTTTGTACGACAGTTGCAGTGTTTCATTATTTGGATGAGATTTAGCCTTCATGTGCAGTTTATCTCTATGTTTCATACAACGAATAAGTCTGTATTTTTCTGAATTGCATGTCGTATATTTTCTATTACATACAACATACAAAACTGCGGATCAGCAGAATTGTAGACTGGATCAAAGTTGATGATGTGTAAATCTTCTTAAAATTTATTTAAGTTTAATTTTATTTAGAAATTGTGGGAGTGTTTTGTTTAGGTAATTTACAGTTTATAATTAAAAGGGCAGCATTGTGATCGGTTATTGTTGAATTAACAACAAGTGCAAGTGAAGACTTGGTCTTAATTCACCTGTATTGAGAAGTTCTGAATTCGGTTGGTTAGTTTCAGGTCCTATGTATTTTTTACCCACAAACAATAAGTTAAATGAGATTGATAATAATAAAGATTCTAAACATTCAGTCATTTCTTATCATGTGTCGTCTGTTGACGAAATACATCAAAAGCTAACAAAATTCTGGGACTTAGAAAATGTTCCCCAAACTAAACCACTTATGAGTCATAGCGAGAAGGTATGCGAAACACATTTTTTATCGCACACCATTCGTTTAGAAACAGGTAGATTCGCAGTTAGTTTACCCCTAAAGGATACACCTGATTGTCTTGGTGAATCTTATTCACTAGCTAAAAAACGCTTGTTAAATATAGAAAGGCGATTTCGCAAACAACCACATGTGAAATCGCAATACGTTGAATTTATGCGTGAATACGCAGACTTAGGTCACCTTTCAGAATCCGCTATACCTATACCTTCTACATCTTACTTCCTCTGCCATCACGCTGTCTTCAAAGACAGTAGTGAGTCTACGAGAATTAGAGTCGTATTCGACGGCTCGGCTCCTACTTCATCGGGTCAGTCTGTCAACGACATACTCATGGTCGGGCCTAAAACGCAGGACTCAAAAAAAAAAAAAAAAATTTTTCACCATCGTCGCTAACTTGTACTCCACACATATCATTGTAAAAAATACAGTTTATACAATATTAAACAACCATACCTCGATACGGGAGTTTCATTGAAGATCATTGAAGCCCCAACATCTGGCATGCTTTAGCATCAACTTCATTATTAGTTACTTTTAATCGCAATGAGTTTGATACGTCCAATTTATTTCGGTATTTAGTAACAAGATTAATCATAGCTGAAAATCAAGTGGGTCGCGACCCATAGTTTAGGAACCACTGGCTTAGACTATGTAAACCACAGGTTGTAGGTATGTAGATTAAATTGACCTGTTATGTACAAAGGAATTGAATTTTCAATGTCTGAAACCAATAGAATAAGATAGAGAAAGAGATCTGCAACCATTGATCTCTCTCCCTATTCTTAAAAACGTATCCACCCAATGCTGAGTATAGATCTCCATCATCACGCCATTCTTCCCTTTCTTGGGGGCATGCCACCTCTGACATCCAACTCTTTCCTGCTGCCTGTTGTTGAGCAAGTCATCAGTCCACCCGGCGCGTGGCCTGCCCACGATCTTACGGCCAGAAAACTAAGTAGCTGGTCGCATTTTAATAACTTGCATAGCTTTATAGAATATGCACAAACGTGGAGAACAAGCTCATATACGTTAAGAAATATATTATTATCATTATCTCTAGGATAGGGGAGACCTTTCACCCCCAAATAGATGTTGTTGACCGCGACAATTATCAATGTAGATACATTATTCGAATGGAGAAATTTCAATAACATTAATAGGTACCTACCTTCTTTCTATACTCCGTGGTACCTACTAATACTAGCTGATACCCGCAGTTTTACTCCGATCATAACGGAGTTACGTTTGGTAAGCATATATCCGGATACCAAGTACTTAGGTAGTGCTCCTATACTCTGCAGCCCCGGATCTAGAGAGGGGCAAACCGGGGCCCGTGCCCCGGGCGACAAATTCAAACGTGGCAGACAAGTGCACCACCCAGCGCACCGCAACTTTGCAATAAATGAGATGCACAGCACTTAGTTATAATCTTTATCTGCGGATGGCGCAAAGAGGAAATCACTGATTAGCATTGGTCGTCAAACGGTGTGAGCGGGCGCAGTTGAATTCTACCAGAAACTCGATGAGGGCCTCTGTGTTCAAAATTTTTTGGAAAAAATCCTTTATTTTTGAAGCTTTACTTCGCGTAGCGGGGGCGCCGGGCGTCCCGCCCTTTCCGAAACCTGTGTACAAAGGCGACACGATTTCCTTTAATTTTTACCATAGTTGTGGCGCCTTTGTTGGATTGGTGCATTATCGATCGATAAAATTTGATTAATATGAGAAAATTTTCGAGCTCGCTTCAGTCGCTCTGGCAGCTTGCTAACTCATAATTCTTTTTTTTTTCTAGTTCTTAATGCGCAAAAGAAAATCTAACTTATCTGCTTGGCTTCTGGAATTTTCGAGCTCGCTTCGCTCGCCCTTGCATTCTAGATTGTTTTAATTGGTGTGAAGTTTTCAATAATAGTCAATCGAAAATCAGACCGTACATCAAATTAATTATGGCGCTCGTAAGAGTAAAATTCTAATTCTAATATGCTATAATCTCACGATGTCTCAACCCTAACCTGTCATAGCTTAATTAAAATAAATGTCCGACATATCCATGTACATAAAAAAAGTATTCGTAGAGAAACATAAAAGGTTATAGGATTGGCGGGGGGCGGCAGACAATAGTTTTTGCCCCGCCTCAAAAAAATTCTAGATCCGTGGCTGACTCTGCCTCGTATAACAAATATAGTTTCTTCATAACTATATTTGTGTTTATGTTAATAATTAATTAATTTAAATAAATTACTATATTTGTGTTGAAAATCATGAAAAACCACAAATCGTAAAATATTTCTTGCCTTTACTACGCAATTTTTGTTTTCATATATTACAGCGAGTGTACTATTTTTGCAGTAAATACACTGCTTCTTAACCACTACCTTAGTATGTCGTTAAGTGCAGTCACTTAAAGTTAGTTAAAGTATTATAGTTTTGTGATTTTTACATTGCTTGTCCAGTGACAAGCAATGTAAAAATCACAAAACTATACTTTATTTAAGCGGTTGCATCGCGTAGTACGGCCACTTCAATTTCTGACCTACAGTTTCGTGAACGATTACGACAAATTTGTTTCATTTTGACAGTTCAACAACATTCATTGCGTTATTTACGTTGTTGAGCAGTTTTTTTTTCGAACTTATGAAGCAATGGATTAGCAATTTGTTTCAAAACGATTAATATTCCGATTGATCGTGTACCTATTACGCATTTAGGGTACTGGTTGGAAGACCGATGTGAAATCTTGTTTTATACTCATTTTGATTTTCACATAATGTTTACATTTTTTGATTTACTTAATAATATTTTTTGTTAGCTACATATTGTTTATTTATATCATCTTTATATCGTTTTATTTTTTCAGGAACTCCCAAAATTGTTAATAATATAATAAGTGGAAGAATCGGTAAACTTCCGATTTAGTCGATCACTAGCGTATATGTAAAATAAATGGCTGTTGCACAGCACAACGACAGCGATCGATGTTTTCGTGTGAGTCAGCTCGTACAACTGACTCACGAAAACATCGATCGCATGGTAAATGTACGCTGTGTTTGATGGGATACGTTTATAATTAATCATAAATCTTTATTTATCTCAACATCATAAATACTTATTACAGGCACTGGTTAATAAAAAGCACAATCTTAAATAGAGAAAGGTGTCTAAGGTAGGAGGGTCCTGAGTTACAGCAGATCACCCGGCTCTCTTAGATAGGACATGTTAATTTACAAAACAGTAGAGTTAAGATATTAATGGTATAAAAAAAGTTAGAAAGACCTAACAAAATTAAAACAAAATCAAAGAAAAACAAGTAAGCATAAAATTAAAAGAAATATAAATATTCTGTAGATACATTACGTACTAACTATACTATTATAACTATACTAACTATAATATTATTCGGTAATGCATACTTAGGTATCTAAATAAGAAAATAAAATAATAATGAGCATAACAAAAACTGAAGAATGGAAATGGGGAAATGTTGTGTGTATTGAATGTTTGTAAGTGTAGGTGTGTGAGTGTAAATGTGTGGGTGTTAAGACATTGGTTTTAATAAGTTTTCAGTGGCAATGCAGTTCAGATTTAATAGCCAAAATCGTGATTTTCTTTTACAAATAAATTTTGTATGAGTGTAGATAGATATTTGTTTATTAATTGAATTATAAAGAAACGTGTCAAGAAAACAGAAAAACTTTTAAGTGTTATAACGGATAATTGAACAAACATTTGTTGACCGTCTATTTGGTATTGGTAAATCGTGATCTAAGGGTAGTTCAGTGTAAAGTCCTCGCGCACATTTGGGAGTGGCGCGAGGAGGCGAAACGCCGGGGCTCAACTCTGTTGCCGCGAGAAATCGCGGCACAGCGGACAGAGCTCCGGCGTGATCTGATGGCGCCATGGAGAGTGCGATTGTCGCAACCCAGTGCTGGGCACGCCACTTTTGCGGCGATAAGTCCCCTCTTTGAGGAGTGGCTAGAGAGGCGCCACGGCGTCCTCACCTTCCGCCTGACGCAGGTCCTCACCGCACATGGTTGTTTTGGGAGGTTCCTGTTTCGTATCAGGCGGGAGGAAACACCCGGGTGTCATCACTGCGTGGATCGCCCGGAGGACACGGTGGAGCATACGGTGTAGGTCTGCCCGGCTTGGGCAGAGCATCGCCGTGTCCTCGTGGAGGCGATCGGTGGCGGGGATCTCTCGCGTCCGGCCCTGGTCCAGGCCATGGTATTTAGCGAGAGGGCATGGGAGGCCGTTACCTCCTTCTGCGAAGCAGTAATGCTCGCGAAGGAGGACGCAGAACGTGCGAGGGAGAGGCAAATTTCGCGCCCTCACGCCCCTAGCCGCCGCAGGAGACGCCCTGGTCGTCGGGAATCGCAGGCTGATTCCCGGCCAAGGTAGGCGCGGGCTTGCGAACGGTGAGCAATGGGTAGTTCGCCGTCCGATAAGGACCAGGCCTGGGTCGACGGCGCGTTGTGTTCCACGCGCGCCTCAAAGAGATGTCAGCAAGTGAAGGGGTCCGATAGGACCGATGCCTACCGGGGTTGCGGGAAAGTCTGAAAGGGATACCGTGGCCCCAGGCAACGTAAAGGCAACGGAAGGAACACGGGTGGGTTTTAGTCAGTAAGAGTCTGACACGCCCTCCCGCTCCGCCCAGAGCGGGAGAAGTTATTTGAATATTTCCCATCCAAAAAAAAAAGGGGACTTTTAATATAGCTCTCTGGGCTCTCTCTAAATTTATAAAATAACTTTTAGAGGTACCTCCCCAAGTGGTAATGCAATATACTAGCAAAGACTGGCATAGTGCAAAGTAAACTGTTTTAATAACTAATGTATCAGATGAAGATTAATTTTCGGATTCTTTTAACTAGGGTTTCAATGTATTGTTGGAAGCTGAGACGGTAATCTATGATTACCTATGCCAAGATATAGATATAGATAGAATTTGTTTTAACAAATACAGGACATGAACAATGATTGATGAAATTACATGAGTGGGCTTTCAAGTTGAAGTTGAAGTTTGGTTGATCCTGGGGTCTAAGGGAATAATAAGTCATGTATTTTTTCCTATCGACGTTGAGGGTAAGCAAATTGGAATATAACTATTTATACACCGTATACCTTGTTGAGCATAATTTTAACCTCATCGCACGGGTTAGCATCGAATATCAAGGCAGTATCATCGGCAAATGTGATGATTTTACCGTTTTGTAGATTTAAGTCACATAGTCGTTTGTATAAACTAAGAATAATGTTGGACCGAGGATGCTACCTTGTGGACGATTGATTGATTGTAGTACGTTCTGATTTTGCAAGTGTGAGCGCGACTTCGAATCTTTAAGTTACTGTCAAGGTAAAGGCCTCTTTTAAAGCCCACATTTATTGCTACAGAATTACATAACTTATAACTTAACAATATCTAATAACGTCTGGATTATAATAGTCTCATGAAGAAACTAGCTTTAAACTACTAAAAACTAGCTTTGAAGGTCAGAAAATATCCCACAGAAGCCTGCTGCCTGAACTGCAAAGTAGTTTGTTCTTCAATCTGGGATCAAAATTTCATAGGCCGTGTCTTGAAGTAACATTTAGTCTGTATTTCATTCAAATCGGTACTCTCCAGTCTCCACTCTATTAAAAGTTCATTTTGAATTGAAGAGTTAAGTTTTCCTTCACTCCGGATTTAGAAATTCGGGCAGCCGACTAAGCACAGCTTTGAGACGGAACTCTCAGGCCGCCAGCGCCAGTCCTACTCACCCTTATTCGGTTTAAAAAAATAAATAGAACAATTTTACCTAAAATAAAATTGATATTAAGCATACTTACCTTTCTCTAAGCCATAAATTGAGATAGACGTATCCGGTTCCGGTACGGTGAAGCGCTTTAAGCCCCGCAGCGTCATATCCGCCCCAATCCGGCAGGTAGTGGGGATACGTTTGCGCAGCGTATGACGGTATCCTTGAACCTCATTGCGACTCAATTTACCGTGATTGATGAAGATATCAATCACATACATTTGTGATTAAGAATCAGCAGACAGAAATATAAATTGGCTTAGAGAAAGGTAAGTATGCTTAATATCAATTTTATTTTTAGGTAAAATTGTTCTATTAAGCTTGACTGTACCTTTCTCTAAGCCATAAATTGAGAAGTGTTTGTTATCGACTGCTGGATTGGGACTAAATTAGAACGCCAATGTGATCAACAAGGTTATTTATTAATTTTAGACTTTTGATAGTTCAACTTATATTAAATCAACAGAATTAGATCCTATGACTTTAATTATAATATTACATCGATATTACGATTAAGTAAATCATCTTATCGTTTGAAACAGATTACTGATCCGACTTGATTCATTTGTAGACCTGTAATCCTTGATTTCTTTTTTATAATATTTGTGAAATGTCAAAGCAGAGCGCCAATTTCCTCTCTCCAAAATATGATCAATCGGAATATTATCTGACCAACTAGCCGAGGCTACTACCGATCGCACACTACCTGGACTAGTGTTTATTCCAGCTTGTTTTAACAATGACTTAATCCAGCCCCCTATGATAGTGCGGGTAGCTGGTTTCGGTTCACCACGTGTGCTAATAAATAAGCTCTCAATATTACCCCTTTGACCCTTAGAGAACTCTAGCAATTTGTCAATCCAATAAATTGGGTCAATGTTAGAGTTCGACTCGCCTTTAAGTAAACGCCAACCGGATTGCTTATAAGTTCTATTATCAGTTTTGGACCCAAATATCGGCCAAAACACTATAGAATCATCACTCCTTACAAAGTTTTCTTTACTTATATTTAATAATGTAAGGTCATGGACTCTGCGCCCAGAACACAATAAAAGGAGAATTGCAGTTCTTTTAGAAATTTCGAATAATGACATTTTGGAGGGAATTTTGTCAACTAAGAATCTAATTAAAACATTAATGTCCCAAATGGGACTTTTAGCTTTGGGTGGCTGTTTTAATGCTATACCTTTCAATACTTGCTTTATAATAACGTGAGAACCTAATGAGAAGCCACTAGGCGGGCGACAAAAGGTACATACCACAGACTTATGTAATGCAATTGTGTTATAAGCAAATTTAAATTTAAGATGCAAATCAGTTAGAAATCGAGCCACATCTTCAGGGGATGGAACTATAGAGCTCACATTGTTGTCACGTGACCATTTACACCATCGTAACCATGCCGGCTTGTAAGTATTTAAGGTCGATTTTCGCCAGCTACCTTCTAAAATTTCTATCTGATCTTTCTGCCAAGAATCTAACAGCGATGACCACCCTGTATTAACCACACCTTTAAATTCAATAGATGAACTTGTGGAGGCGGTCGATTGGTTATTGTGTCTATCAAGACTTGGTCCAAATCCGTTACATGGTAGGGAGGGTGCATGGAGCGAGCCACCAAATCTGCTTTCCAAAAGACCTTCTCCCAATCGGGTGTTATCACCAGGTACATGCCAGTTGCCTGGTTCAGGTGCGCTAATACTCTGGGTATTAAACACGGTGGTGGGAATACCCATGCTAACCTGTAGTGCCAAGGGCGACCGAAGGCATTGTGGAAAACAGCTGCCTGATCTAAATCTAGACTTACATACCTGGGTACTACATGAGCAGTTCGTGACGCAAAAAGATCTATTTCGGGAACTCCGAAATGCTGAAAAATTTTCCCGGTAGCACGGGGAAGCAAATGCCATTCTGTCGGGGCAGATTTTCTTGAAAGCCGGTCTGCTACGTAGTTGTATCGACCGGGAAGGTGATATACCGAGATATGTATCCGATAACGATCTATTTCGTCTAAGACTTCGTATGTTAGGTTTAGGAGGGGCTGTGACTGTGTGCCGCCTTCGTTGCGCAGGTAAGAAACTACAGTTCGGTTGTCGCTCTGAATTAATAAGCTTGTATCGGTCATTAGGTGACCTTTTACCTGAATTACTCGCAAAATTGCCAACATCTCTAAGATATTGCTGTGAGCGTCTCTTTCTTGTGCTAACCAACTGCCACATAAGGTCTGGTTGTTGAGCTGCGCACCCCAACCTGCCTTGGCAGAGTCCGTCGTAAGGAAATAAGTTGGAGGTGAACTGTGCAGTTGAGAATCCATGTTGTGATTCTGTATCCACCATTGCAGGTTCGGAATTACCTTGACGGGCATCTGTGTTCGACCTTTTACATTTTTTCGCAATAAGGAATTGCTGAAAGTCAGCATTGCACGAGAATTCAAGCGCCCTCGCGGGACTACGAAGCTGGCAAAATTCCAAAGCCCTAGTATACTCTGGACTTCTTTTAAACTTACCTTGGTGGCTTTTGCCATTTTCGATGTTCTCGATTGCAATAAGCGAACCTTTGCTGGTGGTAGTAATTTGACATTTTTCCAAGGGTACCATAATATCCCCAGATACTCGATTGACTGCTGAGGAGTCAATACGGACTTCTGAAAGTTTATTACAAAGCCAAGGGACTGCAATAGTCTTACCGTTAAGTTCGTGTGACTTTGCAGAGTTTCTCGATTCTGATTCGCCAGGAGAAAATCGTCGAGATATACCAGCAATCGCACTCCTTGGTCTCTTAGGATCTGCGCGATCCAATTCGTCAGGCAGGCAAAAACCTTCGGAGCAGTTGCCAAACCGAAGGGGAGGCATGTCATTTGCCAAAGTTGGTTCGATACTATTAATCTGAGGAAACGTCTGTGTCCTGGCGCGATTGGCAGGTGAAAATATGCATTTTTCAGGTCTATTTTCACCAACCAATCCTGTGGTTGGAGGAAGTCGGGGACTTTGTACATGTTCACCAATCGAAATTTGTCTATTTTGACATAGTTGTTTAGTAATTTTAAATTGAAAACCGGGCGAACCGAAGACATCGCGTCCTTTTTTGGTACAAGAAAAATTGTTGAGACAAAGCTCGGAGTCAATGAAGCTTTTTCTAACACCCCTTGATCTACTAGTTTCTTTAATTGGATTAAGATTTCTTTTGAGTTTATTGTATGAAATCTTTTGGGAATCCTTAAGGGATGAACAAGCGGTGGTTTGCTTAAAAAGGGGATCCGATAGCCCGATATTATCTTTAGTATATATAACGGTGCCCCTAACTTCCTCCAGACACTTACCCGATGTTTGATTCTCCCGGCTTGAAAACGTTGATGATAGTCAATCGACTCGTTTATCACGCCGTCCCAGGGTACTACGTTTCTTACCGTATCGTGTATCTTCGGTATGACGAAAAAACTCTTCTGCCCTTCTCTTTCGTCCTTGCGCAGGATTAAAGCCACTATTAGTGGAGGGACGATAGTTTGCACTGTTGCGCACAGGCACTATATATTTCCTACCTCCTTGTGTGTCCCTTCTTTGAACAGAAGGCTTATACGGTCTACCCTGCGAGGATAATTTAATAGGTGCGGCTTGAAAAATTCTTAAGACGCCGCCTTGTTTTCCTACAAAATCTGTAAACTTTGAATCGTCAAATAAATGATGCGCGGACGGGGGTATTTTCCTTAACGATTCCTTAAAACAACTTTCTTTTACTGAATTTAAAATACTATCACGACGTTGTTGCACTATATCAGCCCGTTTGCCACATATCATTTGTAATAAATCCGATTGTATTTTTTGGTATTCCCCGTCGGCAAAAAGTTCATTGATTTTTGAAGTAATCTCTTCAGTGGTCGTTGGATTTTTTAATTCGGATACCCATGAAATGAATTGGCATAAACCTTTTTGAAATGCTTCGTTTTGCAAAATAACTGCATGAGACATAGCAGCTAAAGAATTTTCAACGACCGCTAACGAACGATTACGTTCAAAATTTTTCAAAACGTCATTACATTCTAGCTCTACAAAACCTGGGGTAGAATTATAAAGTTTCTGTGCTTCAGAATAACGTACTTGAGCCCAGTCAGGCGAGTTAAAATGTTGCAGTTTGTTAAGCAATTCGAGATGCATATTATTTGTCTGTAATGTCTGCGACTTGAGGGTAGTTTGTATTTTAAAATCAATCCCTTTTTCTTTGTTTAATTCATTATCCAGTTCAGTCGTGCTCGGAATATATAGAATAGACTCACTGTCGGACATGCACGACTGAGTATTATTTTTAACAATAAGATCTTGCAAAGAGGATACTTTTTCAGTAAGTTTTTCAAAAGCGTCCTCTAATTTACTTAGCTTTGTACGGCGGCGTCGCTCCTTTCGCCTACGATGTCTCCTTTTCCGCGCCGTGGAAGAAGAATCGCTGCTACTGCTCGAACCACTAGATTGCGACCGAGCACGTGGGGCATTGTCCATACTAAAATTATTTTCGTCCAAAGAGTTCATTTTTAACACAAATTAATTTTATTCTAACACTAAAATTAATTTTATTTTAACACTAAAAAGTAGGACACCCTTTTTAAAAGTAACGAGTTACTTTAAAACGCGACTACACCGTTCGGATTCCGAACGCCAATGAGGTTCAAGGATACCGTCATACGCTGCGCAAACGTATCCCCACTACCTGCCGGATTGGGGCGGATATGACGCTGCGGGGCTTAAAGCGCTTCACCGTACCGGAACCGGATACGTCTATCTCAATTTATGGCTTAGAGAAAGGTACAGTCAAGCTTAATATAACGGTTTAGTATGATTATAAATACATGAAAATACAAATTATTCATTTGACTATTATTATTATTCTTTATTTCATTTCTAATACATATTGTTTACATTTTTAAATATTTTTATTAAAAATACAAAAAAAAACATTTAAAAATATAAAAAATAGTGGCCCATCGGCATCAGGAACAGGGTCCAAGCTACCGGTGGTCAGGGCTCTAGAGAAAGGAACCTCCTCACTATGCGTGCCGTGTCCAGAAGTACTGCTTTCTGAATCAAGCCCTTGACCCAGCCGCGCAATGAGAGCCTCCTGAGGTGTTGATCGAGGCTCTCCGCTATTAGGCCATTAACCGAAACGATTTATCGGTACAATGATTGCAGAGTCCACGTCCCACATGTCGACAACCTCGTGTGCTAAGTCAAGATACTTGTTTTTTTTTTATCGTTCTCAGCTTTCACGAGATTCTCGTCATGAGGGACAGCGATATCAACAATCATTGCACGGCGCTCTCGTCGATCTATTACCACAATATCAGGCTTATTGGCTACAATGGTCCTGTCAGTGATAATAGATCGATCCCAGTACAATGTGGCGTGACCATTCTCGAGAACTGGGTCGGGCACATACCTGCAGTATGGTACTTCGGACTCCACAAGGTTGTACTGCATGGCAAGTTGCTGGTGGATAATCCTAGCCACTAGATTGTGTCTGTGCAAGTACTCGCCGTTAGCAAGACGAGAACAACCGGAAACAATGTGTCGGATTGATTCACCGGGACGGTGGCATGCCCGACAGATGTCAACCGTACCCTCCTTGACAATGTATTATCGATAATTATTCGTCATGATAACTTCATCCATAATCGCACAGACAAAACCTTCGGTTTCCCCGAAGAGGTCGCCGAAACGCTGCCAGGATACAGACGCTAAAAAGTCAACATCAGGCCCATGTAGGGCCCGAAAAAAGCGTCCGTGAAGCTCTTCGCCTTGCCATACTTCCTTACGATCGTTAGTATCAACTACTGCAGGTTTGCGCCAGTTCTATTTCGCCAAGGAGAGCGGGGTGAGGCCTTTGTCCACTGCGACCACATCTCGGTGCATCCCCACGTCATTTTGAAGGAAATATTCCCTGAGACTGCAGATCTCGCGGTTGTGGAGTTCGCGTTTTACTTTATTTTCAGTCTTTAGTATAAATACTGAGTTTCAAGTTAAGCAGACTGCTTGTTAAAATTCTACCATACAAAGTCAAAGTCAAAATCATTTATTTCAAATAGTCTCCTATAAGGCACTTTTGAACGTCAAAATTTACAAAAAATATAGAATTGATTCTAGTTGCCCCTTCCAAAAGGTAGTTTTCGTATGGAGAAGAAACTGTACCGTTACTCTTTTTAAATGTTTTACAATATTTTGTATAGGTACAGACGCCAGCAGGTCAACCTTCCCGAAACTGTCAAATTTTCCCAATCAACTCTGAACCTTATGCTTTGGTAATAAAGTTGAAAATCTATTAAAGAAATTTGACAAATTGTAGTCAGTTGATGTGCTGGCGTCTGTACATTAATTCTATAATTATATGTGAAGACGATGCACCTAGAATAAAATTACTATACCACAATAGGTAAAAAGAATTAAAAAAGAAGCCACGACAAATATGTTAATTATTTGATAGACACATGGTGCTCACATATTTACAAACATTGTTAAAGTAGACGATTTTCCGATTTCTTACAAACTATATCACCCCTCTTAATCCTCCCTTGGGTGGTAGTTTAGAAAAACGAAAAATGGCAAACTTTATAAGTTACATACATGACTAAATTATTTAAATAGACCTTATGTAGTTTATTTATTTATTTAGAGGTATAACAAGTATGTATTAGGTATGTTGAAACTGTTGGTACTCCCCGTCACTTGTCCATAAGGGTTCATTAGAAAACCAGCGTCAGACAGCATTTGTCTGGCATTAATGCTGAAATTAACCTTTTTGGCGCAGCCGTGAGGCACACAATTGTCGCTTTATGATTATTTTCACTTTTTTATTTTTATTTTTGTATTATGTGTTTCACGAACTGTGTCCAAATAAATATTATTCTATTCTATTCTTCTTCTTCTACTATTCGTGCCAAGTTTCAAGTTTATGAATTCAAAGAAAAATATTTTTCATAGAAACAAAATGGTCTAATTTCCAAAAACCCTTTCTTAGTGGATGCCTATTGCCTACGTCATAATAACTATTTGTGTGTCAAATTTCAGCCCAATTTTTTCCGTGGTTTGAGCTGTGCGTTGATACTATCAACTATGTAGTTTAACCATAGATGTATTGAGTTCAACTGTTATATGAAACTGTCCCAAAAAGATAGGACTTTAGTCAAGATGCTGAGAAAACTTAACGACGGTCAATGGACTCAGAGCTAGTGCACTCACGGACCTTGCACGTCCTTTAAACTGCACTGTATGCAGACCTATATAACAAGAAACCTTCAATAAAGCTTCGTGATCGCACTATCACGAATCCGTCAACCAAAATACCAAGCATCGTCATCATGGACATAGACGATGGACAGTAGTATTTAATTGTTTTTATTCGTTATGTGTTATATTTTTACTTATTATATATAATTTGATTTATGTAATTGGTTTCCTAAACCGTGTAAATCAAATAAATAAATAAAATAAACTAATTCATTGTAACTATCTACCCATGTTAAGCAGTGGAGTTTTACGGGCAATGAACAAAAGCCAGTCAGAGTCAATCTTATTGTTAAATTGGATTAATTAAACAAACGTCTTCTGTTATGTGACAGACAAGTGCACAGACAAGGCTTGTGTTGGTCGCGGACGGAACTATGAAAATGGAGCAAGCTCGATAATAGAATAGAAATTGTATTGTAACCATGATTCGGTTGATGCATTATATGCTTTTCATTCTACTAAATCTAATACCTAAGCGATATAGCATTCATAATAGGTACACAGTTAAGCGAGCTTGGGGATGCATGTATGTAGCTACTCAAGTCGTTGCCACCCCGATGCGTTCACGCAAACTCGAAGTTTATCTGCCCCTATATTATTTGGAGAGTACGCGAAATGGAAATGGAATCTTTAAAACGAAAAGGCACAGCCGATGCAGGAGCCTGGACAATTATCGAGCAAAGACTACAATTATATATAGAATATGAGGCTTGGTTGCATTTCATGCGATTTCAGATTTTAAACAGCAAGTGCCAATCCTAATTTGAAAAATACTAAGACCATATGTGGGCGTCCAAACAAAAAGGGTCCAGTTCTAAAGCATAAGGTTCAAAGTTGATTGGGACAATTTGACAGTTTCGGGTAGGTTGACCTGCTGGCGTCTGTACATACTATCAATTGACTGTTCTAGATACCGAATCTAGTCTTAACTCAATACCCCACTACTGGACCCTTTTTGCTTGGACGCCCACATATAGAGATGAATAATTAATCTAATATATGGTCGCAGAATTCTTTACATAGACTTTATTGATACCAAAATACCCACGCAATTCTTGCATGCTTTGATCATATTTGACACGACGGGGTATCTACCCTGTGCCTTTTCTGACCAGTGTAATTCTGGTGTAATTCTTCGTTGATAGTAGATATAGGTAGTTGGTTTTCAATTACACACAACTCTTAACTCAAACTCAAAGCATTTATTTCAATTATAACATTTACAGGCACTTTTTAGTTATCACTTATCAAGGGGTCATTCAGCTTGAGTTATTTTATGAAGCTAGTCGCCCATTCCAAACGAAATAGGTTCCTGATGGAGAAGAACGGGCAAGAAACTCCATGGACACTCTTTTAAATCAAAACATTATGTTACAGGTTATTTATTTAACAATTACAATCTCAGTCCTTTCTAACACAACTTTTATTTTCATGTTTATTCCCACACACGCCATTCAGTGCGCCACGCCTTTCTCAAAGTCGGGCGACATACCCCGAATTTCAATACAATATCATATTACTAAGGTTGTTCAATAAAACTTACAAACAATGCTAAAATGCTTATCAGTTAATTCTTTTATAATTAAACAATGCTAATATTCACAAATACAAAGGTTATTCAGATTAAAGTTGAATTACAAGCTTCATTACTTTCTACAACTTCACTATTCCTATTTTTGATAACACTTCCTGTGATTCAAGGAATTTAATCAAACAACAAGTATTCATTAGTAAATTGCAGTGTAACATAATCTTATTACTTTATAGTTGGTTTTCTATTATTGTAACTTATTTAGTTCTCGTATTCAATTATTACATGCAGTTATTGATTTTAATATTCGCAAACCGCGTCATCTCAGGTACCGCTTTGTCATAAACAAATTTACTTCAAATGATTTAATTTCAAATGACAACTTGTTAATATGACTAAAAACCCATAAATCATTAAATAAATGTTCTCTTTTAATTTTAACTTTAGTTTTTGTCCCAACATCGAAATTGGTTATAAGCACGCGAATGGCTGTAACAGTATTCCACACTCCACAGTAACCCATAGAGGGCAGGATCAAAGACTGTATGGTGAATAACAATTATAATAAGTAGTTACGCATAAGATTATGTTATAATCTTTACAGGTAGACGCTTTCGCGGCGACATATATAATCAAAGCTTGCATGAGAGCGTTTATTCTGAAAGTGGGCAACGTCGCAAATAGATGTCAAATATTTCGCTGTTTTGATTAATTTGGCAATTATTAGCTACTGTATGGAAATATGAAATGTGGCTAACTAGCGAACTAGAATATTAATAATATTTCGGTCCTGTGCCTATGGCCTGACCTCTGAGATTACCTCTTCCATTTACGTTCACGTATCGGTGTGTGTACCCATTATCTATCCCGTTCCCTCCCTAAACGACCTATCTATAGCTGTCTCTTTCTCATGCTGTGCTTGACGGCTAGAGTCGGACCGCGCAGAGGCCCGCTTACTTTCTTCAGTACGCTTTTATTTACGCAAGCGAGTGGTGTGTGTGTACAATTTAATGTGAAATTAAGTAAGAATTCTCGAAAACGTTGAGTAACGTTCGAAGAAAATTAAAAGGAATATTATTTAAGGTGAGTTATTAATACGAATGTTTATTTTTCCCAGATAATTTCTCTTTCGCACGAGACTATTGTGGTTCCTATATATCTCGGTTTATAACCAGATTTATATATTATTATCGTAACTAATTTCGAATTAGAGTCCGATCTCGGGTTCAAACCCAGACGGTTAGTCTCAAAACACGTACAAATACGTGAACGGAGAGTATTTTGGTTCCTATCTATCTCGGTTTGTGACCAGATTTATAGTTTAACTAAACATAATCTCAATTATTAGACTCCGATCTCGGGTTAAAGCCCAGACGGTTATAGTCTCAAATCACGTATAAATTGTCGTGAGTGGCCCGACCTGACACGAAAGAAGGGCCGACCGGCCCCGAACTTTGATACGATCGGACAGAAAATCTGGCCCGACCGGGTACGGAGTCTGGCCCGACCGGGTCTGGAGTTTGGCCCGACCGGGTCTGGAGATTGGCCCGACCGGGTCGGGAGTCTGACCCGACCGGGTCTGGAGTCTGGGCCGACCGAGTCTGACCCAACTGGGTACGGTGTCTGACCCGACCGGGTCCAAAGATTGATCCGATCAGATCGGGAACCTGATCCGACCAAGTGTAAAATCCGACCCGACCGGGCTTGACCAATCCGGCTACCACACTGACCTGACCAATCCTGTACCTGGCAGTAATTTTATAAGTAAAGTGTATTTTCCGATGATCGCCAATTACTTAAGCGTTCATTTCATTTCCAATCGACAGATGGCGACTTCGCAAAATTTCATCACACTGGGTGAACTATTCACTCGAAATTCCGATGATGAAGAGGAGGAACTTTTAGCTAAAGTTAAATCCATCATCGAAGAGAGTCTCCCCATTGGTTGGAGAGACTGGAAAGTCATCGATTGGTCCAAGGAGGAACTCCTCGGCAGGAAGATGGATCACAGGGTTCTGAATAAAATACGTTTCGCAATCCCATCAGTGGAGCTGGTTAAAGCCTTTTATCCTGAGGCGAAAGCAATCGGTGAAAAAGCCTACAAAAACATGAAGCTTAAGCTATTAGACTGGGATATCTGCAGAGCCCTTATTACTAATCCGAACCACGTAGCAGCCAAACTGCGCGGATCTTCTGCGCAAGCAGAAATATTCAGAAAGGCAGTAGAGATAGTTAAAGCGTCGGTTTACTCCAGAGAACAGATCTCTGACGCATTGACAACGGACGTAGAGTCGCACAAGAACAGAGTTAGAATCTACTCTAGGTCTAATTCTGAAAGTCGAACACACATAAAGCGAAAACGACCCAGACTACCATCGTCTTCATCGGATAGAAACTCCGCCCAGTCAGCAAGTGACTTTTATTCATCTTCACTGGACAGGAACTCCCCCAAACGCATACAACGCATACGCTACTCATCATCACCTTCCTGTTCACCAGAAAGAAAGGCTACTGACTCCAGATTAGACCGTATGGAGAGCATGATTCAAAATCTATATAAAATGATGAGCACAAACAAGAACGAAGATAGACTCGATAATTCGAGCTGGCGAGCTCCCAGTCCGATACTGGTTTTACCTGAGGAAGACCACAATGAGACCAATAATAATTGGGACATATACTCACCGTCGACAAAAGAGAGTGAGCCTGCCATACCCAAAGCAAATCCAATTCTGGAGCAACAAGGTCATAAATGTCAAAGGCTTGGGGAACCAACATGGAATAAGATTCGCTACGCTGACTCCCAGAAAAAACTCCAAGCCTCACCAGTTTTCCATTGTCTTCGGATAAATGCAACAATGTACCAACACTCCCACCCCAATCAGCTAAAGGATCTGCTGGGGAAATGTGACTCCGCGTTTGGTACCATAACTCATGGACTTTTGCTACAACGGCTAAAACTTCAGGAAGCCTTAAAAAAAGTAGCGGAACAACACCCTGAGGCCATAGAAAGCCTAAAAATGATGCTAACGTCAGAAAGTGAATTCCGCTCAATATCCGACGACTTACTTCAATACACTTGTGGCAAACGTGCTGAAGTAATTGAGTCTAGACGAAAACTGTATGAGCCGAAGAATAATTTTTACCGATCGGTCCTGAATGACATCCCGCCATCGGGAACTCATTTATGGGACGAAGAAAAATTACAAGAGGCGATCAAAACACACGGTGCCTCTAAAATTGCTCCGGCCCCTCGTCGAATATTATCGAACCATATGTATACAGAAAAGGAAAACAAGCCAAAGCAGTCCCGAGACCTTAACTCCTTCAGAAAACCACATCAAGGTGTCAAAAAATTCCGGAAAGCGGAGTTCAAACAGCGGCCCCAGAAACCACAGTCATCAAAGGACCATAAACGTCACAATTTTAAGGAAAGGGGCGGAGGGGAGAGACGGCGTTACCTTTGACAACCAATGCTTTCGGGCGGGACAACTCGCAGACCACATAACAGCGTGGGAAAATGTAGGTGCACCAAAATCCATCATAAGCATCATAAAAGGCTACGTAATCCCGTTCTCGGAAAAACCACCAATCACAACCTTAACACCAGCATTACTGGAAAAATTTCGAACACCAACTTCCCCGCTGATGGATCAAGAAATTACAAAAATGATTCAACAAAAGACCATAATAAAATTAGACTACAAGACTGGCTTCCTCTCAAAACTGTTCTTAGCACCAAAGACAGACGGTCAATGGAGACCAGTCTTCAACTTGAAAAGACTGAACGAATTTGTCAAGTTACAAAAGTTCCGACTGGTAAACCATCGAAAACTACAATACTTCCTACAAAAAGGAGACTACATGGCCAAAATAGACCTATCACAGGCCTATCTTCATGTACCAATAGCAAAAAGGCACTGGCGTTACCTAGCACTACACTACCGCAATTCAACGTATGCACTAACAGCACTTCCTTTTGGTCTGAGTTCCGCGCCTCAAATATTCGCAAAAATAATAAACTGGGTTGCCAAGCTACTCAGAAAACAGAACATATGATTAGTCGTGTACCTCGACGACTTTTTGATAGTGAATCAAAACCCACGGCATTTGAGAAACGAGGTATCAATGGTAATAGAGACTCTTACAAATCTGGGCTTCAGAATAAACTGGGAAAAGTCAGTGCTAAAGCCAACAAAAGAAATAACGTTCCTCGGAATAAACTGGAACACAGAATTGAATCTAAAAACCCTACCTGCACAAAAAATAAAATCACTAGAGAAGACCATCCTAAAAATCATAAAAAGCGAAAAATGGAGTTGGCAACAAGCAAAGTCGTTATTAGGCAAAATGGAATTCGCTTCGTTCGTGATTCCGCTAGTTCGACTACACTGTCGAAAAATTCAACGTGCCGTGAACCGGTTACCAGAATCTATGCCCAACCTACACTTCAAAATAAAGCCAGAAAATATCCAAGAGTTGCAATGGTGGTCGATAAACTTAGAACAAAGTTCAAAGATAATTCTGAAAGAACCAGAAATCCATCTAGTCACCGACGCCTCAAATACGGGTTGGGGAGCGGAGCTAGAAGACGAACTGATCTCAGGACTATGGAATACATCCCAAAAGAAATGGCACATAAACAAGAAAGAAATGTTCGTTGTTTACAAAATTTTGTCAAACTACCAGACCGTACTAGAGAACAAAAGTATACTTATACAATGCGACAACAAGACGGTGGTGGCATACATAAAGAACCAGGGTGGGACCAAATCGGTATCACTCCTAAAACTTGCAGGCGAAATCTTGAATATGGCGTTACGCAAGAATATAGAAATACGAATAGAACATATTCCAGGTCAATACAACGTAATATCAGATCATCTATCCAGAGGCAAGAGCTTACCAGACTGGCACCTATCGAACTGGATACTGAAGACAATTTTCAGAAAATGGGGCACTCCATGCATCGACCTATTCGCAACACAGAAATCGGCAGTAGTCGCAAAATACGTCACGCGATTTCCATGTCGACAGGCAGAATTTGTGAACGCATTCACAAGGACATGGGATTACAAACTAGGATGGATATTCCCTCCTCCACCGTTAATACCCAGGATCCTACAACACCTCAACCAATGTCAAGGGACCTTCATATTGATAGTTCCCAGATGGGAGAATGTCTTCTGGCGACCGATTCTCAAGAAAAGATCTGTAGACAAACCGTTCACAATACGGAACCTAGTCGACCATTTGATAGACCTTCAAACCAATCAACCTCCTCCCAAAACACAGGATTTGTACTTGGAAGCATGGAAAGTACGGGGTGGGCCGATTTAGTTAAAAATTGGTCGATCAATGAAAAACAAATTCTAGAAACTTCATGGCGCAAATCATCTCTTGGCACTTACTCGGCAGCATGGAAGAGCTGGTGCTTGTGGGCCAATGATAAAAAAGTTTCAATAAACAACCCGAATCCCACAGAAGTAGCACAATATCTTTGTTACTTATATTATACGAAAAAGTTGTCTTATAGAACTATTTATTTGCACAAATCAACAATAGCAACATTCTCAAATCCTCTAAATTCTGACAAAATCTCTAACAACCCGTTAATAAAACATACCCTTAAAGGAATTTCAAACATAAACCCTCAGTCTTTACGAGCAAAAATATGGGATATAAATAAATTATTAACCTGGATACGCCAAAATCCTCCGGACCCAAGCAACATTTTTCAAGTCTCCAGATATCTAGCAATACTACTGCTTTTATCATCTGGAAGAAGAGTACATGACCTGACCCTCCTCAGAATAGATGATGGATTCCTAGAACAGTCAGAAAATGAAGTCATTTTCTGGCCACAATACGGGTCGAAGACGGATAAGTTGAAACATATACAATCAGGATGGAAACTAGTAAAAAACAATCAGGATCTATGGGATATGGTAAACTGGGTTGTGAAATATATTGCAATATCGAATTCAAGGCGACATGCCAATAATCAGGTAATTCCATATTTATTTGTGAAGACACGAGGTAGAGCAGGTCCGGCCTCTCGTTCTGTAATAGCTGGATGGGTGCGAACAGCCTTATTTTCAGCTGAAATCAAAGCAGGTGCAGGAAGTACCCGATCCGCAGTGGGCACTTACAGATTTAATCATTGTCTGCCACTAGATGAAGTACTAAAGAGAGGAAATTGGCAAGGCCCAAACAACTTTTTTAAACATTACTATAGAGAGATTGATAAGTCTGCAACCGTTGAAACTAATATCAACAACATGGTCACTGAATCTTTTGTGCCATTGTAATACATAAGATCTCATTTATTTTATGTTTTGTTTGTGATTTTTAACTTGATTTTATTATTAAATTTTTAATTATTGTACCTATACCTATGTCTAGGGGTATTAGGTACTCAGAAGTTTGGTTTATCTGTTACCTTTTATTAAGAAGTTGTTTTGTTTTTATTTTATTATTATTAAGGAGAAGACTGAGCTAAAGTCAATTTGATTAAAATCTCCTTAGGTGTTAAACCTTAACTAAAATATTACTAAGATGCTAAAAGTCTAAAATATCTTCATTTGTATTAGACCTCTAGAATAAAACTATGGTTAGCTCTAATAAATTCTTTCTTTTCTGTCATCAACATATAAAATCAATCCAGTAATTCAATTTTACATCCCCCTAAGAATTTTATCACAGTACGCTGCTGTGCTGATAACTAACATGCCGGCAGATTTAAGACATATCTCAGAGGTCAGGCCATAGGCACAGGACCGAAATAGACCAATTTTCCCCCCAAGGGGAAGAAAATTGATATTTCGGGTCTTGCCGTAGGCCTGACCGGAGCAATTACTTGCCGGCTGATCTGGGTACTGAAGAAAGTAAGCGGGCCTCTGCGCGGTCCGACTCTAGCCGTCAAGCACAGAATGAGAATGAGACAGCTATAGATAGGTCGTTTAGGGAGGGAACGGGATAGATAATGGGTACACACACCGATACGTGAACGTAAATGGAAGAGGTAATCTCAGAGGTCAGGCCTACGGCAAGACCCGAAATATCAATTTTCTTCCCCTTGGGGGGAAAATTGGTCTAAATAGCAATTATAACACTGAATTTGATGTTGTAACAGTTTTAGGTGTAAAAAGCGTTTAAAAAGGCATTTGGAAAGTTTCGTAATACTTTTTTTACATCTAAAACTAAATATTCGGTGTTACTATATTATATTATTATATGTGTTGCATTTCATAATCAATTCACCACACCACATTTCATATTTCCTTAAATTGCCAAATTAATCAAAACAGGTAAACATTTGACAGCTATTTGCGACGTTGGCAGCTTTTAGGTTATCTGGGTGAGTCATTGCATTCTGCTGGGTGAGTACGTCGCACATATGACTCACACTAGGGCCGCTTTCCGTAATCGCTCACTGCGCTGCTGACATCGATAATTTGCATTCCGATCAAGATAACACGATTATGACAGCGGAGGGCTGACAACAATTCGGAACGCTCGTGAACGCGCAGTACTCGCTCATCGTCAAAACTTGCTTATCATATTTGTTTGTGTTTATACCACAAATTTCTTCTTCTTCTTTGGTTAGGTAGCGAACGGTAGCCAGAAGCACAATTTCGAAAAAGCCACGTTCGTTAAAGATATGATGCAAGTCAAAACAAAACAGCACAACTGTTATTGTCGCTCATGGTGATATCATATAGTAAAAGGCATGGTCGGCGTTATCGCCAGATGGCGCATATTATGACGTCATCTATGACGATTCAAGACACATCGTTATCGCGCCCACGTTAAATTTAGTTCGGGTGTTAGCACGCTCAAATCGATTACAGCGTAACTCGGAATGCACCCTAGATGTAAGGATTCGTCTGTAGTCTGTGGCTAAATCAGTCAGTGTCATTTGTCACTGTCAGTGACAGTCACACTTTATAGTCCTTGTTGTGTCTGGAGTCTGTGTCTGGAGTGTTCCGCTGTTTGGTTGGGGCTTTGGGTTGTTGGTGGCCAAAGTGGTCATTGTGTTTGTGGTAGCCATTAAAGATTATTACTATGTGGCCATGGTCATTGCAAAATTAGCAAAACAATTTTTTTTTGCAGATAGGTCGGCATTTATTTAAACGATATGGTTTAATCAGCGAGTAAAATATATAGTTCAAAATATATTCTACAAGCTTTTTAGTGAAGAAAACTACATCAGTGAGGCTATCCAATTTAAAATGAATTCGGAAACTATTCTGGAAGGCAGCACAAAGATAGATGAAGAAGAGAAAGGAACCAGAGAAGACTACATTGAAATAGAAATACCGTACCACTTGTACCAATACCTTAGCTCAGACCACTGCAATATTCAAAACATGTGTCGAATATGTCTCGCTACCGATAACGAAGTTTTATACCCGTTAGTTGCAACCAAAGAAAACAATGTTCTAGCTCATATGTTTACGACATCTACTACTGTTCAAGTAAGTTAGGATTGCTTTTTACTCATTAAGCTGGTGATTGACTTAACTTCTAATCCAGATTGTTGTAGTTTTAATTTGTTTATATGTCCAAACTATCCAATGTCAATAATACTGCAGCATAGAAGCAGTTGCAGAAGAGATTATGCTGATTCATTATATAGAAAAGAATTTATCCGGTTCAGATACTTTTGTTAATAACAACTCCTTATTTCATGATTTCATTTTTGTTGAGATATGTGTTAGACTAATAAACAATCACTGTCTATTCAGCTGCTTCCAGGAGATGGCTTGCCATCAAGTATATGTGAGCCGTGTCAGACTCAGGTAGTTCAGAGCTATGAGTTCAAGATCAAGTGTGAGAAGTCAGACTGCATGCTCAAGTCAATACTGAAAGGAGAATTCATTACCAAAGAGGAACTACCTGATCATAGCATGTTGGTATTTAACATTTTCTCATAAAATGTGTTAATATTATGAACCTCTGTTTTTAATCAAACACTTTTTTATGTATTGGAAGTCTAACAAAGAAGGGTTCTTTTCAAACTGAAAAGTCTGTTTTCAGGGAAATAAAGAAGGAAGAAAAGTCTGAGGATAATAATAATGGTGTAGATAACAGCAATATTTATTTAAATCACATTATTGATGTTAAACAAGAAACAGAACTATTGGAAGGTATTTTATTTCTTGTTGTTTTTGGTATTTTTTTATATTTTTTATTGCTGGTTATAAGATGTCCTGCTTTTACTATAACAGTGCTTGCGGGAGTCCTATGTCTAGCAGTGGACGTCTTCTGGTTGAAATGGATGATGATTACAATAATGAGGCCGCTTACTGCGCCCAACCAATCTCAGATGGACTTAAAAGAAAAGTTATAAAAGCTAGCAGCGTCCCTAGCTCTTGATCAGGGTAAAGCGAGATTGTCTTTCGGCGCCCTTTAATCGACGCTTTCACTTCACGTAAATTCTACTTCAGTTTCGTGATAAATAAATAGTAATACCCAAATTTCAAAAAAATCAAGCTTTGTTGCAAATATCAACACTTATTGAATTTAATTTAATTAAGTAGCTCTAATTTTTATATTTGGTGTCAATTTCAATCAGTCACTATATAGTAAAAAAAACAAACAATTACCAAAAAAAAAAGTGAAATAATACTATCTTTTTGGG
Source organism: Xanthia icteritia (assembly GCA_949128155.2). Classification (NCBI taxonomy): domain Eukaryota; kingdom Metazoa; phylum Arthropoda; class Insecta; order Lepidoptera; family Noctuidae; genus Xanthia; species Xanthia icteritia. The sequence continues at coordinate 17,536,521 of OX421930.2, forward strand.
TATGTTGTTTTTTTTTGTATTAAGTTTTTATTTTTCACTTTTTAGTTGTGGTACCAACCCCACACAACTTCGAATACCACTACCTGCTATGTAAATAACAGTGACAGATACATCATAGTTTATCATCGACTCCGTATTATAGTTTCATAGCGACGAATGTTAGGGCGACGACATGTCGACCATCAGTGGTGCGACAGCACATCAGCTCGACGTTCGTTAGTGCGACTGATTGTTTTCTCGAAAAACGACAGGACGATGGAACTTTTGACCGACGAATGAAAGCGCGACACCACTTTTTCGCTCGACAAACTAAAGCGCGACCAACGTTTCTATATTTTGTTGCTACTTTGCGGAGTCTGTGCTGACAGGCCACCACGTCTGCCATGCCATCGTACTGTCGCCCTAACATCTGTCGCAACAATGATCCGGAATCTACATATAACATCATCCACAAAGACTAAATGGGAAAAATACGTATTGTTGAAGCTAACTCAAAAACTACACAATCAAAGTTAATTCAATTTATATGGGACCACCTCTGAAGTATGACCTACATAATCATCAAAATCAATTCATAATTGGCGGAGTAATCGCGTAACAAACAAAAACCTCCTCCTTTTTGAAGTTGGTTAGAAATGCTCCCTATCAAAATTTTATGTTGCGCTAGAAATTGTTTTTCGCATTTGGCTTATTGGCGCCCCTTACCATCTGGCACCTAGAGCGACCGCTCCACTCGCTCTACCTAAGGGACGGCGCTGATAAAAGCAACCTTAAAAACTTACTACTGCTAAAACATTGAGACTTTTATACATAAAAGTCTCAATATTAATTTCCTTATACATGTATAAGGAAATTAATATTAAAAAAAACTTTTTTACAAAAAAAAAACAACCGACTTCCAAAAAAAAACTTTAAAACAAAAACCTTAAAAAAACTAAAAAAAAACTTTTTTACAAAACAAAAACCACTGTGGCTTGAAAGTGTAGAAAGGCGTTAAAATTTGTTTGTATCTCAATGACATCTATTGGCCCAAAATGGTACTAATGAATACATTATTCTACATAAGTACAATTTAACAGAAATATTTTTTTTAATATTAATTACAGTCCTATTAAAATTTTAAATAGAATATAATCTCGATGTAACATTTACTTTTTGTTTCATTGCAATCGTCTCATTCAATAAAAAGATATGCTAATTTAAAGTTTTCAAAGTGATATCCATGTACTACGTTCCAGACGGCAAGGGGTTACGGAGAGGTGGACCGTCGTATGCTGCCTCTAAAATTAAGCTGGGCGGTCACAGTTCATAAATTACAGGGTACCTACCACCCTCGAAAGAGCTGTAATCGACCTTGATAAAAAAAACTTTGCAAAAAGGCAAATATACGTCGCGCTTAGTCGTGTCAGAAGTTTGGAAGGCATAGTTTTATCAGATTTGGACGCCTACAATTATTAATAACAAGGCTACGAAATCTGTTGTTTGACAATCAAGGCCACACATATCATACGACTCAAGTAGCGCAATTTGATGCCGGAATATTACCATTAAAATCATTTATAGCCAGAGTACATCTCATGGCAATTCCAATAAGCCCAAACACGGCTAGGATACATTGTTTTATGACGGAGTTCGGGCGCAGTACTTCCGGCTTCATCTTCAGATCAGTTCGATGGTACCATTTTCATCATAAATATTTATTTAAATGAGCTTCATTGTCGCTTAACTATGTTATTCGAGATATCTTATCGCCACCCGTGAAATACTTATCATTGAGTAGTTCCGGTGGCCATCTGTCGTCTTCTTCATCAATTTCACTTCACCAAATAATACTTTCTGAATGCAAATGCTTAACTTGTTGCTGAAAATACCAAAATCGCTATGTGTATGCCTATTATATTTGAGGACTTCCTTCAATTCTTCATGGATTCCATCATCAGAACTGAATTTTGATAAAAATGGGACCAACCGGGAAGTATGTCCTTTCAAATAAAAAAAGAATTTTCAAAATCGGTTCATAAAAGACGGAAAAAAAAAATACAACCAAATTGATAACCTCCTCCTTTTTGGGAAGTCGGTTAAAAATACAGCAAGTTATTTGTCTCGACAACTAAGTATAGGTGTCTTTACTGATGGAACATTTGTAAATCTGTCATCACCTCCCAGCCGTTTACGTGGGGTCGGCGCAACATGTCTTCTTTATCCACTCTCCCCTGTCAAAAGTCATTCACTCCCTTGTTCATATCATTCCTCACACAATCTAGCCATCTTTTCTTCCCTTCCTCTTCCTCTCCCGCTCCATCCATCAACATTTATATTCATCACTCTTTCAGTGATATTGCGTTTCCTGTCCCCTCATCGTATACCAGGCCAAACGATTTCCTTTCACCTTTTCTGTCACTGACGCCAATATTAAACTTCCCCTTATATACTCATTTCTTACTTTATCCATTTTCTAAATTCTACATTAGTAAATGTATAATGAAAATGAAATGGTAATGATATATTTTTGACCATTTGTCTGGATATATGTTCCGGATTGGCACAAAAACCGCTGAACGGATTTGGATGAAATTTGGCACACAGATAGTTTATAACCTGGATTAACATATTATGGATACTCTTAATCCCGGCAGTATGTTCCCGTAGGATACTCTCCGACATCCGACATTCATAAGAGTAACAGTAGGTAATTTTTAAGGTTCCGTACCTCAAAAGGAAAAACGGAACCCTTATAGGATCACTCGTGTGTCTGTCTGTTTGTCCATCTGTCACAGCCAATTTGCTCCAAATCTAATAATAATAATAATTGTTTATTGAAATAATTTATTTTAAAAATAAGGCCATAAACTATAGCTAGGTACATAACTATTGGATTCTACCTGAACTAGGAATTGACCTGTATCTCAGGTATCACACTCAAGTGCTTATACATAAGTATCTAAGACCGATTGAGTTGAAATTTGGTACACATAATATGTATTTCTGTGTGGATTAAATGAAAGAGCTTATTGTGAGGATATCAATATTTTTATTATAATTTTAAAATAAATTAGTAACTTAAAGATAGAAAATTAATGAAAATTGACCATTGGGGGAATGGTCAATTTTCATCAATTTTCTTAAATATCCTTACCGAAACAACTGAGCCTAAAATTTTTAAAAAATACATAAAATGATTCTTTACTCATAGATTACAGAAAAACCTATAAGAAGTCTATGGTCCTAAAATAACATGGTAAATCTCTTAATATTGTGCGTACAAACTTACATTCGCAGTTGGACAAAACATGACATGAATGAACATGTTTTTCAACTACAATGTTAAGTTTGTTCTTGGGATAAATTCATCCCAACTACGGAATCCTTCATTGTGCGTGGTCCGACACGCACTTGTTTACACTTCTTTCTATTTACAGATGTCCAATATTTAGAAGATCTCAGTGATAACAGTGATAGTAGCAACCTTTGCATAGTACAAAAGACAAGGAGTAAGAAAAAGTAAATTTAATCATAAATTTCTTCTTAATTTGCATTTAATTATTAATTTATTGAATTTGGTAATCTTTATTTCAGAAAAAAGTTCATTGATGATTATGATGGTAAGTTAAACTTTGACAAATACTATTATGTATTCTAATTTCTAAATTGACTGCCTGTGTATGCGATTCATTTAAAATCAAGAGCCTCTAAGAAACCAATTTTTAATATTTTAGAATCTAACCATCTCAAAGTTTCAAATAAGAAACTAAGAAGAAAACATGGCAATAAAAAAGAAAATACTTTCACCTGCAAGATTTGTTCTAAGGTACAGTTTAATAATATGAAATGATGAAAATATTCTTAGTATTCGCGGAATATAGTTATGAAACTAAAAAAAACCTAATTATTGTGGATTGATGAAATTATTTTTATTATTAAAGTTGTTAATTTTTAGAAATTCCAAAATGTGAAATCATTCCATGCACATGTGAAGAGCAAGCATCCAAGCACCAAACATCTATATTTTTGTAACCAGTGCACAGAGTCTTTTCATTCTGAACACGATCTTACAGTACATGCGTCTATACACACTAAAGGAAGCAGTTGGAAGTGCAACCAATGTCCTAAGGAGTTTAGGGGTAAGTTGAAGTCTAATTATAAAATACTTTGACAAAACAAAACAATGACAAGGTAGGCCAAAGGATTTTTTATGTGTAACCAGTGTAACATCTTTCCTCTCGCTTTCCTGCAATCTGTGGGAGCGATTTCGTGAAACGGGACGGAAGTGTGTAACTTCCTGTTACACACTTCCGTCCGGGAAGCTCGCGCTATTTGATATGACCAATGAGCGCGCGCTTTGCTAGAGTTGGCTGTCAGATCCAGGTACCAACCCATTTTCCGAGAGGTCAGCCAAGATGTCAGATGTTATATACCATATGCGACCACTGTAAGGAACGCTCGAATTTTTATTGGATTACCAACTGGATTTGTTACTAAAGTAAGCAGCCTTGAGAAATAAATAGATTAGAGTGAGGTGGGGTAAGGCCCTATAGCCAGCTATCTGACAGCATTGACACGCATTGACTCCTAGGAGCGATATACAATTTGGTAACGATTTTGTAATAGGTTGCTATTTATTTTCTACTAGCGACCTACCCCTGCATCGCACGGTTTTTACGACTTGACGAACCATCGAGATTTCTTTATGTTTTGTAAGTTTAAAAGGACGATCTGCTACTAGGACATTTTGCTAAAGTGTCTTTTTGATTATGGAACGTTTTGATACGGAGGGATATTATTCACGTAAACTTTCCGGAATAAATTCTCTAAATGATGGTGAAAACCGTATCGAAATCCGTTGCGTAGTTAGAAAAACACACAGCAGACACGAAAAGTGACTTGAATTTATAATATGTATAGAAATGCTCCAAATAAGAGATCATAGTCTAATATTCAACGAGAAATTCGAGCTACTGAGAATGTCCATGACCGTTCTTAGAAAGTTCAATTTAGATATTGTCTCGATACAGCGCGCGCAATGCTCCGACGCCACATATCGCGGCACATGGAGTCCAAGCGCTTCTCTTGCGAGGTGTGCGACAAGACGTTCACCGAACAGTACGCGTTACGACGACACGCGCGCGTTCACACCGGCGAGATCCTCGAGAAGAAACATGCCTGCACTATGTGTGATAAGAGGTGAGACACTACTGACTACTCCTTACTGTACGAGTAGCGTAACCGTCACAACTTGGTGTAGCATCCACCACAAGCTGTAGGCGATGTTTTTTATTTAAATTGACTAAAATAGTGGATTTGTAGTGAGCGTAGGTATTTGTGGGACTTCTGGCCTCGCTTGATAGTTGCGCTTAAAGAAGATCGTAGAGACACGCCCTAAAAAATCGTCGTACAGTCACAAATCTAAACCGCGCCCTATCTAGCATTCACGTATCATATGATAGGATATCTTGGAAGTTAATATATTCCCGCATAGGTACAGTGAGAGCGGTCTTCTAACTGCGCACATGTCCCGCCACATCGGGTTGCGTCCTTGCGAGTGCAGCATCTGCGGAAAACGGTTCCCATCGAACCGCCTGCTGTCGTCACATCGGCTCGTGCACTCGGATCGCAAGCCGTACGCCTGCGAGTACTGCGATAAACGGTAACTTGCTTTGTTTCCTTTTACCTTTGTATCTATGAGCAGGTAAGCGTTAGTCTTCTGTCAAATCTAAAGCTCCTTTTAACCATTCATGGGAAACAAAAGTTGCGAAACATTGTTTCAGCAATAATATGTGTTTTTATGACGGGCAAAATTTAATTACATATTGCGTGTTCACCATGGTTCCAGTGACACAAAATCATGTTGCTGCGTCAATGTTGATTACTTTGAATTCAGGGCTTTATGTTGTCCAAGTACATAAGATCAAGAGTAACCATAGTTATAAGTTTATAACTTATAGGTAACTTTTAAGTTTAGTAATTAGTACAGTATTGTTTGGTAACAGTTTCCGTCACGAATCGACTCGCAACACGCACCATCGTACACACACTGGAGAGAAACCTTACGTGTGCTCCGTGTGCGGGAAGAACTTCATACAGAACTCCAACCTCACGCTGCACATGAGGACACATACTGGTAATGTTACTGCTTATAATCGCCAAATTACTTGCGCTACGGACCAGTTGGAACAAGGGGTTATCAGGGTAGCTTTTCACAAGCATTCGATACGCTTCCGTGCTGAATCGAACACCAATCAATGTTATCGAAGGAGTCCTCTAAACACTGTTCACAAAACCGAAACCCGAACATTTTAACAGTTTTTAATCGAATAGACGACCGCTATTCTACCGACATGCGACACGCGACAAGTAATAAGTCGGAGCAAGGAAAAACGAATGTTATAAGAAAATCTTGCTGAATTTTTGGAGACGTGTCACGTTTACTGCTTCTACTAAATCTTTATGTTTTTGATTCGTGGTTATGGCTCTCAATACTTACGCACATAAAATGAAGATCCATTGATATTTTGTACCATGTGCGTGCTAACTGCTAGCACTACGGGTCACGCGACACGCCCCCAGACGTACGTAATAATAATAAAACTTCTATTGTCTCGTTCAGTGTCCGTCAACCGAATAATAACTGTCACCTTGACCTGCCCTGCATTGTTTTGCACATCAGCTGCCCTCACACAGGCCCCAGTACGCATCATCTCATGATTTAGCGACAGAACAGCAACAGAACCTTGCTTGTTTCTAAGGTCGATAATAGATCAGCAACCTCCTAGGTATTTTTAGCAATTAATTATAGTATAAAGATTTTGAATTTTATTCTGTTCGTTTTTCAGGCGAGCGCCCCTACTCATGTTCGACATGTGATCGTAAGTTCACTTCAGGGTCCACACTCAAAAGCCACGAACGAATACATTCTGGGGAACGACCTTTCAGCTGTGAAATTTGTGGGAAAAGGTAATGAAGTGGCTTATCTTTAGAGTCCAACCGAATTTTTTTTCGGTTTTCGCCAATTTTCGACCGAATTATTGACTTTCGGAAATTTTCGTGGCCAAAAAAATGTAGTACCGGGAAATCAATATCTACTTTCAATCATTCGAATCGATAGGTACAACCACTAAAAACCCAGTAACAGTAGAAATTAAAAAAAAAAAGTTTTTTCTCGCATATAACATGAGGGCCGATGTACACGATGCGCTGCGGTGGCGGCGCGGCGCCGGAACGGTGTCGCTGTGGCATCCTACATAAAAATATCCATGGTATGCCACACGGTACGTTCCGGCGTCGCACCGCACGTACACCGGACTTGCAACCCACGAGACGAGGCGGGACGGAGTATACGCGTTGCGACTCCGGAGCGGCATCGTTCAGTCTCACCGTGTGACCGCCAATGCGGCGAAATCTTTGCGGTGCGGTTCCGCTGCGACGCGGACGTAACAACGTTACGGCGCCGCAACGCATCGTGTAACAGGCTCTCAGATTGTTTGAATAATAATACTGACGTCTTTGAGAAAAGTATCATTTCGTTTGATTAAAGCCACAGACGAAGCTATAATATATATTAATATACTGCGCTATATATTATATTATAGCAAGCCACCACACACGTTAGCTATACTATAATATAAATTTTTACCATCATTTACTCTGCGGTCATCATCGCAAGTGCTCGTTTTTGAAGCATATTTATGAAAAAGGTGTTCTAATTGACGGCACGGTTGGCGCAGTGGTTAAGCGATTGACTGCTGCGCTGCGTGTCGCGGGTTCGATTCCCGCACGGAATAAATATTTGTATGACCTACAATTAGTTGTTCTGGCTGTTTGTGTATGTGAGTTTAAATGTTTGTAAACGCACCCACGACACAGGAGAAATTCCTAGTGTGGGGCAACGTTTTAAAAAACAAAGAAGAAAAAGAAAGTCAAAGTCAAATAATTTATTTCAATTAGGCACAAAAAGGCACTTTTGAACGTCAACATTTAAATAATAATTGATTCTAGTTGCCCCTTCCAAAAGGTAGTTTTCGTATGGAGAAGAATGGGCAAGAAACTCCACCGTTACTCTTTTAAAATGTTTTCACAATATCTTGTACACGTCAATTATATCATTATATGTGAAGACGATGCACCTAGAATAAGATTACTATACCACGTTAGGTAAAAATAATGAAAAATTAAGGAATGACAGATAAATTAATCATGTGATAGATGCATGGTGCTCACATATTTACAAACATTGTAAAATTATACGATATTCCTAGCATTTTTACAAGTAATATAACTCAGTGTGTGAGTTCGAGTAATCACAGAATGTAAAACCAACATAAAAAAATATATATATATTATACAATTAAATTAGCAACCAGTTAGATTTTGTCTAGATTCTAAATTGTCCTATGGAGCAGGACCAGCATGTTTCCAAGCATTTTTATCTTGGATATAATCCTCTAATTTGTAATATGCTTGTTTGCAAAGTGTATTTTTTATATGAGTTTTAAATTTTCTTTCATTTAATTCTAATATATCACAAGGTATTCTGTTGTAACATTTGACACAGTACCCCATAAAAGATGTATGTACTTTAGATAGTCTGAAAAATGGTTGATTTAATTTATCTTTATTTCTAGTATTAAAATTATGTCTATCACTTATTTTGTTAAAAAGATGTAGATTTTTTCTCACATCTATACTACTTATAATAAATCTGTAGAGAGGTCAATTCTGTACATGATATATATTTTCAAAATAACTATCAGGGGGTAATTAGTGATCGATACTGATGCCAAAAATGCAATCAGTAAAATTTTTGTCTGTCTGTCTGTCTGTCTGTCTGTCTGTCTGTCTGTATGTTCCTTATAGAAACAAGAACTACTCGACGGATTTTAACGAAACTTGGTACAATTATTCTTCATACTCCTGGGGAGGTTATAGTATACTTTTCATCACGCTACAATCAATAGGAGCAGAGCAGTGAAGGGAAATGTTGGGAAAACGGGAGAAGTTGCTCCATTTTTTTACCTATTCAATAAAAAAAGAATCATAGTAATCGGTATAGAAACACCAAACTTATACATGAAATAGGTACGCTAATAAGCCATCGCGCCGTGAATCATGCCATAAGGATTATTTTTGTGTAATGGTTGCCGCGCTCGACGCGGGTCGTGGGGGTAGTTGATGCGTTCAGAGCATTCGACCTTATTGACAGACAATAATTGATATTAACAAACCGTGCTTATCAGCGCGACTTTTAGTCTTTAAATAGTTTATTTGAATTTCTTTTGTTGTTATTTTATAAAATAGGTATTAGTTGTTTTGTTAGTGTTTAAATATTCGTTCAAATTACAAATTATTAACAGTTTGCATTTTATTTCTTTTTAGGTGAAGTAGTAGTAGAAGTAGAAGTAGTACGCATAGATTTTTAGATACCGATAGGTAAGTTTTGGCTAATTTATGTTCAATTTTTTTTTTTTATTAAGTATGTACAAGTGTAGATACTTTTATTAATTATAGTAGTTATAGGTATTTATTATTAAGTGAAGTAGGTATAGGTAGATAGTATTGCACAGGCGTTTCAGCTTTATTTTTTTTTGTTGTAAGTTGTACATATTTCTGGGTATAATTCTATTAGAATATTTTAGTTTAAATAGGCACTTAGATTTTAAGTGTAAGGTAGCTATAGTTAGGACCGGAGGTAAAATAAATTTGCCTTTGTTCGAAGACCCACCGGAACCTTTGAAATCACTACTTTTAGGGGAACAAGGTATGGGATGAGGAGTAGAAGCGGTAGACAGAACTTTAAGGGATATAAGACAAAATGATCGACCAATGGGCGGTATCACAGTTTTATTTTGTGGTGATTTCCGACAAACCTTACCGGTAATACCACGGGGAACCCGAGCTGATGAGGTTAGGGCTTGCCTGAAAAGCTCTTATTTGTGGCGTGATATACAATCGGTGCATTTGACTATAAACATGCGAGTGAGAACTGGAGATAACCCGGATGATCGTGAATTTTCTGATATATTATTAAAGATTGGTGAAGGTACCTACACCAAGGAAAACTTATTCTGACGCCTGAGTTATGTTGTATAGTGCAATCCCAACAACATCTTATATCGTCGGTTTACGGTGACGTAACAAATATATTAAATAGGCACAATTCTTGGCTATGCGAAGGTCCATTTTAACTCCTCGCAATGACCAGGCATCTGAGATTAATAATAAAATACTGTCGAATATCCAGGGGGAAAGCAAAGTTTATAGTTCAATAAATAGAATGGTCGATGAACAAGAAACCACTAATTACCCGATAGAATTTTTAAATTCTTTAAATATGCCCGGGCTTCCTTCTCATGAAATTTGTTTAAAAATTGGCAGTCCGATTATTCTGCTCCGAAATTTAAGACCACCACAACTTTGCAATGGAACTCGGCTAAAAGTAACCCAGTTGCAACAAAATGTAATCGAGGCTCAAATTTTAACAGGCTGCGGTGCAGGAGAGACCGTCTTTATTCCCAGAATTCCCATAATACCAAATAATTTTCCATTCCAATTTAAAAGAACGCAATTCCCAGTATCGGTGTGTTATGCAATGACAATTAATAAGGCTCAAGGGCAGACTTTTCGTGTTGCTGGAGTAGATCTCGGTGTCAGTTGTTTCTCGCATGGTCAGTTATATGTCGCTCTTTCCCGGGTTAGCAGTTCTAGAAATCTTTATGTTCACGTGCCGGACGGGTCAACTTTCAACATAGTTTACCCGGAAGCTTTGCGCTGAAGTATTTTCGTTCTATAGGTACTTAAGCCTCATGTGAAAGTGATCTAAACAATATTACCAATACATTAACTTAATAACATACAAGCAGTCACACGCTGACGGAGTCGCGGGCACAGCTATTAATAATAATATTCTGCGGTTCCTTATTGCGATATTTTTGAACAGTATTGTGGATTGACATATTATATTTCCCTACTAAAATACGAAAGTTAATCTGTCTGTTACATCAAAACCACTGAACCGTGAGGAAGGACATAATATGGTACTTTTTACGAAAAACGACGGAAACGCGGACGAAGTCGCGGGCAAAAGCTAGTACATAATATTTTCATAAATGAATTGGCAAGGTACCGTCATAATATTAATCTTTTTAAATAGTTCCCTGAGAGATTCGCGACGACGTAGATTATAAATGGCTCTGACAGCTCTTTTTTGTAAAATAAAGATAGATTCAATGTCAGCAGCCCGACCCCACAGTAAAATGCCATACGACATAATACTGTGGAAGTAACTAAAATAGACCAAACGCGCGGTTTCTACATCTGTTAACTGTCTTATCTTTCTAACAGCATAAGCGGCTGAACTTAGCCGCCCCGCGAGAGATGTTATATGGGGTCCCCATTGTAACTTCTCGTCTAGCGTGATTTAATTTTAGATTAGCGTGAAAGAATTTTTTAATAGGCACTGTAATATGTATAATGGATTCGACAAGTGTACTACTATTGGATTGAATTGATAGTTCTTTAGAAGAGGATTCCGATGCCGAATTTGATATGCGTGATGCCTTATCAGGCACAAAAATAAGAACCATCTGGATTGAATCGCTTAAAAAGCAAAAGAAAGGTCGTGGTAAATTTTAGAGGTTCAAGATCAGCGTTTATCGAGAATTCAGCACATGCTTCTTCCACAGACAAAGAATAAGGTCGCGTGCACTTTGGACGCGTTTTTGTACGAATTTCACTCGTGCGAACACGCACGAACGATCCCGATCTTCCAAGTACAAAGGGAGCGCGCAGACTGAGTGTGGGTTAGTCGTACGTATAGTTCCGACGTCCGAAAACAATCCGAACTTGTTGGGATTTTTCGTGCGTTATCGATATCACCGGAGCGCTACTACACGTGCAGTGCTCAGTGTGCGCACTCATTTCGTACGACCACAATCGTACATTTACGTACGATACAAATTCGGGTCCAAGGTGCGCGCGGCCTGCGGCTCGCTCACAAGTACAATAGGGCGTCGTCGGGGTAAAACGAGCGGGCGGAGTGGGAGAAATGCTCGTTAATTAAAATAAAACCGGCCAAGTGCGTGACGGACCACGCACAATAAAGGGTTCCGTAGATGGGATGAATTTATCCCAAGAACATACTTAACTGTAGTTGAAAAACATGTTCTCCCGTACGGAATGTATGGGAGAACATGTTTTTGCAGCTGCAAATGTAAGTTGGTCGATTATTACTCGTTAACTTGTAGAGCCTACTTAGCTAGTCAGTAGTATAGTTTTCCTTTTAATTTCTTTATATACACCATGAAATCTTAATGGTTGTTTTCCCGCGACAGAACAACTTGCCATAAGGAGTACTTTCGAAGCATAGAGTAAAAGTAAAAAAATAAAGGTGTTTTAAAATAATTTAAAAAATATTCATCAACTCGAAAACGTGAGAAACAATAGTAACAGGTAACTTGTAGGTACTACTCAAAATCGCACGCGCCGCCGACGTTCCATTTCGCTGCAATCCATTAAGATTTCACGGTGTATACTACTGCTGTGATTTTTTTCACATATCCAGAACCAACCATTTAGCTGGCAGGGAGGGGGGATTTGCACTTTAAAGCTTAATATTTCGTAAACGGATCCTTGAATCCAAAAATGATGTTCACAAACTCACATATTAAACGACCTTTCCAACGATACCCCACACCATGGGACAGACGAGAAAAAAAATAACATCCCCACTTTACTTGCAGGGGAGGTAACCTAAAAAAAATTAACTACGTCTGTGGCGGCCTTAAAGTTTAAACGGTTCAAGATTGACACTGTCTTTATTTTACTTTTACCGAAGAAAGATCTGTCGTCAATCGTTCTTTTTTTTTTTCTGCTTTTCGCCTGAAAATGAAAATCAGGCAGGCCGAATTTCGTTATTGGCGGAGAAAAAAAACGCATATTCGGTCGGACTCTATTCACCTTAGAGATGTTATTTATATTTAAATATTTGGAACCAATCAATACAATAGCCCGTGTGTTACAGCTTCACGCGCAAGAACTTGAGCGCACACATGCGCAAGCACACGGGCGAGCGTCCGTACGAATGCGGCGTGTGCTCCAAGAAGTTCGCCAACGCCACGCGCCTTCGCGACCACCACCGCGTACATACGGGTGAATATACTAAACAATAAATACGAAACTTGGCACATTGTCCAGTTTTAGAACTACAAACTTAATGTTATGCATGACAAAGTTCAAATTCCATTGCAACAAAAAATATATAGGTTACAAAAATCCGCTTAGACTATATAACGCTGAAGTATTAATTGAGTTATTGGCAATGGAATGTGAATATCAAAAATTCTGACTAGTATAGGTACAAGACTTAGTAGTACTTTAATGCCGATTTGAGACTGTTTCTGCTTCCAGGTGAAAAACCATTCGACTGCTCAATGTGCACGCTAAAATTCGCTACGAAATCTCAACAGTTAAAACACTCCAAAACACACCTAGCGAAAAAGAAGAGAGTACTCGTGCATGCCTCGGATAAAGAACGAGACCGAGAGAACCGTGAACTCTTCATATTGCAACATGTTGAGCCTGTTCCCATCATTACTGATAGAATTATGTTCAATAAGGAGCATGGAGAACTAATAACAGTCAATGAAAATTTTACCATTGACGAGTCGCCCGAAGATCAATCCAAAGAACTGACACTAAACATACAAGAAGTCCCATTAGAAGTGACAGGAGAATTAGTACTACAAGACGATAGCAACATGAAAGGTGACCTTTTAGTAGTCGATAATAGCCAAAGTAACTACCAAGGTGATAGTATATGCATGAATACTAGCAACATGAATAACATCGATGACGTCAACTATGACGGTGATATGAACTTGGTGAGGGTGAACGAGGGCGGCGTCAGCACTGCGACCGCGAACCTCGAAGGAACCACAGTGAAATTATACCAGTTAGACCAAAGTTTAGTGCAAATACACAGCTCCGGAGGACAAGTCACTATTAGTAAGATAACTAGCAAAATGACAGCCAACTTTTAACTGTGAAAGTAATAGAAAATAAATAAAAATATGATGTGTTGTGATGCAGTTTATTTTTTGTGTTTGTAAATCATATATACACAACCCCCTTTGTTAAAATAAAGTATTTTATAATGACTGAATGGAAATCAAAATATAAACACAAGTTTTAAGTAACAATAGTTTTATTTTACTTAAATAAAAATACTTTGGAACTATATTCTATTTGTCTACGTAAATGCGTGTCGTGGTTAGAACCACGAACTTTTCTTGGAATCTTCAAATTTCTTGATGTTCACAAGCATTGAGTTGTGGATATCTTTAGCATTTCTGTTCTGGCCATAGTAGTCAACAAATTCTCCATCAGGATTGACAAGGTAAATAATAATCGTGTGGTCCACCTATAAAATAAATAGTGGTTATAACCTAATAATATTATAACTGAGTAGAAGTTGTTGTTTTAGTCATTAGCTGGTGAGACCAGCTGAATGATTAAAAGGTTATGAAGTTTAGCTTTCACAGGTTTAACATAAATGAATAATGAAATATTAAATAAGTACCTACTGCTACAGACATGTATCAATAAATCTAGAGAGTAGATATATGGTATTCCTTGCCATTTTATGAACAATGTAAAAATAGGATAGACATTTAAATGAAATGCACAGAGCTTCTTGCCCTTGAGTACCAAAATCTCCCTTGCTCAAACACTCATGCAGCCCATCATAGACTATGCTGATGCCTGTTATTTGGTTGCCACCGAGGGAGGAGCTTTATAACTTGAACGTTTGCAAAACATCTGTATTCGTTTTGTTTCTAACCTTAAAAAATATGTTTCTACCTTTTGCAAGATACTCAAGTGATACTATTCGACTTCACAGGAAAAGGTCTGTAATTTAACATCCTTCACAACCCTAAAACGCCATCCTATCTGCGGCAACGCTTTTCCTACGCCCGTCCTTCTGATGCACCTTGCAGGTCGAATCTTAGAAATCTCCTTAAATCCCCTCCCCTCTCAACCGACTTCTACTCCTACTCCTTCAGTGTGCATGCAGTACGGTTGTGGAATTCACTTCCGCCTAACATTAGGGACTGCCAAACTGTTGCAGTTTTTAAAAGAAGAGTGAAGGAACACTATCTTTCCAATTCGTCATAGTTGAATATTTTGTATTTATTATTATATTATATATTACATTATAATTATTAAGTATATATATTTTAGTGATATTCATTTTAGAAGTATGTATGTAAGTATATTCTCATAATGTTTGTTTATTTTAAATTAGTGAATAGTTATTTGTTTTTATTTTATGTATTTTATTTTCTCTTCTACTCTTACACACGTTGTCTACATCTCTTTTTATCCACTTTCCTATCGCAGGTATGCTGGAAGAGATTTCTTTAGAAATAAGCATCGCCTTTGTACGTATTTTTTTTTTCTTATCTGTTAATATCTGTGTGCATACTGTTAAATAAAATAAATAAATAAATTTAAAAAATCATCAATAACTTACAATGTAATCATTGTCGACATCCTGTGGGCCTGCACTGAAGTACACTCGGTAAGACTTGCAAGCCTGTTGGACCTGTTCCTTGGTGCCAGTCAGGCCCAGGAATCGTGGAGAGAACTCCTTGCAGTACCTGTATTGAGGATAAGTGAGATTAGTAATAGGAAAACTTGAAAAGTATGATGGCAACATCTTTCATGATTCGCTTGATCAAGGAACAGAAATAAAAAGGAAATTAAAAAACAACTGTATTCAGACAGCCATGAGTATTGTCATCACTATATAGCCAGTGCCGGATTAACCACGTAGCAAGAGTAGCAATTGCTACGGGCCTGAAACCTGCCAACATCCGCCGGAGCGTTGTTTTTTTTTGTGAAACTTATTGATAATGATAATGTTAAATCACATAAATAAGTGCATTTTTCACAAGTAGTGTACGTATCTTATTCAAAGAATAGAAATAAATTTTTGAAAAAAAAAGATTCCAATATTTAAAAAGGTAACAATTATAGTAACCAGACCTCTCTTTGTGTGTGATGGAGGTGTGCGCGAATGAGTGTGAGGGTGTGTAAGATTGCGGAGCATGACTGTTTGTTTTTTACTTACTTTAATTTTTATAATTCAACAAGTAGTTGAGTCTGTAATTGTTTATCTAGGTATCTGAAGCAAATTTTCTGTCTCCTCAGACATGACTTTTTGTAGGTACTCACTTCCTGTAATTTTGCATGATTTTTTCGTATAGAATGGTTCTAAAAAATTGCTACCTAATTGCTACTATTTGCTACCTATCGTTAAATAATAGTGATGTACATGAGAGCAAATAAATAAATAAATAATTGCTACGTAGCTATATAGCTGCGTATTGCTAAGTAGTTTAAAAAAATAAACCACTTTTTTATGTGACCGGCCATCCTGACATCAGGTTGGCCGGTCACCTATGTGCTTTATAGAAACTACAGGAAATTAAAGAAATGTTCTTTGACCAATAATTACTACCTATATATCTCTGAATCTGGATCCCGTTACAGAATATGAAGTATTAACAAATTAATGAACTTAATAGTTCCTGAAGAGCCTGCAAAACTAAAATAGCAAAGCAAATAACGCGTACTGTCAACTGAGGTAGTTTTTTTTTTTTTTTTTTTTTTTTTAAAAACGTTGCCCCACACTAGGAATTTCTCCTGTGTCGTGGGTGCGTTTACAAACATTTAAACTCACATACACAAACAGCCAGACCCGGAACAACTAATTGTAGGTCATACAAATATTTGTTCCGTGCGGGAATCGAACCCGCGACACGCAGTGCAGCAGTCAATCGCTTAACCACTGCGCCAACCGTGCCGTCGTTAATATAGAGCAGGCGCTACTTGACAGTTTTCAAGGGTAAAAGTACCAAATCAGTGCTATAACAACTGAATGCTTAGTATTTTATTTACAGGTAAATAAACAGTTCATATTTTATACCTTTTTTTAACATTTGTAATTTACCTACACAATTATTAAAATAATTAAGGTCAATCGAGGGAAACGCGGTGGGGTAAGTGCACCGGACACTAATTTCTAAACTAATAGAGATATTGACTAAATTTCCATCTAGTACCTCTATCAAAAATCAATGGAACTTTAAATATTATTTCAGTAAAAGTGAATTTCGCAAAAATTCGTACTATGTCGCACTTACCCCAACTTACCTTACCAAGTAAAGTAGGGCCATTTTAATATGCCACATTTGACACTTCCTCAAAATACATACTTGCTACGTAGCCAAATAATAATATTATTTTTTCAAAGTTGGACAACATTTTTCGGCTGCATTATTTATTTTAGGCAGTGTATAGAGTTCCGCAAGTGGCATTCTATCACTAGTGTATAGATTGTCACAAGCGGCATTGTATCGCTATCGGTTATAGTGTCGTCAGCTTGCGGCATACTAGTACATCTTTTTGTTAGTGTATAGAGTGCAGCAAGTGGTACTATATCACTATCGCTTATAGTGCCGTCAGCTTGCCGTATATTAGTACATCATTTTACAAACCGGACGCGGTATTGAAAAAAATATAAGTAATTTTTTTTAACCATTTTTTTAAACTTACGTGTCAGAGTCGGGGTGCCCCAAGTCTCGAGCTCGCTTCGCTCGCTTTGGAATCCTAAGTTCTAGTAACAATAGTAGTAACATTGCCTTTTGTTCATACACAAAATGTCGGTGTTGGTCTGTCTGTTTGTCAAATCGTAAAATTTACTTATTTTTCATTACTTCTCGACTGCGGCGAAGCCAAAAAAGGAGGGTTGTGTCTGTGACCAATTCCTCGCACACTGACTTATTATTAATTGTAAAATTTTAGGGAAATCGTCTACTTTTACAATGTTTGTAAATATTTGAGCACCATGTATCTATCACATAATTAGTTTATCTGTTGTTGCTTCATTTTTAATTCTTAATTCTTTTTACCTATTGTGGTATAATAATTTTATTCTAGGTGCATCGTCCTCACATATAATTATATAACTAATGTACTTATACAAAATATTGTAAAACATTTTAAAAGAGTAACGGTGGTTTCTTGCCCATTCTTATCCATGCGAAAACTACGTTTTGGAAGGGGCGACTAGAATCAATTAATTTTTTTTGTAAATTTTTGACGTTTAAAAGTGCCTTATACGGGCCTATTTGAAATAAATGATTTGACTTTGACCTGTATGTATGTCTGTATGTCCGTCCGACTGCGTAAAAAGTGAACTTTGAAACAAGATGACCTATTTCATTCTCCAATCCCATATAATACTATAAACAAAATCATGCAGTCTAACAATAAAGACCTATTGCCTCCGGCTCATCATGTTTCCATTTTTTTTATTATTCACTTTTTACGCAGTCGAGTTTAGGATTTTATTAATTTAGTTTTTTTAACCGTATATTCCGGAACCGCCCCTAATAGACCCGAACACCGCCACCTCCGCCTGCTTGGTAGCGGGTCCCAGTGAACCCAAGAATGACGACATAACACTCTAAATTTATTATGTAAATATTTATTAGGCTACCCATCAAATCTTATGCGTTAAATAAGAGATTTGGATAAAAAAGCTCTTAATAAGTTAACGCCATTAAATCTTTTATATTTAATAAGCATCGAGTTGTTCATAGCACTGATTTGGTACTTCTACCCTTAAAGACCAGGGCTGTCCAAAGCACGACCCGCGGGCCGCATACGTTCCGCCATCGCATAGTGCCGCTATCGGCACTCTATACACTGCCTAATTTTTTTGACTTAATGTCATCAATTTTACACCTTTAAATAATCTTTCCGTGAAAACAGGGCCCAATTTTTTTCACTTTCCACAAATGACAAGACAACACATGACTTTTGCCCCACTCTATATAAACCTTCCGGAATACATCCTCTAAAAGATGTTGAAAACCTGATCAAAATCCGTTGCGTATTTTAGAAGAACAGACAAACACGAAAAGCGACTTTGTTTTATAATATTTAGAGTTAGAGATTTGTTTCTGCGGCCCGCCAGTCTATGTCGTAATTTGTATTGGCCCGCGAACGTCTGTAGCTTGGATACCCCTGCTTTAAGACTGTCTCTGCTCTTTTTTCTGTTGACAGTACGCGTTATTATTTGCTTTTTTAGTTTTGCAGGCTCTTCAGGCACTATTAGTTCTTTTTTTTATTCTTTAAAGTTACGGGATCCAGATTGATAGATATGTAGGTATCAATTATTGGTCAAAGAACATTTCTTTAATTGCCTGTAGTTTCTATAAAGCACATAGGTGACCGGACAACCTGACGTCAGGATGTCCGGTCACCTCAAAAAGTGGATTATTATTTAAACTACATAGGTAGCAATTATTTGACGGTAGGTAGCAAATAGTAGCAATTAGGTAGCAAATAGTAGCAATTAGGTAGCAAATAGTAGCAATTAGGTAGCATTTTTTAAGAACCATTTCTAAGTGTTTCATGATTAGTGACCAGCCATCCTGATGGACACACCGAATCAATTGATTTTGATGGATTAGGTGTACTACATGCACATGGACATGGATTAGATGTACTACATGAATGCTACAGCCCCCGCGCTCTGGGGGGGGACAGAAGGTCCAATGAAATAATGTAACAACTGTCAAAATAGGCGGAGTATGCAAAAAATTTCGAGCTCCCCTTGAATCCTAGTTTCTCGTAATTCTACAGATTTTCTGCATAAGTCAACAAAGCAACTCCTATTTCTGAATGTATTCGAGAACGAAAAAATTCGAGCTCGCCGCGCTCGCTCTTGCTTTCTCTTCATCATTGCTTGCAAGTTCGTCTTCATTCATAAAGTTTTTTGAATAAGCTTTTTCAATATAAATGGTGTATAGGTCAGGTGACCTATACACCAATTAATTCCCAACATTTATTTTCTGTTTGTTTAGGTAAACAAGCAGAGGAAAAAAATATTATCAACGATGCATGGCTCGCTCTTCCATCTTAATTTCTCTTCCTTCATAAAGTTTTCTACATTATTTTTAACACCTATTCCAGTAAAATGGTCAATAGGAAGCCTAGACGATCCGCAGTGCAAAAAAAAAAAACAAGCTCACTAAACTAACTTTTATAATAATTACAATTAAATCACTGCCATCACTAGCTATTCTGATTGATGATCAAATGAATCATAAAGGTTTTTAAAAAGTACCTAATGCATTAGCATTAGGTTGAAGTACCTACTTGACTGTTTAGGAACAGGAACAGAATGTATTTGTCTAGAAACATTGATTTAACTAGTTTATATACTAAACAGTACAACTTAAAATAAACCAAGGGGGCCCAGCAAATTCTAGGTAGAATATTTGCTACAGGCTCCATGCTGGCTTAGTCCGGCACTGTTACATAGCTATAGTTAGTTAGCTAAAGTATTATAATAATAAACTTACTTTCCAACTACTTCAGGTGTATCTCTCTGAGGGTCCACAGAAATGAACAGTGGCTGCACGGGTGGTAACTTAGTGTCTCTATCTGAAAGTTTAAAGAGTAAATAAAGACATAATATATTATTAATTATTGATACAACATGTCCACATATTTACATGATCAAGGCAAAGAATCTGTTACAAGGAAAATTAAACAGAACACAAGACAATTATTCATTGATACATACCATGCATATTTACAACTTCAGCTAACTTTTCCAGCTCATCAGGACAAACATCAGGACAGTGGGTGAATCCAAAATAAATAAGAAGCCATTTTCCTAAGAAATCTGTGCTTTTTACTAGTTTTCCCTGAAAAAAATCCAATATTGAGGCAATACTGCTGTCAAAGTCAAAGTCAAATAATTTATTTCAATTAGGCACAAAAAAGGCACTTTTGAATGTCAACATTTACAGAAAAATAATAATTGATTCTAGTTGCCCCTTCCAAAAGGTAGTTTTCGTATGGAGAAGAATGGGCATGAAACTCCACCGTTACTCTTTTAAAATGTTTTCACAATATCTTGTATACATCAATTATATAATTATATGTGACGACGATGCTGGTAATGTTAAGATATACATGATGGTTCTTCTTCTATGGTACTGTACTGGAATTTTAGTAAATAATTTTATTGAGTTTTCATTGAAAGAACTGACATTATTGGGTACTTAGTTTAATTAATACTTTATGATAGAATAAAACAAACTAGCAGATCTTGTAACGTACCTCTGTGTTAACCAACTCGAATTCACCTCCTATCTTAGCCTTCCCAAGTTGTCTTTTCCTCTCACGATCCAAGGCTTCTTGTTTTTCTTGTCTTACATACATCATGAAGGCGGTCAATCCTCCGCCGATCAGCGCGGTCGCTGTCATGGACTTCCATGTTATAGCCGATGTGATCTTCCTCGGTTTCTTAGGTGGGACCGGGGGCACAGCACATTTTTTCACAACCGAAGTACTGAATGCACGACTTAACGTGATGCACCTATTTCTTAAGACAGAGTTCATTTTTAGGGACAACTCGTAACAATTTTATTCAGGGTCTGTGTGTTATCAATTTCATAATAATTATCACAGAGCTTCCTCGTTTTTAGCGTGTTGGATTTCGATCTTTCTGCTGTAGGTGTAGAACTGTCACTGTCACGTAGAATTACGTCAGTGTCAGTCTGACAGTCGAATACCAATTCCATTTTTTTTTTTACAAATGACATTAGATTAAACGGAACGTTTCAGAATAATATTGACTAGAAAAAATATATTTACTGACTCACATTTGAATTTATTTAAAAAATCCTTCTCACTTCATCACTTTCGTACAGACGCCAGCACATCAACCTACTACAATCTGTCAAATTTCTTTAATAGATTTTCAACTTTATGACTATAGTGTAAAGTTCAAAGTTGGTAGGAAAAATTTGACAGTTTCGAGTAGGTTGACCTGCTGGCGTCTGTACATAAAGCATTTAATGCAGCCTATAATGATGATGATCCAGCTGCTGGGGCACAGACCTCCTCTCTGTGAGATAGTTGTTTATTGTCATGCCTGTCTGTTTGCATGTCTTGATTTGTTTGAATGTCTGTTTGCTGTTTAATTTTGGTGTGGTTTATTTTTTGACTTTAGATTATAGTTTGCCACAAGCATGATGGCCAAGAATCGAATGTTTTTACACATGCCCAATTGTAGTTATTTTATCCAAGCTCTTATTTTTCAGGACGACGAGCAGTCCATCACTGCCCCCCCCTTGGGGGTGATTACGTCGTTTTTCGACGAAGATTTAAACCCGCTGCCCATGACGTATGTAATAAAATAAATAGTTGTTTTTATAAATGTTTTTCTGTATATTAAATAATAATAAATGAAAACCATTTATTTGATAGAACCACGTCATCGCCGCGGGCTTCGACCTCTGCTGCTGTTGGCTCAAGCTCGCTGCCCGTTCCAGACCCGTAAGTGTTAAAACTTGAATGATGAGTCTTGTACCTTTTCTTCGTGAATTACACGTAATAACATTTATTATTTTTATCTTAGGTTGAATGTCGTGGTCACGGCCGCACTCGACCACGACATGGAGGAGGACCACGTCTTCCACCTTGCTGATGAACATGGGCTGTTCCAGCAGGTGGAAGATGTGGTAGAGGACGTGGTGGCAGAAGAGCCGCAGCAGCAAAGTCGCCCACGGCGGCGCGGCGGTGCAGCGCGGCGCAGCGGTGCAAAGCGGCGCGGCGGTGCAGCGCGGCGCGGCGGTGCAGCGCGGCGCGGTGGCGGTGGTGGCCGGGGAAGGGGACGTGGGGGGGCGCGTGGGGGTGCACGTCGCCAAGTTAATAGTGGTGGCCCCCAGTGGGTAAGAGGAGAACGATTAATCGAGGTGAATGTTGATGATGATGATGTGCCTGAGAGATTGAGAGTTGAAATTATGAACATAGTGAATGCGAGAGAGACAGCGAGAGCGCGTCTGATAAATAGAGAAAGGAGAGCAAGAGAAGAGAATGAGGAAGAGTGGTTAGATGCGGATGACGGCGAGGTCGAATCCTTTTTTGCTGCGGAAGGGACTTCCAACCAGTTTGAATGGTCACCCATGGGTGATTATCAAGGTGCGAGGGAGCAATTTCTTCCGCAACAAACTGGGGCGGTTGTCGCATCTGAAAATGCGTATGAGGCGTTTAGGCAGTACTGGGATGACTCCATCATGGCGCACATCGTCATTGAGACGAACCGCCATGCAACAACGATCGCAAGTTCGTCCACTGCGTTCGCCCGTGATTGGTATAACACGAACATTCACGAAATTTTTGTTCTATTTTCCTTCTGGATGATGCTCGGAATCATTCGGAGGCCCTCCATCAAGTCTTGTTTTACCCTCAATCCTCTTTTGCAGACCAACGTCTTTAGAAAGATGTTTCCCCGTTCACGCTACGAAAATCTTTGCCGCGCGTTTCATTTGGTTGACAATAGTAGCATACAGACAGACAGGACTAACCCTTTATACTCTTTAGGTCCGATCGTAGATCATCTAAATTCACGGTTTCAGGCTGCCTACATCCCATCCCAAGATATTTGTATTGACGAATCCTTGACTTTGTGGAAAGGAAACCTATCCTTCCGCCAGTACATCAAGACTAAAGCTGCCCAGTACGGAGTCAAGACCTTCGAGCTCTGTGAGTCCTCTACTGGGTATCTTTGGTCTTTCTTCATCTACCTCGGTGCTGGCACTTCCTATGATACCGGTCTCCCATCCACTGTGCTGAAAAGCACAACTACCGTCCTCAAACTCATCCGTCCCCTCCTTGACAAAGGCTATACTCTGTATATGGATAACTGGTTTAATACTGGCCAGATTTCTGAAAACACGCAAAACCGACTGTGTAGGTACTTTGCGTGCTAACCGCATCAATGTGCCTCCACTCATGTCACTGTGTAAGCTGAAAGATGGCCAGTTTGTAGCACGTCATTACGGCGATGTGGTGGTCTTGGCCTTTCAGGACAAGAAGCGTAAGATAGACACCATCAGTACCAACCACGGCAATTCACAAGGCCAGATGGTAGCGAAACCATATCGCCCAGCTCTGTACAAACCTCAGATAGTTCTAGATTATAATAAAGGTATGGGAGGCATTGATCGTAAAGATCAAATGCTGGAACCATACCTCCTGGAAAGAAAAAGAAGCGCTAGATGGAATATCAAGTTCTTCAAACGCATGCTCAACTGCTCTATTTTGAATGCCCGTACCCTTCTGCAGAGTTCGACGGCTACTCCGATAAAGCACATGGTGTTTCGATTGGAGTTAGTCGATCAAATTCTGCGGCACCACCACCAACATATCCCTAAAATCACACCCACCCGTCCCGGTTCAAGCAGTTTGGGCCCTTCACAGCCTCGGATGCAACATCTCCCTCTACAGACAGACCGACTCGAAAGCAATGGGCGCCGTAGGCGTCGATGTTGTACTTTGTGCATTCGGCACAAGGTAACGCGTAAGACGACATATCTGTGCTCAGCTTGCGAGGTCCCCCTTTGTTTGAAACCCTGTTTCGATTTATACCATAATAGAAGGTAATTTTCATTTGAGCCTCTTTTATTTTCAGTGTGACAGACATACAGAGACGACATTAGCAGTTATTTAGTTATTCTTTATTTATTTGTATACGTAGTATAGCTTGGTGGACATACATACTGACTGACTTTTATGTATTATCAGTTTTCACATAGAAGAGTATACCTTTACCACAAAGTATAACCGACAGACGGAGACGCACATTTAGTAGTCACTCATTTTCTCGGTCATACAATCAGCAGTGCTATTCTGTAACCATCTCACCGTGAAAACTTAGGTGAAGTGAGCACGGAGTGAGCTGTCAGACCCTAGCAGCAGGTAGAATGACAGCTCACTCCGTGCTCACTTCACCTAAGTTCTCACGGTGAGATGGTTACAGAATAGCACTGCTGTTCTGTCTAAGCGCCGTGTTTGTGTGTGTGACGTGTGCTAGACTGGGTGTCATCAAAACATAAATTATAACTGCAGCTAACTGCGGCTTGTCAGAGGCTCGTTGTTGTTTCAAGTTACACACTATCATGTTTGCACATTATCCTATCGCAGTTTAGCTGGCATTTTTATCAAGATTTATATAAATGTAAAATAATAAATTTATAGCCTTTTTTCATGTATTTCTCTGTGTAATATCCTCTTGCAGTTCTGCTGGCAGTTATTTTTTTTAGAAATAATCATACTATATAAAATGTGAAGTAGGTAATAAAAGAATATTACATTGTATCCTTTGCAATTTACCTTTCTATTTTGTATGGCTATTTTCATGTATTTCTCTGTGTATGTACATTCAGACCATAAAAATGTGGGTGTAATATACACCTCTGCCTACCCCTTTGAGGTATACAAGCGAGATGTTATGTGTTACGTGACGGTCACAGGCCTTCACTCTGCTAGTTTTATTTGGGGTTTTTAGGAACTGATGTAAAAATTAAATAAAAAAAGTATTTCAAGAATAATGTTTATTTTTATTACATAAGTTAAATAGTGAATTTCATTTTTATAATAAATTATATAAAATAATGCAATAGAAGTGTTTTATTATTTTGCTTACTTTTTTAGGTAGCTTCAGATGTTGATATCTTTTGTTTTTTCCATCAAAACGAATAAGGATTTATAGTAATATTATGATAATGTAGTTGTCCAACCATGTCAAATTAGATAAGTTCCCTCTTCAAGAAAATCCTATTATCTTACAATTATTGTGGTATATTTTTACGAGATATAGGTAGCTATCAGACATATAAGGTGTATGTAGTATCCTAGTAACATTTTTTATTAGAAACTACTCAATATAACTAAGATGAGCATTTACAAAGTCATGCGTTTTGTTACGCAAATTCACAAAAACGGCTCCGCACGCTATGAAGTTTGAGTTTGTGTTTAAGCTTTAAATATGTAAAGCTTATAATAATAATATCACAATTATTGTGAAGTGGCTGTAGATGCAGAATTAAACGTTATATATAATAAAAACTTTGTTTTATTAGGTAGAAGGAATATATTTAAGGTAAAAGTTGACAAGACGGAAGTAACTAAAAACATTGCTAAGCAACAACCATCGATACAATAAAAAGGTTGTATATCTTCACATCCACGATACTTTTTTTTTTAGAGCTTGGACAAATCTTGAAGTCCAATTCTACAGCTTAGCATGTTCAGTCTTGGTCCAAACAATGGCTTCGTTAACATGTCCGCCAATTGCAATTCTGTAGCGACTTGTTTGACAGCGAATTCTCCATTCTGAATAGGTACATTCTCGAATGAAGAAATGTTTTATCTTGATATGTTTTGTTCTCCTATGGAACTCATAAGGTGGGTTCTCAGACAACCTTATAGCAGACTCATTGTCAACGTAAATTGTCGGTTTTTCATTTAGGTCTGTTATGTCCATTCATTCCTCCAGGAGTTCTTTTGAGCCATAAGGCTTCTCTCGCAGTTTCTGTCATGGCTACGAGTTCAGCCTCCGTTGAGGAGATAGCTACTCTAGCTTGTTTTTGGCTTTTCCACATGATGGGACCGGAGAATAGGAAGATCATCCCTGACGTCGAATGGCCAGTGGTTGTGTCACCACCAAAGTCAGCGTCACTGAAACATATCAGCCTCTTCTCCCGGCTTTTCGCGAAGACAAGTCCTTTGTCTATAGTACCCTTAAGGTATCTAAAAATTCTCTTGACTCTCATCACATCAAACTTAGTAGGACTTTCTAAATGCCTAGACGCAACACTCACAGCGTAGCTTATATCTGGCCTTGTAACGACCATTAGGTATGCTAGGGCTCCCACAGCTTGACGATAGGGAAATGACGAATATGATTCATTATCTTCTTCTTCTTCATCAATGCCAATTTTTACTGCCGGCGTTGCAGCGACTTTGGAGTTACTCATTCCAAACTTTTCAAGTATCTTCTTAGAATAAGACCTTTGGTTTAAGGTAATACAACCATCTTTGGTTTTATTAATTTCTAGTCCAAGGAAATAAGACGCCGGTTTTGTGGTTATTTTAAACCTATTTTTCAGCTCTTCAATAAATTTCCTTCCAACGTTTTCACTAGTTGAAGCCACCAAACCGTCATCTACGTAAAGCGCAATTAACACTTGTTCACGAAAGTAAATGCAAGGATCTTTTGTGCTTTGCTTGAATCCTGAATTTATAAGATATTCTGATATGCAGACATTCCAGCATAGAGGAGCCTGTTTCAGCCCGTAAAGGCTGCGTTTAAGTTTGCACACTTTCTTAGTGCCATCATTGAATCCCTCTGGCTGCTTCATAAAGATTTCCTCTTTTACAGTTCCGTTTAGAAACGCAGTCGATACATCGAACTGTAGAAGTACCAAGTTTTCTCGAGCAGCTATTCCTAAGACAGCTCTTATAGTACTGAGGCGGGCTACCGGACTGAAAGTCTTCTGATAATCAACGCCAGGTTTTTGTGAAAAACCTTTTACTACCAATCTGGCCTTATATCGTTCAATTGAACCATCTGGATTGTTCTTAATTTTGTAAACCCATTTACATGGCAATGGTTTACGATTTTTCGGAGGGTCGACTAATTCCCAAGTCTTCATTTCTTTCAATGATTCCATTTCATTTTTCATAACATCTAACCATTTGACCTTATCCTTGCTATTCATAGCATCTTTAAACGTTTGAGGTTCTGTTTCATTATCCATATCCATGGCTGCCATAATATAATCCTCAAATATTTTAGGTCTGTCAATCTGTGATCTATCACGAAGATTATATGTCCTCCGTTCTTCTGGGACAAGAACGGAAGCATCAACATCTATGTCATTTTCAATTGGTTGATCAGCAGTTTCACTGCCGTCATCAATCCCGAGACTGTCATAAGACAACTCGTTATTTTCATTTTGTTAGAGGTTGCAATAACATCATCTTGTACTGCTTGCTGTCTACTAGCATTGTCTTTTGTAGTACCTTTTAAATATATTTCTGTTTCATCCAGTTCACTCTCAGTCTCGTTTGATCGCTTGTGATCATTTAATTCTTGAAAAGGAACAGAAATCACATTTTTACCATCTTCGTAGAACATTTTCTTTAAAATTCGGACATCCTTGGAAACAAGAATGCGTTTCTTTGATAGAACGTATATTCTAAACGCTTTTGAAACTTCCGAGTAACCAGCGAACATACCAGGAATTGCCTTTGAAGCAAATTTGTGTTCACGTTTTCCTTTCTTTAGGATGAACGTTTTAGCACCAAATACATATAGATGATTAACGCAGGGTTTTCTACCTACCCATCTTTCGAATGGTGTTTGGTTTTCAATACTCTGGTTAACGCTTCGGTTAGACAAGTAATTTGCAGTATAAACCGTTTCTGCCCATAAACACATAGGCGCTTTAGATCCCAACACCATGCATCTAGCTTTTTCTATAAGGGTTCTATTTTTCCTTTCAGCGATTCCATTTTGATGTGGAGTGTATGGTGCTGTCAATCTTCTTGCTATACCATTTTGCTTCAGAAATAAGTCAAACTTCAAATTTCGGTACTCCGTACCGTTATCGGTCTGTAGGCATTTAATTTTGTTTCCTGTGAAGTTCTCTGCTTCTACCTTGTAGTCTTTGAATTTTTCTAATACTTCGTTTTTATTTTTAATAAAGTATACTCGGCAGTATCTACTGTAGTCATCAATGAAACTTACAAAATACCTGTTGCCATTCAGTGAAGGTTGTTTAAATGGTCCACAGACGTCACTATGTACGATCTCAAGACGCTGACTCGTACGTGAATAATTTTTGTCACTCTTCTTGCTAGGCACTTTGCTCAATTTTCCTTCTATGCATATATCGCATTCACCTAAAGAACTATTGCGGTTGAAGTCTAATCCAATCAGGCTTTCATTCTTTAAGGCGAGCTTCAAGTCCCTTTCGCTCATATGTCCCATTTTACAGTGCCAATGTTTAATAGTATCTGTATCCACTTCTTTTGCTACGTCATTACTACATTCTATAGCATTGGCTCTATGTCTGTCAACATTATTATTTTTGGTTTGGAGATAATATAGACCATCGTCTTCTCTCACTGCTTGCATTTGTACTCCTCGCTTGTGATCATTAATTATTGCCTTCTTCTTAGTGAATAGAATAGTGAGTCCTACATCAGTCATTTTCCCAACAGATAGTAGATTAGCACACAGGCTTGGTACATAAAGTGCATCAGATGAAACATATGCCTCATTACAGACTGATCACAAGTACCCCCAAAATAGCTTGAGTCGGGTCACATTCTCCGAAAGAGATATAGTTAAAGTCCTTAAAAAACTAAATGTATGCAAGGGTCCGGGACCAGATGGTTTTCTACCATTATTTGTTAAAAACTGCGCGAGTAGCTTGGCCCTGCCGCTACAAATTATTCTGAACCACTCAATCGAAACAGCACAATTCCCTGCTGAATGGAAAAATGCCAATGTAGTGCCCATCTTTAAAAAAGGCGAAACAAACAACATTAAAAATTATCGGCCAATATCTATTTTGTCTGTGTTTTCGAAGGTCTTTGAATCCCTTATGTGTCCAATTCTAACTTCTCATTTTAAAATAGAGCTAGCTTCCCAACAGCATGGCTTCTGCACACAAAGATCCACCACGACGAACCTGAGTCTTTATATCAATGACCTCAGCAAACTTATCGACTCTCGCACACAAGTTGACTCAATTTATACAGACTTTAGCAGTGCCTTCGACAAGGTCGACCACCAGATCCTACTGCAGAAACTTTCTAACCTCGGCATATTCGGCCAGCTCCTCCAATGGTTCGAATCTTATCTGACTGACAGAAAGCAAAAGGTCGTAGTAAAGGGTCACCAGTCTTCCTTTTACAGTTCTACTTCCGGAGTTCCACAGGGCTCCCATATGGGTCCGATACTATTCCTAGTATTCGTCAACGACATAGTGAACTGCATAAAGCACAGTGAATGCTCACTCTTTGCAGACGATGTCAAGTTCTATAAGCAAATAAATTCACCCAGAGATATCTCCTTGCTGCAAGAGGATCTAAATTCAGTGCACAACTGGTGTATAAAGAACAGAATGACTCTTAACGCTGAAAAGTGTCAACATATGACCTTCACTAAAAAACGTAATACCCTTCCATCCTCGTATTCGCTGAACGGTCTAACGCTGCAGAAGGTTAACACAATTCGCGATCTGGGAGTCTGCCTCGACAGTCAGCTTACTTTCATTCCCCATATAGACAATATTGTCAAAAAGGCCGCTAAAATGTTAGGATTCCTGAAACGTATCTGTCACGACTTTAAGTCTATTCGTACCCTCAAACTTCTCTACTTCACCCTCGTCAGAAGTGTACTGGATTATGCATCGCAGGTGTGGAACCCTACTTATCAGGTCCATATCGATCGAATCGAACGCGTACAAAAAAGCTTCACTAGGTACCTGCGTTATAAATCGAACAGCTGCCCCAACACAACTAATTACCCTGAAAGATTGAGTCACTTCAACCTTACATCCCTCGAAAGCCGAAGAAAAATTATGGATCAAATTATGCTCTTCAAAATTGTCAATGGACTGATCCACGTTCCTAAACTTCTGGAAGATATAAATGTATCTGTTCCCCGTTGTAGTCAACCTAGGCCCGACCGCAAATTAGATGTATTTTCACCATTTACAGCTCGAACCAATCTCGGGCGATCAGCGCCATTAAACCGTTTGATGAGGACATATAATGAAAGCCACTCTCGCACTAATAGCATTGACATCTTCTCCAACACCCTAGCACAATTTCGCAACCATCTTTCACGGCAACTTCTTTTTTGAATTCCATCATACATTTTTTGTTCTGTATTTTATTTTATTATTGCAACATAAACTTTTTTTAATTAATGCAATTATTAAATTCTAATTCTATTCACTTGTCTAAATTATTATTGATTAATTTGTGTTTTATATTGTTAATTTATTTGATTTTATTGTTATTGATTTATTTGATTTTTTTGTTACTAATTTATTTGATTTTATGATTTTAAGTTATTTGATTTACGATTATCTTTAAATCTAATAACCTAGAGACAAGCTATGTAAGTGCTGTGCATACCTATAAGTGACAAGTTCGCTGTAATAATTATATATTAAGACTAGTTTATATGTTAATGTTTTTGTGAATAAGTCGTTGGTGTGCCATAATAAATAAATAAATAAATAAATAAATAAATAAATAAATAAATCAGTTATTCCAATTTTTCCTTCTTCAATTTCTATTTCTGCAGGCCCTGACCCTTTTATCTCTGCAGTTTTGTCCTTTGAAGCGAGTTTAAGGGTTTTTGAAATTTTCTTCATCTCAATAAAAGGCTTATCCGAAAATGTCATATGTGACGTACATCCACTGTCAAGTATATCCAGCATTTTTGGGCTTTGTCATTTATGAAGTAGCTACTGAAGAGGTTTGTTTCTTTATCGTCCTTTTTGGTATAGCTGTTCTTAGGCTTCTTATAATTTTTCTTGACTGTATTCTTATTTTTAGACCTTACTTGACTTTATTTTAGGTACAGATACACGCGAGCATTTAAATAAATTCATGGATACAGTTGATAAACTAAAAGATATGGATATTGATCTCAACAGTGATCTATTGTCAATCATGATGCTCTATAGCCTTTCTTCGGAATACGAAAATTTCAGGGCTGCAATTGAATCTCAAGACTCACTTCCAGACCCTGAAAAGCTAAAGATTAAAATTATAGAAGAGAGTGATGCACGTCGTCGTGACATCCCTAGTACTAGCGTAAAGAATGACGCTGAAGAAAGTTTCTACACCTTTTGCAAGATTTGTAAAAAGAAAGGCCATGACTCGTCCAAATGCTGGTCTAAAAATAAGAATACAGTCAAGAAAAATTATAAGAAGCCTAAGAACAGCTATACCAAAAAGGACGATAAAGAAACAAACCTCTTCAGTAGCTACTTCATAAATGACAAAGCCCAAAAATGCTGGATACTTGACAGTGGATGTACGTCACATATGACATTTTCGGATAAGCCTTTTATTGAGATGAAGAAAATTTCAAAAACCCTTAAACTCGCTTCAAAGGACAAAACTGCAGAGATAAAAGGGTCAGGGCCTGCAGAAATAGAAATTGAAGAAGGAAAAATTGGAATAACTGATGCACTTTATGTACCAAGCCTGTGTGCTAATCTACTATCTGTTGGGAAAATGACTGATGTAGGACTCACTATTCTATTCACTAAGAAGAAGGCAATAATTAATGATCACAAGCGAGGAGTACAAATGCAAGCAGTGAGAGAAGACGATGGTCTATATTATCTCCAAACCAAAAATAATAATGTTGACAGACATAGAGCCAATGCTATAGAATGTAGTAATGACGTAGCAAAAGAAGTGGATACAGATGCTATTAAACATTGGCACTGTAAAATGGGACACATGAGCGAAAGGGACTTGAAGCTCGCCTTAAAGAATGAAAGCCTGATTGGATTAGACTTCAACCGCAATAGTTCTTTAGGTGAATGCGAAATATGCATAGAAGGAAAATTGAGCAAAGTGCCTAGCAAGAAGAGTGACAAAAATTATTCACGTACGAGTCAGCGTCTTGAGATCGTACATAGTGATGTCTGTGGACCATTTAAACAACCTTCACTGAATGGCAACAGGTATTTTGTAAGTTTCATTGATGACTACAGTAGATACTGCCGAGTATACTTTATTAAAAATAAAAACGAAGTATTAGAAAAATTCAAAGACTACAAGGTAGAAGCAGAGAACTTCACAGGAAACAAAATTAAATGCCTACAGACCGATAACGGTACGGAGTACCGAAATTTGAAGTTTGACTCATTTCTGAAGCAAAATGGTATAGCAAGAAGATTGACAGCACCATACACTCCACATCAAAATGGAATCGCTGAAAGGAAAAATAGAACCCTTATAGAAAAAGCTAGATGCATGGTGTTGGGATCTAAAGCGCCTATGTGTTTATGGGCAGAAACGGTTTATACTGCAAATTACTTGTCTAACCGAAGCGTTAACCAGAGTATTGAAAACCAAACACCATTCGAAAGATGGGTAGGTAGAAAACCCTGCGTTAATCATCTATATGTATTTGGTGCTAAAACGTTCATCCTAAAGAAAGGAAAACGTGAACACAAATTTGCTTCAAAGGCAATTCCTGGTATGTTTGCTGGTTACTCGGAAGTTTCAAAAGCGTTTAGAATATACGTTCCATCAAAGAAACGCATTCTTGTTTCCAAGGATGTCCGAATTTTAAAGAAAATGTTCTACGAAGATGGTAAAAATGTGATTTCTGTTCCTTTTCAAGAATTAAATGATCACAAGCGATCAAACGAGACTGACAGTGAACTGGATGAAACAGAAATATATTTAAAAGGTACTACAAAAGACAATGCTAGTAGACAGCAAGCAGTACAAGATGATGTTATTGCAACCTCTAACAAGGTACCTATACAAAATGAAAATAACGAGTTGTTTTATGACAGTCTCGGGATTGATGACGGCAGTGAAACTGCTGATCAAGCAAATGAAAACGACATAGATGTCGATGCTTCCGTTCTTGTCCCAGAAGAACGGAGGACATACAATCTTCGTGATAGATCACAGATTGACAGACCTAAAATATTTGAGGATTATATTATGGCAGCCATGGATATGGATAATGAAACAGAACCTCAAACGTTTAAAGATGCTATGAATAGCAAGGATAAGGTCAAATGGTTAGATGCTATGAAAAATGAAATGGAATCATTGAAAGAAATGAAGACTTGGGAATTAGTCAACCCTCCGAAAAATCGTAAACCATTGCCATGTAAATGGGTTTACAAAATTAAGAACAATCCAGATGGTACAATTGAACGATATAAGGCCAGATTGGTAGTAAAAGGTTTTTCACAAAAACCTGGCGTTGATTATCAGAAGACTTTCAGTCCGGTAGCCCGCCTCAGTACTATAAGAGCTGTATTAGGAATAGCTGCTCGAGAAAACTTGGTACTTCAACAGTTCGATGTATCGACTGCGTTTCTAAACGGAACTGTAAAAGAGGAAATCTTTATGAAGCAGCCAGAGGGATTCAATGATGGCACTAAGAAAGTGTGCAAACTTAAACGCAGCCTTTACGGGCTGAAACAGGCTCCTCTATGCTGGAATGTCTGCATATCAGAATATCTTATAAATTCAGGATTCAAGCAAAGCACAAAAGATCCTTGCCTTTACTTACGTGAACAAGTGTTAATTGCGCTTTACGTAGATGACGGTTTGGTGGCTTCAACTAGTGAAAATGTTGGAAGGAAATTTATTGAAGAGCTGAAAAATAGGTTTAAAATAACCACAAAACCGGCGTCTTATTTCCTTGGACTAGAAATTAATAAAACCAAAGATGGTTGTATTACCTTAAACCAAAGGTCTTATTCTAAGAAGATACTTGAAAAGTTTGGAATGAGTAACTCCAAAGTCGCTGCAACGCCGGCAGTAAAAATTGGCATTGATGAAGAAGGAGAAGATAATGAATCATATTCGTCATTTCCCTATCGTCAAGCTGTGGGAGCCCTGGCATACCTAATGGTCGCTACAAGGCCAGATATAAGCTACGCTGTGAGTGTTGCGTCTAGGCATTTAGAAAGTCCTACTAAGTTTGATGTGATGAGAGTCAAGAGAATTTTTAGATACCTTAAGGGTACTATAGACAAAGGACTTGTCTTCGCGAAAAGCCGGGAGAAGAGGCTGATATGTTTCAGTGACGCTGACTTTGGTGGTGACACAACCACTGGCCATTCGACGTCAGGGATGATCTTCCTATTCTCCGGTCCCATCATGTGGAAAAGCCAAAAACAAGCTAGAGTAGCTATCTCCTCAACGGAGGCTGAACTCGTAGCCATGACAGAAACTGCGAGAGAAGCCTTATGGCTAAAAGAACTCCTGGAGGAATTAACGGACATAACAGACCTGAATGAAAAACCGACAATTTACGTTGACAATGAGTCTGCTATAAGGTTGTCTGAGAACCCACCTTATGAGTTCCATAGGAGAACAAAACATATCAAGATAAAACATTTCTTCATTCGAGAATGTATTCAGAATGGAGAATTCGCTGTCAAACAAGTCGCTACAGAATTGCAATTGGCGGACATGTTTACGAAGCCATTGTTTGGACCAAGACTGAACATGCTAAGCTGTAGAATTGGACTTCAAGATTTGTCCAAGCTCTAAAAAAAAAGTATCGTGGATGTGAAGATATACAACCTTTTTATTGTATCGATGGTTGTTGCTTAGCAATGTTTTTAGTTACTTTTGTCTTGTCAATATTTTACCTAAAATATATTCCTTCTACTTAATAAAACAAAGTTTTATTATAACGTTTAATTCTGCATCTACAGCCACTTCTCAATTATAAGCTTTACATAATTAAAGCTTAACAGCTAATATAAGTTGCTTTAGTAGGGTAGCCTTTCTGGCTGGACCCTTACTTGCATAGATTGATTCAAGAGTCGTCCACACATCTCTGGCAAATTTACAGTTTTTTACCTGTTTCAGTTCTGCAGGCGCTATCAACAACATCAGCTCTGATTTAGCCATTTCGTCATCGTCAAGAACATTTTTTGATGCGTCTACCTTTGGATATTCTTTTACACATGCCCATAGTTTATTTTTTACTAAGTATGCTTTTGCATGTATACACCACGTATCGTAGTTTTCCTTTCCTAAAGGTTGGATTTTTACAATTGACATTCCGAATTTTTTCCTTATCGTTTTTATTCAAATAACTTAAATTTTTCGCTCTGCTACCATGTTAAGCTTTATATGTAAAGCTTATAATTGTGAAGTGGCTGTAGATGCAGAATTAAACGTTATAATAAAAACTTTGTTTTATTAAGTAGAAGGAATATATTTAAGGTAAAAGTTGACAAGACGGAAGTAACATATAAAAAGTACTCTGTGGAAGTAACTAAAAACATTGCTAAGCAACAACCATCAATACAATAAAAAGGTTGTATATCTTCACAGTTTGAATATTATGAAAATGTTACGTGGGACTCTCAAAAAAACGCTGTCGTCAGATAACTTATCTATTCATAATGTAACTTTCAAAATATCGTGTAAATTATTATAGTAGTTTTATCAGAAATAGACAAAACACAGGAACAAACACTATTCAAGCCCGCTATCTGTTATCATTGTTCTGTTATAAATACAATTCTCGTAACACGGGTATAGTTTACACTTCATAATATGCTCCATTCATTCACGAAACCAAAACAGTTTACATTACGTGCCTAGAGCCCATAGAAACAGCAGGAGAGCGTTTTTTTGTTTTCAGGGTCATAAATACGTCACGCCGCCGCCGTCGGAATGCGGCCGGGACTAGGGAAGGTGCGTATTTACGCAACCAGGTTTTTACACCAGGTATTTACTTGCAAGTACGCCGACCAAGTGCTGACCCGAAATACTCGCAAGCAAGACTAACGCAAGTACTTTATTCGGCTACTCGCTCCTTCGACACTCGACGCGATTGTGCTCCTTATTAAATTACTTTACGAATCAATGTTCTATGCAAGTATTTTTACTTTAAATGTTTTGGAAGTTTTTTTTTTTGTAAGCGCTATGGTGCTCTTTATTTATATAAAGTTACGGATCAATGTTCTATGCAAGTATTTTTGTTCCACCAAGGCGACCAAGTGCCGACCCGAAATACACGCAAGACTTCAAAGTATTTTATTCGGCTACTCGATTCTTCGACGCTCGACGCGATTCTGCTCCTTATTTATATTTAATTACGGATCAATGTTCTATGCAAGTATTTTTACTTTAAAGGTTTTGGAAGTATTTTTTTTGTAAACACTATTGTGGTCTTTATTTGTATAAAGTTATGGACCAATGTTCTATGCAAGTATTTTTCTTCCACCGAGGCTTGGAATCTGGAAGTATATTTTTTTGCATATGCGATCGTACTCCTTATTTGTATGAATTTACGGATCTATTATCGATGCAGAAAGAAAATACTTGAAAGTATTTCGAGCCCTGTATTTTGGCCCTGGTGTTTAAAGGTGGATGTACTTGGAAGCCCTGGTACTTGATTTTGCAAGTACGACCCATGCCTAGCCGGGAGATAAGCCCCCCAATTCCCAAACAGGGACTTAAACTCAAGCCCCGGTAATCCCTAATAGGGAATCGCGTTTCACGCGGCATTAAACTCTCTTTCTACCATGAAATAAGGGCTAATCTGGTTTGTGGGCATTTTTACTCTATGGCCTGACGGATATTCTCGTCAGATAAATCATTCACAACCAAAAATATGCACTAGGCAACATTAAAAAAAAAAAAATTGAAAATGACATTTTTCAAACTTCAAAACTCCGTGACTGCGTCGAATGCGTTGGACGTTAAAACAAAAAAAAGAGTTATTTCACTATTTATCTAAGGTAAGCGGCTATATTTTCATTTATAAGTAGTTATTACACCGTTGTAGATAATATTTTGACGAAATAGAAAATCATAAATTTATGAACAAAGTAATTCTACGCGGAAAAACCGTTAGGACGCGTAATTATTTTATGATGAATTTTGACTGTTTTTGTGTGTAATCGACAGCAAATAGATGAATATTTATTTAGAAGTAGATAATACATCGTTTTAGATAATATTATCACGAAATACCATCGAAATACCATCTTAAAATCTTATTTTCGAACAAAGAACTGTTACGACAAAAACCGTTATCAGTCGTAAAATTTTTGAAAATGTTATGATTTTGTGTATAATCGACGATGAGTATATAAATATTCATCTATAAGTACATCGTTGTAGATAACATTTGCACTAATAATTATCATAAATACATGTGAAATGTTTCGAAAAAACCCTTCGTCAAGTCTTCCATTATTGATGAATTTTGACTGTTTTATAATGAATTGAGTGTATCTGTATGATTTGTAAAACTCTAAAACTAATAATAACTACATGTTTTGGTCATTCGAGGTGTAATTCATACTATATTTTATAAATTTCAATCATTTACATGATGAGTGCCAAAAAGGTAATTGACCTTGACGGATGACGGTTGACAGTTGACTTGACGCAACTATGCTGTCCAGCCGTATCGATAGATGTTATCGATAAAATCGATGTGTTTGTGATTTATCGTGTTTCAAAATACAAAATATTTTGCTTTTTGGAAAATTTGTCCGACTTCAAAAATAAAGAAGGTTCTCAATTCGTTCGAATGCATTTCGACCTGTATGTATGTATAGCTAGCTCTCTTTCATCTGTTGTTCGCGTAGTACTAAAGTAAATCTGAATTTTTTTGCACATGTACAAAATACACATGACACATAATATCGCGCCTATGTTCCCCGAAGGGCAGGCAGAGGTGTGTAATACACCCACATTTCGCCATTTGTGTTGTATTGTTGTTGTGTTCACAGGTTTTAGTTGTTGTTTATAATATACTGTATAATTTTTATCTCTAGGTGTCCTGGAACGTGGGTGATCAGGACGCCCCTCCCGACTTCCTCGACATCCTTCTGGACGATGAGGAGGATGACGAGCCGGAGTCGGGGGAGGAGTACCTGCATCCCCACGAAGAAGAAGAAGAATACGAAGAAATAGAATACGAAGAAATAGAATACCTCGACGAGGATGAGGCCGATAGGTCTGCCGAGGCCGAGGGTGCCGTCGAGGAGGAGGAAGCTGCGGTTTCTAATTCCGAGATGGCTCCCGAGGCCGAGGTGGATCTCGAGGCCGAAGTGTCGTTAATGGTAAGATTGGAATTACTTCTATGTCACTAATAATCAACGACTTTTTTTTCAGCAAACTTGATGCAGCGCATAATCATTCAAATCAACCCCTATTTAACCCCTTTGGGGGGTGATTTTACAAAAACACTGATACGCGACACACGACATAATTCTTTATTTCTTATCAAAAGCATACATTTGAATTTTCATATCCCTAACTTTGAAATGTTGGGTTTCCCATACAAACTTTCATCCCTTATATCACCCCTTATGGGTTATTTTTGAGACAAAGTGTACCCTATGTCCCTCTCCAGGATGCCATCTATCTCCTTGCCAAATTTTATCGAAATCCGTTCAGTGGTTTAGCCGTGAAAAGGTAACATACAGGCAGACAGACAGACAGATAGACAGAGTTACTTTCGAATTTATAATATTAGTATGGATTAGTTAGGATTTAAAATAGGTATAGTTACCTACCTACGCCAACAGCATGACGTTTAATGTAAATTAAATAGGTACTAAAATTTTACAGGTAATAGGTTCTTGTAGGACAAAATCAGGTTTTTTATTAAAAACCTAGACTTGAAAAAAATAGATCAAGAACCTGAAGAAGACAAAATTATTACTTTATTATATACATGTTAGACTGCCTCGTTGGTGTAGTGGTCACAAGCGCTACTGTTGAGCGTAAGGTCGGGTTCGATTCCTAGATCGGGCAAAATTTTATTGGGTTTTTCCATCTGGAATTTCTCAGTAGCAACCCGAAGTCTGGATATCTTTTTTTTATTCTGGATAATTTTCGATATAAGTATAAGCAAAAGAAAGGTAGAAAAAGATACAGTAAGTACTGTTTTTTCACCTGAAGTCCAGGTGTTGGTGTGCATTTTAGTTCATGACAATTAATTGTATTCCACACTATTTTTAATAGCGGTTAAATATAGTCAGATTTAGTTAAAAATTTTAGGAGAAAAGCGTCAAATTCAGAATAGCAAAATTGCCATTTTCACTAAAGTAATAACTCTGTGCCATCTTAGTGCTATCAAACCATTGTCAAACTAAAATATAGTTAAGTTGTTCTATTTCAGAATGGGAAATCGTCGTTTGACAGAAATAAACTAAACATTGGTGATTTTTATTCTAGTTTAGAGGCATTTGTGACAAGAAAATCGGCACCATTGTCGGTTGCATTTCTTGAAATAAATAAAACAATTAGAGACAATTAACAATTATTTATTTGATAAAATTTTACATACATTTATCACAACTAATCAGTTATTCACATTATCAATAAACAACCAAGCTACATCTTCGTATATTTATTTCGTTTATTAATTAAAATTAATAAAGAGATGACGGTTATTAAAGATCTACTTATGGGAGAAGAAGACATGCTGCGCCAACCCTAAACCTAACGTCCATGATGATGTCATGAGTTTTATCTTTTTGAATTCCGTGGGTTCCCACGCGCAGTCAAAATGAATAAAGAAATCCAAACGAAAATAAGCGGTACCCAGTACTGGATCCAGGGGGGCTTAGAGGGGCTAAGGGGCTCAAGCCCTCCTAAACACCTTCGGAGTTCTTCCGTGAGAAATCTTAAAGTGAACTTGATATTATTGTAATTCAACTTTTTAGCAAGCATTACTCTACCTAAGGTCACCAATTATACTTAACCACCAACTATCCCTATGTTTTCAAGTTTTAAATTCCTTTATAATGTTTTGTTTACGCGACGAATTTTTAATCCGCGCACCACTCATTCTGCCACTCGACACTCACGCTGCCCGGTTTGGTCGCAGTATAGGTATTCACCGAGACATCTCTGGTAGTCTATAACCTAACGAAGTCATTGAGGAATTTCCGAAAAATTATCCGTTACCTGTGTTAAGCAAATTAAATTGTGATTTTTTTTGTGGTTACTTTGCTAAAACCTACCCTCAGTGGGGTCAAGCCCCCTCCCCAAACGACAATCATGGATCCGCCACTGGCGGTACCTACTTAAAATGCTTACAATTTTGTATAAGTCACAACCACGACTGAACCCATTACTGGCGTCAAGTAAGTCATTTAAATTCATTTCGAAATTTTCGTGGATCGTGCACCTTGCTAATGAAAAAATGCCAAGGGGCGGAGCTGTCTCAACCGCAACCCTTGGCTATAAAAACATCGTACTTTTGCTTGAACTTCCCAAAACCA
This sequence comes from Xanthia icteritia, assembly GCA_949128155.2. NCBI lineage: Eukaryota > Metazoa > Arthropoda > Insecta > Lepidoptera > Noctuidae > Xanthia > Xanthia icteritia. Next base: position 17,577,455 of record OX421930.2, read on the forward strand.
CCAAGTGCTCCCCAGTAGAAGGAACACATAAATTATTTTAAAATGTGGCGAATTATTTGTGTGAGTGCTTTAATTTATTTCCAAAGAAGCAAAAACTAAAATGCACATAAGATATTGGCGATTTCGGACAATAATAATTATTTCACCTCAGCACCTCCAACAACCAGGTTTTGCTGTTTGAAGACAGTGAGCAAAATTCGATTTTGCTGCGAGTGTGAGATAACTAATAGGCCCAAAAAAAGAACAATAAAACGTTTTACTGTTTCTTTTTTTAAGGTGCAGAGGTGAAATAATTATTATTGTCCGAAATCGCCAATAGCTTATGGGCTTATAACCGTAAAATTGCAAATTATCTGTTAAGGTTTTATTTAATTAAATGCTGTTTTGTAATATTTTTTTAAACGAAGTTCTCGCGGCTTGCGGTAGGAGTGCACTGGCAGAAATCGTCATGCGAAAAGGCGCTTGCGATTGTGTTCTTCTAATTCAAAGAGAGAGTAATAGAAAGTGTGAACTCGGTCAAAATGAAAATCCATGAAAGCGGCTGCGAAAGTTATCACATTTTTCGTCATGGATGTCGATTTCATAGTTTTCGAGGGTACTAAAGCCGATCGTGAGGTCAAAATGTAAATCCAAGATGGTAGCTGCGAAATGTTTCGTCATTGATGTCATTTCCATAGTTTTCGAGGGTGCTAAAACCGACAGTGAGGTCAAAAAAGAAATCCAAGATGGTGGCTGTGAAAATTTCCTAATTTTTCGTCATGGGTGTCGTTTTCATAGTTTTCGAGGGTGCTAAAGCTGATAGCTGATAATGATATCAAAATGTAAATCCAAGATGGCAGCTGTGAAAATTTTCAAATTATTCGTCATGGGTATCATTTTCATAGCCCTTTGAGGGTGCTTAGGTAGATAGTGAGGTCAAAATGTAAGTCCAAGATGGCGGCTGGGACAATTTCGTTTCTGTTTTAAATCATACGTGAGAAGGAACTTCGTTCCTGACGGGGGTCCCGGGGGTATATTTTATAATCAAATAAAGAGAAAATTGAAGAAAAAAATACGAAATTGTATTTTTTTACCTTTAGGTATACATATGGTCTCGCTGCTGAGGTGAAAAGTTGTACTCGTATGTGTTACACGAGACCAAAGTTATTTGGATCTCGTGTCTTTGAATCCTTCGCTTACTCGGGATTCAAAATCAACACTCGCAGCAAAAACCATCTTTGCTCTCTTGTTGCACAAATAACTATTGTCCGAAATCGCCAATAGCTAGTCAAGTTTATACACGATGGTTTCCTTTACTGTGTTATATTAATCATGATATAATTTTCAGGTAACTTTATTGGTAACGACTTTATGGACAAATGCATATGCTCAAGAGTATTTACCACCCAAAATCGGCGGCGGTCAAAAGAAACCTATACAGGAACCGTCGGTAAGATCCAGCAACAAACTGAACTTAACAAACAAAACGAAAATAGTTATATTTTATTTAAGTATAAGCCCTGATTATGAAGCTTATTTCAATTTTATATTCTCAGTTGCCAGCTAACTACGACTTCTCGTACGACGTTCAAGACAACGGAGTGAGCCTCGATTTCGGTCACAACGAGAAGAGGAAGGAAGACCATGCGACCGGCTCCTACCACGTACTGCTACCCGACGGTAGGATGCAGCTCGTAGAGTACGAAGCTGGACCCGACGGGTACAAGCCACAGGTCTGAATTTTCTCCTTCCTTTCTTTACAGCGGTAAATCAACAATCCAATTGCCATGGTTCTAGAAAAGGAAACGTCGAGGATACATCGACAATCGATCGATTATTGCGGATTGCCGGGGCTATATAATCGAGGCGACTGACGCAGTTGTAAGTCATATATAAGCGAATACGGGTCGTTCGCTTCAGTGCACGGCCTAGAAGACGACGCAGAAGAGGCAGAGGCAAAAAAATATTGAAAAAAGGAAGAAGTGGATGGCATAAGTTTTCGTTGTTGTGCCCTTTAATTTCACTATTATGATTTATAGGTGATGTACATGGGCACGGCCACATTCCCGCCGGCGGGCGGCGCATCTGACAAGTTCGACGGCTACCACTACAACGCGGCGTCCAACCGGCAGAGCGTACGCCAGGCGGCGCCGCGCGGAGGCTCGCGCGCGCCCGCGCCTGCGCCGCAGGCCGCGCCGCCGCCGCACGCCGCGCCACCTAACGCCACTCAGTGAACTACCATCGTCTAAGCTAACCGAACCAGCCGAATAGTGAAATCAGCGAATCGAAACTCAATGGAACCGTATAAGCGAGTAAAAATGTTCTGGTATTTGCGACCTTCCCTTTTTCCGCGTCTTCTGGTAAAATTTAAAAAAATAAGATTAGAAAAAAAATAATAGAACAAAAATACCTACATGAAACAACTTAATACTTCTTGAACGAAAGTGTATTCGCAGACTTTCAAGAAATGTTGAGTTCAACGAGACTGTCGCGTAACAGCTTCAATAAAAATGTAAAAAAAAAACAATATATTCAAATGTAAATAAAAAGTTGCAGTTTACGATATTTTGATGTGTATTTTTTCCATAATGCTATCTTTGCTATGACTAGACGTTTCATCACGTCGTATCTCTAGGACGTTTATGTGAGGGGATGAATAAAACAATGTTTATCTAAAAAATATATAATAATTATTTACATTTCTACTTTACATTGGCATACTATTTACTACAGTTAATGCTATTTACACCATAACTCCGGCGTTCCTACACTTTTAAGATAACGGAACACTCACCAAATACCCTTTCTTTTATGGAACCCCATATCAAATGATAAATAAGACAAAAACTTTTATTAGAAATATATTAAAAGTGAAACAATTTCATTCTTTGCTTTAACTTTGAATGTTAAGAATGAATATTGTTTCACTGTTTTATCTATTTGCTTTTTAGTTCGGTATTAAGTACGACAGTTGTATGCATGCGCATGTCTGGGGTAGCAACCAATCTCAACCTGAATTTGTTTTTGGTATGAGTGTAAGCTGAAAAACCTGTTTCACAACGACACGTTGTGACAAATGGGACCAAAGTTAAAATAGCCTTTTTAGCTACTTCAGGGTATTCACTACTAACAACAACCCAAAACACACAGATAGACTCAAAAAACTTTGAAGATCTATGAATGCTTCATAATCCAGGACCATATAACTATCCGGAAATACATATTTTGGGCTATTTCAAAATATATTATATATATCAGACAAAAATTTATAATTTCGCGGAACCCTGGTGACTTTCTGCTCTAACTGAAGAAATCACATACATCTTCCTACATTCACATTAATATGGTCTTCTAAATAAAAACCTATACATTCTACATGTAAGTTTATAAATTACATCTTACAGCAAGATTTTTATTCCGTTTGTTTCTTATAGGGATTATTTAAACATTTACCCAACGTCTAATGTACAACTGTTACTATACAATGAATACATCTTTCATATACAATGTAGCAACTTGCGGGTTAAGCGTCGTGCAGACCGGCGCGATGCGACTCTAACAGAACAATTTCTAAGAAAACTTCACGGTACTTTAAGGTGAACGCTTCAAGGTAGCCCGCGAAATTAAATTTTTCTTACGTTTATTGCAATTTGCAGGTCAGTGTCAGGTTGTATATTGATCAAAATATGATCCGCGATCGTAACAAATGTCTTTACAGAATTATAACTATTAAATTCATCAATAGGTAACGCTCAAAGTTCAAATTACCCTATTGAATGACTATTTCACTTCAATCAAGTCAATTCTAACTTGGAGAGTTGTATTGACGGTTCTAATGGTTATAATTCTGTAAATAATATCTTTGTTACGGTCCTGGATCTCATTTTGACCAACATAAAACCTCACACTGACGTGCAAATTTGAAAAAAACGTAAATAAATTTGAATTTCGCGGGCTACCTTAGCGCATCAAAACTTAGCGACCTAACTTATTATAAAACAAATCCAGCGACATTTAAGTCGCGTGCAGTATATCTATGTTCTGATCTGGCCAGTGTACGCGTCTGTGTGTCGACACCGTGTCGAAGCCGACGTTGTCGAACGATTGGTAGTCCTTCTGCATGTTCAGTTCTGCCAAGTTGCGATACCTGGGAAACAAAATGATTTAGTTTCATCCATACCTTAAAATGACTGGTCGCCAAGATAAGTAAAGAAACATGAACCTGGAACCTGGCCAGAGCGTAGGTTAGATTTAGGAGTACATTCAGAGGAAGGACACCACATACATCAGATCGGTAATAACGGCGGCGGCGGTCTTATCGATAAAATTAATACGGAAAGGGGAGAGGCGACGATACGCAACCTTAGTTGCGTATCGTCGCCGTGCAGTGAAAATCTCGTGATTGCAATAAACGCTATTTTACAGGGGAATATAAAAACTGTCTGAAAAAGGCCGTCATTGACGTTCTCCGAGGTTCTCATTATCATCAATAGAAGGCATTAGAAGCATCTTAGAGCTGAGCATGTTTGTTCTAAATGTACATTACGAGGTTTTTTACCCAATCCTAACTATAATAATATGTATTATAAATGCGAAAATGAGTTTGTTTCTTTGTTACGCTTTCGCGCTAAAACAGCTGAACAGATTTGTACAAAATTTGGAACATGGGTAGAGCTAGACCATGACCTGGATTAGGACGTAGTACTGTTTATCCCGATATTCCCACGGGATCGAGACTTATACAGGTGAAACCGCAGGGCGCAGCTAGTTAATAAATAAAAGGCTTAACGAGGTTTTCACTGCACGGCGACGACATGGGGAAGGTTCTTATTCTCATTCCTCGGTATAAGCTTACCTCTTAACAAGCACACAGCAACCCAGTAGCAGCAGCACCTGCACAGCGAGCCAGGCGAGTGCTAGCGACACCAGCAGCAACTCGTGAACGCACACCATAGAGCTGTCGCTCAGCTTGCTGTCTTCCGCTGTCAACATACAAGCAAATGTTAGAATATTATCCTTCTACCACATCTCATTTACAACCTTAACATGCACGCAAGAAAGACTTATTTACACTGCAACAAGAGCTTTTATAGTTTGGTATGTCCGCTAGAAATGAAGACTTTTGGTATTGGTTGGATATAATAATAGCTGGCACAAATACTAGCCAGACAGTTATAAGGTTTGGTAGTCAGGGAGGGACGTATAAAGTGTGAAAGCCATCATTATTCAGTAGCTAATAAGGGTGGTACTATTCGCCCAGTACATATAATATGACATTAAAAACGTACATAGGTTTCGTAATTTACGAAAAAGTTTGTTTAAAAAATTTAATCGATCTGTCTCATAGCAACCTGTTTTCAGAAATTTTAAATGTCACCTATGATTCCAAAAACCAGAAGAACGTTTCGGAGCCGCCCGACAAACGCGCGGTGTTTGTTACGCTCCTGTCCCTCATGACATCGATGGTGAGCCCGACAATGTTTAAAAACGATGAAATTTTATCAATAAACAGTATTTTTCAAAAAAAAAAACATTTTAATTTAAGTTCGATGGTTTCGGGTAAGCGTTTTATTAAACGTACGTAAAAACGCCGCAATATGATTTATTAAAAATAATATTTTATAAATAAATGATTTATTATTGATTTTATTGATTTATTAATAGTTTCTGATTATCGAATAGTTGTCTGATTAGTAACGTGAGACACTAAATTTGACTGATATAATTTGTGTCTACATCTGAACAACCTTTTTCATTATGTCCAACAATTTTCAGACAGACTGCTATGTTACCTATCGCAAACATTTTTCAACACGTTCAAAATGGTTTCAACATAAAATGGTTCATTAGATGCTCAAATTTTCTTCTGAAAAATAATTTGTTCGTATCAATTGACCAATGGTCACATGAAAACAAGATTTTCAGACGGGTTGCTATGGGTTTTATTTTTTGCCTCATTTTTAATTTTCTCAAATGGTCTCGTGGGTATGTGTGATGCTATTGGTTTCTGAAAATTGTGTTTATGGAAAAATCTATCGTTTCATTCTGAAAATCAGACGGAATGCTATGAAACAGTTCGGTATTTTTTTGACGTACCTATTTAAAAATGCGGTCGGGTCAGACGAGACGCCGAAAATTTCTAAAATTAGAATTTTTAAATTTCAGGATAACCAAATCTATCGGTTTTATACGGTTTTGTTTCTAAAAAGATAATGTAAAAAAAAATCCAAAGTCAAATTAATTCTATTGGTACGAGAGCCCATGACGCTCTCGTACCAATAGAATTAATTTGAATTTGGAATTCTATGAAAGCGGTGCGGTACCGTTTCGCTACAGAGTGAGTCAGCACATAACTTGTGTTGACTCAAAAAAAGTAAACACAAGTTATGTTGTAGAGGAAATAGAGCGTACATATTGATTATGAGAACATTACCTACACGTTATAATCAAAGACACTTTACAAGTCAGGACAGCAGGGGGTGTTATTACGTGTGCACACGAGCGAATCATTGGTAATCATCAATAGGGATTTATTCAATTGAATAAATGCTGCTGTAAGTCGATAATGTAATGCGCTGTGTATTAGAACATTTGAGTATTTACAGTACTTAAGGCATCCTAATGGTCCTATGAATAATGTTACTGAACGAAGAAAGTAAAAAATAAGCATTTTTGAACAATAGTGTAATGTGGGTAATGAACATCGAAATGGTTGTCTCAAGTATCATTTTCAGTCGGTTATGAGTCCGTTGCAAAGCCTTTAGGACTTTTTTTTTAAACTTCCATACAAATTATGACAAACACCTGCACGCAAACATATCAAACGAAAGTATTATGCCAGTCGCTTATAGACTACTGCATCATATCCTGGGGAGGTGCTGCTAAAACGCACTTGATAGAGGCGGAAAGAGCTCAACGTGCTATACTTAAGGTTGCTGCGGGCCTTCCCATCCGCTTTCCTACAGTCGACTTGTACAAAAAGTGGGATGTACTGTCTATAAGACAAACTTTCGTTCTGCACAGTCCTCAAAAAGCACTCGCAGCTGGTTTATGACTCGGATCGGTTGAAGAATAAACGAAGAAAGGGTTCTATGTGCAGAACTGAATATTTCCGGTCAAGTCTGGCCCACAAGTTTTTCGATTACTTAGGAGATTATCTTTATAATATTATTAACAAGAGTCAAAATATTTATCCATTACATAAACCCAGTTGTAAGCAAAAAGTGACTGAATATTTGAAAACCCTTTGCTATGAGGACACAGAGAAACTGCTCCACGCAATTAAATAAATCTCATCCCCCACCCACATCTTTGTTACGAATTTCGATGCTCTTATGGCGCCATAATTCCAATTTCCAATGTTCACACAGACACTTGTATTCAAATAATTACCATTCACCTTCACATTTACCACTATTCACTTTCACGGTCACCAAAATTCACATACACATTCACCACACACCCTTTGACTGCTTTTGTTGTTACTACCACACAATACTACACCACACCACACCACACCACTGCACTACACCACATCACACTATAATACACTACACTACCACACCACACCACACTTCTCTGGCACCCACCATCTACAATAATAACCTTAAGTTTTATCTTTTTCTTCCTTTATTTTTGTTTTACTGTATTTTCCTACCAAAGGTTTAAAAAAATTGTTTATGTTATTCTCTTTAACCCTTTAACCGCCATGTCATAATTCGCGTGGAGTGCATGTAGCGCCAGCAACCTTTAGGTACAATTGGCATAATGTTGTAAAATATAGTTATCGATAAACAAACTAATGAAATAAATAAAACTTACTCATTTTTAATCAAAGGTTTATTTCTTTTCTTGTTTCAAACATACGTTAATCAGTCTTCAAATATCTTACGTTAAAAATGACAGCATAACATTAAAAAATGACATAATGTCAAAATTTGATCTGTTTATTACGATTAATGTGTCGAGTGTTAAAATATTGGGACACAAATAATATTAACAACAAATAAAATAACTAAATCAACTTTATTTTTTCTTTAATACAAAATAAATAGGTAAATACACATATTATTATTATCTAGCTGTCTTTTTGACTGTAGGATAAATAAACAGACTAGAAAAACCAAAAAGTGATTTACCGATTCATTATCACTATCCGCCGTTGAACTGCCACTACTGCTAATATCATTAATTGATTGCTGTAATATATTTAATAGGTCTTCGTCGTCGTTTATCATTATCGACAACTTCTCGACACTAGCTCAGAAATAATAATAAAGAAGCACGTGTTATCACGGCGATGGCGCTAGCGCAACTGACGTTTATTCAAAATAAGACTTTAGTTGACCTTGAGCCGCACGTAAAATTACGGCGACGGCGTTCGCGGATCGTCTGCACTAGTGACGTACTGGCATAAGTCGGTAATTTATACTTCTTTGTTGATTTCTACATATTATATCACTTAAGCTTATTGGGTTTTGAATAAGTAATTAAATCGTTAATAAACTATGAAATTTGAATGAATGTTTAGTTGATAGTTTGATAAAAAACACGATGTTTTTTGTTAATTTAGCATCAGGAGTTTCATATGTGGTACAACACTAGTCTGCGTGAAATCACGGGTTCGGCGAAGTAGGTTGATATTTAGACGTATCACGAATTGAGAACTATTAATTATTTCATTTAATTAGCAAAAATATGTTTCTAGTACTGTTAAAAATAAAGTAATAACACGAAATATACTAAGATTTAGTAAGCAAATTCAACATCTATTGAACATTTTTTAAATGACAGGACTTTTACGCAATATTCCGACGTGGCGACTGAGGTATTATTGTTACAACACGTAATATTACGGCGATGCAGATGGCGGTTAAAGGGTTAATACTCAAACACTGTTTCTGGGGGGGGCCTGGTAATCTGTGTGACAGGTTTTTCCTAGTGCAGATACCAGTCTCAAAGGATTTATCACATGTGTAATCTTCATATTTTTAAGGCGCCTTTGTGGAAGAGAAAATAAAATGTTTATTTATTTATTATTATTTACTTTTATTTTTCTTTTCATTTATTTAACTTTTTGTTTTGTTTAGTAGAAATATATGTTACCTGCTTGTTCATTTGTATGAAGCCACTAAGTGGGGCCTGGTGACCTGTAACACAGGTTTTCCTAAACCTACATCAGGCACCAGCTCTCGCAATGTGAATTCATATTGGTCAAAACTGTAAGTGCTACAAAACCATTGTGAGAGAAAGTAATTATATTTTATTTATTTTTATTACAAAATATATTCCATATTCAAATCCTTCTTTTCCAAGGGGTTGTCCATTATTCACGTGATGTTTTTTAGCAACTTTTTAACCCCCTATCCCTCCTGGTGATACGTGGTGAGATTTTAGACTATCCCCAATCCCCCCTACCCAAAATCACGTGTATTTGTTTTGTACCTATAAATATCTTTAAAAAAATCGGAATATTTTATCTTTAAATACAGGTATCAATAGTTGCCTGGCAACGGCGAGTCAACGGCACGCACCGCTTTTCGGTTTAGAAATTGCGCCTTAACGAAAAATAAATACACGTGATAACTCACTTCACCCCCCACCCCCTTGTGATATTTCGTGATTTTTTTCCGAAACCACCCCGCCCCCCTCTTTCGAGCATCACGTGATTAATGGACGATCCGCATTTGATGTTATTTCCATTTAATTAAATATCAACGTTACTCTAGTGTAAATTAATTTGATTTTAGAATGACTAGTAAGTTACTTTATGTGTGGGTATATATTATTTATGTGTAGGAATATAAAAAAAATGTTTACATTTTCGAACACAAGAAAGCTTATACTCACGTAACGTGGATCTGTGATCAGCTCGCACCAACGTATCTACAGACAGGATATCCTTGGAATCGACAAGCAAGTCCAACTCGAGCTCCAGCGCGTCATCAGTCTGGGGCGCACAGGGCGCGGCGCCTCCTTGCGGCGCGCGGCCGGCGGCGCGCGCGACGTCGCCGCTGTCGGCCCGCACGGCGGCCGGCACTTCGTCGCCCCACTGGTACAGTGTGGCGTTGGTCTGACGGGCACTACGACTCTGTTTACTGATGCATTCCACCTGGATGGAAAAAGCGTTGATGAAAGTATGTCAGACATGATTGATAATGTAAGAGTGTATTTTCCTATGTTGCAGACAGTACGGCGACATACCGACCCATACATCTGGTACAGTCAGCATACAGGTTGAAATTTAATTCATTGGCAATATTTTAACCACGTATTCTTACCATAATACTGCTTCATTTAAGCCAACAATATCGAATATTAATATTGTCAAATTATTAATTTTAAAAACGTGATATAACTTGTTATTTACTTACTTAAAGATCAAAATTAATAAACAAGATAAAAAATTAAAAAAAATGATAATTAAACTTAAATCATTTTTAATATCAAGATTCCTTTGACGCGTAGTAAATTTACTACGCGTTATTATCGAAAGAAATGCCCCACCCCCGCCCCCTCATGCGCTTGGGCGCGCGCCGGCCGTGCCGCTCCGCTCCAGTCACGAGTTTATTTGGAAACTTGTCCAAATAAACTCGTGACTGGAGCGGAGCGGCGCGAAATTACGTGTAATTTGCGAAAAATTATTGGATTGCAGTGAACCATAGCTAACATGCATCGACCACGTAGTGCAGTGTACACGAACCAGCAATCAAAGTCAAAAGTCAAATCATTTATTTCAATTAGGCACAAAAAAGGCATTTTTGAACGTCAACATTTAAATAATAATTGATTCTAGTTGCCCCTTCCAAAAGGTAGTTTTCGTATGGAGAAGAATGGGCAAGAAACTCCACCGTTACTCTTTTAAAATGTTTTCACAATATCTTGTATACATTAATACCTGGATATGGTTTTATTCTACGATAGAACACACAGTTTTCCGCAAACTCGTTTCATGTTTCACCGCCGCTACCCCGATGCACCGATTCCATCACGAGACCGAATCTTAAGATCAACGCAAAACCTACTGGATTTTGCATCGTTCCACGTACCACCGCATGCTCAAGCGCGTGGTAGAGCCGGTGCACCCGAGAACCCTGGACCGGCAAATAAAGCGGTACTTCCAGAGTGGATTCCCACAGGCCAGCACTAGACAGGCAGCACGACATCTTCACGTCAGCCAGTTTTTTGTCTGGAAGCTGTTAAACGCCTCTGGAATGTACCCTTACCATTTCCAAAAAGTGCAGGAGTTGGCGTTGGCTGACTTCACGCCCAGAACGATCGTCAATTCGGTGAACGTTGGATTGGTCGCGGCGGTGAGGTGAAAAGACTAGTTTACGAGCATGAGAGTGAAAGCCGGGAACAGTTAAAAGAAAAGATTATAACGGCGTTTGACACGGTTAAATCGCGTACTTTTGTGTTGCAAAATGTGAAGGTGAATCATAGGCGCCGTGCTGAGCTGTGTACAGAGAGGCGCTGAACATTTCGAGCACCTCTTAAAGTACACGTAGGTAAGTACCTAGGTACTAAGTTTAATTTAAACGTTGCTATACTAGGTTTCAAACACAAATCTCACACACACAAACAGCCAGACTCAACAATTAATTATCCGCATGTTATTAGACAACATTTAAATACGCCAGAAATTATGTTAAAATTTTAAAATTAACTACTTGATATTGTTATTTCTGTGCCGTAGTTACGATTTTAAATTAATGTGATTAAAATTTAAAACTACAATACAACGTAATACTTCTAGTAAATTCAATTCAAATAAAAAGTGCTCCCAAGTCCCAATCAGCTGTTTCGCCAAAGTTCGCGCGCGGCTATCGCAGTGTTTAGGTACTTTACTAAACATGTACACACACACGCATGCGCCGCCCCGGCGCTCATAGCTCACTCAAAGGAACTGCAGCCGCGCGCCGCCGCACCGCGCTAGTCAGCCAGCAGGGCAATACAGACGCGTAATTCATTAGGTATTTTAAAAGTCAAAGGTTTACTAACGAATGCAATTGAGATATTATTGAGATAATAATTTTTCCACATTTTAACCGACTTTAATGCAGACAAAAAATGCTGTCTACTGAAAAAATAAGTAATTTTTAAAGATTACATACAATTGTAATTTGAAACTCAAGAACTTTTGTTTTGAACATTAACACCAAAGTTTATCACTTCCAATTATTTTCCAATACTTCTTCATTCTTTTTTAAACCATTCCCTTCGCTAGTATTGTTGGTATAAAAATTCAAATAATTCAAAGTGGATGTGTAAAGTAAATAATTCAAATCTCATTTCATCTTTCTGTGCGGGAATCGAATTTGCGACACGTAACCGACTATTACAACTTATTATTATGTGAGTTTTGCTTTCTGCATTTCATTGATTTATGCGCCGAAGAGGCGGTCCCCCATTTTAAACTTGTTTTCATAAGAGTGATAGTGCGCTTCGTGATTTTCAGTCAAGTTTTTAGTTATGTTCGGAACTTCTTAGTGTGTGTGTCCTGTTAAGTGTTTTAATCTGCGTCAAGGACCTAACATAAGCAATTACATTTTAGTTCCGTAGAAAAGTCGAAGCTACATGCAAATCGCCGGGCGCCGCGCCCGCCGTCGCCACCGTGTGCCGCCGTCCCGCGCAGATAATTGAATGGCGCGCGTGCGACGGTGATGGTGTGCGGCGGAGGGGCGGAGGGGGGGACCAGGCACTCACCTATTATTGATTTTATAGCGCGCTATCACCATTTGATACTTTTGATTTTTTTGTTCATTTTGAGAAATCTCTTGGTTATTATTTTTTAACACTTTACCAGTATTAGTTATTATTCGTTCCTCAATTAGATTCTTGGACTCAAACATTGCTAATGAATTCAAAGTCACCCTGTATAAATTCGTTAAACCTATCAGTTTTTAAATCGTAATTATTAAGTTCTTGGATAAAACCAGAACAGAATGTAAAATAATTCGACTTTTTAGCTATACTTATACAAATAATTTTGTGTCAATTTATAATTATGTAAAAGTATCAGTGGTAACTTCGTTGGTGACTGTTAATTTTTTTTCTTGTGCAATAGTAATAACACAACGCATTCAACGGCCGTATTATGACGAATTCATGCCACCATTATTCCAGTGTGAGTGAGAGACGGAGCTATACAAGGCCGCTAGCACCATCCTTGATCCAGATGGTTTCGCGAATGTAATAGCGGACTAGGAATAGGTATGACTGTCCGTTCTTCAAACATTGTATGCGTTTATGTGCGAACTAACATAGTTTTAAGCACTATTTTACTAACACAATAGATCTTGTTGTCTGAAATATAAATAAATAATAATTTTATTGGACCTTATACATTGCCAAACAATATTTCAAAAGTAAGTATATTTCATTAGCCCGTATTGTCCCATTGCTGGGCAAAGGCTACTTACTTATTTCCTCTCAGTCCAGATCTGCCAAGGACCGAGCTTTTTAAAGCAGTCCAGGTCATCCCGCCAGCCGCGCAAAAGTAAGTAATCGAAATCAACAGTTCACATTTATCAAGTCAATATATAGCACTTACCCGTGGGCACTTGTCGTCACAGAAGCGCACCATGAGCGAGAACCGCACGACATGCGAGGTGGGGAAGCGGAAGGCTTTGAACCGCGCCGACAGACGCTGGGTGGCGCCCCGCCACGCGCGGGAGAACGCGGGGAAGTCCACCTGCACCATTAAGAACAAATTTTATTATTTCGCCAATACTAAATAATTTCGCCAATGCTAAATAATTATCCGAATGTTCCTATTCCCGTTCAAATAAAGTTTGCTTTGAATTAGGGCTGATTCTTCCAACCATAGATATCTTTGTCGGAGAAATGATTTTGAATTTTTGAGGTTTTCCTCATAAAATCTGTCAGACGTTAATTTTATTCCACGGATAAAATGTATCTAGGTAGGCCTTTGGAATAATCAGCCCTTAGTGATATAACGCAAACATGTTTTCAAATACGCAAAGTGTGTGCCAGGATTATAATCAATCTTATTCAGAGTAATTCGAAGAAGGCTTCCAGATTCATGCAGGTCGCAAATCAAACTGACGTGATAATCACAGGTGTTTTTATGTACCTCTCCAAGACTCCTTTTAAAACTGGCAACATTGCTTAGCTTTGCCATTCACATTGTTTGATCTGCTTCTATAAAAAAAAAACTTGGTCGCTTATTTCGCGTACCCGGTACATGGTTTATATATCGGAAGACTTTTATGAGGTCATAATAAATTTTACGTCTATAATAATAATCTCTATTGACATTGTCCACTTACCTGTCCGGTAGGACAGCCCCTACTATCCAGTAACAGCACGGAACTGTCTCCAAGTCTTGAAGAAGCCACCAGATGATACGCCTTGATCTCCGTCGCTTCTGCAATCAACCGAAACGTATTAAACAACAGTATAATGAGACATGAAATTACTACCAATAACTCACAATTCTCTGTTTTTGTATGGCAGCTCGAGCATGAACGAGCGATCAATTATTTCAACGTAATTAATTAAATTGTAGTTACATTGGTTATTTGTCACAGCATTCGGTTTGCTGATTTTTTATTCAACGTTATTTACGGAACACACCGGAAATATATGAAGAAGAAAAAACATCTGGTCCATACGTGGTGCGTGTGTTCACGTAAATCAATAAAATATATCGTACACACGGCTACATATCAAGCTACACATTTCCAGTATAAGCTGACCTTGCATCGTACGGAAATCCTATACAATGCGAAAACAGCATAAACAGGAAATGTATAGCTTCATATGTAGCCGTGTGTACAAGTTAATGATCTTTTGTCAGGTTTTTATTTAAGAGCCCCGATCAATTTCGCGGTCTAAAAACAGAAAATTTTAGTTTTTTCAGCGCAAATCTCTCAAAAACCTAAAAATATCTGGTTTTTTTTTAAATGCAATGTTATTCATCCACTATTTAACTAGTAACTACACTATTTAACTAAGTCTACGAATTAAAATTTTCATACGTTTTTACGTAAGCACGAAACACGATAATTAAAGTATTTTTTTATTATTTAAGCTATTTGCACGATGTAAGTTTCTTGCCTGTGGCATACAATAAACACTGTTTAGACGGTGCAACTTTTATTGTTGCTTTAATTTATGGTTCTCATATTGTATATTTATTTTTTAAATCACATATTTTTCAAATTACACAATATTTTATGTATTTTATTCTCTCTTCTACTCTTACACACGTTGTCTACATCTCTTTTTATCCACTCTCCTATCGCAGGTATCCTGAAAGAGATTTCTTTAGAAATAAGCATCACCTTTGTACATATTTTTCTGTTCCTTTTTCTTGTCTGTTTATATGTGTGTACATAAACTGTTAAATAAATATAAATAAATAAATAAATTTTATGCCACAGGCAATTAAAATACGCCGTGTAAAGGGTTGCGCTGACAGGCGCAACACGACGGCACGACTCAATGGTGGAACAATTTCAATGAAAACTTCACGGAAATTGTTCTACCGGTGTCTCGGCGCGCATGTCTGCCGTGGGGGTATTACTGCCTCGTCGGTCTAGTGGCCGTGAGCATGACGTGAGGTCCGATGTACCCACGGATAGGTAAGTGGATGTAAATAAACTCACCGGTAGTCTCAATCCGCAGTTCGAGCGGCTCCCCCAGCGACACGGCGCCGGCGCCGGTGTCGTCGAGCGCGCGCACCACGTACATCGCGACCGGCGCGCTACTGCCGCCGTACACCGCACTCGCCGCGGCCGGGGCGACGGGACTGCGGGATTCTGTCTCACCGAATGTTGGCTTTTTGTAGCCACTGCTGTTAAATAAAGAAGGCATAAGTACTCGTAAGATTCACCTACCTACGTCTGGGCGGTATGAGTAAGCTGGATAGATAATGAATAAGGTATAAGTACTGACAGCAGGGGTGATTGAACAGGAAACCTCCCCGTGTGCCTGTGGGCTGGAGTTCCCTTATGGATGCGTCCGGGGGGAAGGCCAGTCTCCGGGACGGTGCATCCTGGGGTACGGGCAATGACTCCCCATTAGGTACTTTATGCCTAAGGGGTCTCGTTGTCCGTATGCCAATATCCTGTCGGAGGAACGCTCTAACGTGTACTCGGAGAGAGCACACGTTGAGCAGCGTTTGAGTGGGAGCGGGCGCTCGGTGTACACTAACTTTGCAGTGATTTCATTAGAACATGCTAGCTAGACAAAAGTCACTGTTGAATTTCCTGGATTTTATTACCTGAGGCCCAAGACACACCCCCACTGGCCCCAATTCCAAGAATTTTTTTTCACTAATGTAAAAAGAAAGGGCTAAAAAAATACTTTTTAATTCATTTTGCGCGAAAGTAACATTATATGTTAGTGTGTTTAAGGTTTTAAAAAATATTAGTGATGGATCTTCTAGTTAAAGGTATGTACTTTATAATTATAATTAGTAAATGGATATACTATACCCGCACTTTTTTTAAAACCTCGAGTTTAAATAATTTTGTTAGTTTTTGACGATTTTCTGTATTCATCGGACTAGGAAGTACTTGTACCCTCATGTACCCGGGCTAGAAATTATATATATCATAGCCATATATATTAGCTTTTAAATTTTAGTCATTTTAGCCTGCGCACTTAAGTAAAACTTTGTTTTTTTGTATGTTTTCAGAAAACGAATTCTCAGTCTGAAAAATTGTCCTGGACATCAGGTATCTCCAACATTTTATAGTGTTAGGCAGGCTAAAATTTAGTGTTACCCTCCCGAGGAACAGATTTTTGTAAACGAAACGCATGCAGAAATTAAACTTCAGGCGGTTTTAAATAAAACGGCTGAACGTCTAATTTCTACACAGCAAGAAGTTTTAAAATCTTTAACTCCTGTCTCATCATTCTCCCTTATAAGCAAGTGGGGGTGCGATGGAAGTTCCGGTCCCAGCACTTACAAACAAAAATTCACAAACAGTGAAGACACAGATGAGTTTTTGTTTGTGTTCTCATTCGTACCACTTCAATTACGTGACTATAGTGGTAACGTTGTTTGGCAGAATTCTCGACCATCTTCTACTATGTATTGTCGATCGATTAAGTTTATTTTTTTCTCTAAAGAAACTACAGTTTTCACTGTAACAGAAACAAATAAAATTTTGGAGGAATTAGACCAATTGATACCAGCAATAGGTAATATAGATGGTAATCAGATATCTGTCAAACACGAATTACTGTTCACGATGATTGACGGTAAAGTGTGCAACGCTATGACTGAAACTTCTTCAGCACAAAAATGTTACATTTGTGGAGCTACTCCTACATTTATGAATGATGTATCTAGGGAATTTGTAGTAAGTAAATAAGGAAAATCTTTTGGTATTTCTCCCCTTCGCGCTTGGATACGTTCTTTCGAATGTTGGCTTCACATAAGCTATCGTCTCGAAGTTAAAAAATGGCAAATTTGAGACGAAAGTGACAAAGAAAATGTGAAGCAACGTTTGGCTCGTATCCAAGATAGGTTTAAGGCTGTAAGATGTGACTCTAATTAAGAACTTTGACACTATCCTTAGAACTTTGGCTTCGGGTTACGATATTGATGTTGCTAAATTTAATTCTTTCACTTAGGACACAAAAAAAATGTACCTTAGTCTCTACTCGTGGTATTACATGCCTGTTACTGTGAACAAAATTCTTGTGCACAGTATAGATATTATAAAATCGACTCTTCTACCTATCGAGCAGCTTTCTGAGGAAGCTCAGGAAGCGCGCAATAAAGATTGTAGAACATTCCGAGAGCACAATACTCGAAAATATTCACGTATTGTCACGTGTAGGGATTTTCTTAATATGTTGCTAATCACATCTGATCCTGTAATAAATGGTCTTAGAGAATTTCCTAAAAAACCGACAAGTAAACTTTCTTCTGAGGTTTTAGAATTAACTAAATATAAGTACTAGGGTAGGTCTCAGTAGTTTTTGTCAAAATATTAGTATGCCAGATTATAATGTAGATTCTTCAGAATTAAGTGATGTAGAATAAATAAGAGTTGTAAATACTATTGTGCTAATACATTTCTAAGCCGTGTATCCTACTAAGATTATTATTAGTTGAAAAATTAACCACCCAAAAAGAAAAAAAAAGTACTGGCAGCAAACAAAAGACCTAAAAGCGACGCCTTTACTTTTATCAATTTTCAGTATGACACGATACGAGAGGAACTCGTACTGCGTTGTTTGAATAGATAAATCCAAACAGCAAGCATGCTCTTGAAGTACAAACAAAAGCAAATTAAAGCTCTCTTCCTTTCTCCTACTTTAATGGTCTACAATGATCGTGTATTTGTAAGTCTACCACTTAATGGCTTGCGCATACTGGCGGACAGGACGGCAGAGGATTTTAAATTTATCAATTTAATTTAATACTCAGTGATCGAGCTTGGAGCATCGCAACACAGTTTTAGCGAGCAATACATACCTTATTTCCATTGGATAAGTACCAGTTTGCGCAGGGCTTAAGTTCACATAGTAGAATGTAATAAATATATTGAGTAGTAGATATCACAGGATGGTGCCCATTGTCAACTAACCCAAACCCAATCAGGATAGAACGACAATGAAACTAATATTTCAGCTAATCGTGTTCCGAAAGTTATTTTAAATTTTGCTCATTATCTTGACGATATACTTTTCGGAACAGTTAATTGAAGACAGTCAATTGATGTTCCGGCGGAACCGTCTTTGTGTTCTTTTTCAATTTTAAAATACCTGCTGTCCGTGGCTTCACCTGCGTGCACCCTAATTCTTTTTCTAAAATTAAAGTTAATCCTTATAATATCAGCTATCTGCCAGTGAAAGACAGATAGCAAAAATAATGTTGTAAGTACCTACCTCTTAAACTTTCATATGCATTTAGTAAAAAGCATTGATTACAAACAGACACTTCAATTTTATTTATTTGTATTTTACTGTTCTTCAGTTATGTCAATCTAATTCTGTTGAAAACTCTATCTTGTAAAAATTATATTAAAATAATATTTTCTATATAGTAAATATGATTGCAGTCAGATGGTATTATTACAATTAACATTTGGTGACCCCGCCGTCATAGTTGCCAAAATATAAGAATCGAAGTTCCATCAAAGGTAGGGTTACTAAAATGATTCAAACATAGTATATTCACCCGATATCCCTGACGGCCACGGTGGCGCCGACCTGCCGCGCGCGCGCGCCGGGCGAGCAGCCCACGCGCAGCCAGCGGTCGCCGGCTGTCTGGATGATCGGGTTGTTCTGGATCATCACCATCACGTACGCCATTGTTCTGGGTGAACAAACATAATGAGGGTAACATGGCACTTTCATTAAGAATAAGTATTCGTGCTAAATAAATAATAACACCGAATGGTCATACTTGAATACCAGCATACTGAAAAGTCGCTGTTAATGTTCTTGTTGTGAGCAGACAAAGAAGATCACTTCACTCACTGTGTGTTGGAGATTTCGGACCAAGTAAAAGGGTGAGGTTTTTCTCACAGAATACGAAATTGATTAGTCAACAGTACAACAACAATTCAACATTGACAGGGTCTTTATACGAAATAATCGTACCAGTAATCGTGAGGAAACCGGCATGCCTGACAGATATTTCTCGACGATATGTGAAACTAAGTCAGAGGCCCAATGGCGGCATAAAAACTCTGACTCCAGGTCAGGTTGTTACTAACCAAACGAAAAAGAAAGATCGTACCAGTAAAGGCGGTTTCCGAAACAGCTAAAACGCTGCTTTTCACTAGACATATCTAGATTTAAATCATAACCTTGAACTTTTTACCCGTTAAAATCACAGTCCAGTCCGTCCGCTAAAGCGCTCGCAGCATCACTCCCCTCTCCCTGACACATACACGCGCCCGCGGGACATACGTCACTATCCTGTCTGAGCCCTCACATTCTACTGTGACTGGAAGTGAGTTTCTACCTGTTAATAACTCCATTGGGTCCATTAGAGATGCCGTACGCGAAGTTAACATCACAGTCCCCATGCATGGGCAGCGCCAGCCGCACTGCCCGTCCGCCGGCGCGCGCGCTGCACCGCTCGCCTCGCCCCGGCACGTACACGCGCCCGCGGAACACGCCGCGCGGGACATACGTCACTATCATGTCTGAGCCCTCGCATTCTACTGTGACTGGAAGTATACACCAGCATTAGAAGCTCAATGTCGCCGTGCAGTGAAAACCTCCTGATTGCAATAAACGTTATTTTACCGGGGATGATAAAAACTGTCTGAAAAAAGGCCGTCATTGACGTTCTCCGAGGTTCTCATTATCATCAATAGAAGGCATTAGAAGCATCTTAGAGCTGAGCATGTTTGTTCTAAATGTACATTACGAGGTTTACGAGGTACGCACCGCTACAGATAAATACTATAATAGTAATACTATAGTAGTACTATAATAGTACTAATAATAAGATAAAGACTCTTTTCTATGGCCTACTTTTTAAGCCTGATCAGACAATTGACCGATGAACACTTCTCTGGTATAAAGTATGCATAAGAAATTTTCTAGGAAAAAACAGTAATAAGATACAGGAAAGCTGCGCTTGATGCAGCTGATGTCAACAAATTTTCTTAGAGAGACAAACTATAGTGGGTTTATCACTTGTTCGAAGGGCTAGTCCCTTACTAGAAAACTTACTGTTCAGACAGACGACTCTGCGGTAGTAAGTGGCTGAAGAGATTCGTCTGAGCAGCCATGAGCCCGTAGTTATGAGGTCTTCACTGTGCAGGTCACATAGCCCGCGGCCCCCGCCCCCCTTCACTTGCCCCTCTGATATCCACGTGAACCCTCGGCAGTTGAAGCGCTCCGCTTTTTCACATGACGTTTTACACTGAAATTGGAAATAAGATCATAAATACTTACGTACCGAATGTCTGGGTGTAAATATCAACCTTTGTAACATTTATTCTGAAATAAAAAATCAAGTTGCCTTTTCTTTATAACATTACAACAAAAATGTGTAAAATATATGAAAAATAAAATATCGGTTACAGTAAAAGAAATAGTACATTACTGTCGCGGCCAGCAATTAGGGCACTGATGGCGAGGAAGTTCAAACTAAGTAAATAATTTTATAAATTCCAGAATCAATGACGAACAAAGAAAAATTTTCACGCGCCATTATGTTCATTTGTTTCTTCTTTACTTTAAACAGCTCTATTTGCTAAGCCAGTTCGAAATTTAAATAAAATCTTTGTATGGATTTTTCATACTAAATCTAGCATGAATATCTGTTACATATAAGCATTATGTATGTGTGTAGCGATGCGCGGCCTTGTGGACTGCCTGCGCAGACGGCGCCGCGCAGCGCCCCGCACCCCGTGCCTCCCACCGCGGGCACGCTTGCGTGTGTTTAAAATAAAGAGTCAGTGCGTTCACAGCCCGCTTGTGTTTTACTTGTGTCCCGTATCCAACAGTGGCGACGAGAGCGACCCACGCTATATCACGATGGCTCAGTTTAGTTTCGGTTTATTAAGTAATTTCGACCACACAGTGCACCAATGGCAGGCGTACAAAAGTCGCCTGCGGCAATGGTTCGTGGCGAACGATATTTCCGAAAAAAACGACGCAACGGGTTCAAGACGGCGAGCAATCCTACTGAGCGCACTCGCGGACGGCACCTACCAGCTCGCAGCCGACTTGGCCTTGCCAAAACAGCTGGAGGAGGTGCCAGTAGAAGACATCTATGAGCTCCTTGACACTCACTTTTCCACGACAAAATGTGGATTCGGGGAGCGATACACATTTTACGCGGCAATGCAGCAAACGGGTGAGACGCATGCGCAGTGGGCGGCAAGACTGCGTGGCCTCACGAAACATTGCAAATTCGCCAACGTAGAGGAAGCATTGCGAGATCGTTTCGTGATGGGCATGTTGGCGGGTCCCGAGAGGGAAAAACTGTTCACTAAGGACACAGATACCTTGACCCTGGCAAAGGCAGTGGAGTTGGCGCAGAGCGTCCGGTGCGCGCGGGCAGGCGCCGCCGCCGGCGCTTCCACGATGGCGTCGACCACACAGCAAGAACATTCAGTGTTCAAGGTGCAGGGCAAGAGTGCGGGTTCTGATAGGGAACCGGTAATGGAGAAGTGTTCCGTGTGCGGTCGAAAGAACCATGCATCGTCTCAGTGCCGATTCGCGAACTATACTTGTAGGAAGTGTAATACAAAGGGTCACTTACGTAGAATGTGCAAAGTAAAGTGTGTGGTGGCCGGCGATGTGAGTGAGGGGGACGACGATGGTGAGTTTTTATGTTGTAACATCACTTCAGAGCGGGGAGAACCCATGACAGAAATCGTGTCCGTATACGGCTCACAAATCAAATTTGAGATTGATAGTGGATCCGCAGTAACGGTAATTTCCGAAAGTTTATACAACAAATGTTTTAGCAGGTTGCCCTTGTTACCACCTAAGAAAAGGCTATTTACCTACACGGGTAGTAATATTGTGTGTCTCGGTATAATTCGCCTACCGGTCACTTATAGGCTGAGTACACACACACTAGATGCTTACGTCGTACGCAGCGAAGGCCCGCCATTGCTCGGAAGAGATTTTTTATCCTTATTTAAGTTAAAACTAGCACCCTGTAATTTCATAAATAACGAAACAAAAACAATCGATGACTTGCATAATAGATTCAGAGACGTATTTTCAGATAAATTAGGTAAATTCAATAAATTCGAGGTAAAATTACGGTTAAAAGATGATTCAGTGCCAAAATTTTTCAAAGCGCGTCCTATTGCTTTTGCTTTGCGAGACAAGGTAGATGAAGAGATAGTCCGCCTTGTAAACTTAGGGATACTTAAGCAGGTTGATCACTCGGAGTATGCATCACCCGTAGTGCCAGTATTAAAACGAAATGGAAGTGTTAGGCTGTGTGCAGACTATTCTGTAACTATAAACAAACAATTAATTGTAGAACAATACCCGTTGCCTACAGTCCACGAACTGTTTTCAAAATTGCACGGAGGTCAACAGTTCTCAAAGTTAGACCAGCACCCTAATTGCGTAATGCACGTTCAATCACAATTGGTTTCGATTTTAAACAAATTTCTAATCCAATGCTTCATAAGTTCGAAAAAAAATCTGCTCAACAACGTAAATAAGGCAATGAATGTTGTACATGAAACAAATTTTACTGAATTGGTTTCAAAAATAAGTTACGCAATTAGGTAGCTGTCCATGGCCTATAATCAATTTGTTTTAGACGAAGACTCACAAAAAATTACATGCATAAATACTCACCGCGGATTGTTTCAGTATACACGTATGGTTTTTGGTTTAACCAGTGCACCGTCTATTTTTCAGCGCGCAATGGAAAACTTATTGTCTGGTATGGACGGTGTGTTATGTCTTTTAGACGATGTTCTTATAACAGCCGATGGACCGGGTTTACATTTACAACGGTTAACGGCAGTGTTACAGAGGCTGCAAGATGCCGGACTAACTTTGCAAAAAGATAAGTGTGAATTTTTTAAGAACGAAATCAATTATTTAGGGTATGTTATTAACAAAGACGGGTTAAAAAAATCTTCTGATAAAGTAATAGCAATTGAGAAATCCCCAGTGCCCACAGATGTAGGCAAACTTCAATCATTTTTAGGATTAGTCAATTATTACCGTAATTTCGTACCTAAGGCGTCCGAAATCTTAAGTCCCTTATACGATCTGTTAAAAAAAGGTGTTAAATGGCAGTGGGCCGACGAACATCAAAGAGCGTTCGTCGAAATAAAAAAACATTTAACGTCGGATCAGGTTTTAACGCATTTTGACCCAAATGCAAAGTTAATCCTCACGGTGGACGCTTCACCTAATGGCTTAGGTGCGATATTATCGCAAAGTGATAAAGATGGATGCGAGCGTCCTATTTCGTTTGCGTCCCGCACTCTAAACACAGCTGAAAAACGTTATTCTCAGATTCAGAAAGAGGCAACGGCTATTATTTTTGGAGTTCGAAGATTCCATCAGTACTTGTACGGTAAGTCAGACCCGTTCATCCTTCGCACCGATCACAAACCTTTAATTTCAATTTTTGGCCCGCACAAAGGTATACCGGAGGTTTCGGCAAACCGATTACAAAGATACGCGTTGTTCCTCAGCGCATATAATTATAAAATCGAATACGTTCGTAGCGAGAATAACATCGCGGATTATTTGTCCCGCGCAAGCCTTCCCGACGACGATAAGCGATCGCGGTCAATGACCGCGGACAGCGAACGCGGGGACAGCGCTCAGCACGCTGCCGCCGCGGCCGCCCCGATGGACCGCGCGTCGTATATTCACTTCGTGATAGACGGACACATGCCAGTTACGCGGGACGAATTACGCAAGGAAACTAGCCGAGATGTTAATTTAATGAAGGTGATTGATTTTATTTTTAAGGGTTGGCCTAGAAGCGTGTCTGATGTAAATTTAAAACCGTTCCACGCATGCAGGAATCAATTATCTTATGAAGACGGCTGTGTTATGAGAGGGTATAAAGTGATTTTACCAGACAGTCTAAAAATGAAAATATTAAACGAACTTCATGCTTCCCACCTGGGAATTGTAAAAACAAAGGCCGAAGCTCGTTCCCGTTTTTGGTTTCCGGGTATTGATAAAGAAATAGAAACTATGATCAATTCTTGTAGTGTTTGCATACATTTACGTCCTACCCCTCCGCGCGCCCCGCTTGCCCCCTGGAAATACCCACCCCAACCATTCTACCGGTTGCACATAGATTTCTTGGGTCCGTTAGATAATAGACATTATTTAATAGTAGTAGACGCATACACAAAATGGGTGGAAGTTTACGATATGTATGGTTCAACGACCTCATCAGCTGCACTAGAAAAACTATACGAGTTTGTATCAAGGTTCGGGTTACCAAATACAATTGTAAGCGATAATGGCACGGCGTTCACGTCACAAGAATTTGCACGGTTTTGTGCAATTAACGGGATTGAGCACGTGACGTCACCGCCCTATAATCCTGCGAGCAATGGTCAGGCTGAAAGTTACGTAAAGATTGCTAAAAAGGGCATAAAATCGTGTATTTTAAGTAGTAACAGCCAAAAAGACACTAGGGTCAAACTATTAAAATATCTTTTCGATTACCGGAATTCAGTACATTCATTGACAGGGTTCTCTCCGGCTCAATTAGTTTTTGGTCACAAGCTAAGATCAAGGTTGGATCTAGTGTCGCCTAAACCACTGTCGTCACCTTCAAACGCGTCACTGGACAGCACAGTAAAATCAAAACAGTGTTTGCAGTATAAATTCTATGGCGGCAAAAATACACAAATTTTTAAAAAAAGGGACGAAGTTTTATACAAAAAATTACATAATAAAGATAAGTTCACATGGTGCAGAGGGACGATAGTAGACAGGAGTGGTAAAGTTGTGTATTTGGTCAAGGATCATTTAACAGGGAGTGTAATAAAAAAACACAAAAACCAGATTGTGTTATATAAAGGCAATGTACAACAAAGTTGGGCTGGAGAAATCGAGGATGATGGTGACGAGGACATATCATCAACGGCTCTGCCGAGCCCCCAACCCGCGTCTCAAGCTGACGCCGCGGGAGAGGGGGGGCAAGGTGCAAGCACGCCGCCAGCGGCGCCGACATCGCCGCCCGCGCCTGTGCCGCCGGACCGTCCCGGTAGGGCGTTGCGCCAGCTCCCAAAGGTGGATTATAGAAGCCTTGCGCTAGGCAAGTGACCAGTGGATGGCATAATGTTAAAACGTTGTACGTGTGTTTAGTTATAAGTACCTTTAAGTAGTGTAGTATTTTTATTAAGAATTGTATCTTTCAAAATAAGGTTGGGAGATGTTACATATAAGCATTATGTATGTGTGTAGCGATGCGCGGCCTTGTGGACTGCCTGCGCAGACGGCGCCGCGCAGCGCCCCGCACCCCGTGCCTCCCACCGCGGGCACGCTTGCGTGTGTTTAAAATAAAGAGTCAGTGCGTTCACAGCCCGCTTGTGTTTTACTTGTGTCCCGTATCGCAGCATCATGCTGAGCGATGGCCGTTTTGCGTGAATGTGACGCATATTTTCCCTGAACTTGTTTCCATTTTGTAATTTTTGTGTTATTTTTTGCGTCATGTTTACCGCAAATAAACGTATTTTCTTTCTTTCTTTCTTTCTTTCTATCCAACAATATCCATACAAAGATTTTATTTCTATATATATTCTAATATGGGGGAGTATATTTTAGTGATACAGTAAAATATTATTATTATGCTTCTAAAAGTTTGAAGAATCTATTACAGTATTATTAGAAAAACTAGATAATACTGTTTCGTCACTTAACCTAGTCTTAGTTAAATTATCAATAACTGCGTGTATATTGTAAGCTAACAAAGTAGCCAATACATGTTGACTTTTCTTGGGAAGAAACATATTATGTTCCCGAATTAATACAAAATCTCTAACAAAATTGTTAGTATCAAAATACAATAAACGGTCACTATGACGACATGTCAAAATTATTTAATTAGTCGTTGATAGAATAGTATGCCTTGGAACAAAGGTTGGATTTTACTTTAGTTATAAACGCATTAAAAGGCAAATCTAGCAAAGAAGAAGGTAGCTTGTTATAAAAGGTTATACCAAGCCCAACAAATGAGTTATGAACCTTATGAAGCTGTGAAAGGGAGTACGTAGTTTGTCCTTATTTCTAGTGTTAACATTGTGAATATCACTGTTTTAAGTGTATTCGTGATGTTGGCGAAGATGAATTGTGATGCTAATATGAGGATACCGCCTATTATTTAGTTCGCCTTATCGCGACAATGTGGCCCCAGCATAAAAAGTGAGAGTAATTAATTGTTCCTCATATTCATTGACTAAATTGTCTGTATATTCAAATAAAACGGTAATTCCCAAGTAGCAAAATTCTCCTTTAGTACTTAATCGATTTATAAGACTAAACGTCTTATAGGAATCTAATAGACGCGTTGACTAAGATCACTGGTCTTACAACGGCATCTTATAAAACGATTTGCACTACAAGTACTTACGGTTTTTCTTTGACTGTTGTATGGAATGTATATAATGCGGAAATTGAATGGGTCTCAATTTGATAAACAATTATTTACCCTCTCTGTACTAACTGACTAAGATCACAGACAACTGGGTGGGCCCAACTACTGAGTCTCAGGTCCCGCGTTCGTCTAGAATTCAAATCCGTCAAATGTTTGAAGATGATATCACAACTAACTTGGTCGGCTACTAGGAATCTCGTTCACTATTAAAAATACCAAATACCTACTTATCTTATTGTAAAAAAATCGACACTACCGAGCTTCTCGTAATCGAACAAATTCTTTGTATTATTGAATCGTTCTCATTACCATAACGAAGTAATTATTAGCACGACAAACACTAATATAAACAACTGCTGACCTCAATATTTCTACGAGCGTTCATCTTTTATATAATTTATAAACTACTAGCTGCGCCCCGCGGTTTCACCCGCATAAGTCTCGATCCCGTGGAAATATCATGATAGAAAGTCAGTCAAATCATATGTCCTAATCCAGGTCATGGTCTACCCATGGGCCAAATTTCATCCAAATCCGTTCAGCCGTTTTACCGTGAAAGCGTAACAAACAAACTCACTTTCGCATTTATAATATTAGTTAGAATTAAGATTGATATACCTACTTAAATATTTTTTACTTGAGTCATTTATCTTCGAAGGCACCTAAGCGATAATTTTGCACCCATTATGAGCTATTTCACGAACGTGAATATTACGTAAGTTACGACTAGAGATAACAACATACATAGTACCATTTTAATGAACATAAGTGGTATGTACGTACAGTCAACCGCTCGTCCATGGTAACAATTTGACTTTGACAGTGCATTTATTTCGTCATCGAAAGGGCGGCGGTTTTCGTAGTTACTGTACTACTGACAATGACGTGCAGTTAATCGTACTACAAAAGTACAGGAAAACGGCTCATTTTTTCAACTTACTTCGTCCTTCGTGTAGTTCTTGATGGTAAATTCAACATGTCTCAGAGTCTGGTTGTAATATTCTTCGTAAGAACATCTGTCTATCTTCTCTGGATCTGGAAATAATGGAATTTTATTTTATTAAAAGGTAAGAAGTCTCATTGTTCTAACTGTAATCTCCAATCTGTTTAAAGAATAAAGCACTATTTATGTGAATGGCCTCCTTCCTCCTCCGTGAAGCTAGTATAGCTGAATGATATAGCTTGTCCATTCTGAAATGACGCGTCCAACTATCGCATACCGTGTGCTTAAATGCGGTAGTTGGGCGCGTCATTTCAGAGCGGACAAGCTTTAATTACCTACTTTTGACAGAATAAAACCCCTGCAGTTGTAACTAAAAAAAAAACTTAATAAATCTAAGTAGTGCCTACATTCTGTATGGTAATTGAACGTCGGTCGCTGGTAAAGAAAAAAGAAAATGTTTTCCTTGGAACGTGGTTAAGTTACGACGACCAAGTGCGAGTTCGCGATAGGTTTTATTATTGCGGGGCAATCCATGGATATCTATCACACATAATAGGGGATAAACCCGCACCATGCGAAGCACATTGTGGCCAGCACCATGCGTCATCGGATGCATTATTATTAGTCTTCCGTTAATAATTCATATCTCCCATTAGTATGTAGGCATAGGCAACTAGCAAGCATTTCCGAGAACCAAAAAATGTAAATCAGGTAATTAAATAAATCGTTTCCGTTCAATAATTTACTATACCTACCTACTATCACCATACTAATATAATAATAGTAGGTGTGTTTCTTAAATGTTCACGTAACCTGCACAAAAACAAAAAAAAATAGGCAGGTTTCACAGAAATAATGCAGATTTCTACTGGTACGTAAAAATTCAAATTGCTCCATACATATTAATGCAAAACAAGTCCCGTATAATTACGGAATCCATCGCCTAAACATGCGGGATAATGTATTATGATAATAGGAATTACTCGTTATGTGTTAGCGTGAGCAAGTATAGTAATGGCAGTTGTTAGTTTACATTAGTATCAGGGACCTAAGAATTCTTTTGTACTAAAATACCTAGTCTAATAATATAATCTATGGGGCTGACGAGGGCGACTGAAAGGCGCCAAATTCGCCGCTATTGCTCCTCGATACCCCGTGCATTGATATAATTTTTTACTTCAATTCGATTAGGTAAGTATTAATCATTTTATACGATATTATTATTATTCAAAATCTCCTAGCGTTTGCCAGTCTGAGCTGGCCCTAACTGGTGTCTATAGGTATTTTTCTACCGATTTCGGCAGAGAGCAAGCAGGCTTTGGATATTAGCAAAAGTGATGCTTAGTCACGTCCCATTAGTTGGACCATGAAGATGTGCTACATCTTACGATATGTATAGACTAGTCACAGTTCAGAGAAAAGTCTTATCAGAGTTGGTGACCGTCAATAAAGTTTTTTAGATACCTAACGCTTATTTTGTGAACGGTATGATCACAGAATAAGCTTTAGGTATTAACTACTTTTAAGTGGCGTGATTATGTCAAGATTTCAGGAAGATGGGCTCGATGTTTTCCTGTTTGATGATAACGACATGATCATCACATATCCGATTGACAAGAGACCACTTGGAAAAACCTCTCTTAAAATAGATACAATATGATGAAGTACTTACAGTCATGGCTGCACTGGTTTTCTATGTAGACTGTGTAGTAGTTGGACACCCGGTAAGACTCTGGCTCAGTGAATCTGTTCTCCGCATTGAGTAAGCAGTTTCCAATCATGGAGTCTGATGTGTACATTACTTCGGGGTCGAACTCACCTTGAGGCACAACCCACTGCGCGGATCTATGACAGATAAAAATTGCTTTAAATCTTGGGAAAACGATGCACGAAGGAACGCTGCGGTCAAGTGACATCCAGGCAAAATGTGTAGCTATAATTAAATTATTTGTAACGTTAAAACACAATTATGTAAGCGAGTACTAAGTTTAGTACCTCTAATATTACAGGCAAAGTATTATAATTACAATTATTACAATTGACGGCACGGTTGACGCAGTGGTTAAGCGCTTGACTGCTGCGCTGCGTGTCGCGGGTTCGATTCCCGCACGGAACAAATATTTGTATGACAAACAATTAGTTGTTCCGGGTCTGGCTGTTTGTGTATGTGAGTTTAAATGTTTGTAAACCCACGATACAGGAGAAATTCCTAGTGTAGGGCAATGTTTTTGAAAATTAAAAAAAAATATATATTATTTTGTGATTATAGAACATGGCAATATTTATTTATTTATTTATTAATAGGAGAACCAACAGCAATAACAAATGGATAACAGTTGATTAAGAAACATAAAGCCAATTACAGGTTCTCACGGGTAAAAACAGAAAAATTAGTAGAAAAATTAGGATCACTAACAAGCACGATAAAAAAGATTAAGAATATATATATATATACATATATATAAGGTACAATAAGTATTATGCACTATGCACTTTAAAAAAAGTCTGCGTTCAGCCGAGCGCGTGCTTTGGTGGTAAATGGGTCAAATGAAAACTCTTTACAAAGAATATTAAAGTCCTTACTCGCTCGCACCATATATGAGTTTTGCCTGTAGTTAGAAGAGGAAAAAGGAATGGAGATAGGCGGATTATATCTAACTGATCTCTGAGGAACATTGAAACGTAGTTTATGTAGGAGATCAGGACAGTCAATCTCGTTGGATATAATTTTTAAAAGGAAAGTGCAATCTGCTAGTCGACGACGATTTATGAGTGGCTGTAAATGAAATTTCTTACAAAGATTTATGTAATTATCAGAATGGTATGGTATACGTAGCCGAAAACATAGAAAACGAATAAATCTTTTTTGTATATTCTCAATACGATCAACGTACTTGCCATAACACGGGTTCCAGATTTGTGACGCATATTCAAGATGACTTCTCACAAAAGAGCAATAAAGAATCTTAAGGGTCTTGGCTTTCTTGAAACACCCTGCGAGTCTCATAACAAAACCCAGTGACTTCGAAGCTTTGGCCACTATTTGCTCAATGTGCACGTTAAATAAAAGTTTGGAATCATGAAAAACGCCCAGGTCGCGTACCCCATCGCATCTTTGTAAGAGCTGCCCTTTAAGTTTATAAGTTGTAGGGAGAGGGACGCGTTTTCTGCTAAAGGAGATTACTGAACATTTAACAGGGTTCAAATCTAGCTTATTAATCAAGCAATAATCATCCAATCGCGCCAGGTCAGATTGGAGAGCATCCATGTCATCATCTGATGATACTGATGAAAAAATCTTCATGTCATCAGCAAAACAAAGTAAATTTGAGTTGACGCTATTGTTAGACCGGGTTTCGCCCCGACCATCCATATTACTTTAGGAAAACACTGGGATAATTACATGAATGAACTTAATATTAAAATAAACATGGGTTTTGTTCATGTAATTCTATAAAATTACGGTCAGAACAATACACTGGGAGAGGAAAAACAATGTACTAATTTGATTTTGTAAAAAGGGGCTACCTAATTGGAAAATTATCTTGGAAACGAGGATGATAGAATATATAGATAATATGTGTTTGGTTTCCTCAAAGATAATTTGTGCGGCGGTTTGTGCGTTGCATTCAATAAAATAAATACGAATAATGTTTGTATGACAGTTAATTTGTTTCTATTCAAACCGGAAAAGGTCAGAAGTAGATAAGTAATTTAAAAAACTAAAATACCCGATTGCAAAACACAAAACTGAAAAGAGATAAACAAGGATTGATGATTGATGAGATGGGAGCAAAATAGCATGTCCAGGCAACAGATGGGGTAGGTTTTGGGCGTTGGGCAATATAACGTGATTTTATGTAACATATGTATATACAATATATAATTAAAACTTAATAATCATCTTAGCATCTTACCGAGTAGTGTTAGTAAAGAAGATTTAGAAGTAATGTTAAGCTGTAAATTCCCACGGGACCAATGTCCTGTGACTCTGTCTTCAAAGACATCGCGGATGACGCACGGGCGACGTTGCCAACCTCTCAAACCATTACTTTTTCGACGCATGCGATGTCGCAAGACATCACGTGTAAAGTCGGACGACATCGCGCGATGTCTTTGGAGACAGGTGTTTCAAGAAATTTGACCCCTAGTGAATACATTCGTCTACACTAGTCTCGTACCGAAACATCTGCTCCCCGCTATACGTGAAAACGGCATCGTAGCACTCGTAGACGGTGGTGTTGAGGATGACCTTGAGGTGAGTGCCCTCCGAGTGCAGGTTGTAGCCGGGAGTGTTCTCCAACGCCCACCACCGCACGCTGCAATCTTCTGGCACTGTCAGAACAAGATTTTACAGAATATAAGTGGATTATATCTTAAACTTAGCTTTGAATGATTTGACATGGAAATAGACGACCTAACAAAAGTTGGAACAGAGTTCGTAGGGTGTTATGGGGATGTTAAAATGCTTTACTAATAATGAGGCTCTAACGAACAGGCACCGCACCATGAAATCTAACTGAATATAATAGAATACTCTTTTATTTAAGGCTTAAATCCAGAGTATGGCTGAAATAGGTAGGTGCAGAAGCGATGTTAGCAACCATGTGGAAAAATATTAGAAAGTAACTCCAGCTACTTACATGCCAAACAAACTTTCTTAAAGAAGGCGACATCGTTGTCCGCCTTCAGTTTTGTCGTGGTATAGTCGGCTATGCCCTGGCAGTTTCCTCTGCCGTACGCTACGACGACGGCAGCGCAATCCGGCAGCTCACGGCATCTGGCCAGACAGGCGCCGGCGAGGGAATCTTCATCACCGCTCGCGGAGTACACGAATACTGGAGTAGCGATCTCCGGAGCAACCCCTGACCATCGTGTAAACGTCACCGAACGACCAACCCCGCATTGTGCGTTGGATGCTATTGTAGGCAAATAAAAAAAGTTTTCAACACTTTATAGAAACGAAATTTGTAACTAACTAACTCGTGGCTTTAAAAATCGTAATTGAATGCACATAACCCTTTATTGAAGGTCGATGTTTTATTGATAAAATCGACCTTAAAGTTATATTATTATATATTCTACAATAGTATACTACAACTACATATTTCGTGTCTGTATAGAGGGTTATATAAAGAGCATTCAATTATGATTTTTAATGCCACGATAGTTAATAGATAGAGACAATATTGAGCCAGTCATACTTCAGGTTTTACGTGTCGCACTATACCTACTATAGAATCTAATCTTGCATCCTATAGTAACTATAGGATACAACAAGATTAGGTACATTTTAGCACAAGTAGGTTAGAGGCACCTGTACTTACCTTCTTCGGCCAGTATCCATAAAAGTATAAAATAATAAATATATACAAGATAAAATAAAACACAGGGGTTAAATAGACAGAACAGTTATAATTTATTTAAGTTATTTATATACTCTATAGCCCCATAGCCATAGCATACCTATGCCTACGCAAATAGAGTAAAATTTCGCGAAACACGTCATCGCGTGTGAATCAAGTTGTCGAAACTACAGACAGATAAGACGCAACGGGGAGTCTGCTATATAAACTCGCGGTCAGGAGAATCCCTCACAAGTTCGCAACGTCCATTGCCTAGTCAACTGTACACTCAAGTTTTCTTGCCCGTTCGTCAAGTGCGTGAAGACTACTTAATTTGAACATTATCATCACATCTGCCCCTGCTTTGAATATTATAATCTACTAATAATATTTATTAAAACTGGAAGCATTATAAGGTCAGTAATTTTTTTTTTAAATATTATTTATTTACCTATTTATTAGGATCTCACCATCCGGTTTTACATAATGCTAAATAGGTTCGAAATAAATACTTGATACTTAGCTTTTACAGTTTTTTTTTGTTGCTACGAAGAAGAGTCAATAAACATAACACCTAGTATATGCCATCATGCCTGTTTCCTCCGAAGGTAAGGCAGAGGTGTACCTTCAGTACACCCTCATTTCACCGATTGTTTCGTTAGTAGGTACATAAAATTTGTTCAGAGGACCATAATTCAATCAAATGATTTGTGTGTGAAGTTGGAAATACCGGTCCTTAAGGTCATTTGAAAAAACTTTGCGAAAGCTCTCATGAGTTCCTTTAAATATTTTTGTCTTTACCTCTAAATTTTTAAATAGGAAAAATTCTAATCATAGAACCTGGCATCCTAGACCCGAAGTCTGTTAACCTTATTGCAATTAGTTTCGTTTGTGTGCGGTTGAGTCTTAGGACAACGATTAACCCCTTTATTCATAAACGTTGCTTAAAGTTAAGTAATGATTTAAAAGTCTCTTAACTTAATCATCGTTTATGAATAAACGTTTCATCGTAGTGTTTGGGCTTGTGTGGGTAGTGCTGAAGGAAGTAGCCCAACGCTTCTAAGATAGCTATCACGAAAATAAAAAAATACGAGCTAAGCTATACAGGTGACTTATATTTGATAGGGAGACTTCAATATCATAACATCACGCCTGTATTCCCCGAAGGGTTGGGCAGAGGTACCTACCTATAGTACACTCACATTTCGCCGGTTATGTTTCACTCCCATGTAATAGGGGGCGAGCCTATTGCCAACAACCGGGCATAAATCCAGACAGCATGCAGGCTGCTACTGAGAAATTCCAGACGCAAAAACCCAATAACACTGCCCGACCCGGGAATCGGACCCAGGACCTCATGGCAGTTAAACAAAGCAGGCAAAATATTATGTCATAGATATTATGACATGTTATTAATAATAATAGATTCCAATTAATCAATTAGATAATAAGTAGTGTTATGTATAAATAAGTACTGCAATGCCTGTACAGCCCACTTAGTTATAAGTACACTGGGGCCGATTCTATTGTACACCGAACTAAAATAACTAAACTATTAATAAAATTCCTTATTTTGGCTATGAGAATCATAAAGCTATTCTGCAAAAAAAATCTCTATATTTAAAAATAATTATGACACAACTAAAATCGAATTTGACAATCGCGACTCCACGTGGTACATTTGTTTGCCCTATCCCCTGAATCTGCCCGCCACTGGTTCTAATAAAGCAGCCTCGACGTGTTTTATATGGAATTTTTCACTTTTTGTATGGAAAATATGACAATTATTACCTACATGTTGAGCTTTAGGGATTTAGGTGTTTCATAGAGGGGGTCGAAATTTTCATTATTTTTGCTATAGGACACACCATTTTCGAGATATAAGCAAAAGAAAAAATAAAGAAACAGTACTGTTGTTTGCACCTGAAATCGAGGTATTGGTGTGAATTTTAGTTCACGACAACTAATAAAATTCCACACCATTTTTAATCGCGATTAAAAATGGTCAGATTTAGTGAAATTTAGTGAAAAACGTCAAATTCAGGATAGCTAAATTGTCATTTTCACTAAATTAAAATCTCAGTGTCATCTTAGTGCTGTCAAACTAAAATATAGTTAAGTTGTGTCACTTAAGTCTATTTCAGAATGGGAAATTCTCGTTTGATAGGAATAAACGAAATTTTGGTGATTTTTAGTCTAGTTTAGAGGCATTTGTGACAAGAGAATCGGCACCACTGTATATTTCTAATACCTACAATGTAAGCCCGTTGCAGACGATATGCAGTCGGTCGCGCAAAAGTAGGTACTCTACAAAAACTACATCGTTTAAAATTTTTTTGCTCAGTAAAAGTGCGAGTCTTACAAAGAACTACGTTTTGACTCTCTGTACAGGTTGACTTTGACAGCGTCATTTTCGTTAGCATAGGTATGGTCAGCATCAAAAATCGATTACTTAACTGTAACTTTTACATTATTATCATTTAACTAAATTATCGATACCGTGCTTTTTAGTATTTCATGTAATAGTTTTAAGGGTTTGTGCAATTTCATTTAACACATCAGTAAAGATATAAAATTTTAAAAAAAGTAGTGTTAACAGACTTTCGTTACTGGCTGTCCCTACCAAGATAATGTTCTAGGTAGGTACATAATTTGCCAATAACATATCATTTAACTCTTAATCATGGTTATATATTTTTCCTGAATACATAATACGGAGAAGCCTTTGATAAAGCCACAGCCATAAAATATTAAGAATCAAAGTCATTCAAAATGTTTTGTAAGAGTTACTTTAGAAAATAGTAAAAAAGTTGTGTCCGACCGAAGGTGCAATTCTGGCCGAAGCCGAAGCCGAAGCCGATTAATCGGTATTCACCAAAACCTTCGGCCGAAGCCGAAGCCGAAGCCGAAGGTGTCATTGACCTTGAGAAATACGATAGTTACTTTGATCTCAGAATATACTAGATACATATTGTGAGAGCTTTAGAGATTTAGCCCAATAACGAGCCGAGTGACCAACATATACAAGTAGGTAATAAAATATTGTCAAAAATAAAAGTTTCAAATATACAATGTTAATTAAATATTTATTTACTTAAAGTAATTTTAACAAAAATAATCAAATAATCAGTCACGTTTGGGCCGGTGCGGCGCGGCGGCGGCGCGGCGAAACTCTGCTGCTCTGCACACTCCGTCTCGCTCTAGCATCGTTCAGTAAATTTCAAATTTTGACAACTAGCAAACCTTCGGCTTCGGCCAAACCTTCGGCAAATTTTTGGCCGAAGCCGAAGATTTGGCCGAAGGTGCTTTTTTGGCCGAAGGTGGCCGAAGCCGAAGCTTCGGTCGGACACTATAAAAAAGAAACAGTTTCTTAGCTTTAAAGCTAAGACACAAATAATCAAAGATTAATATTAATTTGGAGACAGAGTGAGTCTTGGTGTTTGGCAGCCCAGGTCGCGGGTTCGATTGCCGCAACGTGCACGAATCCATTATTTGTATACAAATAGCCTACAGATAAATGTGACCTGTGGTTTTTGTTTGTGCTATACAAGATACGAATAGTGCAGATAAAGGACAATGTTTAAAAAAACACTCATTTCAACTTTTTTTTTCAGATGAATATGCTACGCGTATCCTGGCTGCTGCTGACGTTATCGATTATCTTCTCAAAGGCTGCGCACGCCAGCACATCATGGTCCTACACAATCCAGTGTCGTGTGGGGACCATACCAGTACGGTTAAGAAGTACCGACTTGTGTATACCGAAAGACCAGTTCAGTGAAAATAGTTTACACAATTTAATGAACAATAAATTATAGGAATGAGGATTTTATTTTATTTGGTAAACATCAAAAGCAGGTCGTTTATCTTTATAATTATATTAATATTAAGATAAAACCCATATGTTTAGTCACGGCCAGTAAAACATTCATATTTTCATTTGAATCAGCAACCTGAATATTTTTGAAGACTTTATGGCTGACAAGACATGGGCATCGGTTACCTAACAAATGGCCCACCTGGTAAGTGTCTGTTGAACGTATGAGGTACTACATTCGATTCTAAGTCGAGTAGTTTTGATATATTTCTGACAGACATTACAAATACAAAAATAGCTCACACAAATGAATGACATCCTTACAAAACCAGGAAAAATGACAGATATAAAGACATACTGAGGACGACTTTCTTCTTATCAAATTACCTACGTGCAGCATCGGAGAATATAACAGGTGGAAGGAAGCTGTTAACTCCGACCAGCTTGC
This sequence comes from Xanthia icteritia, assembly GCA_949128155.2. Classification (NCBI taxonomy): domain Eukaryota; kingdom Metazoa; phylum Arthropoda; class Insecta; order Lepidoptera; family Noctuidae; genus Xanthia; species Xanthia icteritia. Next base: position 17,615,051 of record OX421930.2, read on the forward strand.
TCATTATGAAATACAGATAGGTAAAAACTAATGAAGCTGACACAATTCTAAGGGCTTTACAACACATATCAATGAGTAGGTATGTACTACCACTAGTACCTATATTTTCAAAGGGATTTTCTTCATAAGAAACAAGTAAAACTTATTTCGGGTCAAAGGCAATATTTAACTCCAATTATTTCACCTAAATCTTATCACTACATATAGAGCTTATAGCTATAAATAATGAATCACTTACTATTAATGAACGTGAGCGACGCCAGGACAATAACGACTCCATATGGCTTCATAATAATAGATTTTGATCACGTTCAACCGCACTTATGACTCATTAAAGTAGGTATAATGAAGATACACAACTGTTCAATATTTTACGATCGTTAACATCACTTCACATCCTATGTTAAACTATTTCCCCGAAGACGTATAAGTTCGCTGATAAGCATTGTTGGACGTTACGTTCAAACTGGTAATATTATGTAAAAAGCCGTCGATGGCCAAGGTGTGCCTGTCACTGCACTGCTCAGTATGAAGGAAGTCCGACCACCAGGGTGATGAACCAATTGCGCAATTAGATACAGATCGCTTTACAGTAACTTTGGACGCACCTGAACAAACATACCACTCGAACCCCTTTTCATTGGAAACCAAATTCTACCTACAAAATTTTAAAATTTCGATCTAGTCGCAAGAAAGCGCATAATGAGATCTAATTTCAAATATAGTTTGGCGCCGCAAAATTTGTAAGGTTCAGATGGCTAGAGACGCTTCAGGATATCTAGCAAGTTGGCGAACTCGTGCGCAAGAGATGCGAGCGCAGGTAGCGACGGTCGTCAGTCACACCGCGGCTACTGAAACTGTATGAAGCGCAGGCGTCATGTGCCGGCCGGCCCCCACTATGCCAGGTATCCGTCGTCGGCGCGACCTTGCAGTTTATTATTATGGGTTTACAGACTACAATTTACAATAGAGTGACGAGTCAACGTCAAACGATAGTGAAAACGATAATAATGACGTTAGGCGCCCAGAGCGGTGTGTTTTGTAACGGCGGCGGCGGTCTATGCGGGCTACTTTAGACAAAACATCGACATGCTGAGGTTAGCATATGTGTTATTTCCCGATGCAATATCTAATTTTCGTAAATTGACGGATATTTCGCAAACATCCGCTAAAAGGATGACTTCTTAATTCATAGACACAATATGCATGGTTCCACCCATACATCCTCCGACAAAGGTGCAGGTGCCCTTGTCATTATTAGAACCGGGATTTGACTATTGCGCGACAGTGTTCATGCATACCTACGAACATGAGAGACGATATATCAATACATGTATAGTTAGTATGTATTTACGGACAATAAGTTTCCTCACTCATCACTGTGTGTGATTTTCTTAGGATTCTAAAACTTTGGATTTCCCAGTAACATAAAAGGGTTCCGTCCAAATCACGAGCAGTCGAACGGCTACGATTAATTCGGGGACATGACAAAATACGATAGCAATAAGAGTTAGTTGAGTGGACAGTCCCATCCCGACCTAGTAAAGCAATCTGTTATGTTAATTCAGTAACATTCATTCTATTGTTATGTAAATGCTGTTTGGACGAGTCGCGGTATCGAGGCAACTTGATAATACGCCAAATACATTACGTGTACATGATGCAGCTAGTACATTATCTACTTAGGTACTACACTGTAGGCGGTAGCCCTTGTAAGACAATTGTATTTTTCAATGACAGCGATTATATGAACAATGCATTTGCATTCTTTGAAATTACTTGTAGCAATTTTCCTTTGCATTGATGCACTATGAAATTTTCCTATAGGTACGTGTAGGCAAACATGATCGCTTCAATAGATATGCTTTGTTTTCAACATAACGTGTCTACCTAATTGACTTAAGATAGCTACAAGTAAAAACTGAAACCTAATTTTCACTATTTATTTGTAATATAGGTATAATGTGTAACCTATTTGTTTGTTCTTCCGATAAAGAAAAAAATGCATTGTTATCGTTTGTATTTATTGTGTTCAGCGTCTCCATTTTAAGCGCTAAATATTTACTTAATGATCACAGACAGTAGGTATCACTGTAGCTTGGGTTAGGTACCTATAATAAGACATAATCAGTCAATCAAAACGGCAGCTGCTGGGTTCCCCAATCCAAGCAAATTGAGAAAGGAAGGAAGGAATTGAGATCATTTACCAATAAACCCACATGATTGATTTGTATGTGAGATTCGAGTTAAAAAGTTGAGTGCAAGAAGGTTTAACTTAAACAATTATAGAGCAATGATAATATATATATATATGTAGCTGTCGCCTCAAACTCGAAAACATTTCCGAGTATTAAGGTGTACATTTCTGCCTTAGTCTTAGTGACTCTGAGTCGCAATGATTGTCGCAACCTATGTTTACGTTTTTATGCCATGTTAATTACAAGCATGACAGCAGTATGATAAATTATAACGTTCTTCAAAGTCACTCGAGTCATTATTTATACATTTTATTCTTCTCGTTCCTATGCACAACAAAGACTAAATACCGTGATCTAGTATTTCAATATTTACTGTAAGCAATTTGAACATTATCTCATTACTATAAGGTTCAGTGTTCCTTGCTTATTAGGTGAAAACAGTTGACACTTGCAATTTACACTCATATGTTTCCTTCCCAGTTAGTCTGACCCTGTAGTTTTTCTTATGTGTACCGTAATATGTAGATCACAACTATCAATGACGTATTTTCTTGATTTTGAGACTGCCTTGTCACGTAATAAGCACATTTAATTTGAGCAAACGAGCAATCAACAGTAAAGGGCAAGTAATATTCCAAGAAGAACTGAAATGTAAAAGGTCATTAAAATTAAATAAAATAACTAATACTTAGTTTATTTCCAAGCATATATTCATAATCACGCGATATGCTTAGACTTCCAATTTTTATAATATTGTGCTCACGAATTTTCAACAAACTTGTGCTTTTCTTTGTTTATAATATTTCATGCACTCAAGCGGCCAACATAAAAGTCTGTGTATATTATATAAAAAAACTTCAGGTACTTCGAACAATACTTTGGCTGAATTTCAAACAACTTGTGAGTTAATTAGATTCCTTAATTAAAATTGCTGACTATAGGGATTAACATGGTTAGATTTTTATCTTTTTACTATTCTAGAGCTAACTTCAACATCTAGTCAATTACGAACATAATTTTAATTTGTTGTACCAAAAAAATCCTGATACCATAATAATACAGTCTCGGGTAAACATTCAAACCACTGCAATTACATATATGCATTGATGCATTACATTAAAACAATGTGTCCAAAAATATCAAATATATCCTTACCTTTGGCAAATAACATATTGAGTACTTTGCAGTCAACCTTTTGTAAATACTTGTCGTTACTTATCATTAATATAGAATTTCATGATACATTATGTCATACTGAATATCTCACAACCCATATTCTCTACTGTGTTATTCATAGATATCAACTATTTTAGGAATATAATTTAATAACAAATGTATTTAAATCAACAACAAACATATAATAAAATAATAACGAATAGCTTTCACAATAATAATGAAAAAGCGATATAAAATTTACCGTAATCAGGTATACGAAAAAATAAAATATTTGGCTTCAGTAAGCTGACTGCGTTTTGTATGGCAACACTGTTGACTTGACGCCCTACAGACTGCTTGTTGAAAGTTCGCAATTTTTTTTTACATACTGGTACTATGTTTTGGATCATTTAGGTTTTGAGGTTCAAAAACTAAATGCAGTTTAGTTTTCCAACTTGTTGCAACGGGCTTTGCAAATCTTAAGACAAGTTATTAAAATAATAAAAATATGCAAATTAGTTGTCAGTCACGAAAATTGTCGGACCGTTTAGGATCTTTGTTTGTGCGTTAACCACCTAACTGACAGCCATGTTGGATGGTTCAGAGCGCTATATTTTAAGAATTATTTGTGCGATTATTTTGATACCGTGACATTAACGAACTTCCACAACAATCTCTAGAATGCTACACCGTGTATGGCCATAAAATCGACTAAAACTAATTGGTGGGTATGCGGTCTCTCAGGTAAGAGAGTATGGAGGCGGTGCCCTTAGCCAGGATGGCGTGCCGCGGCTGGCGGAAACAGTTGCCCATCAGCTCCAAGCTCCTGGAACAATGGAACTGTTCTATAACTATTGTTTTTGAATCAAATATGCTACACTTTTCAGGGTGTTTTTTAACATTAGATTCGCAAACACTATTACTATTGGCTACCTACTGGTAAACAAAACAGGAATAGATAGACACATCATTTTTCATCCCTTTCAGTCGCAAGGCGATCCAATCCCAGGCGTGAATTTCTGTTGTCTCATATAATTAGGTATGTATGTCATTTATCTCGTAAATCAATCAAATCTATGTAAAACTCGTATGTTTTTGTTTGAAATTTACTTTCAATTTGAATCTATTGTCTATTCACATGGAAACTTATGTGATTGATTGTTTGTCTTTTATTTTACTTCTACATTTTGTGGTTCATTTTATTCATAGTGGATTATAATGACGTCAATCGATGTTATTGTGGTATATTGTGTAAACGGTAAGCAAGAACTTTTTTTTTTCGAAGACGACATTAAAAGAGATTAAACCCCTTTACAACTCGGCGAAATCGTCAAGAGTAACGAGTAAGGGAAATAATAAGGAAATGAAGGAGAAGGGGGTAGTAAAGGTTTATTTCGAAACTATTATCAACTATAACCATGCAATGGTCTTCTATTATACCTTTTAGGTCGCATCCTAATCAAAAGCCATAGTCGCGCGAGTACGCGATCGTCGCGCGAATGAGACCGCGTATTCGCTCGATGTGTGTGCTAATATATGCGATCCCACATTTTACGGAAAAGAGTTTTTCTTTTGTTTTCCACAAACAACGAAACTATGTAGACATGTACTCCTGCTTTCCTCTGTTTGGTATTAATACGTTTCATCACGCATACGAACGAACTAAGTTCGCGCGAACTATTAATCAAACGGAACGCGAACTAGTACCTGGAAACGAGTGCTATCATCTGGAATCCATTTGAATTAATTAGTTCGAGCTCAGCCTACTCCTCTAGGAGGTAGAGGCTACATAAAATATCAACTTACCGCGGATATCTTAACTTATATTATAAACTAGCTACGCCTTGCGTTTTAACCCGCATAAGTCTCGATCCCATGGGAACATCGGGATAAAGTAAAGTATCCTATGTCCTAACCCAGGTCATGGTCAACCCATGTGCCAAATTTCATCCAAATCCGTTCAGCCGTTTTAGCGTGAAAGCGTAACAAATAAACTCACTTTCGCATCCTAACTATACCGTATGTACGGGTAACCAAGTTGTCACTCAAACTATGGGTAGTTGACTATATTTAAAAAAAATGACCGAGAAAAAAAAAATACGTTATTTTCTTCAATAAATATTAAAAAGGTTTTTATCCGACACCGTCCGCAAATTCATGGATATGCGCCCGCCCGAGTGACGTAATACGATCGCCGCCCGTCCTACCTACCTACGCAACACATGAATAAATAGACAATACAACCTGTGATGCAACTGGACAGGCAAAAATACCTACTTTAGTTGTTGAGTGACGAATCTAAATGTAAATTTGATTCGACAACAAAAGAAATTAAAAAAATAAACCAAGCCATTAAGTAGGTATTTTTGGCGTATTTTTTTCTTTTTATCTCGGTAGTACGCTCCCGTGGGAAAATTTCCGAGCACCACGCAGGCGAAGCCACGGGCAAAAAGCTAGTTTAAAAAAATCTAGCTCAGCAAGGTAGATTGTATTGCCTGATAGTAAAAACCGCGCATTTCTGACATCAATTGTGAAATGTGACATAATGACGCGAATACGCGATGCGACCATTCATACTCGACGATCGCTTATATAATTTTTTTTTTTTTTAAAACCTTGCCCTAGGAATTTCTCCTGTGTCGTGGGTGCGTTTACAAACATTTAAACTCACATACACAAACAGCCAGACCCGGAACAACTAATTGTAGGTCATACAAATATTTGTTCCGTGCGGGAATCGAACCCTAGACAATATTAGACACACCTTTTGAGTTTAACATCGAGCGAATACGCGATTTTATTCGCGCGACGATCACTTATATAGGACGCGGCCTGTCAATTAGGACACCACTTCGACTCCAGTACGTTTGATCGCTAGTTCGTACAAACAACGTTCGCGCGTACTTGCGATGGTCACGTAGTCGTTTTCTATTAGAACGCGGGGTTAGGGTGCGAGAAATGCTTGCGCGTTCGGTTCCACTGCCTATGTAGGTATTGTATTAATTGACACAATGCGACAAGAGAACAGGGTGAGCTTTTTTTTTAAGCCGGCCCTACGGTGAGGGCGTTCCGCTCCTCCTGTCAAATCTCTATCAGGGACTGCTGTTACCACGATAGGTAGGGTTTGGCAACACTATACCCAACTGTCACTTAGTGCAATAATCCATGATGGAATTTTTACACAAAAGATAATGTTTGTTTCATGGCTAAGCAAATGTATTAAAAAAAACTCTAAAACAGAATTCATGTTTTCTTTGATTACTTCACTCTAGTTTGTAAAGGTTTTCGTACATAGTTATATCAATCTAAAAAAATCTGCCTGTGTTATATCCTGATTTGCCTTATTTACTACAATTCCACTCCACGACACATCTTTGTCAACTTATAATTTTGAATTATTACAATAAATATCTCGGTTATTAAACTAAACTCACCTAAGATGTGTGAAGTGCCCCAACTCCGGCGGCACAGTGAAGATGCTGTTATTACTGAGGTCCAATACAGACAGTTTCTTCATCTTAGCTAGAGCGTCAGAAGACACGTTGATCTCGTCTATCTTGTTCTCAGCAGCTAGCAGTATTTCTAGGTTCTCCAAATCGTACACACACCGCGGTATCTTCGTGAATCTAGAATTTATACAAAGGGTGAGTTTTTTCGTTTGAAAGGCATCGCTTATTTACTCAGGCAACTATTACAATTTAGGGTAAAAGTAATTTTGCAGGTTTTTTTACTTTTTCTATCCTTGATAAACATGCGGTTGCCGTCGCGCAAATTATCCCAAAAAACCTCGGTGTAAAATGTTTTTTTTTAAATAATGGCTACGTGTGCGCCGTTTAATATAGAAAAAAAGTGACGTTGCAAAACGGATAGCTGTGTGTTTATTAATAACCCAGAGCGAACAGATATTAAGATAGAGAGAGAAAGGGCTTTTTCTACCCATATTAGCAAATAAATGATTAAAATTGTCTCTTAAGCCTCGGTCACACACAGCGAATTCTCGCTGCGATCAGGCATTCGCTGTGTGACAGGGTACTCGCTGCGAGTAGCCATTCCGCTCAGCGCGCCGCTGCAGACTACACACCCGTGCTACAGATCGTTTCGTCGTTACATAGATATGTAGAACTCGCTGTGTGACAGGCAGGCAGCGAATTGTCACTGCAATTCGTAGCGAGTATTGGCTGTGTGTGACCGAGGCTTTACGTGGAACCATACTTACTTATTATTAGAAATGACTAGTTCTCTCAAGTATTTTAAGTCGCCTAGTTCGGGCGGCAGGTCCATGAGGAGGTTCTTGCCCAGATCGATGTACTGCAGGTGCTTACAGCGGTTTATTTCCGGAAGAATGCACGTCACGTTGTTTGAGGACAGCACCAGCGACGTCAAGGTATCGCTCAAGTGCACGATGCTGTAAGGAATTAAACATTTTATTGATTTTATAATGATATTTTGTATCATCATCATCATTTCAACCGAAAGACCTCCACTGCTGGACTTAGGTCTCCCCCAAGCGTCGCCAAGGTGACCGGTCCTCTGCTTCTCGCATTCAGCGGAATCCCGCGACCTTCACCAGGTCATCGGTCCACCTTTTTAGAAGCCTACCAAGCAATATAAGTGGCAGTGCATATAGACGGTGGGGCCTTAAGGTTCTGGAGTAACGACCGCATACTGCAAGGAGCAACGTTAATATTTTGTTTAGCATAATAAAATTCTGATTGTTCCGGGACCGCGTTATGGACATTAAGGCGTTAGTGTCGCCTTTTAATGATTTTGTTTTGAGTAGCGTTAATGATTTGGAAAAAAAATATGTTAAATTAGAGCATTTTCTTAATAACTTAATCAGTGAATATTTAAGATTATGTTTATATTATATAGTGTAATTAATTTGTAAAGTTATGTCTAACGCGGATAAAAAACTGATAATCACGCTAAAACTATCAAGCGTATGCGTATTTTTCTAAAACCTTCACCATTTTAAAGATAATGTAAGTATTTATCTTTTAGTATACATACGTGTTTGACAGCGCTCCTTGATGGGCGAGTCCTATTACTGGCTGGACGTACGACGCGTTGAGTGAGCTCAGTACAGAACAAGGTCACTGGCTTATATCTGCGTCTTAAATATCGACTATTGTCGAAAATGCCACATAACTATGCATACCTTAATACTTAATAAAAATCTTAAATTCATTCATACATTCATTCACTGACAGATAACGCACAGCCAAACCCGCTCACAGTATTATAAAGTCAGCAGTCTTCATACAACACGGCCAAAACGACGCGCTTCAAAATCTCGGTGTACACCAGTACTCAACAGTCGCGCGTGCGCCGCAGTTACGTACGGACGCGGATTGTGCGAGCCACACATGTATTTACGTGAATTATGCTACGAAGTTATCGACTGTATTGTTACACTGAACTAGTACTGAATTCATCAATATCGAAACCAGAAATAATATTTTTAAATTACCAACTAAGTCGGCAAGGTAAGCCTATAAAAATAACATTATTTTTAGGTTTTATTTCTTTATTCTATGCAGGTATTTGTATATTTATTGAAGCGTAGCGAGCATAACTTTCTTGACATGTACTTAGTAGGTAAGTATGTCTCTTTTTCCATGCGATCGGTGCTCGAGTGAAGAAAAAATATACCTATACTAGCTTCTGCTCGCGGCTTCGCCTGCGTGGATTTTGGTCTGTCACAGAGTCTTTACCGTGCGTCCCGAGACCAAAACACGTTCGTGAAATCTAAACTATTCATTCCATAACATCCCAATGATTCAGTGTAAACTGAAATTTTTATCAACATAAAATTTCACTGACGATAAACAAATTTATTAAAGCCGGACTAACAAAGTACAGTTACAACTCATGAGACACAGTCAGTGGGCAACCCTAATGCGTGTTTAACTACCGAGCGGCCGTAGGAAATTATTTCAAAGACTGCAGAGACGTAATACTGCTTACTTTATTATACTGTGGCTGGATCTACAGGCATGAAATTGCCCAAGATTTCTTTTTGTAAAGAAGGCGAGCTAAGCCAAGGAAGGATATATTTAAATTCATCCTCCAAATAGGTTAAATAGGGGATGAGTTTGCATAGACGTCCGACATTTTCCCAATCGGAAATCCCATCGGGCACACGACTTGTACTTAATCCTTACAAGGTAGGTCATAGGTTCCCGTGGGATAATTTCCGAACTCCACGCGACCGAAGCCGCGAGCAAAAGCTAATTTAAAATATGCTTAAGTCTTTCAAGACATGTAAAAGTGGTACTTACCCGGCTGGTATCGCATTGAGCTTGTTCTTGGAGATGTCAATGGTATGCACGTCGACCTCGGCGGCCGCAGTGAACACGTGCTCGGGCACGTGTGACAGTTCACGGCACGGCATCATCAGCGCTTGAGATTTCTTTAGTGTGTACCTAGTTTAAAGGGGAGGATGAGCGATCAGCGTCAGCTAAAGCCACTGCCCTAGCTGCACCAGTTACATCTAGTGGCATTTTTTAGAGTCACAAACAATAAGCGAACACTACAAACTCAAATTAAACAATATTCACACACTATGGAAGAAAATTCAAATTCAAATTCAAAATACTTTATTTCACATAAACCTATAAGGGCACTTATGAAACGTCAGAAGCTAGATGCACGGTTCCAATTGGTCGTTTCCTATGGAGAAGAGCCGGCAAGAAACTCCATGGTTACTCTTTTAAAAATAAATGGTATTTACAATGCTTTCAAATTACAAAGTTAATAGGTATGAGAGGACAGTGTAGGCCTATCAACAAGTGCCGGGTACTTAGCCAAGATAGAAAATGATCAATAGATCTACAGTCTGTTAAGCCTACAACATTCTCACATTCACAAAATCTAAAAGAAAAGAATCTATATAAAAGCAAAATCAAATAATAAAAAGCTATTTAGACCAAATGACATGATTGCCACTACAGCTGTATGTAACAATACTTATTTATTATTAAAAAAATATATATATTTTAGGTATATAATGTCAAATAACGAAGAGATTATGTCAAGGTAGTATGTAAAAGAAAAAAGGTAAAATAAAATAAAATAATCATCTTAATTTGGGAGCCGTTAATAGAAATTTACATAGTTATGCCGTTAATGAGGTACCAGGGAAGGCACATGTGCAGAAGGAATTATTGCCAAACTTCCTTGTCTTCAATGTAGTCTTTAATCTTATAATATGCTTTTTTGATAAGGACACGTTTGATGTGGGTTTTGAACTTTCCATCGCTAAGTTATGTAACCGTCTTTGGCAACTTGTTATAAAATCGAATACTGTTTATTACAAATGACTTACTAGTTTTAGTTAATCTAAATTTGGGTATCACAATTTCATGTTTAGTACGTGTATTTATATTATGGAAATCGCTTCTTATTTTGAAAAGTCCCAAGTTTTTGCGAACATACAAAATACTTTCCAAGATATGGAATATGAAATGGACAGGAAATTTAAACACGGTAACGCAGCGGCAACCGTGGAGTTTCTTGCCGGCTCTTCTCCATAGGAAACGACCAATTGGAACCGTGCATCTAGCTTCTGTCGTTTTATAAGTGCCCTTGTAGGTTTATGTGAAATAAAATATTTTGAATTTGAATTTTAAGAAAAATATTGAAAATAACAACCTAAATAATAAGTAAATTTAAAGTTGCCAATAAGCCTGATATAGTAGTGGAGGATCGAGGCGAGCGGCGCGCAATTATTGACATAACGGTCTCGCATGACGGGAACCTCGTGAAAGCCGAGAAAGATAAACAAATCAAGTATCTTGACTTGGCTTGCGAGGTTGTCGACATATGGGATGTGGACTCAGCGATCATTGTGCCGATAGTCGTATTAGCCAATAGCTTAATTGCCAAGAGCCTCGACCAACACCTAAGGAGACTCGCGTTGGGCAGCTGGATTAAGGGCTTGATTCAGAAAGCGGTACTAAAATATCATTTATATGTAAATAGTGAAATAAAGGATTAATATGCTTACTTATCAGGCCACTCGTCAGGCGTGTACCTAGTTTCGCTGACGACATCCTCGGTGATGCGATCTCGTAGGAACTTCATCATGCGCTCCGTGCCTCCTCGGATGACGTCCTGTCGCACGAACGACAGCTTGTTGCCTTCCATATTGATGCTCTGCAACTGGGATAACAGGCCTAGGTTTCTAGGTAACCTACAAGAAAGATAAAGTTATATTTTGGTAAAATAATAATTTTGCGATAGACTAATTAATTAGCTATTATATTAGATTGAAAATACTATTGAAGCTGCTGAAGATTTTAAAAACTATCTTTGCATTGTATAAATTCAATCTCTTAGCATTGCATAATTGCAAACCACATGTGTGAGTACTATCTACCGACTATAAAGCTACCATTTAGGTACTGGGTATGTCTTTCATTGACTTGAATGTGCCCTGGCGGCTGAGATTATGTCATGCTCACTCTAATGTCTCGCTGGCGGTGGCGCGTGTGTTGGATCATTTAGCTCCCTTCAAAATGGTTGAGCTGAATGGTGCTAATCCATGCGTCATGTTCGTGAACGGGCGACGTCAGTAGAGACTGGTCATCTCTTAGCTGCCACGGCGATTTTAATTAAATTAAATTTTTTAATTGTTTTTTTTTTTTTTTTTTTCTATTTCGGACACTTTAAATTTATAATTTTTAAACTTTAATTTTGCATCGTTCTCACATGTATAACTTCAAAATGAATGTTGTAACTAATATTTTGTAACCACATTTTGATTTAAAAGAGTATATAAATTACATAAGACAGTCCCCCAAAAACGCCCGCCCTTCACCATTAAAACATTGTGTACAGTCAAATAAAATAAATTGAACAATTATATGAGCTCACATAGTGTCAAGTAGTCCTTGATTCTAAAATACTTGTTTGTTGTCTAATTATACTACTCCAATGTACCCCCCCCATTGGAGTATCATAGTCCGCTTTGGACTTTTGTAATCTAAGTAATCTTTAACTTAGTGCCGCTAGCCGCACTCTATTGCGAAAAAGTTATACAATCCAGTTTTTTTTTGTTAACCGACCGAACTGTCTGTCAGACTTCTACTAACTAAAACCACCCCGTGTTCTTAAGCACTCTTCAACTCAGCTCCCGACTGGTGCGCTGCGGGCTCCGTCTGAACCTTTTAATTTTTTTTGGTAACGGGGCGGAAATCCTCTTTAAATCCCAGTCATTAGAAGTCTGTTAGACTTCTAGTGACTAAAACCACCCCGTGTCCTACTAACCTAACCTTTTTTTTTGTCCCGCGTGGAAAATCTTTATAGATGTCCTCCGCTCTGGGGTCGGCAAAGGGGTCTGGACTCCTACTGACCTTCCTACACTTGGACCGGCGATCAGGGCCTGGAAGAGGGCGTTGTCGGCCCTCCGCCGACGCCAGTCCGCCTGCTAGTCAGAATAAGGGGAATGGTCTCGATCTCCCACGGTTTCACAGGAGGAGATTACCGTATCCCACGACTTGGCGCTCCCGACAATCGAACGAGTGACGACCGACATCTGATACGAGGGCACGGCGCGGCTCCTCCGATGCTGTACACTCTGCCAGTGTATGCTGCGCCGTGTCCTCCCGATAGTGGAATCAGTGATGTCACCGCTCGGTGACATCACTGAAACAAGGACAACAACAAGGAGCCGGACGCTCGTCCGGCTCCTTGTTTATGCGACACAAGCACTTCCCGAAGCAGCCATGCCTCGAGAGCACCTGCGTCGCTTGAAACGACAAGGAGCCGTGCCTCCTCCCGAACCATTCGTCGAACACTGGTCAGATCACGTCGACGGAGACCTCGCGGAGCTGTGACCGACGAAGCTCGATCTTCCGCTGCGTTGGTCCACCGCTCCGCGTTTGCGTCTCCTCGCGCCACCGGTACAGTGAAGCGAAGGTCTCGGTTCTAGGTCCCAGGGAAGGGATCCGGCCAGCGCACAAGCCGCCAGGTCGTGCGATCGTGCGAGGGTATCGCATGATCATGCTACCCGCTGCCGGTCATAGCTCTACCCGCTGCCGGTCGGTCAGAAAACCTAACCTAACAGTTTTCTGGATTGTATAACTTTTTCTCTGTGGGCCAATTTTATGGTGCCCGACGTGCCCGTAGTAAAAAAATATCCTACATTCATGAACTATTAAATGGACTTGGAATGGAATTAATTGAAATGGATGGTTTCATCAGCCGACACCATTTGGACCAATACCGACCTGATATATTCGAAGGATAATTAATTTCAAATAAATAAAATCACACAAATTAAAATGTAACAATCCATAAATAGAAATAAAATAAAATAAATATTAGGAATTATTCAAAGATCAATATATAAATACAATATATCAATGTATTATACACATAAACCTTCCGAAATAGACCTAAATGATGGTGAAAACCGCAAGCGGTCACCAGACACGAAAAACAACTATTTATATCTATAAATAAGCGTTTTTCGTGTCTGGTGACCGCGCTAGTGCCAACCTATAAGCAATATTAAGCTAACATAAGATTGGTTTAGATGGTTCGATCATGTTGAGAGGATGAATGAAAGGCGACTAACAAAAGGTATTTACAGATGTGAGTGAAATCGCCGGGATGGGACGCCCTAGGAGACATAAAGCGACCTATGTGGTGATGTTCTTCAGAAAGGTCAGCTGCGTCGTACTCGCAACCGGCGTGCATGACCAGATGTATGACCGAAAACAAAGCAAAAGGAGTACGGAGTAGGTAGTAGGCGCGTAGCAGGTGGCGTTCTGTAGTTTCTGGCTCATGGAAAGAAGGCGTGAGTATATGCATGTGTGTAAGATTGGAACTAGGACTATGGATAGATTAATTTATAAGGCATGGTTAAATAATACCAGCCGCGGTCGATCTTCAAGGTTAAGCAACGCTTGCCGAGGTCGGTCCATGGATGGTTCCATCCGTTACATACTGAGACCCCTCCATGCCTCGGAAAGCACATTAAGGGATGAAATTTAAATTCTAGACCGTCACGGACGAGAGCCACATCCGTGTATGCTTAATTTATAAGGACCAAGACTCAGACGGGACACGGACGCTGCACGTTGTAGCATGAACTGCTTCATATGAAATGTTCGTGAAGTTTTGGTTCTGTGGCCCGCCCGTGCCTCGTATATGGCACTGCTCACGCCCGGCACTGTCTAGCATAAATCACCCTTAGGCCGTTAGGCCCGGCTGTCATTTGTAGATCTATTACAGTAGTCACAGGTAGTCCGAAGCCCTAAAGTCTGACAACAAGTCTTACCAAGGGGTATTGTGTTACCCGGTAACTAGGTTGTGGAGGTCAGATAGGCAGTCGCTCCATGTAAAATACTGGTATTCAGCAACATCTAGTTAGACTGAAAGCCGACCTTAACATAGTTGGGAAAAGCCTAGGCAGATTTTACTCACTTATTCAAATTGTTGTTAGTAAGCTCGAGCCTTTTTAGCTTCTGCAACAGTGATATATTTTCGGGCAGCACTTCCACTTTGTTGTCCCTAATGTTCAACACACTCAAGTGCTGCATCTGGTCACAAAATTCGTCTGTAATTTCCTGAAAGAACAAAAAGGAAAAATAATAATTTGAGTAATCTTAGGGATAGCGTCATTGACTGAAAACGTCCTTGTATTCATGGTAAAATAAGGCCTTATTGTTGCAGCAACAATTTTTGAGCTGGCAACATTGTATTTAGTATGTGAAGGGAAACATTTTTCCAGAAAACACAAATTTCTGTTGCCTGCAATAATGTTGCACTACTTTTGTTCACAGTGTAAAGGGGACTTTGTAGTATTGTTCAGGATCAATACATCGAGTTACCTTTATAAAATTATTAGCAATATATAATTCTTTGAGGGCGGAACACCCATAAAAGTCGGGAAGATCTTCAATGTCGTTATGATTCGCGTCCAATATTTCCATTTTCCTCAGCTCTCCTAGTGGTGGTAACTTCTTTAAGCTATTGTTGCTGATATTCATTTTCTTCAAATCTGAAAGAATTTAAGCTATACTTATTTTGTTTTTTGGACAAGCTGAAGTGACTGAATTATAATTATCTAGTTCTAATATTGCCTAAATCTATGTACTGCCTAGGCAAAATTTGAGCTACAAAAATCTGTTTCTTGACTTTACTGAATGTGTCGTGAGGTAATTAAGTTATAATTACCTCATGACACATATGGTAATTTTAAAATGCAAGTAAGTACTTTTTCAAGGTCAAATCAACAATTAGTCACGTAATGCCAAGAAAATGTTTTATTGGCAATAATGCATTTTCCACAGCTGACTTAGTAGCCAGCCAAAATACTTTTACTAGTTTTGTAGAATTTAGCATGAGTTTAAGTATTTTGGTGAAGCAGAACAATTGTCATAAGAGTTGCCTACTCAAACATATTTCGTTTGTTCATATCATATCTTTGGTACCTACCAAAGATATGATATGAACTTTTATTTATGTAAATTTTTATTTTTGATTTTTTTTTCAGAATGGCCATTAGTTAGGACACCCTGTACATATAAAGATATAAACAGATATTATCAAACCCTAGATAAGTATAATCAGCCTCTAATATTCCCAACGCTGGGACACATCTCTCCTCTCTGTGAGAGGGACTGGGTCACCACTGTTCTACCCTAGATTATTACTGCTGAATTTGTTTTAATGAAGCCAATAAAAAAATAATCACCTCGAAGGTTGACAATATCAGGGGGTAGCTCTTGAAGCTCATTGTGCGATAAATTAATTTCTACTAAGCGTACCAAATACCCCATCCCTGGAGGTAACTTGGTCAATTTGTTGTGCGATAAGTCCTGGGAAAGAAAATAATTATGTTAAGTAATGTACGCAACAAATTTAGCTGTGCTTTGCTGTGTGCAACAGATACTTTTTGATATTTAGATTTTAGGTTTTGTTGCTAAGCAACTTATAAAATAAGAAAGTTAATCAATATTTTCTGGTCCTGTACTACAAGGGACACAATTCACTTTACAGGGCTCTTAAACATTAAAAAAAAACTTCTGACGAGTTCATTTCCATTTCTTACCAAAAAGTTCAACATAACAAGATCGCCAAAGTCTGGTTCTATTTCCGAAAGTTCATTGTGGGATATATTCAGCCAGCGCAACTCCGACAACCTGTAGAATTCTTTGGGAAGTATTACCAGTCTATTATGAGATAAACTCAGGTTCATAAGACTCTTTAATTCACCAAATTCAGGTGGTAGGCTTGATATTGCATTATCATGAAGCTGGAAAAATATAAACAGAACACTGTTTTAATGATTATGAATAAACTGTACACTGGGTAACACTAAAGGTTATCTAATGGTATTACGCTGTTGTTGTATATGCATGGTGTTGTTTGTAAGTGTTTGATTGTTCAACCATTTTTGTTCAATAAATCTTTATCTTATCTCTTATCTTTACTTTTTAACACAATATGGAAACATCCAGCACAAGAATAAATTAAATATAATGGATTCTGAGTTTATAAAATATTGCAATAGGCTAACAATCAAATTAAATAATTTGCTTTAGAAATCACAAATTTTGTCATTTCAATTATATTTACATGAACAATTTATTGAAAAATGGACCAAAAATTTTGACCAAAGCATTCTTGAGTTCTACTCTAAATACATGTCTGAGATGCAAAAATTAATATAATGATATAAAAAGCAATAAAGTGTCAGTTGTCCTGCTCACCTTGAGGTTGACGAGGTGTTGCAGAAACTTGACATTGCCTGATATCACTTTTATAGCATTGGAACTGAGGTCAAGGGTCTTCAGTGGCTCTGCTATCCACCACCTGTTAGAATCATTTCTTGTGAAGTCAACCTCCTTAGTTTCTTCCAATACCAGGTCATCAATTTTCCAAACATTTTCTGGCACTAAAACAGTCATCTTATAAGTGGCGCAAATTGAAGAAAAAAAGATAATTGGAAAAGCAGAAGAAAGCTTACTTTACAATGTTTTTAATTACGATTTTCTGAAAGGTTTACTTGAGCATGTCTAACTTTCTAATTAGCTACATAGTTCCAAGTTAAAAACTGCAAATCTGTTTATTTCCTATATTATAAACAGTTTTAATAATACATTTGAATTATGTATAAATACGTAGTACCTGTTCTTGAGTTTTTTGATAAAGAATCGAAATATTTTTCATAATACTGAACTCAAGGATTTTCTAATAAAAACAACTTGTATTGTCTTTCTTGAATAACTCACATAGTGCTAAGTAACGTACACTGTCAATTACAATAGGTGTAATATAAATATTATTCTATCTCACCTGAACCCAGTCCCCTGTTGCATAAACTGAGTTGGCCGGTCCTCTTCGCAGATTTCATCAAACCAATAGATAATTCATTTTCGTCTGCTTTTTTGTCTTGAAGGTGAAACACAGATTTGTTACAAACTTTTATTCGGGATTTAGAATGTGGTCTATTAGACATTTTTACTTTTATTGAAGGAATGCGCTGTATTTTATTGCTGAACTACTGATGCGAAGTATCATCATTGTCATTCATTGTTTTTGTTGAAGTCGAAATAAACTTGTGTGTACACCAGGGTTGCCAGACGAGTGTGAGTGAATTATCGTATCAATACTCGAAAATTCGCTAATTCTAATTCGCTAGGTAGTTAGCCACAATAGCGAAATATTTGACATCAGATTTGCGACGTTGCCAATTTTTAACTGACTTCCCAAAAAGGAGGACTGGAGGAGGTTATCAATTCGGTTGTATGTTTTTTTTTTTTTTTTTAATGTATGTTACCTCATATCAGTGTTGCCATGTGCACCGTAATTACGGTAAATGCACCGTATTCAGCTAAAATTTACCACCTACCGTCGAGACATGACAACGGTGACCAAATCTACCGTTATCTGGAAGGATTAAGATTCCTGTTGTAAAAAAGTTAACTAAATCAAAACACAATTAAATATGTATTATAATATGTATTATGAACGCTCTCCGATGCCAAATATTTTTGTCCGACACTACAATGGTCACGCCAGCAGGCAAGTTCGGGGATTCCCCTTGTTTCGGGCCCTCATTATGCAAAAAAATTGATTTGTCGTTTATAGATATTAATTTCGAGTAATATTACGATCGTTTCTTTTAGTTACATACTCGTAGCATTCGTCGAATTTAGTTTGTTTTTGGTAACTTGTCAAGTCGTCAAGTTTTAACAGTTTCTTTGATTAACTGTCGATTTTTTTGACGTGACAACGTCTTATAAATTGGTTTGCCGGGTGACACTTCAAGAAACTGCGTTACGCTCCGCTCACGTTATGCGCTCACAATGAGAGCGAGTGAGAGGCACGCGTCATGGTTAGCCCGCCTAAGAGCGAGAGAGACAGACATAAAAAGTGAAAGGCACGCAAAGTCGTTGTCACGTAAAACTTTCGCCCGTATACCGACTTTACAGGCAACCAATTTTTTTTTTCACACGTAATAGGTAATGGGTGAAACTGAAAGTGACATAATTATCATATCCTCATTTTTGTACTTATATGTTTTTGAATTATTATCTAGTAACTACTTGTATTTTTGTATGATGGAAAAGTGCACCATAAATTACACCATTTTTCTCATTTAAACCCAATCACCGTAGTTTTATAAAATCTACCGTATTTTTATAAAATCTACCGTATTTTTATAAGGGATTTACCACCGACCAGATTTTGGACATGGCAACACTGCCTCATATCTCCGTCATTTATGAACCGATTTTGAATATAATTTTTTTATTTGAAAGGATACACTTCCCGATTGGTCCCATTTTTATCAAAATTTAGTTCTGGTGATGGAATCCATGAGGAATTGAGGGAACTCCTCAAATATTATAGGCACACACATATTTTGCAAATCCGCATACATGACGTATGCCCGAACATACATAGAAAAAAATAAAAATCCGAATTGAGAACCTCCTTTTTTGGAAAAGGTAAAAAAAAAAATTACTTGTGATTTTAACCCTAGCTCGGAACCTTATCAGAATGCCCCCGCCCAAAAATGAAATCCTGGACCAGCCCCTGCTCCTTAATGTATAATTTACCCTAAAAACCTACTGATCGTCTGATCGAGAGACTCTTCGTATCTATCAATATTATTTCTAAATAAATAGAAAACCCTAAGCTGAACAAGTAGCATTTGGTTCTTGTGCGGCTAATAAAAGTTCGCATGTTGAGCAAAATTTTAATTAAAAGGAATATCTGTATACAGTGTGCTCAGATCGTTTTCCAATAGCTGCCCTTACTGCCCCATCTCAAAAATCCACCCTGTATACCTACCTAAAGTACAAACAACAACGAAGTACCTACTTTAAATTTACATCAAAGTTAAAAAATGTACTTACTATGAAAAGACCCTAGCGGAAGTGACGGCTCCTTGTTATAACGGTTTTGCTTACAGATATTTTCAACTTTGCACACTTCATTTTCTGACCTACATATAGGTGCCATCTTTTTCACAGTACCCCAGTTTTTCATGAATAGGTTGTCCCTATAAACTATTATTACATAATATTTTTATACACTGGAATTCTGGAAATACAAATTCATTTGAGTGTTATTTAATGATACTGTCATAAATAAAATAATAATGATGTTATATTTTTTTCCTTTTTTATTTTTCATGAAGTACAACCGGTGCTTTGCTATTCAAACTTATTATACGACATGGAATGGAAAAGGTTGTGTGGCAAGAGGTTCAGTTATGGTTTCTAGAAGAGCGGTGACCGCTCACGTAGCGTCCGCAATTTCCAGACGAAAGACATCACTGGTCCTGAACTGAAACATTGATTGTGAGAGTAAGTTAGTGTGTTTTTCCACACAAACTTACTTTCATAATCAACGTTTCAGTGACGTCATTCGCATGTTAATAATTGCGGACGCTACGTGAGCGGTCACTCCCAACTAGCACACAGCAGTGGTCTTATAAAAGTCACCCATGCGCTTCTACCAAGGGATATTGCATTGGTAAATGAGTCTTGTAATGCTTTTGTAGTGTCCAATAAGTCCCGATTTGGGCACAAATTTCAAGACTTCTAGTTTTGCTTGGGTTTTGTAAAAGCATTGCGTGTTAAATTAATCTTGATTTTATCTTGTAAACGCATTCATTTATGCTTTAAATCACTTACTTGCCAATATAAGATAAAATTGGGATAAAAAAAGAATACTTTGTGACTCGCACAATCGGAAAATATTTCTTTAAAAATATATTTAATGTTATTTACTTTCCGGACAAGAGTAATTAGGAATGAGTCATATGTATATTGCGGTGTATGTGAATTATTAATGCGCAAGGGTGACGCCAAGGGGGCAGCTGCCCCGCCTCTAGAGGTTAAAAAGAAATTAGTCAAATACAAAGTATTTGAATGTAAAGAAGCTAATTATCTATAAAGCCAATTTTTTTTATTTGGACGAGTTTTATTTGGTTTAAGTTCTGGAGTCCGGGGATGTAATATTTGTATCTATGTGTTGGTTGTACGCACAGTCATAATACCTATTATGTTTCAGCTCCACAGTTCTGATTTCCCATTATGCGCCGCACAGTGGCCTGAAAATCGAGCTCCATACTCATAGAAACTAAAAGTCATCTTGATCGCCGTGTAGGTATCGTACAATAACTGGTGTGAGCACCAGCACAACATTCAATTTTAAGAAAAATGGCCATCCCCCTTGCATATCCCCTGGGCCATCGGCTGGCGACGCCCTTGTTAATGTGAGGTTACGTTTTCTGTCATATGTTGTGGGATTTCAGTAAATTTTTAATAGCCCGCGCTAGTTTTAAGTATTTTTTAATACATTAAATTTGGACACTGACTTGACTGAGACTATTGCAATAATAAAGTACTATTCGTATGCTTCTATGGGAGCTATTGCATTTAGACTTGTGTGATATGCCTGCCATACTTGGACGCCATTATATAAATTGGGGTTCCATTGAAAGTATATGAAAACCTGACATTTATACGGGAGGGCACTGTAAGACGTTGCTACAAAATTTTCCGTTTCGGATCTACATACTTAACTTTATTTGAACATGGTGTTGTTGGCGCTTATATTGACGATATATTTTTTTAATCAGAATTATTTCCAGAAGAAATAGATAAGTCTACGGAACCACTAGCTTCAATATCGTTAAGATTGCTTTTGTGCAAATGAACTTATTCGTATTTTTCTTTGTCTTGAAAATGTACAGAACCACTAGCTTTATTGTCGACATTAAAGTAGTGTTTAGCGAATTTGTCATGTAAAAGCTTAATTAATAGATAAGATTAATTTCAAAGTTTTAGCAAATTTTATGATGATTTTTTATCGAAATGGATGCTGATTCTCCCATTAGATTAGTGCAAGATTAGTTAGTAAGATTAGTGTGCACTAATCTTTGTGTTCTCAAAACCAATATTCTTGTATTTTTTTTTTATATGTAATTTGTATTTATTAATATTTTTACACATAATATCTTATATCTAATTAATTAATAAAAATAGCAAAATTATACACAATGTTAACTAAAACGATTGAAAAACTAAAATATAGCATCGAAAAATTCATCCGCATCGCTGTTGACTGGTAATGTACCCAAGAGACTGGCCGCATTGCCACGTTGTATGGCATTGCTTAGCCTCTGCCCAAGGTAAAAACCAGCCCTTGAGTCACGGGAAGTGTCAAATAGCCGTTTTGATATTTCATTGAAGAGGCCGTGAGCACTCGGTCCCCACGGCCCGAGGGTTTCAACCCCAAACGGCTCGAAAATATAATTACCTGTAAGGTTATTATACTTACACCGCTTGAGGTTTTCTGCAGCCGCAGCGGCAGCACCAGCACAGCACGCCGAGCCAGGAAGATGGGATGGCGCAAGAGTGTCGACACAGGTTGCATCCCACACTAAAGGCCTACCTACCTTCCATGGAGATAAGGACATACCGTCCGGTCTCTTGCCATCGTCGCGTGCCAAGCCATTGGGTTCTAATATAGCTGGAACGGCGGCGGTAACAAGAGCTCGTCGGATGATGTCGTTAATGTTCGCGTGCCGCGCTAAGCGACCCGCACTTCGGCTGCAAGACAGGCCGTGATGTCCGAGGCTGTTGACAACTTCGCCACAGTGACAGCGATGAGGAGAACAACAAGGAGCTCCTAGTTGTAGGGAAGCAGCGAGGCGGAAGGTAGTGTCGTCGAGCAAAGTGCCTATGTTCGACGACGGTAGTGCATGAAGCCACAGACCCGATTCCCATTTACCCACAGCCAGCAGGCGTGCACGCTCCGCAGTGGTAGCAGACGTGTTAAGTAAATTGTTCTGTACTACTCTGCAGAACGGCTCATCCCACCGCCTTTGGGAAGATGGATAATCGGGTACATCTGAGTTCGGGCAAACGAGTCTCCAGGCATCCATAGCCTCGGTGAAGCACGGCACATCAAAATCAATCAGCGTGGAGGCTAGAGCTGCGGTAGAGCGAGCATTTTGCTCGCTCTACCGCAGCTACCGAGAGAGAGCATTTTGCTCGCTCTTCTAGGAAACCGTAGTTTTATCGCTGTCCGCTACGACCACAGAGCACAGAGACCGGCATGTCTCGGTGGCAACGTCGTCGCAGCGATTCCGTGCTCTGCGGCTACGATACGACCTACGATGCCATTCTTTAGCAAACAATATTTCCTATCATAACAATTTATCATATCTTGACTTAAATCTAACAGAGCCTTATACAGAAAACCACTAAAACCATGACAACAATACTGGTGGAGGAACCAGTGAGTAATCCCGCTAAATTAGAGTGGACACGGTCAGCTTTTGTGTTTGTTTCTGGTGCAAAAGGCATTAACTTATCGTAGACCTTCCCTTTTTCTAGCAGAGCGCTCTCTTCGTTGCTTCGCCAGTAGAGAGATGCGACGGTTGCTAAACACTGGAACATGACATACAAAACCATAAATAAGTTAATGGATTTGAAAGTACCTACAATACTTGGGTAGGAGTCGTTCATCAATAATTTTTGGGAATCTAAGTAGGTACTAAAAAATGTTTGGTGTCAACAAAACTTGACATTGGGTTAAAATTCGAGATTTAAGACAATTCCAAAATACTCGTAGTGCTTTAACTTACTTTGACTCTTAGTCCGTTACTCTTAAAATGTTGCTCAGTAAGTATAAAATCTAGCAGCAGTGTAGTGATTTCCAAGTCTTTATAAGTACGGTGGACGGAAGGCAGCACTGCTGTGGTTGGTGCTGGCTCGCCATTGATGTACCATGAGAGATAGTTGGACGGACGAGACCGGCCAGATGTGCAGTTCACCTGCACGCGGTCTCCGAGACGATATCGTGATTGCAGTCCTGACAGAAATGGCCCATGCTCAGGGAGGACTAGACAGAAATAGAGGGAAAATTAGTTCCTATGGACATTATTGATCCCACATAGACAAACAATGATTAGAGTGGCTTTAAAATACAAGCTATGGAAACCCTCACGCAACCACATTTTCATTGTGACAGCACAAAAAACTCCGCTGGTAAGATAGCGCGTCATACTCGCCGACGACATTCAAATCTGTATACTCACCGACGACATTCAAATCTGCATATCCGGACACAGTGGGGAATAGCGGCCTTTCGCCGGACACCTCACAGCGATACCGGCCGCGCGTCTCGGACACAGCCGCTGACAGCACCAGGCTCGACCCGGACGCGTTCGATTGCTGTGTCAATTACAATTTGAATATTCGATTGCTATCCGTTTTGCTATCTGATTGCTGTGTCAATTACAATTTGAATAAGTGTCTGTATTACAATTAATGGAGATAAGAAGTCATAATAGGAACATGAACGGAGACATCCTTCATTGCAATATTGCATTCTGTTCCGCATACCGCTTCGGTAAATATGTATAGACCCACGTTATGCTATTGAAACTTTGAAATAGAAAAGTCTATCAGACCTCAACATCAACCCCAGGCAGCGGGAACTTCCTGCGCGGCTCGTGGTCGCGCGGCACGTGTCGGAAGAATTCCTTGCCGTCCTTGTACCACTTGACGGAGTACAGCACGTCGGCGGGGCCCAGCGCCCAGCGGCACGACAGCGCAGCGCGTGTTCCCAAAGTCACGTGCGCCGGCACGACCAGTTCTAGCAGCTCCAGGGGTAATATGCAATCTGGATGTTAAAATTTGTCGAAGTTAAAGTTACTGCAGCTACTTCGGGTAGATAAAAAATGCCACCTTTAAATAATACTTAATATGCTCACCATATAGATTACAGATAAGTATAACGGCGCACATACGGGTATTTGAATGATTTAGGCGGCCATAATTCAAATTTATAAAATGTAAAACGGGTAAAAAAGAACGACTACCTGAGCTAGGGCACAGGTTTGAGAACAATACCCAGCCCCTTCCACTTTTCCCCCGTGCATGCCGCGCTTCTACGTGCAGTTGGAATTCGATCGTCCCGCTAGGTGTATGTGTCTGTTCTCGGCGTTCGTTTGCAAACAAAGACTTTAACAGTGAATATTTATTATTTTGCGTTTATTTCGAAAGAAAAAGTTATGGATCCTGATACAGCAGGTAATTATTTAAAACAGAATTTCGGTATTTTTTACCATTGGAAATATTAGTTTAGTGTATTGTAAGTCTCGCGTATATTGGAGTAATTTTTTAGCTAAGATTTGTGTTTAATAGGGAATTTGTTATACTTCCAAGTTAGATCCTGTAATAATTCTTGATACAGTCGAAAGATTAAACCTTTCAGTAATAAATAATTTAAAAATTTGCCGCGGAAAATCGCGGATAAGTACCTAATTGATACCGTTTTTTTTTTACGAAAACTTAAAGTCATTATGTGTATTAAGTTAATTTTTATAGAAAGTCTGTTTGTATTTGTTATAGGTTCACAAAATACCCCGGGAGCAAGAACTGTGATCCGTAAATACCTATTCGACCGCATGCAGAGATTTGATTTGCCTAATTTGGATTAAAAACTGACTTTCTTAAATGAGGAGCTTCTGTCATACGAAGGGTAATCTGAAGTCCAAATTAAGAGGTAAAAACGCACTTTTTCTCACTTTAAAAGCCAATTAAGATAAAGGTTTTCAAACGCTCATAAGAAGGAAGACGTATTTCGCAAATACAATGATTCGTGGCTTGATGGAACTATTGAGATTCCCGTGGTTGCATAAAATCGGCCAGGCCGCCCATCTAAGTTATTTGGAGAGTCAAGTGAAAGAACCAAAAGCAGGAAAACTGAGGAGATACGGTTTAATCTAGAAGAAGAAGTGATCGTTCATGCTGCTCAGATAGAGTTACGGAAACGTGGAAAACGAAATGCTTCCGATATATTAAAAGAAATCGCCAGTAGTCCTACACGTGCAAAAAAATATAAAAGGGTATTTTCTGAAGCAAGAACAGAAAAATAAACTTCCACTCTTCCACCATCAAAAGCATTGGCAATGTTTGTAGACAGAGACATACTGAGAGAGAAAAACTGAACACGAGAAAAAAATCGAAAACGAAAGGAAACTGGAAATCCAGGCCAGATTTCGCAAAGAAGCTGGATTGCCAGTGGATATGCCAAAGGCAAATTTTGGCAACACGAATACACACACTTTCCAAAGAGGCCTCGGAAGCGCGAAATAAATATTTTAAACCATACCGCCAAACCAACTTCGCTAGAAAATTTTCAAGAGAAAATTGCAACAGAGACATTTTTAATCGGTTTCTTTTGAGTTCGGACCCTCTCTTAAGAAGCGTAAAAAGTAGGAAACATAATTCCTTCTTGCCAGAAACAGTTGCTCTACTTCTGCCTGCGAATCCAAATGAACCTGGTCATTCTTCAGAAAGCGATGATGAAAATTTGACTGATTTTTATTATTTTTATTTTTATATTTTCAATAAATGACTCGATGTAATATTAAAACGTTTGTTTCATTTACTAATATCGTTTAGAACCAATATTGACCACAAAATAATTTTGGCCGCGTAGATCATTCAAATACCCGTATGTGCGGCGGTCGGGCGTCTCATCGCAAATTAAAGTGTTTTTATAATCTGTTATAAAAGCGATCAGAAATCAGCAGTCCTATATTTCATTCCTGTCCTGACATATCATAAAATTTCTAACGCAAATTCTGAGATTGTGCACTGATATACAGACTGTTTTGCAAATTATGGATAAGCAACAAAACTTTGCGCACGGAATCTAGGAACTGTCAAATTTTCCCAATCAACTTTGAACTTTATGCGTTAGTGATAAAGTTGAAAATCAATTAAAGAAATTTGACAGATTGTAGTAGGTTGATGTGCTGGCGTCTGTACATAAATATTAAAATAAATAAATAATATACGAACGAAATGTTGATAAATATCATAGTAGTTTTATTTATTTCAGTTACAATTACTTTTTTTATTTTTTTTCAAACGTGGGCAACGTTGCACACTTGGAATTTCTCCTGTATCGTGGGTGCGTTTACAAACATTTAAAACTCACATACACAAACAGCCAGACCCGGAACCACTACTTGTAGGTCATACAAATATTTGTTCCGTGCGGAAATCGAACCCGCGACACGTAGTGCAGCAGTCAATCGCTTAACCACTGCGCCAACCGTGCCGTCACTTTCTACTCACTTATTTATAAGAACGCCTGAAGTCCAAATAATAATTCACTGGGGTAAAATGACAGGTACCTTAGTACCTGTAGTACAGTGGCCCTATTATGACGTATTAATGCCACCATTTTTCCAGTGTGAGCGAGAGACGCGGCTATACAAGGCCGATAGCATCATCCTTTTTTCGCAGTGGAATAATGATGGAATTAATACTTCATAATACAAATGAGAATCATGACTTAGTAAGATTTCACCGTTGAATAGCTTGGTGAATTATAAAGTTTAAAATACCACTAAAGATCACAAGAGTGAAGACTGTCCATAAAAGTTGACCGCAGTAGCCAGCCATCATTTCCGCCCACTCCGTCATCAGTTCATCACCGATCGATGAAATCAGTCAACAACATAGCATTTCTTGTTGCTTTCATTCATTACTGAGACTGAAAAAAGGAAAAAGAAAAGAAAAATAACATTACCTACCCTTTGTTCTGTATCGTGGATGCGTTTCCAAACACATTTATAAATACACGCAATTATAAATAATAACTCTGGAATTTCGTTCGACCGCGGGAATTGAACCTGTGACGACCGCGACCCGTAGCGCAAAAGACGAACGCTTAGCCACCGCGCCAACCCAATGCCCGTGCCATGGACTCGTTTCGGTAATTTTACGGCCTGTTACTGAAATATCACGTTACAGGCCAGCTTTCCAGGAATTTAATCAACCATCTTACGAGGCCTGTGGCCGTAACATTATTTTGATCTTTTATATTTGGCCAATGGTATTAACTAATAGTATTATTTTTATTGTTTATTTAAATTAGTACCTTATTTAGATATTAATATTTGCATCCATTCCATTGCATGACTAAAGATGTAGAAATGTCGCACAATCATATATAGGTACCTATCGTATTTTAAAGCAAATAGGTAAAATAATCTCGTATCGTAGGCTTACACAAACTTCTAATAAAAATAAATTACGACACATTAAAATAAGAAAGAACTCTAAAGAGGTTTCATTAATATTTAACTTAATTAATTTAAAAAGGCCAAATTGTACGAAAAAATAAAAGTAAAGCCATTAGAAAATATAGAGTATTATAATATTGTTTTTTATTCTAGATGTGTTTTTTACAGCTTGTTTACAGTAGATCGCCAGGAATATCAATATATAAATTTTGAGTTACACCAGAAAATCGACTAAATGTTTTTTTTAAATAAAGTAATAAAAAATATTACAAAATCGATTTCTCGTTTTCTGAAGTTTGAACAGACCAGTCGGCATTAATTCTTAGTTCAATAAACTCTTTACAGAAATATTTAAAGAATTTCTTATTTAGGTACAGCTTAGCAAAAAAAAGTATGATGCGGTGACAAATGAATAAAACTAGAAATGATTGACTATTTTTATTATTACCTATATAATGCAGATGATGATGGCACTACTTTGCCGAAATGCTAGTAGCTAGTTTTGATTTGAGTCACCCACAAGCAGCGTTTTTTGTTGCACATTAATTTTAACAATTCATTTCCCATTCGAAGTGACCTTTTTTCCACTCTTTTTTGCCAAGCTGTAGGTACCTATCTAGGTATAAGTTGTTAATAATAATGGTAAACTTACCTGTCCTAATAAATACATTAATGAACTGGTATTTATCTATTTAAACAAAGAGAACTTAATCAACGCACACACAGTTTTCAGCTATAGGTACTTTCTCCCAGTTTAACGTCACCACTACTAAGCTTGCGTGTATCTTTAGCGAACGATAACATTCAAGTAACACAGGAACGTTAACACATTGGAAACCACCGCTTACAAATTTATAGCTTGAACTTTTGGATAAGCAACAGGAATTCTGCTGCTTTTCGTTTTTCGACATGAAGATGAATGTAAACATAAAGCGCACTTTATAATTTAGTTTTTGTGTGATTGATAACTTTTCACCTAGGTAGGGGTTCCACAGAATATTAAATACCTAAGTAATATAGGTACCTACGTTCTAGCTAAGAAATGATTGACTATTTCTCTTCGGAATTACGGACTATTCCAAGAAAAAGAAAAAACACAACTTTACATTAAATTAATCATGCTGTTCTAAACTTTAAAAGGCGTAGAGACACGCTTATGTATTTAGCATGTAATTAATTAGAGACCTATTTTACAAAGTATTCGGTAGGGGGTAGCCGTGGTAACCGGGAATTTCCTACGGTTGTCCTATGAATCAGTAACGACCAATCACGAGATGGACGCAACTCATTAGGGGAAGTTTGTTAGTTTACTTTGAAACTAACTAACTTAATCGCGTAATAAATCTTTAATTGCTGTACCTAGGTAGATATACTTGATTCTGTAGATAACGTGTCTAACGAATCAATCCCTTTGGATACATTTTTAGTGATGGTTTAGTAGGGGAATGATACGAACAAGTTGCCAGGGGTTTACACCGAAGTTCACCTTTCATTACGCGCACTATACTACTTAAAATCACCAATAACCTATCTATGAAATTAGTGGTCCTGCTATAAACGAGCTGCCTATAAATGCGTTGAGAGGGTCAGATGAATGGACGGCTAATTTTGAAACTAAAGGTAAATTTGAAACCGTCTAGTTGTCTATAACCATCTCAACGTAAATAGAGTTACTCTACTTACTTGCACGTAACAATAGGTATAATAAATAGCTACAAATGCCCGACAGAGCCATTTAACTGCACTGACAAATAGTTCGTCGATTATGGTGTCGTGCAAGTATCTCGATCCTGGAACTTTATGAATCACTGCAGTACCTAATGTCATTGGGAGTTTTGCGATCGCTATATTATTTGACGATTTTTGCCTTTACTTGGTAGCATTGGGAGCGGCGGCGCTCGCGCAGCGCTGGTTGTAATCATACCTTACCATAACGGTATTCAAACTGCAAATGAACGGGTGGCACACGTTTGCTGGACCGGACTGGTGTAACCTAGTCAAGTTTTTAGACTAAACATCATAATATAATATTTTAATACATAGTACTGTAGGTACTTAACTGCTACTTTTTTTCGGTATAGTTAAATTCGACATCTCTAAACACTAATTTGTAAACGCTGTGATCAAATACGATATACCTATGTATGAGATATCTGCAACCCAGTCTCATAGGCCTAAGAAAAATAAAGAGAATACCCATGACAGTTGAAAAGTACCTATGTAGGTTTAATTAAGTACCTAAAAATATAAAATAACACCCTGGATACTACTGCTGGGGTCCACAACCACAATCGCAGTTAGTAAAGTACGTTTAACTTTACGTCTATAAAGTTTAAACAAAAATTTAAATTTTAGCCTAAAATGGAAGTTAATTTAAAAAATCATAGATTTACAGAATACAATAGGTAACTGTGGTGCACTTTCCTGTCAACGATTAGTCCACTTTGCACAAGATCCTGTAAGGGCACCGGCGAATATGGACAAACACAATGCCTGCAAATTGCACCAAAATGATGAATGTGCTACGGGTTGCTTAGCTCCAAGCCACATAAGCACCCAAACGAGTGTGATTCACTTTTCGCTACATAAAATTAAAAGCTATTGAAAGTGTAAAGGGTTGATGCACATTTTAAACAGACAGCTCATATGTTTGAGAGCTTCATTTCAGAAATTAATGGCTCTACAAAAAGTCCGTAAATTTTTATGAGCAGATTAAAATAATACTAGACTAGGGTCTTAATAAAATGACTGAAATTACCTACGTATAGGTTAGGTACGGTCAGCAACGAACGTCGGAAAACACAGTTAGTTTTACAAAATCAACTTTCGCTGCTGTTGCTGATTACTTACGAGGTATAGGTATTAGTATTAGGTACCTATAGGTACTACAATATATTGCAACAACATGGTAGCATTGCTATGTCTTAGATATTTCAGTTTCAAAATACCAACTATTTAATTAGGTACCTCCTTGCATTCTAAAGACTCCCATGATCTGAATTAAAAAACCGCTTGCAACTTATGTTAATGTACGCGGAGCCGTGACTTACTGAGATTTATATAATTATACGGACATAAGGTATGAGGAACGCAATGCAATTAGTTCGAACTTTGAATTTGGTCAGACTGCGGCCATCAGGCGGGTGCGACACAAGGATCCTCGCACAAATGAGCCAATTTGTTCTGCGCCACCGCTTTTAATGACTTTTTTGGGTCGACATGAAATCTCGTTATTTAGTAAGCTCTCCTTGTTTATTTATTAGCTTTATTTTTATCTTGTTAGCGTCTTTTTATCTGCTTTTTAAATGCACATTTAGGTACACTTCGCTATAAGAAAAGGAAGTTTGTGGGATTACACTTATGACCTGCATAGAGATAAGCTCTTGCTTTTCATGTCTTCTATACATACCTACCTATATGCACTATCCATAGAAGAGACAGTCTTTCGTCTAACAGAGCTAAAGGCATAAATTAAGTATGCAAATGTGATGTATTCTAAAAGGCGCTTCTTCTCTATTTTTATCCAGCTTAACGGCGCAATCACGAGGCTAATGGTTCGTGCCCCATAGGCATGTGAAGCGAAGTGAGAGAAATGCCGTGACGTCCACCTCGGTCCTTTATAAAAACATTTTGCAATGGAGATTCGACACAGTTCGGGATCAGCATCAGATAAGGTTTGGGAATAAGAGTCTCTTTTATTTATAAATTAAGCTAAAAGTTTCTTAGTCTTCTCACCTATCTCTTACTAACTACCTAATGTGCCCCGTTCTTATCTTGGTGTTATTTAAACAGTTTCTTTGTTTTATTTTTTTGAGCTTTTAAAGTAACTAGGTAAATCTTATAAGGGCAGTTCGATTAAGTGTCAAAAGTGCTCAAACAATCACAATTATTGCAGAGTTTAAAATGTCGGGACTCATCAGAAGCATGAGTGCCACCAGCCTGACAATGATGCTCTGTTGCTGCGCGCTGATCTGCGCGGGAGCATCCTTGACAGGCCGCTGCAAGATAAAGCGCCACACGTACAAGGCTATGCAGACCGACCTCAACGGAAGACGCTGCTGGGACGATGTTAAGATCATGGGCTGCGGAGGATATTGTCTTTCTTATGAGGTACCTACGGTGATGGCGACTTTCGTGATTGAGAGATAAAGGGAGAATTCTGTTTGCCAAATTATGGCTAGAAACGAAAAAAAATGTTTTGGCATTTCAGCTCAGATAGGTACCTAAGTCAGATAATGAGTGTATTATGGTTTGGTAATGAACAGTGTTTCAGAACATTATCTGCTGAAGATTTTTGGCTGTGGTCTGGTTTCTTCTTTCTTTTCGTGTGATTAGTGACAGTGTCACAGTTTTTATACCGCCCATGGGCCTCTGACTTGGCTTAACATGCCGTCGAGAAATATCTCTCAGGCTGTTTTCACGATGTTTTCCTTCACCGTTTTTGAAGGAAGTAATAATAATTATACAATACGCTCATGTCTTGTGTTCGAACTCGAGACCTATGACTTGGTAGTCTAACGGTCACACCACTAGGCTATTACTGCTGGTTTGGCTGCTATTTACCCATTCTGCTTAACTGGTTAGCTATGGCAGCTATTAATTGTATTAGGTAGGTACCTGCCCAAGTATTTGATTGCTTTCAATAAGAATCCCCGTGAAAGGAGCCAAACAAAATTAACTACCGTCGAATCCCGCACAGACACCTGGGTTTGAATCGTCATCCATAAACTATTCTCCTAGTTCATTCATTTATGTCTTCGAATTAAGCGCTCCCATGGCTTTTTGTGGAAACAAATAAGTTATGTGGTCATAATTTTTATTCAACTTTCAGTTATAGATAAAAATTACTTTCAGATATCCGACTGGCAGTTCCCATACAAACAGTCGCATCACCCGGTGTGTGTCCACGGCGACCGTAAGCACGCCTCCGTGAAGCTGCGAAACTGCGACCCTGGAGTACAGCCTGGAACTGATACTTACCACTACGTTGAGGCCACGTCCTGCAGGTGTCAGGTCCGTGTCCGTATTATATTTCTGAGAAGATAACACACATCTGTACAAGGATCTTTTGGCGCGTGGCTAAAATCAGAACTAACGCCGCCATCTTGTTTGTTGTTGCCAAAATTTAAAGCAATGTAGCTCATTCACTATGCCAGCCTTATTTTGATAACTGTCAATAGATTATAGCCATTATAGAAATTGAGACCTTCGGTAGTAGTAGCATTAGCTAAAATTGATTAATAATGATTGGTAACCTCCACGTTAGTCGGTCGACGGTTGGTATCGGTACGGTCAGCAACGAAAGTCGACTAACACTTCAGTTTTTTTAATAATAATACCTCAATAAAATCTCTTGACTCCTTAACTTTAAAACCTAAAAAGCAGTGTCTATAAACCGACGCAAAAAAACAAACAAATTACTTATGGCGCAAAATGCTAGCTTGATGGATCTTCGTTGAATGTGTGCTTGGCGCCGCCTCAAAATTTATTACTAAAATTAATTTAGGAGCTTAGTTACACTAAAGGGTATTTTTTTTATTTTTCGCTTTTCATCGTTTCATCGTTTTATCGTTTTTTTTGCGTCGGTTTAACCGACGCAAAAACAACTTTTGGTAAAAAAGTTTTTTATTTTTCGCTTTTGAGTTACTATTTAATTTTATTGTTGTCCTCAAGTAAGGAATTTTCCCCAACAGCCTTTCGTTTCCATCGTCGGACCCTCCATGAGAGTCATACCGCAGATAGGTCTAAAGTTCTCATCAAGGTGAATGTAATAAGCCCAAACACGATGTAGTTGCTGTAAACTGCTGCGGAGCTCTCGCGACTGTCTTCCGTCTCCATCATCAGATCAACTCCAGGTCTTTATTATGTGGTTGTTTTATCAGAACTATATTATGTGCGCGAAATTACAGCAGAATCGGTTCGCATTTGAAAATTCAGTACCTAGGTGAAAAATCAATCAATCCCATTTTTTTTATCCTTTAAGGTAGGTTTTAGTTTTCATATCCTCCCCAATAAAACAAGAATCGTTCAAATCGGACTACCCAGTAAAAAGTTGTGCGTGGTCATAAATAAAAAAAATATTTAAAAATATATACGCGTCGGCTTGAGAACCTTCCCCTATTTTTTTCGACGCGCGTCGGTTAAAAATTAGAGTTGATATAATTATGTTAATGCTGACCGTATCACAGTTAATACTTTATAGGCGTGTGTTTATGCTCACAAACACAAACGACGATTTTACAGACGACGAGTCCAGTAAAATCCATACTTGGAAACTAGAAAGTTTGTAAATTAACGATTAGGATGATCACCTTATAGTGAAAGTCATGTACCTACACTGGATCTACTATAGCCAATTTACTAATTCTTACATTTTCAGGCATGTTCATCGGAAGACACCAGCTGTGAGTGGCTTCCTCCGGACTCTTCTCTCCTTGGTGGACTAGTACTAAGGGAGGAAATCGAAGAAGAACTCGAACAAAATAGTTTATAAATTACCCTGATCTACTGTATCTAAAAAACTGAAACCTGAGAGCCTATTCAATACTTTTTATTAAGTACCTAATGTTGCAAGTTACATTTTTTAAATAAATAATAATTAAAATTAAATCTAATATTGTTTTTAATAGAATAGAATATATTTATTTGCTTTAAAACACGGTACATTAAGGTCTTATAAATAGTTATGATCTTACATGTTTCGCCATGGACTGGCATACAAATATTTAAACATGTCGGGTAAAAATATTTAAATAGTCGGGTATTTAATTGTAAGTACGAGCGATAGACTTGCGAGAATCCGGTAATGTCGGTTGGCTATAGATAGCATGTAGTTCGATAGCCTATAGCTGCCTTTCACCCAGGGGCGCACCGCGCTACCGCTGAATCAGCTGTATCAATGACCCCCTATCATTGATCCACGAGTTACAGGGCCACCCGACGTGTGTAATCAAGAATTCGTAAAATATTATCCAATGCCTACCTCTAACTCTTATTGAAAAGACGCCCGCAATTAAAGAATACCCCATGAAAATATGAAAATTAACGTAACGTGTTTGAGGCTTACAAAAGCTACAGGCGCGGTTCAAGCTCTTGCATTCATATCATACAGAAAGACCTATCCAAGTCGGGATGCTGCAAAATAATGCCGAAGACAGTTTATCTTATCCGACTCAGGATGTTCCAATTTCCGAGGTCGCTTCGCTCGCTAACGAATGAAAACTTAATTTATCTGAATCAGGATGCTCTCCAGATATCTAGCTCAATTCACTCGCTCTTGCATTAGTTGCATTCTCACAATGGCAGCTTAGCCTCCCGAGTTAGGATGCTATTTTAATTATTTTGTTAAAAAATAAAAACAATTTGAGCTTCGCCGCAGTCCGTAAAAAGGGCCCCAAACAAATGATACACTTACGCCACTTGCTTGCTTGCTTCTACCATCCATAGATGTATTGTGCCTGATAAATGGTCACTGTTCGTCTTTCTGCAGCGACAGTTGCGATAGAAAAAATAATTGGGTAGTCCGGAATTTGCCAGTCTGCTCGGTAAATGGCATTAGGATGCCTGGCTGCCTGCTATAGTTAGCGACATGTCACATGCATAATATAGTGTTTTAAAATGCTGGCAACTATTTTAAAGCACATGACAGATATTAAAAATCGCGCCTGGCAACATACAGTTTGTCATTGATATTGGTTGGTGATATTTCGATGTCATTCGTATTTCTATTATTTGTAGATACAAAGAAGGATTCTGCTGTAAATATGTAACTTAAACATGACATGAAGCTAAAATAATTATACAAATATTTTATTGTGCCACGCAAACGAATAACTTCGTGTTATTAGAAACAAGCGCTCGATTTAAAATTGTGTTAGGCATCGGTGTTATGGGAAGTGTTAGTCATGAAACACTGCAGTGTATTTATTGTTTTGTGCTTCTATTTGTGTGTCATTAAATCTTCAAAATCTGACAGAACAGAGTCTATCTCATTACTGAAGTCAAACTCAACATCAGAGCAGAAAGTATGGAACATAAAACTTGACGTTTTCTTCTCTAAAACCTTGCCTCCCGTGATCACCAGAGCACCCAAAAGTGATGTACGATTCAAATGTGAGGCGATAATGAACTATACGAAGGTTCAAAAATATACGAAAAATAGGGAAGGCATTGCTACATTGTTGAAGGAATCTCCTCCTGATCATATACAACAGAAACTGTTAGAAAATGTTAAGGTCTATTGGTTGAAAGATAATAAGATTATAGATGATAACTCAACCCAGAGAATGAAAATAACTACTAAGATTGATAAGACCAATGGCACCATAGGTACAAATCTGAGGATCAAAGACATAGCTGTAACTGACAAAGGCAACTACACATGTGTGATCAAACAAAATTATGAGAAGAAGCAGACATCACAGTTAAAAGTTGAACAAGGTATAGAAAACTATGAGATTCCTACATATGCATCACTATTTCCTAATACTGATATCTACAACCAACTGGATATTAATGTTCAGTCTACTCCTGGTTTGATGTCAGAAAACATACAAACACTAAATGCAAACTTTACCAATTCTACAGAGCCTCAAAAGTTAGAGCCAATATGTCAGGAATACTTAGGAAGAGTATGTGCCGAACATCTAAAAAGTCAATTTGTTTATATTCCTTATAATACAAGTCAAGCAGCTCTTGAAGATAAACTGATGAAAGCTTTTCAAGTGACAAGGTATTCTAATGACATCAGTCCCCGCTGTGAAGGCTATGCAGTACCCAGTCTCTGCTATTCAACATTTCCTATTTGTAGAGATCCTTTTATCACTAACAGTAAATTCTACAGGGAGGCTAGAAAATTGTTCTCAATTGATTCTGATACTACCAGTAAAACTAATGAAGACGACTTGCCAGAAATTGTTTTTGAAAATTTGCCCCTTGGGAAATTGCCTAGTATATACACAGACTCAAATAGCTCATTTGCAGCCATGTTTAATTTCCGACATAATTCAACTGTCCTTAGACGTGTGTGCAAACAAGATTGTGAAATATTGGAGAATGAATTGTGTCAGAAAGAGTATGCCATAGCAAAGAGACACCCTCATATAGGACAGCAGCTGACACTGGAGGAATGTCAAGACCTGCCTGAAGATGATCCTGACTGTCTGAGGATCAGCATTGGTGGAGTCATGGCATCTGATGATGAATGTTACTGGGAAAATGGCAGTGGGTATCTAGGAAGAGTCAACATAGCAAATAATGGCATGGCTTGTGTTGAGTGGTCCAAACAGTTACATGTTAGATTATCTGATTTCCCTGAACTTGCTGGCACACACAGTTATTGTAGAAACCCTGGAGGAGTTCTGGAGCAGCCTTGGTGCATTACAGAAAAAGATGGCAAAACAGATAAACAATATTGTGATATTCCAAAGTGTGCTCATAAAATCTGGATTTACATTGTTATAGTTTTTCTTGTTTTGACCCTAACAATTATTGGTTTTATTATCTGCTTATGTTATAGACATAGAAACAAGAACAATGCTGCTGCAATAAGGGATATAAACCCACCTAATGCTGATAAAAACATCTATGGGAATTCTAGATTGAATTCACCAATAGAAATGAGTGAATTATTAACTAACAATATAGCTAATCAGCCACATTTGACAAGAAATACCCGTGGTAATGGAGTGCTTCGCATACCACAGTATTCTCTTTCACAAATTAAATTCTTGGAAGAATTAGGGGAAGGAGCATTTGGTAAAGTGTACAAGGGAGCGCTGAAGAGGAATGGTGAAACACAGTTTGTGGCTGTAAAAGCGCTAAAAGAGAATGCCTCAGCTAAAACACAGGCAGACTTCAGAAGAGAAATAGATTTGATATCTGAGTTAACCCATGACAACATAGTGTGTATTGTTGGTGTGGCGTTAAGAGAAGAACCTTTATGTATGTTGTTTGAGTTTATGGCTCGTGGGGATCTGCACGAGTTTTTGATGGGACGCGCGCCACCCTCCGGGAAAGGCCTACCGCCCATGAGATTGCTAAACATCGCAAATAACATTGCTGCAGGCATGCAGTATCTTGCTTCCAATCATTATGTTCACAGAGATTTAGCTGCCAGAAACTGTCTGGTTTCTGATGATTTTATTGTCAAAATATCAGATTTTGGACTGTCTAGAGATATCTACAGTTCAGATTATTATAGAGTGAGTATATTTCTGTATAGTTTTCTAGTTAAAAGGAAACTCTGATATTGCCATAATTATGTTTCAGTGCATTTTATGCATGAGTAAAGAATTTACTTAATGGTAACTGATTGCTGTGAATGCTTGGCATGCCTTATTTGTATGTTCCACGAGAAATTTATACTATCTTTCGAGGATCTCAGGGCATCACGCGTTGGAATTTATTATGCTCAAGCTTGTGTAGATTTTCCATTGTTTCCTTTCACTTATTGAATGAATTCATTTGGATCACTATTATAATACAGAAATAAAGATAATAGCGTTTCTCTGATAGTTAGAAAGGGCACCTATGAGCAATTGATACGAACTTTACTATTATGAGTGCAGTTAAATTAATAAAATTTTTATTAATGTTACAGGTACAGTCAAAAAGTTTATTGCCTGTGAGGTGGATGCCACCAGAATCTATACTTTATGGAAAGTTCACAACTGAGAGCGAC
The DNA here is from genome assembly GCA_949128155.2 of Xanthia icteritia. Taxonomy (NCBI): domain Eukaryota; kingdom Metazoa; phylum Arthropoda; class Insecta; order Lepidoptera; family Noctuidae; genus Xanthia; species Xanthia icteritia. Next base: position 17,653,671 of record OX421930.2, read on the forward strand.
ATTTGGTCATATGGAGTTGTGTTGTGGGAAATATACAGCTATGGACTACAGCCATATTATGGGTAAGAACATAATATTATCATTGTAGCAGACAGGTTATTATGTGTCATTTGTTTTGAAGGCTAAATAGTGTGGTGTGATTAAGTTCAAGGTTTGTTTCTCGTTTTTTGATCAAAGTTGGTTACGTATTTTAACAAGGTAATTCGACCTTTTCGGCTTGTGGGGTTTATCTATAGCCTAACCTAGCCATCCAATCACTTTTAACCATGTGCTCCTCAATATTCTAACAGCTTCATTTTTTGTCTTATATTTTGACAGGTATAGTAATCAAGAAGTGATATCGATGGTGCGTGGTGGAGAGCTTTTAGCGGCTCCGGCGAGTTGTCCACCACCCATGTACTCACTCATGAGGGACTGTTGGAAGCACCAGCCGCAAAGGAGGCCAAACTTCGAGGAAATTGTTAATAGGTAGGTGTACCCTAACCAACTATCGACCTGGATGCGTTTCAATAAGTGTTAGGATACTTCTTAATACATATTTAACAGCATCTAGGTTTAATAAAAACCGTGCGTGTCCAGTACTACCGTACTCGAAGACACGTTTTTTCCGTAACACCCTTTCCAAACTCCATTTCAATTCAAGGCAAAGGGTTGTTGAACCAAATGTAATGTAACAAAATTGTTCCAGAATCCAAGAATGGATAAATATGGGTGGGTGCCCAGAAATCGCAGCTTCCGAAGCAGGAAGTAGTGGTTTCGGGCACCGGCCATCCGGCTCCAGCCGAGACTTGCAGGAGAGAGTACCTCTGTTGCCTCCACACTGCTCCTCTTCCAACGGATCCCTGGCCACCGGTAGCCTGAAAAAGTTTAGCGCCGCAGGGTCCAGCTCTAAAGTCACCGATGATAACTGTTCCACATGCAGCGAGGTGCCACCCCTCGCGCCCAAAACAAAGAAACTCAGCTCGGGATCCCTCATCGACACGGACAAAATAGGTACGAAAGACACAGTTGTTAGGATATTACCCAGCACACAGTTTGGAAACGAAATTTAAGATGGTACAAATCACGGAGTAGGTACTCGATAAATGGAGCGATAAGTTGCGCATCACACAATGGTACCGATTCTCTTGTACACCGAACAAAACTAACTAAACTATCGCAAAAATTCCTTACTTTTGAGAATCTTAAAAAAAAAGAAAAAAAAAAATCCTAAATTTAAAAATAATTTTGACACAACTAAAATCGAATTTGACAATCGCGACTCCACGTGGTACTTGTTTGCCCTACCCCGTGAATTTTTTATAGAGTCGGGGGCGCGCAATGGGGACAGCCTCGTCGTGTTTTATATGGAATTTTTCACTTTTTGTATGGAACATATGAAAAATGATTACCTACATGTTGAGTTTTTGGAGTTTATGCCTTTTTTAAAGGGGGTCGTAATTTTCATTATTTTTGCGATAAGACACCACACATTTTCGAGATATAAGCAAAAGAAAATACAATATGAAAAAAAGATACGGTATTGTTTTTGCACCTTGACGTCTCGACTTCGTATTGGTGTGAATTTTAGTTCATGACAACTTATTTTATACCACACCCTTTTAAACCGCGATTAAAAATAGTCAGATTTAGTTAGACAATCAAAATTTTTGGTGTAAAACGGCAAATTCAGAATAGCAAAATTGCCATTTCCACTAAATTAATAACTTAGTGCCATCTTAGTTCTGTCAAACTAAAATATATTTAAGTTGCGTCACTTTAGTCTATTTTAGAATGGGAAATCGTCGTTTGACAGGTATAAACTAAATTTTGATGATTTTTAGTCTAGGTTAGAGGCATTTGTGACAAGAGAATCGGCACCAATATCTGCACGATTGTTTATAAAAACTACATGTCGCACACTTCAACGAATTTGGTGGCTGATTTTGGGAGATACAATGTGCGTATTTACACTCCATTTGTATATTACTCCTTGGTAAATAGATAGCCAATATCCGACATGTTTTCTTTGATGCTTTATGCATTTTTACACTTAAGGAGAAGCGTTCTAATTTAAGATAGGTTTGTAAAAAGAAGTAGTTTTTGTAACACTTTAGTCTACATTGGTATGTTATTTGTATGTTAATGCGTTACTTCCAACTTTAAAGCAAGCAATGCGAGAAAAGTGCATGATACTTCGTTTTTACTTCCGACTGTTCAATACACTGTTACATTATCCGACTTTAAGTCACAATTATGCCTGCCCTCATTTACCTGACAAAATACTGCCGAGTTTATTTAGCTTATATTGAATAACACTACCTACTTGAAGTTTTGAGTAGGTTCCCATGTTTAGTAATTTCCATTAGTTCCTTAATATTTACATCTAAGTGTAGTTTAAATAAAGGTTGTGTACTATAGTTTTAGTGAGTACGGATATCCCAAGAAAGTATGCGCTTCGGAAATCATCATCTATCTTCGGAAATACGAACGCGCGATGATGAGATCTAATATAGAGTGGTTGCACTTGCAAGGACATGGAAGTACTTGCCTTTTTTATTGTATTACCATGATAATATTCGACGTTTGTGCTAATTCAGAAACACGAAGATTACAAAAGCGCATACCTTTTTGGGTTTACCTGTAAGTACCTAATTATTTTTGGCTAAACAATGAAAATTAAGTACATAAATATTCAGTTCGCTTTAAGGATGATTTCCACCAAACGGCTCGCATCGCATCGAATCGGGACGAATTTTACAATCTTTCAACGATATTAAATCGTGCCATCCTGCCGGACGCGATCAGCAGTGCTATTCTGTAACCATCTCACCGTGAAAACTTAGGTGAAGTGAGCTCGGAGTGAACTGTCAGTCCCTAGCAGCAGGTGGAATGACAGCTCACTTCACCTAAGTTTTCATCGTGAGATTATTACAGAATAGACCGGCAGCTACGGCTGTCGCCGCATCCGTTCGTATCCTTTCCGATCCGATGCGATGCGAGCCGTTTGAAGGAAATCATCCTTTACTTATCTATTTAGTTAGTTATTAATGTTAGTCTAAATAAGACCGTAATGGAGTTATAAGTTTATTATTTCGTTGTCAATTATTTATTTAAGATAATTTATATATTGTAGGCTTAAGTACTGAATCATGATAACAAGAAATTCTACTATGGATGTATTTATTTGTTACTTATTAATGGCGTACCGTACACCTAGCTGACGTCCTTAGAATAGGTACGTAAATAAACGTTGTATACATTTGATGTTAATGTTACTTATCGTAATTCGGAGAATGCGTTTGATAGGAAATTATGGTCTAAGCGGCGTTTCCCTATTCCTTTTTCTCTCTAGATAACACTAGAAAAATATTTTATTTTAACAAAAAAATGATCCACGACTTGTGAGCCTCGATGAACAGCATTTTTAAAGGAATCATGTCTCTCATTTTACTGCCATCATCAGTACAATATTTTTTTTAAGCAATCGTTTATTTAGTACAGGTTTTCGGTGTAATATTGTTCTATTTGTCTTTGTTTTGTAGGAGGAAACGGGAGTATCAGAACTTAATTGTGTCTTTTCAGTAATTTAAGTAATACTATAAGCCCCGATATTGTGTTTTTGAATCCAGTATTAGAATCCAGGATATGGGGAAATAGCAACTTATTTTATAAAATTGTTTGTTGCTTGCATTTTTCCTCCTAAGCTCAGTAATTCTAGTGTTATTTTATCATGTTTGTTGCATATAGCCTAACTATTGTAAAATGAATAGGAGGCTCTGAAGCAGTGTGTGTTCCAACTAAATAAGTGTTTCAAAATTCAAATGTTGTATTAGCTTATAAGACTGACTGAAAATATCAAAACTACACAATTGTCAATATTGTACTTATTTTAGAGAGAATCTACACATCGTATGAACTGAACATTTGACTGGCTTAAGATTGTAATGTATCATAATATTTGATAAAAATTGGCAGCACTATAATATGATCTCATTGTGTAAACAGTATGTTTTTATAGCATAGTGTTATCGACTCATCAAAAGTTGATCTTCCAAACAATAATGATATTCAAGTGAGCAAGTTGGCAGCTGAACATATTCAACTGTGTGATGTAAGTTGGTGACACATGTATGCTTGCCTGTTAGTACCTAATCGTAATCTAAGTATCAAGTAAGACTTATTATTTTCCTGAACCTATCCAATTGCTTTTTGTTTAATTTTACCAGTTATCCATTTTTATACTTTTTTTTATGAATGTTTATATTTTATATTAGTACTTTCTGTACTTGCCAAAGACTTTTTTTTGTATGTGATACACTTAGTTTCTTTACTTAGATGTAAATTGTATTTCTATAATAAATAATTTTTAAAAGTTTTCTAAAAATAATTTATTTTTAATTACTTACAATACAATTTGGAAGAATTATTATTAAATAACAAATATAAAATTTAGTAAAACCCAACTACCTTCACTTGGTAACATTAAATTTAGTTAAATCCTCTTGTTCACTATTTTTTTTAACAATCAAATATTCCCCGTGTACTTTCATATGTACTTTGAGGTTGTTGTTGCCTGTAAATCCTTTGTTACACACCTTGCATACATATGGCTTTTCACCTGAAATAAAATTATTTTAGGTTACGCAGTGACTGGTAATCAAAACCTAGACAGATATACAGGTGAAATTCGTTGAAATTGTAACATACAGACCTATGCCAAACTAAAATAGTTTTAAAGGGCAACTTGAGAGGCCTATGTTCGCTAGTGGCCAGGTAATGTTATAAGATCTGCAGTACGGTAATCAATAAACAGGATCAAATTAAATTTGCTATACTGCAGACGTGATGGGTATCGATATCTAGTAAACACAATTAAATAATAAAAAAAAAATATTTGATGTTTCTTTTTTGTTATAAGTTGAGAAAATCTGTCTTCTTTTGTTTTATCGTGTTTAGATATCGAAATCCATCACGTCCGCGGAGTTTCGCTAGCTAATTTAATTCGACCCTGTATAATTTATATCTACCTGTATGTATCCGTCGATGTTTGATCAGCACAGTGGCGGTATAAAACTTAGCGGGGCAGTATTCACACTGTTTGGTGCGATTGCCGTCGTGTCGGTCCAGGTGAGCTATTAGTGCGCCCTTCGTCTTGTACTTAGCGGGACATCTAGTACACTCGTACCTTTGAATTTCGCTGTGTTTCATCATGTGCCTGGATAACTGAAACGGTAGAGTAAGTTATAATTGGGTGTTTTAAAGTTAGATGATGTGGAATGTTAAGTTACAGGCAGACCAATTGAGCATATAGTCGACCTTGTCCAGTATTTTTATCTGTCGAAGCGACGCGCGCTTTTCTTATGTTTACCAAGTGTACAAACACGCTGTGAATGTGCGTGTACGCGCAGGAGCTTTCGGTACCGTTCGAGATACGGGCAAAGTCGGAAGTGAGTGTTATGTGATCCCGCTACTCGTCTTCACGCACATGTGTGCGTGTACGCTGTGAATGTTCACAGCGTGTTTGTGCACTTGGTTACCACAAGTAAAGCGCGCGTCGCTTCGTGAGATATAAATACTGTAACTGCTTGACCACTTTTGACGATTCCCAGTAAATTGAAACTTAATATATGGAATCTATCAGTCACATTGGTGTTGAAAGTAAAATAGATTTTGTCGTTCTATGACGTAAGTAACAGTCAACCTTAGGGTGGTAAAGCAATTACGAACTCGACTGTACAACTTACTAGTCATTTATTTATTAATTCGATGGATCGCCAACAGAGGCCGCACGATGACTTTTATGTATTTTTTAAACTTTGATATTTTGCATATAATATCAAATTAATTATGCTTTGATACTTCGTTATACTGCCTACATAGTCTTGGCAAAACGAGTCATGTGTAATGTTTGCCCAATTTTTTGTCTGGCCGACACTTAGCGACAAGTTAGTTTGGGATTTTTACTCATCAGAAACACGATGATTGCCGAAGCGCATAACTTAAATCGTAGTGTTGTATTTATCCCACTCACTCTAGAATTTCCATCGAGTTGAAGGCCACATATAGGGCATACTTGTAACTTATGTGTACATTTATGTTTATCATGGGCCACTTGACTCTGGAATGGTCGTTTACACTGTTTACAGTAAACCTTCTTTGGATTATGTCTTCTTATTTTATGGTCCTGCAATTAATTGGGTACCTTTGTAAGATCTATTTTATTTCATCTGTTGAAAGAAAATCACGTGAATATTTTGGAGTAAGTATAAAATTGAAAGAAAGCTTACTTTTAGTCCACCACTATATCTGCAGGAGAATTCACACATATCACAAACGTAAGCTTTATTCTCACCATGGGACCTTATGTGCGATTTTAAATTTGTTTTGCTTTGGAAGCTGAAAATAAGAAATAAAAATATTGAGCTTACAGACAACAGACGGCTCGAGAAGTTGCAGTGGCGGACTAAGCCTATCGGGGGGCCCTAGGCGGCAAACTAAATGGGGGCCCCCACCCAAGTATGCAGACAATTTTGAGAATTAGAAGAACGTAGAACATAAGAGCGAGCTCGAAATTTTAGCGCAATACCTCGAAAAGGTTAGGTTTTCTTTTGATCATTCATACAGAAATAGGAGATACTTTGTGACTTATACGGAAAAGTTGGATCATTAAACGAATACAGGATGCTAGTGACCGAAGCGAGCTCGAAAATGGATAATCTGGATAGATTAAATTTTCATTTGAACGTTTATTTAATAATATTATTATTAGAGATGCCGCGAATAGTTGTTATAGCGGATAGTCGAATCCTCGGCATTATTACTCGACATAAAAAAGGAATAATAATGTTTAATTATTTTCTGAGGTAGGTTTGATTTATGAAAAAAAGCGCAACTACTTGATCCCAATCGTGTGCACCACCACAATCTGCCCCTTTCGGACTTTAAATATTGAATTAACTTCATTCAACATGACTAATTTTTGGCAAACTTTTTATATTAATGATAATAATACTAAGTGTATTTTGTTTTTAAAGATTAATAAAAGTTTAGCCTGTCTAGTCTTTCTGTTCATTAAAAGTTTATTTTGATTTAGACAACAATTCACCGAATATCGAATAACAGACACTATTATTCGGTATTCGACGAATAACAAAACAAATCGAGTAATGCCGAATACCGAATAATAGCGAATATTCGCGGCATCTCTAATTATTATATAGAAATAGGAATTACTTTATCGACCTATTCAGAATAGTTTGAGAACGTAGGATGCAAGAGCGAGCGGAGTGAGCTCGAAAATTTTAGCACCCCGCCCCCGATTGTAAGATTATCTTTTGACTATTCATACATAATTATTTATTATACATAAGTATTTCTAAAGATTTGGGGGCAGGTCACTTGCCCCCCTGAGTTTTACGCACGTGCGGAGCTAATACATGCCTAAAACCGTCGTAAATATTGTTTGTCACTTGTTTTTAGTCTCCTGACTTAAGTATGTTCATGATATGAGGCTTCTTGTCATGTTTTTATTTAGCAAACTAGCAAGGTGATATAGGCTACTCACCCTTTAGAACACAAGTCGCAGATATACTTAATACTGGAATGTACTTGCAGTATGTGACTGCTAAGTTTTCTTGGTGTGTTGCATGTCATTGGACAGTTATTACAAAAAAGCTTTTTGTCCTGAAAAAAATCACAACATTTTAAAATAAGTTGATTTTTCATTATAGAATATTTTTTCGAATGTGAGTAGTATAGCATACTTACATCTTCTTCAATGTGGAAATTCCTGTAGTGATGTTCCAAATACAGACAAGATTTGAATTTCTTCTCACAAATGTGACATTTACTCTGTTTCAATGGGACATGTATCAGTCTATGAGCAAGGAGCTGAGATAGGCTATTCAGTTGTTCTCTACAAAGATCACACTTTCGGTCCCTTTTATGGCTGTCTAGATGATTATTCAGGTATTTTTTTTCTTCAAACGACTTTGGGCAAATACCTGGAATATAATTGAAACAAATTTTACTAAATTATACAAACTATACAGTATTTTTAACTCACGAAGCGGCGCTCGTATGATAATCGATGAGGTGGGTAAACTTTTGTCAGATGTACCTGGTAACCCTGCACTCACAGACCTCATTTAAAACAAAAATGTCTGCCGGCGTGAGCGCATGTTTATGTTATTTCTTGTGAATTTTCTTGTCATCTATTCACCTTTTAATTTAAACAATAAGGCTGCTTGACCACCAAAAGCGGAGCTTGAAAATTGTAACTAGTGAAATCGCACAATAATTTAACATCGGTTACAGTTTCTCAGTTCTGTTTTCGTGGACAGACCTTGAAATAAATATCTCAAAGAAATCCAATTAAAAAAATTCCCGCTTTCGCGAGTTTTCGGGGGCGTCCACCAGGAGGCGCCAAAAACCGTACCATTTTATTTGTACGTACTTGTCATTCTTTCCCTAGAGTAAATATGTTTGTTGGTGTTTGTACACTTGGTAACCACAAGAAAAGCTCGCGTCGCTTCGTGAGATTAAAATACTGCACCAAAATAAAGGTATATTTGACCTCGAAATTTCTTGATCACTTTCGACAACGATTCTCAGTAACTATATACTTCAGTAAGGTTAAAACTATCTAACTGTCATTTAAGTAGACAAATAGACCTTGTTGTTTTATGATGTGCAAGTGTCATTCAACCATAATATATATACTTATTATAAATTAAAGTCACTTTTCGTGTGTCTGTGTGGCCGCCTTGTTTTTATAAACTACGCAAAGGATTTTGATGCCGTTTTCACTTTAGTTTAGAGAATTAATTCCAGATATTCAACATACATACTAAAAAAATCTTTGTTTTTAAAGCCGTGGGAAGCAAGGGCGGGTCGCTATTATGGTGATAAAGGAGTTACAAGGTTGACAAACTCCACTTAGATGTCCACTTATAAAAATATAAAAAAACGGATAATATTTAGAGTTTTTTTTTTAGATCATTTTTATGTTGTCTTGTGATGAACCTATAGGCATATATACCAGTTCTTTTATTATGTTATCGTTCTGTTTTCATTTATTGTAAGTACTGCTGTTGGTGCCAAATAAATAACTCTTATAAATTAGTAAAATATCACAATGGGAAAAAAAAAACTTATGTACTTTGGTACAATTACCTAACTAAAAAAGTAAGGTTTTCAATAAACATAATTAACTAATAATAATTACCACAGAGCCACTGTTCTTCAAGTCCATTTGCAATGCTTTCTAATAACTTTGAAGTTTTTACTTTGAGTTTTGTATGTTTATTTCTTTTAATCTTCTTTGGTTTCACATCTGGAATAATTATGTTCTATATAATAAAAATAAACTAAACTGCTACTTTATATACTAATAAAGCTGAAATTTGTATCATCACTTTCTTTTGTTTTGAGTTTTTTTGGTCTTATCATTATTGATTTATTGCACCAACACAACCAAGTTAACCATATAGTTTGACTTTTTTATGATTTCTTTTTATCTATATATATATTAAATATATCTTAAAGTAGGTATAAAAAAGGGTCTATATTACTTTAATAAAATATTAAAAATAATTTTGCAATAGGTTTGCATACTACCTTCTTCTTTTTTAACAAAAATGTTGTCATGATTTTCATATTCAGAAAAGGCATCATCTAAATTGTCTAAAATGATATCATCGTCATAGTTCTCTGCCTTAATTTCTGACTTTATATCCAGTAGGTTCTCATTCTCACAAATTGATGTGCTTTTATCAATCTCTATATGAAGTGTTTTATTTTCTGCTTTAATATCCTGAAGGAAGTAATTTCATCAGTTATAAAGAGTTTGAATTTTTGTTAAGTGCTACAAGATAATAAATGTTTGTTCTGCAAGAATAACAATGCAGGATTAAATTCAAATATGTCAGTTTGAAGTTAATGATCTCATCTTTGTTTCTTTTATGATTCTTAGCTGAACCTAAAACAGAATAATACCCACAGAATAAATAATTTCTTTCAATGTAGTTTCTGCTGTTATAGACTTTTCTCTGAATTCTATAAAACATTTGACTGTGTCCAAACATGTCTGACATGAATACTGCGGCATACCATCTAATAAGGTAATCTGAAATAACAAAATTAATTGAAAAGTAAATAAAAGAAACAAGTTATAAATGAAGAACACACTATTTACGTTGACTTATTTACTTGAAAACTGTCTAAATAGTTTAATAACTAAATAAATTAATAAAGTTAACGAACAATATACTTACATTAAGATTTGTTAACAAGTTATAGTTGATAATGAAAGTTTCATCCAATGGAAGCATTTGTTTTTCTGTTGATAAACATACTCTACACATCTCCATGTTCATTACAATTATGTAAAAAATTACTTTGAACAATTTATATGAACGGTATAAGTCAAATTAACGAATTTTAATTTAGTTTTCCACTTTACATCGCAAAACAACACAACACAACCACTCATTTTTTTCACATGAATCCACAGCATGAATCAATGTTGAATTTGGTTGACTTTGACCAGGGTTGACAATCTTAATAGTAGCGAACGGGTAATCGTTCTTGTGTAATTATACAAAATAAGGTTGGACATCAAAAGTATTGCCGACCTATGCAAGCAATTGACATTTTAATTTGGTATCATTATATTGTGTTACTTTTCTGAAACTCTCCAAGAGATGGCAGTTTTTGTGATTTTGTTACTACGTAGTTCTACTACGGTACGCAAGATGGCATGAAAACAGTCATGCTTTTGGCTCTTCGGTGTGACCAGCTCTCCCTCAATTTCCATTAGCAGCATACCCTCGATATACCTCGATATATTTAATAAAAACAATACAACGAAAAAATATTTTCTAGATAAAAGCTCAAATGTTTTAAATCGAAATAAAAGGTACAGAAAAATAATTTCAACACATTTTAACTTGTTTTTGTATGTAACACTACAACGAATTTCAAACAAAACAAATGAAAACAAACTTGGCCGCCGGTTTGCTTGTGTGCATTTTCCGCGTCTTGCTTGTTTTTATCTGTTTTTCTAGATTTTAATAGTCTAAAATTGCTTTTTCCGCCTAAGTCCGTTGAGTAGAGCTTCTGCTCCTCCGGCCGTGTTGATTTTGTGCTTTTGTTGATTGTTAAAATCTAAGTATTGAGAAAGGACTCTTGACTACCCGTTTAGTTCGAACTTTTGGATTTGTGACAATATTGTTAACTATTTTACCGATTATCATGTCTAACAGAAAGTGTTGCGTCCCCGGATGTGTAAATAGCTTAGGTAAGTGTTTTATTCATAAACGGCCGCTGAGTAGTAGTAGTAGGGCTAAAATGTAAGCAATTCAGCACCCTTATGACAAAGCACTGTGGGCAGAGTCCGCCACCCGTAAATTTCAGGTTTCGACTTTCAACTGTTCAACAACCACTGATTACTTACTTAATTATTTCAGATACCAATGCGAATTTGCATAAGTTCCCTAACCCAGCTAAGGATAAGGAGTTATTTAATACATGGGTCTATTCCATTGGTGGTGACATATTGCAACTTGAAAATGAATACATTTTCAAATACCGCCGTGTATGTCGTGAACACTTCGAACAAAAGCATTGGTGCCGGAATAATCGACTCAGCAAAGAAGCTGTACCAACAACAAACATGCCAGGTAAGTTATAATACATATCTAATAAACACAAAGAATATAGATTTAGCTTAGTAGGTTTATGATTACTTTTAATCATGGGTGCCTAAAGATTTATATCCTCTTTTATATTCCTAACTATGGAAACCAAAATTAATGGTTCTGTGGGGAGGACTGGTTTAATGGATAGGTAAATAACTTCTTTATTCAGAAGAAAACGGCGTCTACCTACCATGACTATTCATGAAATATATTGGTTTGACCTTCTTTCATGCAACAACGGAGCTATGGATCAACGTTATTATTATGCTTTCACATAGGCGTTGTAATGTTTTGCTCATAACACACTATTCATAAAGTTTACCAAATAAACAAGCTAGTTATTAACCCATTTGTTGCCCTGTACCTATAATTAATAATATTATATTTATCAACCTATTTATGGCCAAATTGTTAAGAAAATTAAATTAGTTTTCAATAAGGTGTTACAGAACCAAAGTTAACCTACTAATTTTTCTAATGAAATTTTATTGTGATTACAGGATTATCTTTCTTAAAATTCAACTCAGAAAGAAGAGTGTTGAGACCTCTTCAGATGTCGGAAGCATCTACATCGAAAGGTAAATTGATATTCTTTTATCAAAACATAATTAAATGTCCCCATACAAGCTCTTATGCCTCCTCTGTTGGACACAAGTGTTTGGTGAAATACTCAATAACAAATTGCCCCAAGTTGAGAATGAAACCTAAATCCCAGTGGTGGTTTTTGCAAATGGTGACCACTGTAGCTTCACATAATAATATGGTAACAGTTCATACTTAACCTGTCAAGCAGCACTAATGAGACAATAGAAAATCTATTGAGTTTAGTCAGTCCTACGAGGGATATTGCCGCTTGCTGAAATAATCGATTAATTGTCATTCCAGAACCTGTTACTTCACATTTGGACTCTGTGGATATGCAGCCACACAATCAAAGTGCTATGGAAGATGTACAATTAAAAGAAAATCTTGGTAAGTGAAGATATAATCATTACACCATTTAGCAGAATGTTTTTTTTTTATTGTCCTCGATTCTATTTAGACATAATATTACCTACTTTTCATTGTGATACCAACCACGCAGGCAGAAGCTAATAAAATAATAAAAGTTTAGGTACCTAGGTACTATGTAGTGAAAATTTATTTATTTTATGCATCGTACATAAGATTAATATTGCATTATGCATTAATGATTAAACATACCTAAATACTTTCAATATTGGCTGAGGTATAATACATAGTTGCTAATGATTATCAATTTACATATGAATTTATAACTAAGTGATAAATTAATTGTCATTCCAGAACCTATTACTTCACACAGATTCAATACAGTATCCAGAGATACTGTGCCTATGCATCTACATGCTACAATAGCTGTGGAAGACGTACAAACTAAGAAAAATCTTGGTAAGTAAAGATAATTATCATCTTTAGTGTATTTTTCCTTACTTTTCTTATTTAGTAAACAATCGTGGCATGTGTCTTTTATGAATTTTGCCATTTGAATGCATTAAACGGCTTTATCTAAACTACTTAAAATACTTTTATTATAAGTCATTAGGTACCTATACAGGGTGGAAACTTTCAGCGGGGCAGTAAGGGGAAGTACCTTATCCGTTGCAGCTACGCGAAAATGGTCTTAAGAGACTATCCATATTTTTTTATGAAATTTTGATCCCCATTCACAGATTTTCAAAAAAAATTACAGTTAGCAAGAAAATAGCCATTTTACACTAAATAATTTTTTGATGCCAATCGACCCTGTTTCTAATACTGATCAAAAACTTTTATGGGACCAACCATCGTTGGAGTACTCAAAAAGTCACAAATTGCAAAAAACCTTTCCCGTACATTTTGTATGAAAATTTTACGCAAAAGTTTTTTTAGTGACGGTTGAGATATTTTTGTTGAATGAATAAAAAGGTAAAGTTTAAAAACAATTCAAATTTTGAACTCGTTATTATTAAATAACAAACAATCTTGACAGTTTGTTGCGTCAGAAAAGCTCCGAGTGTGTTGTGGATTTTACATTAAGTGCATAATTGGACATCTATTGATAAGAGAAAAATGACCTCCAATTTAGAACGTTTAGACTTGCTAGAAGCATATTACGTGATCATTTGTCTTTTGTTTTATTATTTGTATTTCAGTCACACAAATTCTTTACAAAATGTAAGGGAAAAGTTTTTTGTAATTTGTGACTTTTTGAGTACTCCAACGATGGTTGGTCTCATAAAAGTTTTTGATCAGTATTAGAAACAGGATCGATTGGCATCAAAAAATGTTTTTGTGTAAAATGGCTATTTTCTTGCTAACTGTAATTTTTTTTGAAAATCTGTGAATGGGGATCAAAATTCCATAAAAAATTATGGATAGTCTCCTAAGAACATTTTCGAGTAGCTGCAACGGTTAAGGTACTTCCCCTTACTGCCCCGCTGAAAGTTTCCACCCTGTATACTGTATTTTTTAATAAATGTTTAATAAAATTGTTCTATGATAGGTAAATGTAGTAGACTACAAGTAATGCATTTATTACTATTACTCCCTATTTTTATACTAAAAAACTTAATAATTCATCGAAACAACATGGTTACATAATTGTTTTCCAAATAATTTTCTATAACGTTTTATTTCATTACAGAGCAATGCCAAAAGCAACAACGAACCATCGTTACTAGAAGGCGGGTGAAACGCGTTGCTGTAACTGAATCTGAGCATAATCTATACAGAAAACTTGTGCGAGTTGGAGTAAAACTCAGTAAGTGCCGCAACAAGGTCAAAAATCAGGCAAAAAAGATCAAGGCACTGCAAAATTTAACGACGAATCCACAGTTTTTGAAAACTCTCGATGAATTACCTAGCACATCAAAAATTTTGACATTACTACAATTCAGAGAGCATAAGAAAGGTCACAAAGGCCGTCGATTTACATTAAAGGAAAAAATTATTGCTTTGTCCTTCCTCAAACAGAGCCCAAAAGGGTACAGATTTCTTAGGAAAATATTTATCTTGCCATCACGCCAAACTCTCCTGAAGTTGCTTAATATGGCAGATATAAATGCAGGAATCAACAAAAATATGATTCAGCAAATAAAGAAAGCTACTGAGAAAATGAAGTTAGAACATAAAATATGTATTGTTCTGTTTGACGAAATGTCACTCAAACCCAATGTGACATACAATGAGCGAAAGGACAAAGTTTGTGGGTTTGTCACGAATGGCCTGGAGACACAACCTGATTATGCAGATCATGCTCAGGTGTTTATGGTTAGAGGCTTGATAAAAAACTATAAACAACCTGTTG